>CM064551.1:25086874-25091610 GCA_032716605.1 Paralithodes platypus | reverse complement strand
TGCAGGTGTTTTTATGCTCTCTCTCTCTCTCTCTCCCCCCTCCCCCCCCCCCCCCCTCTCTCTCCTCTCTCTCTCTCTCTCTCTCTCTCTCTCTCTCTCTATCTCTCTCTCATATCAACCACTTTGTCGAGGCTACACTGTTTTCTTTACTTCTTTATATTTCTTCTCTTACGTAGTTAGTCGTCAGAGGAAGGGGAGAGAGAAGGAGAGGGAAGAGAGGGGAAGAGAAGGAGAGGGAAGAGAGGGGAAGAGAAGAGGGGAAAGTGAAAGATGAAAGGAGAGCCGAGAAGAAAGGGGGAAATGGGAGGGTAGGAGAGGAGAGGAGAGATGAGAAGGAAGGGGGAGTACAAAGGAGTACAAAGGAAATCAAGCAACAATAGGTCTAGTGACCCTTCTAGGCTGCTTGTCCTCCAAAACACGTAGGGATCAAGTGTCCAAACAGTGGGTTAGAGGTGGGTCGGGAACATTGGAAAGGGAAACTACTGCCCGGAAAACTGTAATGGTCCGTGGCAGTGACTAGGAAAGTTAGTAGGGGACATATGGGGAGTTAACTGAGGGCGATGGATTAAATAATAAACGTTATTACTTTACAAACGCAGTCAGTCGCGGGTTTGATGCGAGATATTTGTCTAGGCGGAGTTTAAATGAATCAACGGTGCTGCAGTCTATAACGTCTATGAATGGGAGGGTAGGAGAGGGGAGAGGTTGAGAGGAGAATCAAGAAGGAAAGAGGACAATGAGAGGGTAGGGAGGAGAGGTGGAGAGGAGAGACGAGAATGAAGGGGGAGAGGAGAGAGGTTGAGAGTAGAGGATACAAAAGAAGGATAGTAAATATAGCAATGGGGGATAAGACGGGAAGGGAGGAGAGGAGGAGAGAAGAGACTAGATAAGAGGAAATTAAATACAGTAAGATAAACAGTATATATATGGGAATGGAACTAGGAACCAAGAAGGGCATGATCGAAGATGTGGAATTAAGGATACTATAAACATGAAGATAAGAGCAGAAGATACAATAAGGAGAGCAGAAGGAAACAAGGAAGCACAAACATGAAAAGAATAGGACGAAGAGGAGAATAATAATTGCGGTGAAGGTGTGTGTGTGTGTGTGTGTGTGGTGGGGGGTGGGGTGGGGTGGCAAGAATACTTGCCCCCACACATACAACACATACCAGCACACACATCAAGGCAAGCAATTGATACCTGGTATGTGTCTTGACAGTGGGTGGTGCTGGTGGTGTTATTGTTATAGTGCTGTGGTGGTGTTAATGGTGCTAGTGTTGCTGTGGGCGCTGGTGTTGTAGTAGTAGTAGTAGTCATTCCCTAGGCTGCCGCCATGGTTGTGTTGGTAATGGTGGTTGTGTTCTTATTGGTGGTGATAGAGGAGGAAGCAGAAGAGGATAGGGGGGGGGGGGGAGGGTGAAGAAATACAATAGTTGGAAGGGGGAGGGGTGGCTAAATGTGTTAGTGTTGGTGGTAATGTTGCTATGATTGTGGTGTTGGTGTTAATATTGGTGATGGATTTGTTATTGGTGTTAATGTTTTTGTTGGTGGTGGTGATGGTGTGCAAAAATAGCTTTAGATAGTATTGAAAACAGTCAATATAGATTTATCTCAGCTTCCATTACATTTCCACGTTTGTGAGGTAGTTATAAAATATAATCTCAACTATAGCATGTCACCAGACAGTGATCAGCTAAACAACAAAACTTTTCAATTGTCGTCAGTAAAGCCCCGTCTTATTACATGTAATAATAAAAATTATAGGTCAGGAATTCACTAGCCCTCGGAAAACTATGCCACGTTTACGTAATATTCTATTTCCATTTATGTTACTAGTTTCAGACAACTAATTTGTATCCGTCTTTCCAGACAACAAGCCTCCGAGAACAACAAAGATCCACCAAACTCCATAACTACGGTTTCCGAGATGGGCGCCGGCGACAACTCGACTGGCGACGCAGAGGGCGGAGGGGGAGGTGTTGGCGCCAGAGGCCAAGCAGACATCCAGCAGCAGGATCAGCACGAGTCCCCAGCCATGGCAGCAGCGAGGGCCAAGTTGAAGACTGCTGAGGCACTGCTGGCTCAGAAAAGACTCTACCAAAGACACCTTAGATCACTCCAACAGACAGCCTTAGCGAGGGAACTCATGACCAGTGAGTTGATGGCAGCTTATTTATTTAACACCTTTAATGCGACTTTGTTTGAATTAGTAGCAGGCAATTTTATTAAGTTTAGGAAGGATCTATAGGAATCAAAAGGCTAACAATTATCTCAATTTACACTCCAACTCTCATAATGTTCATCCTTAACTGAATGCAATTGTCTAATGATGGAAATATATAATGAAAAAGAGCGTACATGTATCCAGAGAAGCTTCATATTATGGTAAAACACCTGTGATGCAATGATTAGTGAGTTTGAGATTTTAAGACGTTCGGCCCATTAGTTTGACGATTTTAACACTTTTCGCCGCATTTCGTTGTCAATTGTAAGACCTTTCGTGTCATTTAGGTGTCTATTTTTTACGGGCGAGCGATAGGAAGCCTTTAATTTTAAGAGGAACCAGCCTTCGGCCGGCAAATTTTTCTACCGAAAAATGTACAAATTTATCTTGAACGGGGTCTAGGGGGGGTTTCTTTTAAGCTTGATGGAGGTCTAGCGAGGAAACTAAAAAGTATATGAATAACTGGATAAATAGATCCCCCCCAAAAAAAAAAAAAAAAAAAAAAAAAATATAATAATAAACCAAATGTATCTTACTATTTATCCATTATAAACCAACATAATTATTGCATTTATCTTTAATATCGATGTTTACGGTTCTAACTTCCTTATTATAATGAAACTCGCAAGTGGTCAATTGTATGCGGAGTGTGTAAGCGTGATTCATATACGAGATACGGGTTATGAATGAATGAGAGAGAGAGAGAGAGAGAGAGAGAGAGAGAGAGAGAGAGAGAGAGAGAGAGAGAGAGAGAGAGAGAGAGCGAGCGATCCAGCGTATGCGAGAGAGATCGACGAGAGAGAGAGAGAGAGAGAGGAGAGACCGGAGAGAGAGAGAGAGCGCGAGAGCGAGAGAGGGAGAGAGAGAGCGAGAGCGAGAGAGCGAGAGCGAGAGAGAGAGAGAGCGAGAGCGAGAGAGCGAGAGCGAGAGAGAGAGCGAGAGAAGGGGGAAGCTGAAGATAGGGTTACCAGGAGACACAAGGGGTTCTACTGTTTACTATAAGGCAAGACACACCCTTGGTCCTTCGCGCGTTTCCTTCCGTCTAGTAACCCCACCACCCGCTGCTGTCATACTGTTAAGGGGAGATGGGTCGCTTTTCCGGTACCCCTTCTCCCTCATGTTTAGCCCCATTAGTTTTCGGATTATAAAACGTTCGGCCCATTAGTTTGGCGATATTAAGACCTTTCGTCCCATTTCTAGAAATTTCCTGCCATTTAGGTGTCGATTTTTTTCCTGGCGATCGATAACGAGCCTCTAATTTTAAGAGAAATTGACCTTCGGCCGGGAATTTTTCTATCGAAACAATTTACACATTTATCTTGAAGGGGGGTCTAGGGAGTGTTTTTAAGCTTGATGAAGGTCTAGCGAGGAAACTAAATAAATAAATTAATATATACATAATTAATATATACATAATTAATATATACATAATTAATATATACATAATTAATATATACATAATTAATATATACATAATTAATATATACATAATTAATATATACATAATTAATATATACATAATTAGACACCAAAATAACCAGCTGTCCCCTTAAATCTGCTACAAGTTATCATCTGATTTACATATAGTTTCTGTTTATTCGTATATTAAATTAAACTACACGATTAGGAGCTCTAAAATACAAAATATAGGCATAAGGACATATGGAATGACCCTAATTATACCACCTCTACATACTGTACATTTATAACCATTTCTGCCGCCCATAACTCGTGTGTATTTTGTGAATCACGCCCTCAATCACGCCCACACTTGAATATGGCAACACGACACCCAAAGGCAGGCATACAGGCTCACTTAATTGCCCACTTGCGGGTTTCAGGTTATACGGAAGTTGGAGCCGTAAACATTGATATTGAACATAACTGCAATACTAATGTTGGTTTCTGATGAAGTGGAAATAGGTTTTAATTGATTGTATGTATAAATAAAAACACTAAACCGTATTTTAGCAGGAAAGTATGATAAATATATAAATAAAGAAATATATATACCGGTATATATATATATATATATATATATACAGTATTTCAGCTGCAATTCCTTTATAGCCTGACACTCGCAAGTGGTCAATCGGTTTTTGATACATTTTCACCGTGGGTTTATAGGGGGACTGGTTTTCGCAATAGGTTCCCGCAAGAGATTGTGAAAGCTCTTATAGAATGGATTAAGTCATGGTTAATTGATAGGGAATACAAAGTTAGCATTAATGTTATTTAATCAATCTGGAGTGTAGTAAATAATACAAACCCCCTAGTATTATACTTTGGCTCCTCTGCTATTCGTAGATCATTGATATCTATAGCATTATCTATAATTGATATCTATAGCATTATCTATAATTGATATCTATAGCATTATCTATAACGAAGACCGTAGCTACACTTGCAAACGAAGATACTAATAAAGGAGAAATATCGACAAATGTCATGGAAGTCCCTCTGAAATATCTAGATATACCCGGTACTATACAAGTAGACAGTAACCTAA
>CM064551.1:24929374-25081874 GCA_032716605.1 Paralithodes platypus | reverse complement strand
GTAGGGGAATAAATCGGGATCGAGGATAAGCAGAAGGAGGGGAAGAAATGGGGATAGAGGATGGGTAGGGGAAGAAATGGGGCTAGAGGATAGGTAGAGGGGAGGAGAAGAAATGGGGATATAGGGAAGGTAGAAAGGAGGAGAGGTAGAGGGGAAAACAGTATGAAGGAACGTAAGAAGAAAGGGAAGCAAGATAAAATGGGATAGAGGAATGGACAATAGGGGGTGTGGTAGAAAGGAGGAGGGAGAAATGGGAAAATATACATACATACACAATAATATAATGGGTTACAAATGGCTAAAAAATGGGAAGATAGAGATACAAAGATGAAGAATATATCACAGTTCATGGTTAGCTTTGATGTTGACAAGACCCAAATATTAGTGCAGTCATCAGCATATGGAAGGGTACACCAATTCGACTCTCTGAACCTTTAAAGCCAAGTTCTGGAGCATCTGGGCAATAATAAAACATTGTACAGTCCCGTTTGCGTTCGATACTGATTCAAATAAGTGAGTCGCCATTTACAATATGCTCTTGGCTACATATCTATATTTTTGTCTATGTAAATCAAGGAGACTAAAGACAAAGCTGCCTGTAACAAGTGTCCCCCCCTCCCCCCAGGTTGAAGGAGTGACAAAGAACCATAATTAGTCAACCAGAAAAATTATGGGTGTTGCTTGACTAATTATATACAGTAATTATGTGTGTAATATAGTGGGGTGGGATGAAGGCAAGTGCACTGAAATTATCAAGTAGTGAAGCAAAGTTTATTATTCGTTTGGCTGACTAATTTAGGTTTGTCATGAGTACCAGTCTACATATACCCATATAGGCCTATAGGTATATTGTCAGTAATATAATAAACAAGTACCGGTAATAAACCTATCTAATGTAAGGATAGAAAGGTACTGTACATCACTAACAATATACCCAATAATTATGTATACAGTACCTATTTTGATCACCATTTCAAGCCTTTGATTTTTTACAGTATATTTCCTTACTAACATGGATTGAGCTGGGCTAATCTGTGGGACTTATCAACATTGAGCTAAGCCAAGCAAATCATCCTAGCCACTAACCAGCACAACTTGGCTCGACTGTTGCTATCATAGAGGCATAATACCATAGACCTTGCATAATACAATATAATGGCTAGAATCGGATCACTGTTGTTATATTGTTGATATATACTGGCGATTGATGATGGTGACATTAATGCAAGTTAGGTGAAGTGAAGGAAAGGGGTATATGAAGAGATAGGAAGGTAAATACATATGAGAGAGAGAGAGAGAGAGAGAGAGAGAGAGAGAGAGAGAGAGAGAGAGAGAGGGAGAGGGAGGAGAGAGAGAGAGTGGGAGGAGAGAGAGAGAGAGAGAGAGAAAGAAAGAAAGAGAGAGAGAGAGTGACAGAGAGAGAGAGAGTGAGTGAGAGAGGGTGTGAGTGAGAATGAGAGAGCGAGGGGGGGGGGGTAATGAAGCATGAACAAGTCACTGATGGGGAGGTAATGAACGGAAATGAATTAATCTCAATTTCCTCTCCCTCTCTCTCTCTCTCTCTCTCTCTCTCGTAGTTAAAGGGGTAATTATCTTTTGTGTTTGTTTGTGTGTTTAAGTGTTTATAATTATATGTGCGTGCATGTGCCTATGTGTGTGTGTGTGTGTGTGTGTGTGTGTGTGTGTGTGGCACGCGCCTAGTGTTTATATGTGAGTGTGCATGCAAGTACATGAGTAAGTGTATGAGAGTGCACGTGTGTACTTGTGAGTTTTCCTATATGTGCGTTCGTGCGTTCAGACTCACATGCGCATTTAGTCATCCTTAGGTCTTGGAAGCACGCGATCATGCACACGTAATCTCCCCACCCTCACCCACACACACACACACACACACACGTACGTAATCATCCTGACCACCCTCTCACTCACACACACACACACGTACACAAGAGTCCCCTTACACTTCATTCATTCGTAATCTTAATACCCTTCCTCATTTTAATTGCTGACCACACGTGTTTCCTCTGTGTGTGTGTGTGTGTGTGTGTGTGTGTGTGTGTGTGTGTGTGTGTGTGTGTGTGTTATCTTATTTTTGTTTTGCTTTGTCTTTATTTTACATTTAGCTTCATTGGCGTTTGTATAATATTTTTAACCATATTGCCTTGTGTATTTTTTCCAGTCTGTATTTTATACCATGGCTTTATTGTATATGGCAAACATATATATTTATAGGGTTAATAAGCATTTATATATGAGAGAGAGAGAGAGAGAGAGAGAGAGAGAGAGAGAGAGAGAGAGAGAGAGAGAGAGAGAGAGAGAGAGAGAGAGAGAGAGCCCAGCCACCTGCCTGACACACCATCAAAGGCGGCCTCTCACACCTCATTACATCACCCCCCCTCTCTCTCTTTTTGTCTCTTTATTCTCCCCCTTCACCCTTCGTCTTTGCTCATTTATCATCATATTGCATCACTTCCCTTTCCCGTTCCCTCCCTCCCCCCCCTCTCTCTCTCTCTCTCTCTCTCCTCCCTTTCTTGTATTATATTTCTTTCCTTCTATCCCACCCTTTCTTTCATTCTCCCTCTCTAGCACCCAACCCCATCCACAAACACCCAGACAAGAACTCACACGCTGCTAATGGCACACTCATACACGGGAATACACAAAACTACATGGCAATACTACATACTACTGTCATTATTATAACACGCACGCACACACACACACCCGCACTCTCTTCCTTGCAACAAGCACACACATTCTCTCTTTCACACAAACACAGACACACACTTCCCTCTCACACACACATACATACACCCCCCCATCCCCTCACTCACTCACACACACACACACACACACACATACACCCCCCCCTTCCTCTCTCACACACACATACATCCCCCTCCTCCCACCACACACACACACACACACACACACACACACAGAGTCCTATTAAAACATCCGACCGTCACTGGGCCATACAGGTGTTTCCTCCGCCACACACTGACTCTTTGTGTGTGTGTGTGTGTGTGTGTGTGTGTGTGTGTGTGTGTGTGTGTGTGTGTGTGTGTGTGTGTGTGGGTGTGTGTGTGGGTTGTGTGTGTGTGTGTGTGTGTGTGTGTGTGTGTGTGTGTGTGTGTGTGTGTGTGTGTGTGTGTGTGTGTGTGTGTTGGGGGCGGTGGCGTGTGTGTGTGTGTGTGTGTGGGGGGGGGGGGGTAGTGATAGTACGTTTGTGTGCACTCGAAAGAGAGAGAGGGGGTGGTGAATGTGTGAGTGTTCGTACGTGTGTGTATGCGAGAGAGAGAGAGGGGGGAGAGAGAGGAGAGGAGAGAGAGAGGAGCGAGAGAGAGAGAGAGGAGAGATGAGAGGAGAGGAGAGAGAGAGAGGAGAGAGAGAGAGGAGAGAAGAGAGAGAGAGAGAGAGAGAGAGAGAGAGAGAGAGAGAGAGAGAGAGAGAGAGAGAGAGAGAGAGAGAGAGAGAGAGAGAGTCTCATTTTAATTTAAAATAATATTCTTGCATATGCTGTTAGTATTGTCTTGATACTCTGGCCAATAAAATAATCATTCCGAGCTTTATTATCGTCCGTATTCATTGCAAGGTCGTAATTGCACTAATAGAAGGATAGTATTGCTTACGAATGTGTCATATTGCAAAACAAATAAAATTAAATGTATCTGTATCCGGATTATTTCATGGGTTCGTTTTGGGTAGATTTCGAAAATTCTGACAGTTTGTGAATCAAAAGAATCTTCTTCAGTTTATAGATGCCGATATAGCCTAAATGTAAAACAACATTGACAAAACAAGAATTGTCAGTAGAAACTAACTGCAAAAAGCGCGCGTACACTGTATACGTTCAATAAAATATTAATTATATATTTAATCACTAGAACCCTATGTTATGGTGGCACACCATATGGTGGCACGCACTCTCAGACTCCTTCCCTGGGGCACCTCTCTCAGCAAGGCTCTGAGCTGTAACAGTTTCCATTCCAAGTATCCCTCGACATGATCGATATACGGTACTTATCTTAACCATGAACCACGGGGTCTTCCCCACTCGGAGATGTCAGCCACTAAAACTACAACATTAGCAGAGTTATTTTCGGGGAGAGAAGGTAAAGGCTACCCATATAGCTCAAGTTGGTTTTAAGGAGGGTGAACTGCATTTTTCTCTCCTTTTCTGTCTTTCTCTGGCTTGTATCCATTCGGCCCCATTCAGCCTACTGTTTTAAGACGTTTATCCCCATCCAGGTGTCGATTGCTTCCTTGACGAGCGATGGCGAGCCAGCATTGTATGGAGAAAACCGGCTTCGCCGGAGACATTTTTCTATCGAAAAATTTACAAATTTAGCCTGCTGTCAATTTTGTCTTTTTTTAAATATGCTGGCTCGCTACCACTCGCGAGGAAAAAATCGACACCTGGATGGGGATAAACGTCTTAAAACAGTAGGCTGAATGGGGCCGAATGGATACAACCCAGAGAGTGAGGGATAGAGTGAAAAAAACATGGTGGGCCCCCTTAACAAACCATACACATAATATTTCTCAAGTTAGTTTCAAAGAGTAGTTACTGGTTTGATATATGGATAAACCAGCAGTAGGTCGTGATACTGAGAAAACATTTGGAACCAAAGTAGTTGCTGGGTTTCGTCAAGTCATAGTTGAGTGTCCATCGCTAAAGTCTCCATATAAAAAGACAAGAAACTCTGGGGTCTTGAAGATTTTAACTTAAGTCTTAGTCCAAGATAACTTAAAGTCCAGGGTTTAAAACTTCATGTGGTGCCTCACGAGCAAATATGAGAATCTCCAGTAACTTCATGTGGTGCCTCACGAGCAAATATGAGAATCTCCAGTAACTTCATGTGGTGCCTCACGAGCAAATATGAGAATATCCAGTAACTTCATGTGGTGCCTCACGAGCAAATATGAGAATCTCCAGTAACTTCATGTGGTGCCTCACGAGCAAATATAAGAATCTCCAGTAACTCAGCCATGATCATGGGATCATCTGCAAAATCATACTCAATGATATTGAAATTGTAGTAACTGCAGACTAAAAAATTACTGTTCTTCCCAGTGACTAGTCTAGGCCTATTCGTGTGTTGAAAGGTGAAGGTGGTAGCACTCACCTCTGTTTCACTCCTGAATTCACCGGGGAGTAGGGAAATGCTTGGTCATCATACTGGACACCATTCTGTTCCTGTATAAAGTTAAGACACCAACTATAATTCAGTACATATATCCTATGGAGTAGCAATAGTTTCATGTGTCTCATAATGCACTGAATCAATGTAATTTTGGAATTGATATAAACAGTGGGTATTTCTTTCGAAATTCATTGGTACACAAAATGGATAAAATAATTATGTGTTAAAATAGGAGCATGTAAATCAATATAAAATTTCCCTATGCATAATTCTTCTCACTATAGACCATAATATACCGTCAATAACATGAACAAAATATGAATATGGAACTGTACTATTAACCCCTACTGTACCATAGGGTACTACCATAAAATTCCCCTCCCCCAGTCCCAAGCAATGTGGCCAAAATGGCAAGATATAACAGCCTCCCACCTCAAAAGATGGAGGAATACTGCCTCTCCCAGCCTGTAGAGGATTGGATATAAGCTGATAAGTGTTGCTAACTCTAGAGCAGTACTCAAACGGTCGTCGTACCAGGCATTGCCTGATACTGGCAGATACAAGGCTCGTATATTACAGACGGCTCTCTGCCGTCGCTGGGACTGGGGGAGTGATTTATCTACTGATGGCTTTCTGCCGTCGCTGGTACTAGACAGGTTAAGTATCTGGAAATTGGCTCCTAAAGGATGCATTTCTTTGCACAGGTAAGATGAAAAAACTAAAGAATGTCTCATACCAAAGTTTGTCCCAAGATAATTTTCTAAACCAACTGCAGTTAAAAGTTCCCTCTTTCTCCGTTTGCAGGTGTGCGTCAGCGTGCGTGGCGTGCCTGGCGAGCACCGCCATATCTCAGTGAACGTCAGAGGAAGCGTCGTGCCTTTGCTGACCGTGATCTAGAGTCCGTCATGCTGCAGCGAGAGGCGACCCTGTCCCTGCCCACCCATGATATGCCCACCCACGATAACATGTCTGCCCACCATGCCCATGACCTTCCCGCCCACCTCGCCCACCTTCCAAGGGAATGGGTAGCACACTTAGCCCAGCTCCCGCCCTCACTACAGGCCGCTGTGGCTCTGAACCCCCAACATGTACCGGCACTGCTGTCTTTAGCTTGCGGTCGGGGCAGTGATGCTTTCCTGGCCGGTCACCCTACTGCGCTGCCTCGGGATGAAACTCTTGCCCACTCGACAGTCCATCCCAGTCAGGAGCTCCATTCGCGGTTCCTTCAGCTCTCTCTTGCTGCCCCCTCCTCTCGTCTGCCCCCCTCTGCGACCCCCTCTGCCTTCACAGTGGTGGGAAGGGAAGGGAGCCATGACACCCCCTCCCCTCCACTTTCCCCATCTGATCAAGCTCTCCCCTCAACCCCTCCCTCCCCGCCTCTCCCTCACTATCTAACTAATCATCACCCCACTGCCTCCCCCTCCCCACCCCCTCCACAACAGTACCCCCACTCCCCCCTTCCCAACTCCAGTGTTACCTGTGCCCCCCCTCCGAGACGCGCCCTCATCTCGTTTTCAGTGGAGTCGATCATCGGAAAGCAGAGTTGAGGGGGTGACATATCTATTACTCACTCACTCGCTCTGTCAATCCTCACCTCTCGTTTGTACATCTCTCTACGCCTGTCACTCGGTTATTTGTTTATTTATTAGAGCTTCCCGTCTCTCTCTCTCTCTCTCTCTCTCTCTCTCTCTCTCTCTTTCTCTCTCTCTCTCTCAATTGGCAAAGACAAATTGGAACATAAATATATCAACTCTCACAAACTTTCAATTATAAAACGGGACAAATAAGTTGTCACCCACATCCTACACTAATAAACACTTACACACTAGTACACCTACCCACCCACTCACCCACCCACCCACACACACACACACGCACACACACACATCTCATTCAGCTCTCCCTAGCTGAGATCATGAATGAAGATAGTAGAGAACTGTGTTGTTTGAATCAGCGACTTATTCATAAAGAATAAGATACTCTAATGGATCCTAGGCTCTTAAGTTCTATGTGTAGACATTTACTATAATATTGATACAATATTAATGAACTTCTAGAATAACATAGATCAAATTAACAGTCTAACATATATATAAAGTATATATATACAGTGTATATACAGTGTATATACGGTATATATATACTGCATATACACACATGCATATTTATATAATTTTCTTAAGTCAATGCAATTATAGACAATTACGAATATATTCAGTGACATACATTTAGTGTTTCTATATGCTTCAACCTTGGGATAAAGCTTTTCAGTGTGCTTCTCTTGCAAGGCACCGGAATTATAAAGCTTCGATAGGCCTATATTGGGTGCTTCATTTTGCAAATATAGTCACATTGTCATGCTCGCATATTCTTACATTTACGAACGTCTAGTCATATGTAACACCACGGATACAATATTGAAAACACAAACAAACACACACACGTACACGCCGCCCCCCCTCAAGCTTTTAACAAGCATAACAAATATACTTATATGTATAAAAGTTCGTAGAAATTAATATATATATACAGTATATATATATATATATATATATATATATATATATATATATATATATATATATATATATATATATATATATATATATAAAAAAAGAGATAGAGAAAGAAGAGAGAGAGAGAGGGGGGGGGGGAGAGATAGATAATTATCCTGTATAGTTAGTATCTGTACAGTATCTTTTCACTATATCACTAATTATTACCGGTATTTTTCACATTATTGTTTGCTAAACTTGTAAGTAGGTTCATCCTTTATTAAACGACTACTATAAAACCATGATAGTCTGCATGATTGATAGTTTGTTATATAATAGTTAATATTTTTAGTATGAACCAATATATATGATCCCTCCTTAAAGAGAACAAAGTGTAGACTATACCATATTCATTAAGGCGGGTGACCTGTTTTTGTTCAGTCCTTTTCTATCTTTCTCTGGCTTGTATCCATTCGGCCCCATACAGCCAACTATTTTAAGACGTTTATCCCCATCTAGGTGTCGATTTCTTCCTGGCGAGCGATAGCGAGCCAGCATTATATGAAGAAATCCGGCTTCGCCGGAGAAATTTTTCTATCGAAAAATGTACAAATTTAGCCTGCTGTCAAACAAAAATAAAAAATATGCTGGCTCGCTACCGCTCACCAGTAAAAAATTGACACCTGGATGGGGATAAGTCTTAAAATAGTTGGCTGAATGGGGCCGAATGGATACAAGCCAGAGAAAGAGAGAAAAGGACAGAAATAACAAAAAGCAGGTCACCCCCCCCCCCCCTTAAAGAGAACAAAGTGTAGACTATACCCTATTCCTTATAAGTAGGCCACAAATCTTGACCACTAACCTCTATATAACCTAAACACGACTACAGTAATCGAGCTAATATGTCTACCATTTGGGAAGAGTCAGCCAGGGAATAGGTGTGGATATTTATAACCTATTTGTTCTAGCCCTTTTTGACTTACAGAGGCTAGGGGGTCACGATTGCTAGCCTACATAAAATAGGTATGGACATTTACAACCTATTTGTTCTAGCCCTTTTTGACATACAGAGGCTAGGGGGTCACGATTGCTAGCCTACTTAAAATAGGTTTGGACATTTACAACCTATTTGTTCTAGCCCTTTTTGACTTACAGAGGCTAGGGGGTCACGATTGCTAGCCTACTTAACATTAATGGATGCAAGGCAGAAGTTATCCTCAATTTCACATATCTCTATTCATCTACAGTATATGTTCTACGCCCAAAGTAGAAATTCACAGCAAAGTTCAACCTCCTTCAACTTTTATATATATATATATATATATAATAAAAGTCCATATCATGTCATATTTAAATTACATTATAGCATTATATATAGCATACAATAATAGCATATTTCTCATTGTTCATCTAATTGCATAACTACGACACACAATATATATATGTTCACCAAACTCCATTTCATTATAGATATGTAGGAAGAATGGAACCCTAAACACAAGTATACTTTTCATCTCATGTATATCTTAAGGAGGGTCACCTGCTTTTGTTTTCTCTTTCTCTCCGTTTCTCTCTTTCTCTGGCTTGTATCCATTCGGCCCCATTCAGCCAACTGTTTTAAGACGTTTATCCCCATCCAGGTGTCGATATCTTCCTGGCGAGCGATAGCGAGCCACCATTGTATGGAGAAATCCGGCTTCGCCGGAGACAGTTTTCTATCGAAAAATGTACACATTTTAGCTTGCTCTCAAAACAAAAATATATATAGGCTATGCTGGCTCGATGCCGCTCACCAGGAAAATATTGACACCTGGATGGGGGTAAACGTCTTAAAACAGTGGGCTGAATGGGGCCGAATGGATACAAACCAAAGAAAGAGGGAGAGAAAGAGAAAAAAGTGAGGTGGGCTCCCTTAACATTTAGTTTTGTATATAATAGGGAACTTATTTTATACTCGTAGTCACTAGGTTTTAAGAAATGCATGTACGCTTGTTATTTGTTCAAGGGGAGTCACACGAGCGGATTTTTGGCATTTTTTCGGCAATTGTGGTCTAATGGCTTCTGAAATTAACCCTTTCAAGATCCAATTCGCAGTTATTTCCGGTTTTCCGGCTATTATTAGACGATTTTATTCAGATCAGGAAGGGTAGCCTATATGGAAGTCAGAGGGTTAAGGGGAGGTTTTTAGTTTGTTTCCTACTCCTCCAGCAATCTTAAAATTTCACCCCATTGACCCCCTTTCAAGATAAATTTGTACATTTTTCGGTAGAAAAATGTCCCGGCCGAAGGCCGATTATTCTTAAATTACAGGCTCGCTGTCGCTCGCCAGGATAAAATCGACACCTAAATGGCACGAAAGGTCTTAAAATTGACAGAATGGGGCGGAAATTCTTAAAAATCACCAAACTAATGTGGCAAACATTTTAAAATCTCAAAAGCAATGGGGCTAGACATGAGGGAGAAAGGGGTCAAGAAAAAAAGCCCTCAAGTGGAAACTTCCCCTTAAGTGAGATGGTCTTTACTCATATAATTGCCTCAAATCCTTCTTAAGGTGTGTATAATCGTCTAATGATAGCCAGAATAAACTGTCAACATGCGTCACAATCTTCAAAGGGTTAACACTATCTGGACCGACCTCTTGTGGGTTATTATGATAAATTAGTTCTGGCTTGCCTTTGCCATGTTCGAACACAGTAGTTTAGTTTATGCCCTAGACTACAAAGATCGCCTTCCCAGACTTCCTTCAAGCTAAAATAAATGCCCACTCAAATCCCCTTCAAATTAAATGTCAAGCTAAAATAAATGCCCACTCAAATCCCCTTCAAATTAAATGTCAAGCTAAAATAAATGCCCATTCAAATCTCCTTCAAATTAAATATCAAGCTAAAATAAATACCCACTCAAATCCCCTTCAAATTAAATGTCAAGCTAAAATAAATGCCCATTCAAATCCCCTCCAAATTAAATATCAAGCTAAAATAAATGCCCACTCAAATCCCCTTCAAATTAAATATTAGTCTTCAGAATTAACAATGCAGACGGGACAAGACACCTTCCAGCCAACTAAGAAACACAGACTGTAGTTGTTGTTCTATATGAATGAAGGAGACAAAGGTGCCTGTAACAAGTGTCGCCCCAAAAGTTGCCGATATAAACAAAGCCGCAAAATGGTGAACATATTATTGGTCGAAAATTGCCTATAAAACCGAAAGTCTGACTCCATAAAAAGGTGTCACATGAAATATTTTACGCCAATTATCAAACGGCAACTTTTCCGGGCAACACTACAGGGGCTACTAAAGTAAAATATTTCGTTGACTGAATTTTCTTACATAACTAAGAAGGTGCCAGATCTGCTTTCAGGATATAAATGCCAGGAATAAATGATCGTGTGATTCCTCCTTAACATTTTCAGTACAACGACCCCCTTTTCATTTTATTTTGGTTAAGGGGGGGGGTCACCTGCCTTTTTTTTTTATCTTTCTCTCCTTTTCTCTCTTTCCCTGGCTTTGTATCCATTCGGCCCCAATCAGCCAACTGTTTTAAGACGTTTATCCCCATCCAGGTGTCGATTTCTTCCTGGCGAGCGATAGCGAGCCAGCATTGTATAAAGAAATCCGGCTTCGCCTGAGACATTTTTCTATCGAAAAATTTACAAATTTAGCTAGCTGTAAAAAAAAAATATATATATATATATATACTGTATATATATGCTGGCTCGCTACCGCTCACCAGGAAAACATTGACACCTGGATGGGGGTAAACGTCTTAAAACAGTAGGCTGAATGGGGCCAAATGGATACAAGCCAAAGAGAGAGGGAGAAAAAGAGAAAAAAAAAGCGAGGTGGGCCCCCTTAACGTGAGACGAGTTTACACCTATTTGGATTTAATTACCCTCTGTAAATTCAAAGGGCAAATTAAACTATATCAAGATTAGCGGTTTAATTCCCCTAGGCGGCCGATCTGATACACAAAACCGTCTAATGCTAACCAGAATTAAACGATAAAAGTGGGTCATTGTATTGAAAGGGTTTATACACTGACTGACTCCCATGTATGCTGCCTATTGTACAGTTGGCTGCTAGGCATGGGTGCAACACTTGACGAGTATATTGATGATTGCAATAAAGAGGACGTTTTGAAGTTAAGGCTGTGTTTTATTAAATACATGTTATTAGTACTATCATCTTCTCGAATATTAGTATCAATAATAGTCTACTGTATATCTTAAACAAATATATTACTCATATATCTTAAGGGGAGGTTTTTAGTTTGGTCCCTAGATACCCTTCAAGCTTAAGATTACACCCCCTTGAGGTGTTTTATTAAATAACCTCAAGATAAAAAACACCTCAAGATAAATTTGTACATTTTTCGGTAGAAAAATTTCCTGGCTGAAAGCCGGTTCCTCTTAAATTACAGGCTCGCTATCCCTCGCCAGGATAAAATCGACACCTTAATGGCACGAAAGGTCTTAAAATTGACAGAAATGGGTTGAAAGTTCTTAAAATCGTCAAAATAATGAGGCAAACGTCTTAAAATCTCAAAAGCAATGGGCCTAAACATGAGGGAGAAGGGGGTCTAAAAAAAAATACCCATCTCCCTTTGATTGTAAGAAAGATGGTACACAAAAAGAGTGTGCTAATCATTCATAATTATGTTCCAATATAAATAGATAAAACGAAGGACAATGTATATATATGTACAGTCGCGCTAATAAGTGATGTCTCGGCACCAAGTATGTTTTGATCAATAATTGGTATCAGCAATATTTAAGCTTCATTTCTTCATATCGAGTGAAATATACAAACATGTTCCTACACTTACTTACCCACCCTATTCAACATCTGACAGACATTAATACAGCACAGAGCAAGCCAAACGTAATGACAGCTGGGACAGGACTTATTAGCGCGACCGTACCGTACCATTTTGTTATGATTAAGCGTTCATATTTGTATTGCAGGTGGGGGAGGGAAGGGGAGGGGAGAGGAGGGGGGAGCGGAAGAAGAGGGGGGAGAGAAGGGAAGGGTAGAGGGGAGAGGGAGGGAAGGGAGAAGAGTGGGGGGAGGGGAGAAGAGTGGGGAGAGGAGAGGAGAAGAGTGGAGGGGAGGGGAGAGGAAAGGAGGGAAGGGCAGAAGAGTGGGGAGAGGAGGGAAGGGGAGGAGAAGAGTGGGGAGAGGAGGGAAGGGGAGAAGAGTGGGGAGAGGAGGGAAGGGAAGAGTGGGGAGAGGAGGGAAGGTAAGAAGAGTGGGTAGAGGAAAGGAGGGAAAGGGAGAAGAGTAGGGAGAGGAAGAAAGGGAAGAGAAGAAAACTGGGGAGAGGAGATAAAACGAGAGGAGGGTAGGGTAGAGAGAGAGGATGAATGGGTGGGGGGGGGGGGGAAGTATTGTAGAGGGAATGACAGAAGGGGATATGGGTAGGTGAGAGAAGGAGAGAGGATATGAAAAGAGTAGGGAGGTGAGGAAAGAAGGGGGATTGGGGAGGTGAGAGAAGAGGAGAAAGATAGAAGAGATGAAGAGAGAGGTGAGGAAAGAAGGGGGGGGGGGGGATGGGGAGGAGAGAGAGAGAGACAGACTCCTTGTAGTGAGGTAATTCATCATTCTTGACATGTGTCCTTCCACCTCCTCTCCCTCCACTCATTATGCCTCTCTCTCCCTCCCTCCCCCTTCCTCTCCCTTATAATAGATAGATACAGACATACATATAGATACAGATAGATAGATAGATACATAGAAAGATAGATAGATAGATACATTGTTACGAATGGAGAAGCAGCCCAACAAAATACTGTATTTGTAAACAACCTAACTACTCAAACTGCCTCATCAGTATGCACCAGAATACAGTACTCAATTAGAGTTTAAGCGCTCCAGGTTCGAAAGATTATGGTCTATACAGGCTGACTAGGAATTACAGCCTATGCACAAACATACGGGTTACCGAATTATATACAGTATATATAGAGATGTCCAGGGAGCAAAAAAAATAAATAAAACAAAAATAAAACAAAAATAAAATAAAAACAGAACCCTTATTCCACGGACCAGGGTGACACTTGGTACCATCACAGAGGGCGTTTAACGACCATAATTTACAAGACAATGTTTTAATTGTTATGGTGTGGATATTTCGGCAGGATAACTTTGCCTAACCATTTCAATACAGATGGCGTCCTTTTCATTATATTTTGGCAACTATTATATTGCTTGATTCAGCTTAGGAAGGACTTCTAACAATAAAAAGGCTACAGACTATCTCATATAATCCTTCTAGCTACCACAGATCCTCCCGAAGTTGAATATATTCGAGTAATATTTGCCAGAACATGATAAAAAGGATGTCGCCGGTACTGAATGGGTTAATATTCCCTATGCCAAGTAAGCAGGCCAAAACTCTTGAACATTAACCTCTATATAGCACAAACGACTAGAATAATCGAGCTAATATTTCTACCATTTGGGGAAGGGTCAGCCAGGGAATATGTGTGGAAATGTACAGCCCATTTACCCAAGCGTTTTTTGAGTTACAGAGGTTAGGGTTCACGATTTCTGGACTACACATTTGGAACCAGGGTATAGACGTTTATTGGTGACTATGCTGAACGTTTGAATATAATTAATAGTGTAATTATATATGAATATCAAAGAATGGGCGTCGCTGTCATAATATCATCATATATAGGTTATATTCTTCAACACATACCTAGAGGTAGCACCAACGAACTTGACAATTATCTCGATCCCTGACCTCTTCCTAGGGCCTTGAGCAAACTGGCTGTAAATGTCCACATCTATTTCCTGGTGGACTCTTCCCAAATTATAGAAATGTCAGCCCTATTGCTTTCATTCATTTTGAGTTAAGAAGTTAAGGGGTCCAGATTATTGTCAAGTTGGTTGGCGCTACCTACTGTATAGTCAAACGTACTGTATGATCCAGTAGTGAAATTAAACAACAACCACAATCACAAAAACAACCACAATAATAATAACAATAACAATACAAATAACAATAATACTAATAATACTAATAATACTAATAATAATAATAATAATCATAATAATAATAATAATAATAATAATAATAATAATAATAGCAGGTGGTCCCAGGTGCATCCCAAAGTAACCAGGTATAAAGGTGACAACAGGTGAGGCGACAGGTGGGCTTGACAAATGGACAGGTGGTGACAGACGAGGCGCGGTTGTGACAGCTGGGTGTGTGTGCGCGTGTTTGTGTGAAAGAGAAAACAGATATAGATATATATATATACACACTGTATATATATCAGACGCAATATCTGTAAATTTTTCCAGTTAGCTATTTTTCTTATAGCCTATTATGCAGAGAGAGAGAGAGAGAGAGAGAGAGAGAGAGAGAGAGAGAGAGAGAGAGAGAGAGAGAGAGAGAGAGAGAGAGAGAAGAGAGAGAGAGAGAGAGAGAGAGAGAGAGAGAGAGAGAGAGAGAGAGAGAGAGAGAGAGAGAGAGAGAGAGAGAGAGAGAGAGAGAGAGAGATACACAGACCACACAGACCTCAAGGTCCTTACTAGGCAGTCTGGCCTTACAAACTATATATATATATATATATATATATATATATATATATATATATATATATATATATATATATATATATATATATATATATATATACACCGGTACATACATATACACATATACACACACACACACACACATATACACATACATACATACATATATATACAGTATATATATACATACTGTACAGTGCACACACATACACTTACATACATTTTTTTTTTCTTTTTTGTCTTCTTTTTTCTTTTCATATCACCCCAGCCCTCTGCAGATAGAGGTCAAGCCTTCCCTTGAAAGCGTTTATTGTGTCGCTCTCCACCACTCTCGCTGGTAGTTTATTCCACTCTGTCGCCACACTGTAGGTGAAAAAACTCTTTGTGACATCTAGGTTTGCCTTTTTGGTTTTTAATTTCATTCCATTTCCGCGAGTTTGATTAGCATTGTTTAATGTGAATAGTGCATTTACATCGACTTTGTCGAAACCTTTTAGTATCTTAAAGCACTCAATAAACTGACCCCTCAACCTCCTCTTTTTTAATGAGAACAGGTTCAATCGTTTAAGTCTTTCTTCATATGGTTTATTTCTTAATGAGGGTATCATCTTCGTCGCTCTACGCTGTACTGACTCGAGTCTTACAATGTCCTTGATCAGATAAGGTGACCAGAACTGCACACCATATTCAAGGTGGGGCCTCACCATACTTTTGAACAGTGGCACTATTACGTTTTCATGTTTATATGTAAATTTTCGTTTAATAAAGCCCAATGCTATGTTTCCCTTATTTGCAGCTGCTATACATTGGTCGGAAGTTTTTAGGTTTTCAGATATTAGTACCCCTAGGTCTTTTACTTCCGTTGCGGTTTTTATTTGTTTGCCATTCATTTCGTATTTGTATTTCATATTTCTGTTACCAACCTGCAGCACCTGACATTTATCGACATTGAAGGGCATCTGCCATTTTTTCGACCACTCTGATATCTTGTTTAAATCAGATTGCAACGCATTTCTATCATCTTCGTTCAGGACTGTATTTCCTATTTTTGTATCGTCGGCGAATTTGGAAATGGTGTTGTTTACCCCTACATCAATATCGTTAATGTAAATGAGAAACAGGACCGGTCCAAGGACTGAACCCTGTGGAACTCCACTAGTGACAGGCTCCCACTCCGATTCCACTCCATTTATCACCACTCTCTGTCTTCTGTCTGTAAGCCAATTTTTTATCCAAGAATGAATTTCACCTTTGATACCTATCCTCTCCAGTTTAGCCAATAGTTTTCGGTGAGGCACCTTGTCGAAAGCTTTTTGAAAGTCCAAGAAGATTATATCTAGTGATTTCGTCATGTCGTTATATGTGAATAGTTTGTTATAAAATTCAATCAAATTTGTTAGGCATGACTTATTTGATCTAAAGCCGTGTTGACTATTTTTGATTAGATTGTTTGATTCGAGGTAATCTACTATCTTATCTCTAAGGATTTTTTCCATGATTTTTCCTACAATTGAAGTTAGACTAATTGGTCTGTAATTACTCGCTTTGGCCTTGCTACCCTTCTTGTATATCGGCGTAATGTTCGCATCTTTTCAATCACTCGGTACAATCCCCTGTAGTAATGATAAGTTAAATAGTTGTGTCAGGGGTTTTGCTATTTCGTCCTTAACATTCTTAATTATTTTCGGGTGGAGCATGTCGGGTCCCGGGGTCTTATTTACATTTAAATTACTCAATATGCTTTGTACTTCGCTAACACTGATGGTGAAATCTCCTATCACATGAGTTGAGGTGTTATTTTCAAGGGTATGATCGATAATTTGTTGTGAAAACTGAGCCAAAATATTTGTTGAGCACACAGAGAGAGAGAGAAGAGAGAAGAGAGAGAGAGAGAGAGAGAGAGAGAGAGAGAGAGAGAGAGAGAGAGAGAGAGAGAGAGAGAGAGAGAGAGAGAGAGAGAGAGAGAGAGAGAGAGAGAGAGTACAAAGTACAAAGGAGTACAAAGGAAATCAAGCAACAACAGATCTAGTGACCCTTCTAGGCTGCTTGTCCTCCAAAACACTGAGGATCAAGTGTCCAAACAGTGGTTTAGAGTGGGTAAGGGAACATTGGAAAGGGAACTACTGCCCTGCCACTAACGTGGCAGGACTAGGAAGTTAGTAGGGGACATATGGGTTAGTAACTGAGGGGAGGAGAAAGTTATTCATTTACAAACGCAGTCAGTCGCGGGTTTGATGCGAGATATTTGTCTAGGCGGAATTTAAATGAATCAACGGTGCTGCAGTCTATAACGTCTCGGGGAAGCCCATTCCACAAGTTGACAACTCGATTGAAGAACAAATTCTTAGATTCGTGCGAGTTAAAAGATTTACCAATAATTTTGCAACCGTTTTCCCCGCGTGTAATTAGATTGGTCGATAGTGAAGTACTTACTACAGTTCATATTGTCGATGCCTTTGATGATTTTGAACACTTGAATTAAGTCGCCTCTTAATCTGCGCTGGGTTAAAGGAAATAGATTTAATTCTCTAAGACGGTCTTCGTATGGTTTGTTCTTTAGGCTAGGTATCATTTTGGTAACTCTACGTTGAACTCGTTCTAGCTTGTTTATATCTTTTTGGTAATAAGGGCACCAGGATTGAACGCAGTATTCCAGAAGAGGGCGGACTAAGGAATTGTAAAGGGTTAGGATAACTTCTTTGGATTTATGCTCAAATGACCTGCCTATAAAGCCAATTATTTTGTTTGCCTTCTTAACAACTTCTGAACATTGTTGACTCGGTTTTAGGTTACTCGATATTGTTACTCCCAGATCAGTTTCTCTGTTTACATTCTTAAGCTGAGTGCCATTCATCGAATAGTTTGCTTTCTCATTTAGGTATCCGACATGTAGTACTTTACATTTATCCGCATTGAAACTCATTTGCCAAATTTGGGCCCAACATGACAATTTATCTAGATTGTGTTGCATATCGTCAACTTGTTCTTTTGAGAGTACGCTATTTGCAATTTTTGTATCGTCAGCAAATTTTGAGATTGTGCAGGTGAGACCCTCATCTATGTCGTTGATGTAAATTAGAAAGAGAATTGGTCCTAGTACCGATCCCTGGGGTACCCCGCTACTTACATTAGTCCATTTAGATGCCTTACCGTTTATGACTACCCTTTGCTTTCTGTTGCTGAGCCAATTTTCTATCCATTTCAACACACCGTCTTGTATTCCATGCGCTTTTAGTTTAGAGAGAGAGAGAGAGAGAGAGAGAGATAACGGCCGTGTGCGTCACAATACTGTACTATATAATTGCATAATGTGTGTATCCATAATAATCAGTGTTGTCAAAGTGGTGGAGGGGAGAGGTTGTGTTGTCGTGTGGCTGTAGTGAACTGTAAACAATCCAGGGTATAATAACAGTATCGGCAAATAATATCAAGTTGGGTATCACTTTACCTTTTTTTAATTACTTGTTATACCTTTCTTTATATAAACCCTTACTGTACCGGCGACGTCTATTCAGCTACACTTAGACGATTGTATTAGGTTTAGGAAGGATATAAGGTAACTGGAAGGATGAATCGAGATCATCTGTAGCCTTTTTATTGGTTGACGCCATTCTAAGGGGAGATATCCACTTCTTGAGGGACTTTTTTCTTGACCCCTTTCTCCCTCATGTCTAGCCCCATTGCTTTTGAGATTTTAAGACGTTTACCCCATTAGTTTGGTGATTTTAAGAATTTCCGACCCCATTATGTCAATTTTAAGACCTTTCGTGCCATTTAGGTGTCAATTTTATCCTGGCGAGCGATAGCGAGCCTGTAATTTAAGAGTAATCGGCCTTCGGCCGGGACATTTTTCTACCGAAAAATGTACAAATTTATCTTGAAAGGGGGTCAAGGGGTGAAATTTTAAGATTGCTGGAGGAGTAGAAAACAAACTAGAAACCTCCCCTTAAACTGCATATAATCGTCAAATAGTTACCAGAATATAATGCAAAGCCTGGAACCCTTTACTGACACCCTGCTGTTGAGAAGAAAATCTAACAATTGACCCTTTTCCCTAATTCCACAACCAAGGTGAACTACGAGATTACAAGAGAGCAGTACCTTCAATATATATACATCTATCACACATGGAGTCTGACGAGAGTAAGTTAGTAACCTTTTGATATATTTAAAAGGGGAGATGGGTCGATTTTCTGGTCCCCTTTCTCCTTCGTGTTGATCGCCATTTGTTTTGAGATTATATAAGATGTTCGGCCCGTTAGTTTGCGATTTTAACACCTTTCGCCCCAATTCGTTGTCAATTGTAAGACCTGTTGTGCTCTTTAGGTGCCGAATTTTTCCTGACGAGCGATAGCGAGCCTGGAATTTTAAGAGGAACCGAAAAAATGTACAAATTTATCTTGAAAAGGGGGGTCTAGAGGGTGTTTTTCTAAGCTTGATGGAGGTCTAGCGAGGAGACTAAGAAGTAAAGGAATAAATGAATTAATAGGAAAAAAAAAAAAAAAAAAAAAAACGGCCCATCTCCCCTTAAATGTATTTCTCACTTCAGACTTCCCTTGAACTTCTATTAACCCATTAACACATTATCCCATTAACCCTATTAACCCATTAACCCATAAACCCTATTAAGCCATTAACCCAATTAAGCCATTAACTTTATTAACCCATTAACCTATTAACCCATTAACAAATTAACCCTATTAACCCATTACCCTAGTAACCCATAAACCCTATTAAGTTATTAACCCATTAACCCTATCAACCCATTAACCCATAAACCCTATTAACCCATTAACCCTATTAACCCATAAACCCATTAACCCTATTAACCCATAAACCCTATTAACCCATAAACCCTATTAACCCATTAACCCTATTAACCCATAAACCCTATTAACCCATAAACCCTATTAACCCATAAACCCTATTAACCCATTAACCCTATTAACCCATAAACCCATTAACCCTATTAACCCATAAACCCTATTAACCCATAAACCCTATTAACCCATAAACCCTATTAACCCATTAACCCTATTAACCCATAAACCCTATTAACCCATAAACCCTATTAACCCATTAACCCTATTAACCCATTAACCCTATTAACCCATAAACCCTATTAACCCATTAACTCTATTAACCCATTAACCCTATTAACCCATAAACCCTATTAACCCATAAACCCTATTAACCCATTAACCCTATTAACCCATAAACCCTATTAACCCATAAACCCTATTAACCCATAAACCCTATTAACCCATAAACCCTATTAACCCATAAACCCTATTAACCCATAAACCCTATTAACCCATAAACCCTATTAACCCATAAACCCTATTAACCCATTAACCCTATTAACCCATAAAACCTATTAACCCATTACCCTAGTAACCCATAAACCCTATTAACCCATAAACCCTATTAACCCATAAACCCTATTAATCCATTAACCCTATTAACTCATCCCAAACCCCCATTATCTACTCTAATCCCAAGTTCCCCAATACCCAGCAATTTTATTAAGGGGAGTCACCTACTTTTGTTTATCTCTGGATTGTATTAATTCGGCCCCATGATGCTTATCCCCATCCAAGTGTCGATTTATACCTGGCGAGCGATGGCGAGCCACAATATTTTGGATGAGTTAGACAGCTGGCTAAATTTGTACATTTTTCGATAGAAACATGTCTGGCGAAGCCGGATTTCTCCATAATATGCTCGCTCACTATCGCTCGCCAGGGAAAAAAATCGACACCTGGATGGGGATAAATGTCTTAAAACAGTAGGCTGAATGGGGCCGAATGGATACAACCAAGATACACACAAAAAGCAGGTGACCCCCCTTAACTCCAGCCACCAGCCAGAGTAAGTTGACCATTACACCCAAGAGAGAGGTCTTTAGTCGGAGTTTATACATCGTCTAGTGTTACCCAGAACATAAGAAAGAAAACAAGGTGTAAAGCAGTTAGTCCAAGATAGTTATGGCCTCTCTCTCTCTCTCTCTCTCTCTCTCTCTCTCTCTCTCTCTCTCTCTCTCTCTCTCTCTCTCTCTCTCTCTCTCTCTCTCTCTCTCCTCTCTCTCTCTCTCTCTCTCTCTCTCTCTCTCTCTCTCTCTCTCTCTCTCTCTCTCTCTCTCTCTCTCTCTCTCTCTCTCTCTCTCTCTCTCTCTCTCTTCCATTTCACATACCCGGTACTGTATAAATCAATCACTCTAATTATATATCAAACTCACACACACACACACACACACTATCTCTCTCTCTCTATCACACACACACACACACATTGGAGGCGCACATATCTAATAATCAATCATTTTATCATTGAACCCTAGATACCAGGACCTAATGCCGACACACACACACACACACACACACACAGACACACATACATACACATACACAGACACACACATACATACACACACACAGCCCGTAGCCTAGTAGGTAGAGCTCTCGTCTCACACACGAGGGGTCGGTGGTTCAATCCCCGGCCGGGCGGAGACAAATTGGGCTTGTCACCTTTCATGTGTTAGCCTCAGTTCACCTAGCTGTAAATAGGTACCTGGAATAAGTGGACGACGTTGTGACGTCCCATCTGGGGTTGGCAAAAATGGTACAAGGCGAGATGGGTATCATATGGTTCACCTAAGCTGATGGCTACCTAAGCCTTCGGGCGAGAGACGGTACCGTCTATAGTGAGAATGGTACCATACAGATCCACCCTAAGCCTTCGTTTCCGATGTCGCCAATTGGCTAAATACAGACTACACACACATCCACAGCCATTCCAACGATACATATAACACCTACACATATAGGAGGCGCGAAATAACGAGCATGCTCACTCCCGCAATACAACTAGAGTAAGTACACACACACACGTACATGCACACACACACACACATAATTGGTGGCGCAAATAACAAATATACAATCATTTTATTGGTGGTTAACGCCAGATATGAGAACGTAATACCGACACACTCTTATCACCTGATACCCTCAGTGAGGTCAGGAACAAGGTACAGCTGCCTCAATAAATTACTCGCAGATGTGGTTTGTTTACTAATTAATTAAAATTTAAACTTGCAAAAAAAAAAAAAAAAACAGGGACGACACAATATAAAGGCAAAGGCATTTATCAAAATCGCTATGTGGAAATAGCACGTTAATCAAATTAAATTAATAAAAGAACATAAAAACACCACATATGTATGTATGTATGTATGTACTGTATATACTCAGGCCCATTCCCCATTTTTCCTGGGAGTTGCCGACTCGAGACAGAGCTCGAATAGGGACAACACAAAACAATGAACACACAAAAACAAAACACAAATTCACACACACATCAATATCATCAAAATAGGGACATTAAATATAAATAAAGAAGGCTTTTGATTGGATGGTAAACACCTTGTGGAAATGGGTAAAATACAATTCCTTCGCAGTTTCATTTGTTAATCTGTATAATTATGCGAATATAGAATTTTATATAACTTGTACTTTCAGTCAGGAACATATTTGACAGGTAAATAGGTAGAGATTAAATATATAACTGTACAGTACGGTACGGGTGTCTTAAAATAACACGGTAGAATTCAAGTGCATCCAAAGTGGGGCAAAAACTCTGTGCGGGGCTAATACTGCTTTGGAACTCTCTCCCTCAGTCTGTCTTTCCCTCATCCTATGATTATTAAACTGCTTCAAGTTCCGGTGTCCAGACATTTTTACTCTAACGTAACTTGAATAAGGCTCTCTGTCACTCTTTCATCTTTGGGGGGAGACACTTGTTACAAAAAAGCTTTGCCTTTGTCCTCCTTTGCTCACATCTATAAAAAAAAAAAAAAAAAAAAAAAAAAAAAAAAAAAAAAAAAAACGGTAAATAAATAGTAATAATATAATAGTAATAATAATAATAATAATAATGAAACATAAAACAGCCAGCTTGAGTGTAGGTTTTGGTCCAAGGCCGAAATTTTGAGCGACATTCTCATGGGGTGCCTTTATGGGGACGGCCAACTTCCTAACCTTTTGATACCTTCAAAACTCCTTTTCCAAACAATTACAAATGTTCGTGTGAATTCACACACACACACACACACACACACACACACACACACACAAGCCTAGCCTATGCCCGAGAGGAAGTAGTTGGGAAAAAAAAAAAAAAAAAAACACACATACGCACAAGAGTGCAAACATTACTCCATGCTTCACACCTATGGCGACGCGAAGGGTAATAATCTGTAACCTTATCGACGGCCGCAGATAATTATGGCCTAAATACCCACACACTCTTTATCACCTGATAGTGTACGGTACGTGAGGTCAGGTGAAAGGTACAGTCAACTCGTTTAATGCGCACTCTCAGAAATTGTAGTTATGTAATTATATATCTTAAGACTGATATAGGAAACGGTAACTCTTATATATTCCTTGATTCATTCCTTGGCAATGTTATATATTGCACAATTATTTCATACATTAACTTTTAAGCTTCTAATAACCCTAAATACTATTCTGAGACTCACTCTCTCTCTCTCTCTCTCTCTCTCTCTCTCTCTCTCTCTCTCTCTCTCTCTCTCTCGTAATTCTTGGCGATTTCAACTTACCCGTGACTAAATGGGCGATATTCTTACTTCACACTCTGGACACGACCTCTATGCTAACTTGCAAGAGTGTTCACTTTTTCAATTTGTACAATCTCCGACCCGTGGTAATAATGTGCTTGACCTTGTACTCGCAACAAAAGAAGAATTAATAGAGAATTTGAATGTTGGTGATGAATTCAGTAACAGCGACCATCGTACGATAACTTTCACTTTAAAGATTACTAGTAACAAATCAAATAGCAGCATTGAGAAAGTCCCTAATTTCAAGAAAGCAAATTTTCATAAACTTAAATCAAAGCTTAAAGAAACTGACTGGAGCTTTCTGACTAACAATAACGACATAAATACATCTTGGGAGTGTTTCACAACCACTTACCTTAAGGCAGTGCAAGACTGCATACCATCGAAAATACGGCATCCAGGCCATAATGATAAGCCCAAATGGTGGAATACAGATATTTCAGACTGTCTGCTTGCTAAAAAATTTGCTAATGATAGATTAAAATCCTCACAAAATGACTAAGAACGGGTGAAATTTGTAGAGCTACGACGCAAAGCCAAAAAGTTAATAAAGCAAAGTAAAAAGACCCTGGAGTTACATGTTGCGAATCAAAGTAAAACAAACCCGAAAGAATTCTATAGTTATATCAGAAAGAAAAAAGTAGTTACTTCAACTGTTGGACCGTTAGTCGATGAAAATGGAGAATACACCAAAGACGAAGTACAAATGAGTAATGCCCTCAATACCTTCTTTGCATCAGTTTTTACAACCGAAGACCTCAGTGATATCCCTACACCATCGCCGATTCAGATTGATAATTCAGATGTTCTAAGCAATATTACCGTTACAGAGAGAGAAGTATTGAATTGTTTAGATAAACTCAAGGTAAATAAAACGCCTGGACCTGATACAATCTCGCCTAGAGTTCTAAAGGAAGCTAAGGATGAGCTCTCCAAACCACTGACATTGTTATTCAATGAATCCTTGCAGTCTGGGACTATGCCTGATCAGTGGAAGCTAGCCAACGTAACCCCGACATTAAAAAAAGGCAGCAAATCCCTACCCAGTAACTATCGTCCAATTAGCTTAACCTCAATTGTATGTAAAATGCTAGAAACGGTCATAAGAGACAGACTCGTAAATCACTTAGAGGCAAATAACTTACTTAAAGATAGTCAACACGGCTTTCGTAAAAAAATGTTCCTGTTTAACAAACCTCTTAGACTTCTTCCACGATATCCTCAACCTCTACGATGAGAGTAAAGCTGTAGATATTATATACCTTGATTTTCAAAAGGCCTTTGACAAAGTTCCCCACAAACGTTTACTGCTAAAACTAAAAGCGCATGGAATACAAGACGGTGTGTTGAAATGGATAGAAAATTGGCTCAGCGACAGAAAGCAAAGAGTAGTCATAAACGGTAAGGCATCTAAATGGACCAATGTAAGTAGCGGGGTACCCCAGGGATCGGTACTAGGACCAATTCTCTTTCTAATTTACATCAACGACATAGATGAGGGTCTCACCTGTACAATCTCAAAATTTGCTGACGATACAAAAATTGCAAATAGCGTACTCTCAAAAGAACAAGTTGACGATATGCAACACAATCTAGATAAATTGTCATGTTGGGCCCAAATTTGGCAAATGAGTTTCAATGCGGATAAATGTAAAGTACTACATATCGGATACCTAAATGAGAAAGCAAACTATTCGATGAATGGCACTCAGCTTAAGAATGTAAACAGAGAAACCGATCTGAGAGTAACAATATCGAGTAACCTAAAACCGAGTCAACAATGTTCAGAAGTTGTTAAGAAGGCAAACAAAATAATTGGCTTTATAGGCAGGTCATTTGAGCATAAATCCAAAGAAGTTATCCTAACCCTTTACAATTCCTTAGTCCGCCCTCTTCTGGAATACTGCGTTCAATCCTGGTGCCCTTATTACCAAAAAGATATAAACAAGCTAGAACGAGTTCAACGTAGAGTTACCAAAATGATACCTAGCCTAAAGAACAAACCATACGAAGAGCGCCTTAGAGAATTAAATCTATTTCCTTTAACCCAGCGCAGATTAAGAGGGGACTTAATTCAAGTGTTCAAAATCATCAAAGGCATCGACAATATGAACTGTAGTAAGTACTTCACTATCGACCAATCTAATTACACGCGGGGAAACGATTGCAAAATTATTGGTAAATCTTTTAACTCACACGAATCTAAGAATTTCTTCTTCAATCGAGTTGTCAACTTGTGGAATGGGCTTCCCCGAGACGTTATAGACTGCAGCACCGTTGATTCATTTAAACTCCGCTTAGACAAATATCTCGCATCAAACCCGCGACTGACTGCGTTTGTAAATGAATAACTTTATTTTATCCGCCCCTCAGTTACTAACCCATCTGTCCCCTACTAACTTCCTAATCCTGCCACGGGCAGTAGTTCCCTTTCCAATGTTCCCTTACCCACTCTAAACCACTGTTTGGACACTTGATCCTCAGTGTTTTGGAGGACAAGCAGCCTAGAAGAGTCACTAGACCTGTTGTTGCTTGATTTCCTTTGTACTCCATTGTACTTTGTACTCTCTCTCTCATATATACAGTACATAATTGGTAGTTCACATGTCTAGTTATCAATGACCTTATAGCCCAGCCACAGATATGAGAACTTATGCCGACACACTCTTATTATCCGATAGTCCAAGTGAAGTCCGGTGCACGGTAAAGCTGACACACACACACACACACACACACACACACACACACACACACACACACACACACACACACACACACACACACACACACACACACACACACACACACACACACACACACACACACACACACACACACACACACACACACACACACACACACACACACACACACACACACACACACACACACACACACACACACACACACACACACACACACACACACACACACACACACACACACAATTCTTGGCGCACATAACGTACTGTATATCCAACCACCTTATCGCTGAACCCTAGATATGAGGACCCCGACGCACTCTAATCACCTGATAACCCAAGTGAGGTCAGGAACGAGGTATTATGGGCCCTAGTAAGTTCAATAACCCAAAATCAAAATCAGGAAAAAAACACATAATAATAATAAATAATAAATAATACAAAGCTATGACCGACAAAAGGGCACAGGCAATTAAAACATATAAACGACCTAACCTAATTTCTGATAACAAAGCAGTTTTTGTTATACATGTAAGTAGAAAGGTCCGGAGAGAGTCGAAACTGCCGTGTTCTTGCAATCAAATATTTTTCCCGTTATGTGGGTACAATGTCTCCATTCGAGTACTCACGGGACTGATGTTTTCCCCTGCTATGATTATTTTATTATAACGATTCAATTTTTGTAATATTTTTCCAGTGTTATTTTTCTGTGTGTTTGTCATATTTCTGCTCAGACGGTTTTTTGTTATCATCGACGTCAATATTATATATATTTATTTGATAGTGATTTATTGTGAACGTGTAAAATAATATGCTTTCAATATATTGCATTGCAAATAGGCTAGTTCAGATAAGCAAGGTAATCATATGTATATTCAGTGTAAAATAAGTGACACAAATATTTATGGCTAAATTTGTTTAATCCTAATCAGACATCTAAAAGTGTTTCTGAGTGGGTAACTGTAGCCTACATCTAACAAAAGAATTACTGTAAAAGCTTGTAATCCAACACCTGATAATACATAAAATGCAATAATATACAATAAGCTATGTCATAATGCCAAAGATATATTTAATTTTCAAAATATGCTAAATGTTTTTTTGTTTTTTTTCCTTTTAATCATTGTCCTTTGTTGACATATAAACATAAACTGTGCCATTATCTCAAATTTCCTTTCTGGACGTTCCATAGCTGCGGTTGTGGACGGCAATCGCTCACTTCCTCAACCCATCTACTCTAGTGTTCTTCAGGGTTCTGTCTTGTCTCCAGTTTACTTTCTAATATCCATTAATAATCTTCTCAAATGTAGCCTACCTCTAGTCCTATCCACTCATATGCTGATGACTCTACCTTGCACTATTCAGCTAGTATCCCACAACGACTTGCATGTACTTAATTTGGAAGTCACGTGATGAGGCCCTAGCACGCCTATCTTCTAATCTCTTAACTTTTTCCGATTGGGGCAGTGAGAATCTTGTATTTTCAATGTTTCCAAAACCCAATTTCTCCATCTATCTACCGTCATAATATTCCACAAGACTAATCATTACTCTTCAACAATGCACAAATAAACCTTTTATATTCTCAGTATTTTTGGTGTTTTTTTATGGACCTTTCTTGCTACAACAGCTCCCCAGAAGTTAGGTGTGCTCAACCGTCTCTGTGTTTTTGTTTACCCCCACACAGCTTTTTGCTCTGTGCAGGGGCACAGTGCACCCATGTATCAAGTATTGTTCGCATGTGTGGGGAGGTTCCACCCATTCCGCACTTCTGGAAAGGGTACAGTCAAAAGCATTTCATCTCATCAATTCACATATTCTTTATAATTCCCTACAATCTCTTTCTATACACTGCAATGTTGCATCTCCCTTACTCTTCTACCCTTATTATATATAATCAATGTTCTTCAGAGCTGTCTTGTGTATACCTCCTCCCTTAAGGGGAGTGACCTGTTTTTGTTCTGTCCCGTTCTATCTTTCTCTGGCTTGTATCCATTCGGCCCCATTCAGCCTACTGTTTCAAGACGTGTATCCCCATCCAGGTGTCAATTTCTTACTGGTGAGCGGTAGCGAGCCAGCATTTTTAATTTTTGTTAGACAGCAGGCTAAATTTGTACATTTTTCGATAGAAAAAATTCTCTGGCGAAGCCGGATTTCTTCATAATTATAATACTGGCTCGCTATCGCTCGCCAGGAAGAAATCGACACCTAGATGGGGATACACGTCTTAAAATAGTTGGCTGAATGGGGCCGAATGGATACAAGCAAGAGAAAGAGAGAAAAGGACAGAAATAACAAAAAGCAGGTCACCCCCCTTAAAGAGAGTGGGGGCCACCCTCCTTTCAACATATTCCTACCCTTAAACTGTCCAACTCTCTTACCCAAGAGTGAATCAGTCTTTCTTCTACTCAACAAGTAAGGTATGGAACTATTTCCCTCAATCTGTCTTACCCTCATCCTATGACTTAAACTGTTTCAAGCTCTGTGTGTCCAGACATTTTGACTCTAACGTACCTTGAATTTGGCTCTTTCACTCTTTTAACTTGGGGGGGGCACTCGTTTCCCACAGCTTGCCTTTGTCTCCTCCGTACACATAGAATATTATTTCTAAGCCTTTCAATACCATTTATATATTTATCTAAGTTATACTGAGATACTTGAACGATAGAAAGTGGTGATTTAGAGCTTATGAATATGTTTCTCTTTTTTCAGATTATAAGTCTTTTCCTGTATTGCTCTCCATGCTCTACTTTACATTTCAATAAACAAATATATTAGCAATACAAGTCACAGGTGTGTTCCTCAGAACAAATGCGGAAAGAAACTTTGACTTTTGACCGACTATGTACTAAGTAGTACACACAAACATTCCAGGTGATGGAAATGTGACGGGTCGGGTTGGTCGAGGAGGTGGGCGGCGATGGGCGGGGGTGTCACACGGGCGGCTGGCTACACTGCTCTTCCTGCTGGACAACGGGGACAACACCACGGGCGGGACAGATCGATGCCAGACATTGAACACCGCAGCTGTTACAGCAGCAAGGGATGCTCTGTGTGCTGTGCTGCGCCACCCTCGCCACAGCTTCCGTCCCGTTATAGAACTTCTAAAGCAACGTCATGCCAATATGTTGCACTACCCACTTGTAAAGTTACAGCCTGGCAGTAGTGCAGCTGACAGGGCCGTCAGAAAGGAGGACGAAAGCCTGTTGACAATGGTGCAAGCCTGTCGTAGCTTGGGAGTAGACTGTCGCGATCTCCAACAAAAGGCAACCACAGTACAGGCTAAGTTTGACCTTACAGAACAGGAGATAGAAGGTAGTTTCTTCATATATGCCGAGAACCAACGACTTACCCGCCTGTGTGCCGCCCTCACCCCATATCAAGTGGTGCGGCTGGTGAGGGGCGCTGGGAAAGTGGCAGAGGCAGGGCTTGACATCAACCTCGAGGCCCTGGCAAGCACAGAGGGCCTAAAGGAGGTGCTCTTTTTCTACTTAGTGCGACAATTAGAACTCAGTGACCAGCTCAACCGCATCTACACAGACCACCTAGAGGTACTGCTGGAGAATATTGGACTAAGGGACTGGGCCACAGCACTAAGTCAGTACCCAGCAGAGAGTCGTCCAGCCGGGCACTGTGTTGTTTTCTGCGTGACGGAAAACCGGAGTGGTGCCCAAGGGGAGATTGCCAAGGTAATAAGAGCAGTAAATTAGGTAAGGATATGACAACTTTCAAACATTGATTTTCAGTTATGACAAAAGAAAACTTGTTTCTACTTGAACGCATTTTGCTATAATGAAAATATTACAATATCGAACAATTCAATTATGGCTACAAAACTTTAATCTTGATATAAAGGATATAGTATACACTTTTAAGTATTACCAATAGGTGCGTCGTGTATTCGAGGAATGCCTGGGCTACACCTTAACCATAGAGGAAGACCCCACCCATGCCACCCTTCAAGCCACCATCGAGCGTCTCCAGCGGCCCAAATACCGCTTCTACGACTGTCTGGTGATGTGGTTCATGGCCCATGGCACCCAGGATACGCTGAAATTGGCGGACGGTTCACACTGCCAACGGAGGGCCATCATCGATAACTTCTCTAGGGTCGACAACTTTAGGAAGAAACCCAAGATATTTTTCATGGCTTCCTGTCAGGGCCAGAACACGATTTCCATTAAGCATAAGGGTGAGCTCTTTTATATTTTGAATAGTAGTGTGGGTAATATATTATATAAATATAAAGTATATATATATATATATATATAATATATATATATACATATATAATATATATATATATATATATATATATATATATATATATATATATATATATATATATATATTTTTTTTTTTTTTTTTTTTTTTTCTATGTGAGTGAGGGAGACAAAAGGCAGAACTGCCTGTAGCGAGTGCCTCCCCCAAAGTTGAAAGAGTGACAGGGCCAAAATCAAGGGACGTTCGAGCCAAAATGCCTGGACACACGAAGTTTGAAGCAATTTAAGTCATAGGAAGAAGGAAAGACTGATTCTGGAAGAGTTCCAGAGCTCAGCTGTTGAATAGAAGAAAGACTAAGAGTAATGCTTCACTCTTGGGTTGGAGAGTTGCATAGAGTAGGGGTGGGATTGTGTTGCAAGACGGGTATCACGTACCCTACGTAGAGGAGGTAGTATACACTGGGAGAGCTCTGAGGAACACTGATTATTGTAGTAGCGATAGAATAGCGAGAGAGATGCAACATTGCGGCGAAAAGAGAGATTGCAGAGAATTGGTGAGTGGACGGGAGTTAATAATACAAATGGCTTTCCTTTCTACTTTGTCTAGGAGTGCGGTGTGAGAGGATCCACCCCACACATGTGAACAATACTCAATACAAAGGCGCATTGTGCCCCTGTACGGAGCAAGACGCTGTGCAGGGGTACACAAAAAACTTGCGACGATTGAGCACACCCAGCTTCTGGGAGGCTGCCTTAGCAAGACTGGTAATATGGTCCTTCCAAGTGAGAGCAGAAGAAAAAGAGACACCAAGAATATTGAGAGAAGATGAAGGATTGATTTTTGTATTGTTGAAAGATAAGGGATAGTCTTCTGGCCTCTGGGAGTTCCGGGTTTTGGAAGCATTAAAGGCAACAAGGTTTTCTCTGCCCCACTTGGAAATAGTAGCTAAATCAGAAGATAAATGTTGTATGGCATCATTATGTTTGTTTTTGAGGGATTGCTGGCTAAGGCGTTCTGGAAAAATAATTGAGTAGTGTAAGGTAGAGTCATCTGCGTATGAATGGATGGGACTGGAGGTACAGTTGAGAAGATCATTTATGAAAATTAGAAAGATAAATGGAGATAGGACAGAGCCCTGAGGAACACCGGAGTTGATAGGATGAGGAAGTGAGCGATGACCGTCCACAACCGCAGCTATGCACTATATACTGTATAATTATACAGTATACATATAGTTTTAAGAAATGTATAATTTTGCTTTGGCATTCAACTTCGTATATGTATGATAGTGAAAATGTGTACAGTGACGTTACTGTTTCTTGTTATTTAGAGCACTGGTGTGTGTTAGCACAAACATGATATTATCATGTTATTACACAATGCATTATCCATATCTACATAAAAATCTATATATCTTATCTGTCCAGATCACATATTCTATTGGTATATCATATAATGTATATCAATATAACATGGGACACCATGCATTATGAGGTATACAACCGTATAATAATGGAATTATTATTAGCATGAATCTAGATTAGTTGCAACTAAGAGTATGGGCCCATAACAATGTTAGCCTACAGCATCAATAATCCCTAGTAGCCTTTTGTTTTCTGTAGGCGTACATACAATAATATGCTATGCTATCTTTCCACTAACCCATCTACCACAGAGTTATGCTTAGCTATATTAAGGGGGGTGGCCTGCTTTTTCTCTCTCCTTTTCACTCTTTCTTTGGCTTGTATCCAATTGTCCCCATTCAGCCTACTGTTTTAATACGTTTATCCCCATCCAGGTGTCGATTTCTTCCTGGCGAGTGATAGGGAGCCAGCATTGTATGGAGAAATCCGGCAAAAATTTGCAAATTTAGCCTGATGTCAAAAACATTATATAAGATATGCTGGCTCGCTTTCGCTCGCCAGGAAAAAAAATCGACACCTGGATAGGGATTAAAGTCATAAAACAGTAGGCTGAATGTGGCCCAATGGATACAAACCAGAGAGAGAAACAAAACCGCGGTGGGCCCCCTTAACTATCCACCAATCTACCTTGTCATCCACCCACAATACTATGCTAGCTCTCCAATAAGCAATCTACCTGGGAGGACACTATATCATGCTATTTGTCTGTTGTGGTAGTCTAGCTTGTCAGCATTTTATACACTGTAAACATTCACGGGTATAACAATGGTACGGTACATACAATCATTGGATACATTGATAGTGATTTACCTGAAGATGAGTATATTACTACCATTATACAATACTATGGACACTATAATTACCCCTTTCATATCTTCTTTAATCCCATATCTTTCACATAACCAGGTGGTGTTCGGGTGACTGTGGACTCCGGACACGAGGGCTTCACAGGGTTCTCTATGGTGCCGGAGAGCTGCCGAAACATAACGGCGGTGTCCTACCAGATGGATCGACTGGTGGCAAGTGCTACCCTGCCACACCACTACGCTTTCAGACACAAGGATGGAGGTTAGGTGGACGATAGATTGATGAATTAATGTTGGGAGTCAATATGGCCATGTGTTGCTCCACTCCTAGTATTTTCATCTCCTCCTCAATGGGTGATCTAGGGGTGGCTTTCCCTAGTTAAGAGGGCAGACTATTACAAACAAAAGAAGCAGGGAGCCACCTGATTTTGCTACTGTTTTGCACATAAACACTTAGCAAGGGGCTACATGTGGAGCAGTGGAGATGCTCACTGTCAAATGAAGCAGAAAGTTAGGAGTGACTACCCAGCAGTGAAATTCCAATATTCTGTTATGTCAGGTCCAGGGGGCTCCAACACAGATCTTAAATGTTTGATGGTCACCGTATGTCAGCTTCATTTTGATCTTGTATACATTTATATAATGGACACTGTATCTTGTATCATCAGCCAGTTTACAACTAGACCACATCTCAAATAATTTCTAATTATATTCAGCATCATTCCACTATTGCTGTTGATCTATAAACTCATTTAGATAACCTTTGCATACATTGCTTTTCTAATTATATCTTCATCTATATTTTTTTCTTTCCAGGGTCGATGTACGTGGACACAGTGTGTCAGCTACTGGAGCGTCACCCAGGAAGCAACCTAACCGTCGTCCTGGAGAAAGTCTGCAACAAAATGCACCAGATATTGTTCAGTTGCATTGAGAAGTTCGAGGGTGATGCCAAGCAGGCGTGTTACTATGAGACCACCTTTCAGAAGACCTTTGTAGTCCCTGCAAATATCCAGAAGGTCTCGTCGGTATAAATATGGTCTTCAGGATAGTGATGCTCTCATTTATTTTGTTTCTTGTGGTGTGAGACCGGGGTGCATTAGTACCAGACACCTTCATAGATGTGGGCTCTGATACTCAGACCATTTACGACGTCTTATCTCCCTGCTATCAACGAATTTAATTACCGTCATCATAAGTCTAGCGCAATTAAATATAAAAAACTAATTTTAATTGGGTACTATAACTTATGGTACCGTAAAATTGCCTAACTTCGGTCAAGGGGTTATACTTCGGACATTTATGGATAAAAGGATATAAGGTACAGTTATGGAGAAATGGCTCTGCATTATGGAAGACATACTTGGTTTTCATAATATCATGTATTTATCCCATAACTGCGGTTCATTATATTTTTTTCCAGAATGTCCGAAATTATGTCGCCGTCCAAAGTTACGGCATTTTACCGGTAGTCTAGTTTTCCTGAGTATGCACAAGTTAAGACGTCGTAGGAAAGGATTAAGTTGTTAATGCATCAGTTTGTTATGCCTCTCACACATGAGGAGGGTCTTGACAGTGTAATTGGTCCCCAAAGATCTCATTGATCTCGTTACTTGTTTGCATTGTGAGATCGAGGGTAAACTACTACAATACTATTCGGTATTGTTTGTTTATATCTATATATAGGTCTTGACAATATTATTAGGTTAATGAAAATATATTTTTGGTAACCTTTCTAGTTAATTGTGTGAAAGAAAGGCAAACAAGCTATCATATTACAAGAACACCCACCTTCCATAGGGATTTAATGATGGCTGTTCATGTGTAATGTATTGGTTATCACAGAATACCTTGCACCTTGTTCCATTTGTGTGGCATGCGAGTAAATCCAAACAATTTAGTTTAAATGAGATTGCCTCCATATATAGACTCATAAACTTTGTTCACATGCTTAAGTTCTAACTAATCTCGGTTGTCTTGCTCCCTCCCTGTAGTGTGGAATAAGGACAAACGAATCAACTTCTTACACATGCAGACTTTATGCACCCAATCCAAAGGAACTGAAAACTAAATGTTGACTGTAATGCATCACTTGCCTCATTTCAGCAGGGAGCATTACTTGGCAACTGGACACTCATTCAATGAGTACATCTCAAACAGTTCAATACATACATACATACAATGGTTTAACGTAACTTTCCATTACATACATTGTATCGGCTCAGACGTGGTTGCCTTTCCTCAGTTGGAATATAATACAATAAAGTTCCATCACAACACCGTCTCATCATGTCATCACTTTGGCTGATGTTGGCATAATGCTAACTGTGCTGTAGCAAGACTCAACTAAATCCAACTGCAGAACCTGCGTGCGCAGTATCTGCAAACCACACCAGCCTAAATTGTGCTATAACAAGACAGTACCATACCAAGACTCTACTGTAAATTATACAACTTGGACTTTAGAACATCAAACTCCTGCCACAGCACTGCCCCACCATGTAAACACTGTGGCCGACTCTGGCGTGGCGCCAAACAGTGCCCAGATAAGACGAGTGGAGTCACCTGTGGCACCTATCCGCACCCCACCAACCTCGCCAATGCCATACCAAGACAGTGCCAATAGCAAGGCTTTATTGTATAGTATTGGCTGTTGGTCTACAAGTCTACCACCATCCCCCATATTAGTCGCCTTGTACGACACCAGTAGGATGCGTGGGGCATTTTTTGTTATTCCTCCACCATTAGATGGAAGGCCCCCTTACCCCTTGGGGTATTATTGGGCTTGGATAAATTAGGTTAAGACTTTTAATTGACACTGCACTGTATAAAATAAAGGGATAAAAGGGGTATGCAAAAGGTTTATAAAATCATTGGGAATATTGATAGTGATCTACCTTCTATCTTTGTATAAGACGGGTGTATTGCTACCAATATACCTTTGAATGGGTATAATATTATGGATTGTTTAAATACTCCTTTCATAGCCATTATTGTTTACATATTGAATTAGTTGACCCTGATTAAGTTGGCATTGATTTTGATCTAGTTGAAATGGTCTACTGGTTGAGTTTTTCAGGAACAACATTGTGATATCACCCTCTGTAAGACTTACATAAACCCTGCTAAAGTGCACAATGTAATATATATATATTATATATATATATATATATATATATATATATATAAAATCATACATATGCCTATACTTTTAAAGATAGGGTTGTTTTAGATATATTTCCTAATGGTCGAGCTCCAAGCAGTCCTGTTCTGAGCTGCTTCACTTGCCTTTTATTTATATATTTATTTATTTTGTTCCATACCCATATCAACCTATCCTGTTTGTGCGCATTACGAATCCATACAATTTACAGCTATCTCACTCTCTAGATTTAGTGTATACATATATGTCTAATACAAGATCACCCTAATGATATGACATGTCCTTTTTCGTATGTTTCTAAGGTCTCTTTTGGTCCATATGTCTCTTATAATTATATGCCTACATATTTTTTTTCAAAATACAGTATTTATATACATTAACACTTACTGTCTGCCGATATTTGTGTACCTATCCTCCATTCCCCAATCAATTTCAATCCTTTCCCAGTCACTTTCTTAGTACCCAACATTTCCCAATCCATGTTCATCCTTTCCCAGTCCTTATCCCAATACCTAACCTTGAACAAACAACCTTGTGAGGATCAGTAGGTCTGCTACTATATAAATTATCATATTTGTATTGTATTCCTTTATATACTGTTTACCGGTACTTATATTGTAAATTAATGTTATATTATTAGCTTCATTATCTTAATTTATTGTGAATCATTATTCTGGGCGGAAATACTGTTTATAAACAGTTAATTTGCTTACTGTTATGTATGTACTTTAATGAATTCTTCCTTAAACTTATATTGTGTACGCTAACGTGGTATATTTGCTTGTTAATTAATAAATACTTACATACTCTCACAATATTTAAGTATGATATTTTGTCCTGCCATGTCCTACCTTTTCAGGATGACTTGATACAAGTTGATTCGATTATTATTTGTTTTACCAGGTATATTTAGCCAAAACGTTACATTATTAGGGTATTCAGTTTTGAAGAGAGACCTAGGAGGACATCAAGGCAGATTTTAACCCTTTCAGTACCGGTGCCGTCCTTATAGCTTTATTCTGGCTACTATTAGACGATTATATTCTGCTTAAAGAGGGCCTTCAGTAATTACCAGGCATCAAACTATCTTACTGAACCCTTTTTTTTTTTTTTTTTTTTTTACCACAGACCCTTTTTATACGGCACCAAATAATCTAAATATAACATTGGAACATTCAACACCAGTTTTTGAGAATGAACATGCGAGCAAATTCTTTGGTGCCCAAAATTGCATCAATGTGGAATAACCTCCCTGAGAATGTTGTATCAGCTCCTAGTGTGAAAGGTTTCGACGCAGGGTGTAAGCATCTTGGCCTCCAGACACTTAGTGACCGCAGAAACCGAGGAGACATGATAGAAACGTATAAACTTCTACACGGTTTTGAGGACATCCCATACACCAGGTTTTTCCAGAAGAACAACAACAACCTACGGGGCCACTCGCTGAAACTCTCCAAACCAGACCATTGGAGAACGACATTGAAGGGGACTTGGTTCTCTATCAGAGTCATAGACGAGTGGAACACACTCCCAGAGAGTGTGGTTACAGCGCCAACGATTGCCACTTTTAAAGCCAGATACGACAAACATAATAAAATAACCTAGATAATATTGGCTGACCAGTCTTTGGAGGTGGGGTTCACACAAGAAGCCTGCTTCTTAACCCCCTCAGACTGAAATAGTTAACTTACTGACGAGGAGGCGGACCGCACGGTATTATACCCACAACAGTCAAAATCTCACTGAGGGACCGTTAGAAGTCGGAGGAACTTGGGGTTGCCACCATTTGACAGAATCTGATCTAACTTACCTAACTTACTGAGGCCTAAATGACGCTAGAGCGTCACATGACTTATTAGAGAGATATTAAGATAGGTTCATATGACGCACTAGCGTCATACAAGTTTTTTGGCAAAACCGTCATATGATGCGATCGCGTAATATGAGTCGGAGAGGGTTAATTCCCCACTATCATTCAATAGGTAAGTACGTTTAGATTAACTCTGAAACAGAAAATTAGTTAGATATAATTTTACAGTACCTCTCTCCGATTTATGTGACCCACCCACTCCCAGTACCACAACATTACAGAGATTAGCTGTGATCTGGTCCAAGATTACCTTGCCAGGACCTAATGCCAGAAGTTGTTCCTGTAATTATTTCTGTAAGCAAGGCTTTAATTTAAGCCTCGAGTCTCAAGTGACTTTTTACTTATTTTATTCTTTTATTATTTTAAAATAATGTCTCTTTTGCAACGGAATATACATAGTTTTCCCACACATCGTGTATAGCCTATCTCTGTTACCTTCTGTCTACATATTGTCTGCTTATTGTTAGGCTGCGCGAAACAATTCTTCCTACACCTCCCTTGCCATTCCCTTTCTACACACGTCAGTTTTCCCCGGTTTCTGGGGAACGATATAATTGAAGGGGGTGTATTATGTGAATGTAAGTGTGTATTTGTGTGAGCATGTAATTACGTGTACAATTTAATTCAGTTAGCCATATTTTTCAGTTTTCATTCATTTTCTTTATCAAAGAAACTGATATTACATGGGTAACTTATGAAAATGTAAATTTTATAACTTACGCTTGTATAATACTTTTTACACAAATGTTAGTTTTCCCCAGTTTCTGGGGAACGATATAATTGAAGGAGGGTGTATTATGTGAATGTAAGTGTGTATTTGTGTCAGCATGTAACTACGTGTACAATTTAATTCAGTCAGCCATATTTTTCAGTTTTCTTTCATTTTGTTTATCAAAGAAACTCATATTATATGGGTAACTTATGAAAATGTAAATGTTATAACTTACGCTTGTATAATTGTTGTAAAATATATTTCTATGTAAACAACTGCCACAACTTATGCTTAATATAATAAAAAAAAAATTGCTAGACTTTTTTCCCGTAACAAATAATACAAAATATGCATAATTTCAGAATATAATCTGACAGTTTAACGACGAAAAACGTTTTTGTAGCCCGGGGCCCAGAGCTCAGCTGACGATAAATTGAATCCCTTAGCAGGTAATTTATCGATATTTAATGGAAACATATGAAACTACTATGTCTCTGCATCATCGTAACACCAAGTTCATATCATTAACACCATATTTCACGACAAAATCTTCCAAATAACCGAGAAATCATGATGGGAACTTTGCAATTTACCGTCGGTTGAAAAGAAACAGACTAGAGTCAGGGGTGTCAAACTTATGGCCCACGGGCCAAATGTGGCCCTCGGGAGAGTCATAAGTGGCCCGCGAGACAACAGCAAGATTTAATTGACAGTGAAATTATAATTGTTATGAAGGAAAATATAATATTGCTAGGAGACAGAAACTTCATATATTACCTATTATTCATAATGGTACCGGTAATACTTTAATCTAATTAAAATTGTTTATAATATTGTTTTCTAAAGGGAATATTTGTATAAATAAATATAACAAATCCGTATAAAACCGAAAACACAGCCATTGCTGGTATCTGAACGCATGAGCCGCCAAACGTTTTAACAAAAAACAGACACGGAGAAGCGGTGTACGCCAGCACTACACTGATAAAATCACACCGTTTCTGTAGCGAAATCGTGACTTATACTTCGCTTTTTGTTTTAAATTACTCTGTTAACCAAACTATAATTAAAAATATACAAAACTGAGGTTTACCTTTGAAATAAAGTAAGGAATAGTCAAAACCGGTAACCAACACCTTGTGCCAGGCTTTCCTACTGAAGGATACGGCGTTACGTGTTTAGGCTTATGTCTTGTGAGTGGCTTTATGCAATTATATGTTTTTAGTTTGTAAAATGCAAAATTGTAAATAATCAGTTTATCTGCCTTCCAGACTGATTCACTCTCACTCCTCATTTGATTGTCTTTTACGGAATATTTAGACATTTAAAGCAATAGAGTCAGTTCTTTGTGAAACTGTGACACACCCAGACTACTTTAGATTCGCCCAGCATTGCGAAGACTTGAAAGTAGATTTTTGAAAAGTGCTTCCAAGATCTTCATGGAAGAGAACACAGCCTATCTTTGTTTGAAGACCCCTTTCTTGTGAATGCTGGGGATTTTAGTGATGCAGATATGCAGCTGGAAGTACTTGACATTCAGACCAACTCTGCTCTCCAAGGATTAATTTTCAATCAAATTTTTGTTGAGTTTTATCCGGAGAGTAGGCAGGGAAAAGCTACCACATCACAATGCATGCTTTTGGGCTGTTCAGTTTGGAAGTACTTATGTCTGTGAACAATCATTATCTCGGATGAAGATGAATAAATCCAAGTACCGAACTAATATTACAGATAAACACTTGGCTGCCATCCTCCAACTTGGAATACCTCCTTTGCAGCCAAATGTAGACAAACTTGTGGTAGAAAATTGTGTGCAGTGCAGTGGTAAAGGAAGTCAAAGATGCGAGTTGCATAATATATGTATGATATACATTTATCTAAATTTATTTTGCATGTACCTATCTGTCCCAACAATAATGATTTTTGTACGTTTCAAAATTCAAATTAATTTTGTCACAAAACCCAAATGAAAATCTATAATATAATGTAGCCCCAGATTAATGCATATTGATACATAAACCTTCTGTTAACATTAGTGTCACTGATTATGAAACAAAACGAATTTTACATACTCAAAAACACTAACTCTACTAACATATTCCTTGTAAGCCAGATAAGTATTAAGGTGTAAACTCCAGTCTTGCAAATACATACTGGCCCTCAAGACCGTAACTAAATTAGGAATTGGCCCTCAAAAGGTTTTGACTTTGACACTCCTGGCACTAGACCCTGTGAGTTGCCCAGGGCTAGCCAACTGGGACTGGCATTAGGCCAGCGACCCTGGGCTAGCTGACTGGGACCGGCGTTATGCGGGCGACCTGGGGCTAGCTCACTTGGACCGGCGTTAAGCCGGCAGCCAGATGCTAGCTGACTTGGACCGGTGTTAGGCCAGCGGCCCGACGCTAGCTGACTGGGACTGGCATTAGGCCGGCGGTTCGATGCAATCAGACTGGGACTGGCGTTAGGCCGGCGACTCGGGGCTAGCTGACTAAGACCGCCGGTCCAATGCTAGCAAACTTGGACTGGCATTATGCCGGCGGCCCAACGCTAGCTGACTGGGAACGGCATTAAGCCGGTGGCCCAGGGCTAGGTGACTAACCCGGACCGGCGGCCCAGATCTAGCTGACTGGGACCGGTGTTAGGCCAGCGGCCCAGAGCAAGTTAATTAGGACCGGTGATAGGCCGGCAGCCCGGGGCTATCTGACTGTGACCGGCGTTAAGCAGGTGGGCTGTTACTAGCTGACTGGGACCGGCATTACGCGGGAGGCCTGGGTCTAGTTCACTTGGACCGGCGTTAAGCCGCCAGCCAGATGCTAGCTGACTTGGACCAGTGCTAGGCCAGCGGCCCGACGCTAGCTAACTGGGACTGGCGTTAGGCCGGCGGTTCGATGCTAGAAGACTGGGACTGGCGTTAGGCCGGCGGCTCGGGGATAGCTGATTGGGACTGGCATCAGGCCAGCGGCCGGGGGCTAGTTGACTGCGACCGGTGTTAGACTGCCGGCCCTGCACTAATTGACTGGGACCACTTAGCCAAATGACTTGCCCAGACTGGCGGCCCAGGGCTAGCTGACTGGGACCGGTGTTAGACCAGCAGCCTGGTGCTAGCTGAGTGGGACCAGTGTTAGGCCAGCTGCCAGCGTCAAGAAATAACTGCTAACTGAGAAATTGCGTTAGGCCGGCGGCTAAGGGCTAGGTGACTGGGTCTGGCATTAGGCCGGCGGCCCGGGGCTAGCTGAGTGAGACTAGTGTTAGGCCGGAGGCCCAGGGCTACCCGACTGGGATTGCAAATGGGCTGTTGGCCCGAGGTTATACTGGTAGTCTATTCGCTGTAAGTAGGCGAGAAATCATGACCTCTATCCTCTGTAACTCAAAAAGGGCAGAGCAAATTGGCTGTAAATTTCCACATTTAATCCTTGACTGACTCTTCCCAAATGGTAGAAATATTAACTCGATTACTCTAGTCCTGTTTTAGTTACAGAGGTTGAGGTCATGATTTCTCGTCTACTTACAGCGAAAAGACTATAGCTGCCTGGGATCGGCGTTAGACCAGCAGCCCGGGACTAGCTGAGTGGGTCCAGTGTTATTCCAGCATCTCAGAACTAACTGCTAACAAAGAAAAGCATTAGACCGGCGGCCCGGGGCTAGCTCATTTGGACCCGGCGTTAGGCCGGCGGCCTTGGGCAAGCTGACTTGGACCAGTGTTAGGCCACCGGTTCAGGGCTAGTTGGCTGGGACAACTTAGCTTGGTGACTAGCCCAGACCAGCGGCCCGGGGTTAGCTGACTGGGACCGGCGATAATCTGGCCGCCCGGCGCTAGCTGGCTGAGAAAAGCGTTAGGCCGGCGGCTAAGAGATAGCTGACTTGGACTGGCATTAGGCTAGCAGCCAGGGGCAAGCTGACTGGGAACAGCGTTAGGGGAGTGGCCCAGAGAGAGCCTAGCTGACTAAAACAAACCGGCAGCCCGGGGTTAGTTGACTGGGACCTATATTAGGCGGCCGGGCCGGAACTAGCTGACTGGAAACGGCATTAGGCCGGCGGCCCAAGGCTAACTGACTGATTTCTGCATTAGGCTGGCAGCTCGGGGCTAGCTGACTGGGACAGGCGTTAGGCCTGCGGCCCGAGGCTAGCTGACTGGGATCAGGTAGGTGGCCCGGGGGCATATAGCCCAACTGTATTATAGTTCGGCACCACAGGTGAGAACGGTTCCGCGCGGCCTATTTAATGGCTAACTCAGCTAAACTGGCGCATATTTTACCGTACCGTATGGCGCGGCAAAGAGAAGACAGAATGAGACCACAGTTTTAAATCTTATATATTTTATTAGTTAGGTTAGGTTAGGTTAGGTTATACAGTATATGTATATATATATATATATATATATATATATATATATATATATATATATATATATATATATATATATATATATATATATATAACCTAACCTAACCTAACTAGGTTAGGTTAGGTTAGGTTATACAGTATATGTATAATTATATATATATATATATATATATATATATATATATATATATATATATATATATATATATATATATATATATATATATATAACCTAACCTAACCTAACCTAACTAATAAAATATATAAGATTTAAAACTGTGGTCTCATTCTGTCTTCTCTTTGCCGCGCCATACGGTACGGTAAAATATGCGCGAGTTTAGCTGAGTTAGCCATTAAATAGGCCGCGCGGAATCGTTCTCACCAGTGGTGCCGAACCATAATAGAGTTGGGCTATATGCGGCCCGGGGAGTAGAATATAACATCTTTACCAAAGGACCGAAGTAGTAAACGTTGGAACTCCAGGTCGCTCGGGAGCATGGGAGAGGAAACAAAACAAAATGTAGCCAGAAGAGAAGAAAGTGGTGACAGGTCGGAAGAGAAATTAACAGAGGCAGAACAGAGGAAAGAGGGCGGGATGTAGTAGAAGGAGCATGTGATACAGAGAAAGCCACGGAGACAGGTGCCGAAGAAGGCAAAGAAGAAAAGATAGGTGAAAGGAGCCAAAGGAGGTATCAGAGAGACCGTGGTGGAAGGAGAGGACACAACAGATTTAGAGGAAGCTGTTGTTACGTGCTAGAAAACCAAAGAGCGAGAAGGTTTTGAATGCTAAGTCAAAGTCCATTACAGCCACAAAGGTCAGTGGAGAATCACCACAAAAATAGCACCGCCCACTCCGGAAAAACTCGATCATGAGATAGCAAGAAGTGACCAAAAAAATTATAGGAGAGGATGAAAGTCCCATGCAAAAGTAGTTTGACCAACGACAATAGCTCAGCACGCTCGTGTCCTCGGTCCGTAAGCCCACCCCCCACGATGACAACGAGCATAGAATGAAGAGGTCCCAAAGAAAAGTGATAGGAACATGAACATAGGGCTAAGTAGTTTATGAGTAGGCCTACTGTTATCGGCAGACTATTGATTTTGACTCTACCTTGAAGATGATCGTATTATCAAGATTACATTACCGTTATCACACATTAGTACCGTACAAGTTACGTTATCAATCAAGCAGATTGTTAGTTACTCGGGAGCTGCCTTGGAAGTGATAAGATTAAGAGTGATGGTAGTTTTGGTTACTATTGGGGTATCTGTATAAGAGGGTGGTGTCAACATGATAATGGTAGCCATATTTGTTCTACCTTACGCTTTACCCCATAATAAACCATTATTTTTACACTTCATTATTCCACTTATATACTTATTATTATTCTATCTATACATATATTGCAATCCATCAATCTGTGTCTATCACGGCACTTCTCCCTCATGTTTAGCCCTATTAATTTTGACATTTTCAGACGTTCGTTCCATTAGTTTGGCGATTTTAAGACCTTTCATCCAATTTCTTTGCCAATATTAGGACCTTTCGTGTAATTTAGGTGTCGATTTTTTTCCTGGTGAGCAATAACGAGTCTGTAATTTTAGGAGGAACCGGCCCTCGGCCGAGACATTTTTCTACCGAAAAATGTACATATGGCACGAAAGGTTAATTAATATTGACAAATAGATGGGGCGAAAGGTCTTATAATTGCGAAACTAATGGGCCGAACGTCTTAATATTTAAAAACAAAACTATTGGAGCTAAGTATGAGGGAGAACTAGGTCCAGAAAAAGCAACTAGCCTACCTCCCCCTTATTAATCTGCAAGGAATAATCATCTCAAAGGTTATCGACCTGAGTAGTGGTACGTGTGTTAGGTATTGAGGGCTAGGCTAAGGGGGTAGTGCTTGTTGTTTAGTAGTGGTACGTGTGTTAGGTATTGAGGGCTAGGCTAAGGGGGGTAGTGCTTGTTGTTTAGTAGTGGTACGTGTGTTAGGTATTGAGGGCTAGGCTAAGGGGGTAGTGTTTGTTGTTTAGTAGTGGTACGTGTGTTAGGTATTGAGGGCTAGGCTAAGGAGGGTAGTGCTTGTTGTTTAGTAGTGGTACGTGTGTTAGGTATTGAGGGCTAGGCTAAGGAGGGTAGTGTTTGTTGTTTAGTAGTGGTACGTGTGTTAGGTATTGAGGGCTAGGCTAAGCGGGTAGTGCTTGTTGTTTAGTAGTGGTACGTGTGTTAGGTATTGAGGGCTAGGCTAAGGGGGGTAGTGCTTGTTGTTTAGTAGTGGTACGTGTGTTAGGTATTGAGGGCTAGGCTAAGCGGGTAGTGCTTGTTGTTTAGCAGTGGTACGTGTGTTAGGTATTGAGGGCTAGGCTAAGGAGGGTAGTGCTTGTTGTTTAGTAGTGGTACGTGTGTTAGGTATTGAGGGCTAGGCTAAGGAGGGTAGTGCTTGTTGTTTAGTAGTGGTACGTGTGTTAGGTATTGAGGGCTAGGCTAAGGGGGGTAGTGCTTGTTGTTTAGTAGTGGTACGTGTGTTAGGTATTGAGGACTAGGCTAAGGGGGTAGTGCTTGTTGTTTAGTAGTGGTACGTGTGTTAGGTATTGAGGGCTAGGCTAAGGAGGGTAGTGCTTGTTGTTTAGTAGTGGTACGTGTGTTAGGTATTGAGGGCTAGGCTAAGGGGGGTAGTGCTTGTTGTTTAGTAGTGGTACGTGTGTTAGGTATTGAGGGCTAGGCTAAGGGGGGTAGTGCTTGTTGTTTAGTAGTGGTACGTGTGTTAGGTATTGAGGGCTAGGCTAAGGGGGGTAGTGCTCGTTGTTTAGTAGTGGTACGTGTGTTAGGTATTGAGGGCTAGGCTAAGGAGGGTAGTGTTTGTTGTTTAGTAGTGGTACGTGTGTTAGGTATTGAGGGCTAGGCTAAGGGGGTAGTGCTTGTTGTTTAGTAGTGGTACGTGTGTTAGGTATTGAGGGCTAGGCTAAGGGGGGTAGTGCTTGTTGTTTAGTAGTGGTACGTGTGTTAGGTATTGAGGGCTAGGCTAAGGGGGGTAGTGCTTGTTGTTTAGTAGTGGTACGTGTGTTAGGTATTGAGGGCTAGGCTAAGGAGGGTAGTGCTTGTTGTTTAGTAGTGGTACGTGTGTTAGGTATTGAGGGCTAGGCTAAGGAGGGTAGGGTTTGTTGTTTAGTAGTGGTACGTGTGTTAGGTATTGAGGGCTAGGCTAAGGGGGGTAGTGCTTGTTGTTTAGTAGTGGTACGTGTGTTAGGTATTGAGGGCTAGGCTAAGCGGGTAGTGCTTGTTGTTTAGTAGTGGTACGTGTGTTAGGTATTGAGGGCTAGGCTAAGGGGGGTAGTGCTTGTTGTTTAGTAGTGGTACGTGTGTTAGGTATTGAGGGCTAGGCTAAGCGGGTAGTGCTTGTTGTTTAGCAGTGGTACGTGTGTTAGGTATTGAGGGCTAGGCTAAGGAGGGTAGTGCTTGTTGTTTAGTAGTGGTACGTGTGTTAGGTATTGAGGGCTAGGCTAAGCGGGTAGTGCTTGTTGTTTAGTAGTGGTACGTGTGTTAGGTATTGAGGGCTAGGCTAAGGGGGGTAGTGCTTGTTGTTTAGTAGTGGTACGTGTGTTAGGTATTGAGGGCTAGGCTAAGCGGGTAGTGCTTGTTGTTTAGCAGTGGTACGTGTGTTAGGTATTGAGGGCTAGGCTAAGGAGGGTAGTGCTTGTTGTTTAGTAGTGGTACGTGTGTTAGGTATTGAGGGCTAGGCTAAGGAGGGTAGTGCTTGTTGTTTAGTAGTGGTACGTGTGTTAGGTATTGAGGGCTAGGCTAAGGGGGGTAGTGCTTGTTGTTTAGTAGTGGTACGTGTGTTAGGTATTGAGGGCTAGGCTAAGGGGGGTAGTGCTTGTTGTTTAGTAGTGGTACGTGTGTTAGGTATTGAGGGCTAGGCTAAGGAGGGTAGTGCTTGTTGTTTAGTAGTGGTACGTGTGTTAGGTATTGAGGGCTAGGCTAAGGGGGGTAGTGCTTGTTGTTTAGTAGTGGTACGTGTGTTAGGTATTGAGGGCTAGGCTAAGGGGGGTAGTGCTTGTTGTTTAGTAGTGGTACGTGTGTTAGGTATTGAGGGCTAGGCTAAGGGGGGTAGTGCTTGTTGTTTAGTAGTGGTACGTGTGTTAGGTATTGAGGGCTAGGCTAAGGAGGGTAGTGTTTGTTGTTTAGTAGTGGTACGTGTGTTAGGTATTGAGGGCTAGGCTAAGGGGGTAGTGCTTGTTGTTTAGTAGTGGTACGTGTGTTAGGTATTGAGGGCTAGGCTAAGGAGGGTAGTGCTTGTTGTTTAGTAGTGGTACGTGTGTTAGGTATTGAGGGCTAGGCTAAGGAGGGTAGTGTTTGTTGTTTAGTAGTGGTACGTGTGTTAGGTATTGAGGGCTAGGCTAAGGAGGGTAGTGTTTGTTGTTTAGTAGTGGTACGTGTGTTAGGTATTGAGGGCTAGGCTAAGGGGGTAGTGCTTGTTGTTTAGTAGTGGTACGTGTGTTAGGTATTGAGGGCTAGGCTAAAGGGGTAGTGCTTGTTGTTTAGTAGTGGTACGTGTGTTAGGTATTGAGGGCTAGGCTAAGGGGGGTAGTGCTTGTTGTTTAGTAGTGGTACGTGTGTTAGGTATTGAGGGCTAGGCTAAGGAGGGTAGTGCTTGTTGTTTAGTAGTGGTACGTGTGTTAGGTATTGAGGGCTAGTAGGCTAAGGGGGGTAGTGCTTGTTGTTTAGTAGTGGTACGTGTGTTAGGTATTGAGGGCTAGGCTAAGCGGGTAGTGCTTGTTGTTTAGTAGTGGTACGTGTGTTAGGTATTGAGGGCTAGGCTAAGCGGGTATTTTTTCCTGGACCCCCTTCTCCCAAATTAGTTTTGAGATTGTAATGCATTCGTTTCATTATTTTGGCGATTTTAAGACCTTTCATCCCATTTGTCAATTTTAAGACCTTGCATGCTATTTAGGTGCCCATTTTATCCAGACGAGCGAGAGCGAGCCTGTAATTTAGGATGAATCGGCCTTCGGCCGAGACATTTTACTACCAAAAAATTTACAAATTTATCTCAAAGGGGGTTCTTGAGAATGGAGGTCTAGGGAGCAAACTACAAACCTCAACTTAACAGTGTATTTTGTCTGAACGAATGTATTCAGTTTTGGAAGGCCCTCTAGGAAGGTAAGGGGTAAACACTGTCTCCACCATCCCTCCCACCATTCTTTACCAAGCCGAATAAAAGCGTCTACCCCTAGCCAAACCCAAAGAAAGGGAAGCCGTCCTCGCATCTCTGCAAAGGGTTAACGTGATGTAAACGTGATCGGCAGACGGTAAAGCTCTGGGTTGGCTACGTAGGGGAGATGTCGCAGATCTATATATTGGGCTTATCATTTGGTTCCAGTTTCAAGGGGTGACTATTTATTTATATATATACTGTATATACCATATACTGTATATATATATATATATATATATATATATATATATATATATATATATATATATATATATATATATATATATATATATATATATATATATATATATATATATATATTTATATATATATATATATTAGTTTTCTCCCTAGACATCCATCAGGCTGAAAATAATACCCAGAAGATCCCCATTCGAGATATGTTTGTGCATTTTTCGGTAGAAATATACCCGGTTCCTCCTAAATTGCAGGCTCTCTATCGCTCGCCAGGAACAAAATCGACACCTCAATGGCATAACAGTCTTAAAATCGCCAAACTAATGGGGTGAGCATCTTACAATCTCAAAACTAATGGGGCTAAACATGAGGGTGAAGGGGGTCCAGAAAACTCGCTCGTGATAGATACAACATAATGCAAACTTTAATTAAAACACGAACTCTGGGTTGGTTGCTAAAGGGAACTGCCACTGACCTATATAAGTTGTGCTGGTCATTTCTTCTATTTTTTTCTAGACAGTAATCTAAAAATTGTGTCTTCCAATTTAACAAACATGATAATATTTAAATTGTAAATGTGTTTCAATCGCTTAACGAAGGTAATTTGGACAACTGAATAACTTTAGGGGGTACCGTACTACTCGCTTTTTCTGGACCTCCCTCGTGTTTAGCATATTAGTTTTTAAATTTTAAGACGTTCCTTCCATTAGTTTGTCGATTTTAAGACATTTCGCCCCATTTCTTTGTCAATATTAAGACATTTCGTGCCATTTAGGTGTCGATTTTTTCCTGGCGAGCGATAGCGAGCCTGTAATTTAAAGAGAAACCGGCCTTTGGCCGGCACATTTTTCTACCGATAAATGTACAAATTTTATCTTGAAGGGGGGTCTAGGGGGTGTATTTCTAAGTTTGATGGAGGTCTAGCGAGGAAACTAAAAAATAAATGAATAAATTAATTGCCCCCAAAACCGGCCACTGTCCCCTTAACACAATCTGGTGCAACGTTTTGGGGGTTATTAGGATATTCGTACATTGGAGAGATTGTTAGACACCAATCGAGCAAGGCAATACATACCCAGGGGAGGCCTCATTGGTATGCGATAAGGAATTGCTGGAATTCCTGTTTCATTTGTCTGGCTTCCCTCACTGTTTCTGCTTGTGTCTCACCTACACAGAGAGTAATCCAGCTAGCCCTCGCAAGCACCTCCTCCTACTATCCATTTCACTAAACTAAACAAGCACTTCACTCTTTCCAATATTGTGCAAAACAAAATAAACAATAATAAATAAATACATAAATAAAAAGTTTAATTTGGCTCTCTCATTCTTTCAACTTTGGGCGAGATACTCGTTGCAGGCAGCTTTGCCTTTTGTATCTTTCATACACATAGGAAAAAATATGTTTAATAATTACTGAGGGTAGGCCTATACATTGTTTGTGCCATTTTCGAACAATGTATTCTTAGTTTACCCCCTAGACTTAGAAAAACGCCTCTCCAAACAAAATAAGTAAATTTTTTTGGTAGAATAATCTTTCGACAGAAGACCGATTTCTCTCAAATTGCAGGCACGTTATCGCTTACCCAGGAAATAACGACACTTTATTGGGTGGTAGCGTCTTATAATTGCCAAACTAATGAGGTGAAACGTCTTAAGATCTCCAAACTAATGGAATAAAACAGGATAGCTTCTAATTAGACCCGCCCTGCACCAAATAGGGTTAAGGTGTATTATGTTAGTTACATTTGACCACACAATATTTACAGTTTAGACAAGTCTAAATAATATATATATAATTATGGATTGGTTGCTAAAGGGAACTGCTGCAAATTTCATGGATGAGCAGGTAGGTTCTTCTGTAGGCTAGTGATCATTTAGACAGGCACATATACAGTATATATAGCTAAAGAAATGGATAAAGAGATAGATAGAATGGCTTTTATGGCAATAATAGAAAAAAGAGAGCCATATAGACAGATCAAAAGAAAGCTAAAGAAATAGGCTAGAGAAATACACACGTATTACATAAATAATCAAACATTATATACTGCATGTATATACAGTATACAGTATATATATATATATATATATATATATATATATATATATATATATATATATATATATATATATATATATAATTCCTCACAAGTCATGTCAAGGTATTGAAGGATAAGCCTTTGCAACGGCACCTCACATTAACGTCATTTCCACACGTATGACGTCATCAGTAAATGCCTTAACACTAAATATACACCTGATTTGATAGCTCGATAAATAGCGATAAACGTACTTTTATAGAGTAATAATAATGATATGATAATATATACATAAATACATAGCCTACTGATGCTATCGACATATTTGGCTAAATAAAAAAAGACAGAAAAACAGTAACTCACAGCTACGCGTGGGGAATATTTATATATATATATATATATATATATGGAAGTTCTCAACACCACGTGACTTTTGTTTCTGTTTTCTTCTTGTTTAGCCTCGGACGAGAATCGAATTCACAATCTTAGTATTAAGTGCTAGGCATCATTCTTACCAACAATGCTTTGACCTCACATAAACTTGGAAACCATTAGGCATTACTGAATCTGGATAGGTCTCGCATGAACAAACCATTTTTCGTGTATACTAACCTATAGAATAAGTACCCATTAATTATTAAGCATTACAAATGTATGTTAAGGAGGAGGAGGAGGAGGAGGAAGAGAAAGATAGAGTAATGCGAGGAAAACAAATAAACTTTAGGACGGAAGAATATGAAGACGAAGAAGGAGAGGAAAAGTAAAGATAATTACAAAGAGGAGGAAGAATAAGAGGAAGGAAATATCAGATAAGATAATACAGTGCAATTGGTGTGTGTGTGTGTGTGTGTGTGTGTGTGTGTGTGTGTGTGTGTGTGTGTGTGTGTGTGTGTGTGTGTGTGTGTGTGTGTGTGTGTGTGTGTGTGTGTGTGTGTGTGTGTGTGTGTGTGTCTCTCTCTCTCTCTCTCTCTCTGTACGTAATATAACCGTCATGATATCCAGAAGTTACTGAACATCTCATTTTATTGCAAATCGAGAGGACGGAGAAATTCTGAAATTAAGTCATATATAATTTTAATGGTGTGAAATTGAATAATATGATGATAATAGTTATCATGAACAACACTCAAATTATGGAATATATAATTAATTTAAGATTTAAACATATGAAGATATGAATAATTAAATAAATTATATAAAAACAAGGCAAACATTATAATGGCAATTATATGGAATATATAATTTTGATAAAAAACTACAGAAACAACAAATATTTGACATTTTATTTTGAGAAGTAATAGGTTTTATAGAGTAATTAGTAAAAAATGAAGGTTATTAATATTCTGATATGGTTAATAGGCGTCTCACAAGCACAAGGAAGGTTGGTATTTATAGCCCCTGCGAACAATACGACCCCTTACGGCATTATTCTCAGCATTTCTGCTCGCATTCGGATGCATATTTGCCGCCATTCGGAACTATTCGAATTTTATCGGATTTAACTCGACAACATTCGAGATAATTCTGGATATTTCGGGGCCGAACAATGACAGTTAAATAACAATGTTTAGGCTATATACATTAGGCGGTCACGCCGAATTGCCATGAATTCATTCAGAACTCATTTGTACATAATCGGTTTTATTCTGCGGTTTTCGCTTAAAAATGCCATTCGGCTACATTCGGCTTTCAATTATTGCATGTGTGAGAGGGGTTTTAACCTTGATATTATCCTAAAGGATCAACAGACTGATCTTGGCTGCAAACGAGGATGCCTACATACCCCCAGAGGAGTAGGATGAGGGCAGGGGACTTTGTGGGTCCCCAGAGTAGGGTGTGAGCAGGAGACTTTGCGGGTCACCCAAAGACTGTTTCGTCCAGATCTAAAATGTCGTTGTTTTTAGAAAGACATGCTAATCCGTCTAATCTATGTAAACAACGCTCATTCCCACAATATTCGTTCGACATTAGGCGCTGCAAAGGGAAAGACACGTTTAAGAATACCACCCTAGCTAGTCTTCACGGCCAGGGAAAGTTGTTGAGAGAAACTTCCCCTGCCAGCGCGTGGGATGGAACCCGCTACACCAGAGCCAGCACTCCCCAGACAGTGGCTAAGCGCGTTCGGCTACATGGGTCTACAATGTGTGACGGGTTGGAATAGTAACCTCTTACATAATATACAAGTTTAACGACCGTTTCATCCACTGAGAGTGTGGTTCCAGTCTTATGTCCTAAATGGTGGAATTCCAGGCGATCCTCATACTGTAATTATAGATATAGAGAGATAGATAGAGACAGAGACAGAGAGAGATAGATAGATAGGCGATAGAGATAAGATAGATATAGATAGATAGATAGATAGATAGATAGAGAGAGCACACACTGTATATAAAATTGGTGATCCTAGAGTGCTTGAGTAAAATTATAATCCCTTACATGACGATCACGCGGACACCTATGACGTCATCACTAGATCCCTTCACACAGGCTCAACCGACGTATTGGAGGGGTAGTGGGGGGTGGGGGGGGGGGTATTTTCGAGCAATTTCGTTTAAGTTTTGCCCTTATACAGAACAAAAATCTTTCCCACACCCCCTTTCAAGCTAAATGTTACCCCCAAATTCCCCCTCAAGCTATAATAATATATACATTTTTCGGCATAAAACAGTCCCGGTCAAAGGCAGGTCTCTCATGAATTGTCGGATCGTTATCACTCGCTCAAGGGAGAAAAAAAAAAAAAAAAAAAAAAAAAAAAAAAAAAAAAAAAAAATCAACACTTGAAAGGGGCAAAATATCTTAAAATCGTTTAACTAATGGGGCGAAAAGTGCGTGGTACACAAAGCTCAGGGGAGAAAAAATAAATAAATAAATAAACAAACACTTGAAAGGGGCAAAATGTCTTAGAATCGTCTAACTAATGGGGCGAAAAGGGCGTGGTCCAAAATTGCCACCCTCGGAATATACAGTATAGGGTTAGCTCTTTCAGTAGCAGGACCGTTTTCTGGCTTTTATTCTGGTGAGTACTAGACGATTTTTATTCAGCTAAGGAAGGGTCTCTTTGTGTGTATTCAGCTAAGGAAGGGTCTCTTTGTGTGTATTCAGCTAAGGAAGGGTCTCTTTGTGTGTATTCAGTTTAGGAAGGGTCTCTGTATGTGTATTCAGCTAAGGAAGGGTCTCTTTGTGTGTATTCAGCTAAGGAAGGGTCTCTGTGTGTGTATTCAGTTAAGGAAGGGTCTCTGTGTGTGTATTCAGTTTAGGAAGGGTCTCTTTGTGTGTATTCAGCTAAGGAAGGGTCTCTTTGTGTGTATTCAGTTTAGGAAGGGTCTCTGTATGTGTATTCAGCTAAGGAAGGGTCTCTTTGTGTGTATTCAGCTAAGGAAGGGTCTCTTTGTGTGTATTCAGTTAAGGAAGGGTCTCTTTGTGTGTATTCAGCTAAGGAAGGGTCTCTTTGTGTGTATTCAGCTAAGGAAGGGTCTCTTTGTGTGTATTCAGCTAAGGAAGGGTCTCTTTGTGTGTATTCAGCTAAGGAAGGGTCTCTGTGTGTGTATTCAGCTAAGGAAGGGTCTCTGTGTGTGTATTCAGTTTAGGAAGGGTCTCTTTGTGTGTATTCAGCTAAGGAAGGGTCTCTTTATGTGTATTCAGTTTAGGAAGGGTCTCTTTATGTGTATTCAGTTTAGGAAGGGTCTCTGTGTGTGTATTCAGCTAAGGAAGGGTCTCTGTGTGTGTATTCAGCTAAGGAAGGGTCTCTGTGTGTGTATTCAGTTTAGGAAGAGTCTCTTTGTGTGTATTCAGCTAAGGAAGGGTCTCTTTATGTGTATTCAGTTTAGGAAGGGTCTCTTTGTGTGTATTCAGCTAAGGAAGGGTATCTTTGTGTGTATTCAGCTAAGGAAGGGTCTCTTTGTGTGTATTCAGTTAAGGAAGGGTCTCTTTGTGTGTATTCAGTTAAGGAAGGGTCTCTTTGTGTGTATTCAGCTAAGGAAGGGTCTCTGTGTGTATTCAGCTAAGGAAGGGTCTCTTTGTGTGTATTCAGTTAAGGAAGGGTCTCTTTGTGTGTATTCAGCTAAGGAAGGGTCTCTGTGTGTATTCAGCTAAGGAAGGGTCTCTTTGTGTGTATTCAGCTAAGGAAGGGTCTCTGTGTGTATTCAGCTAAGGAAGGGTCTCTTTGTGTGTATTCAGCTAAGGAAGGGTCTCTGTGTGTATTCAGCTAAGGAAGGGTCTCTGTGTGTGTATTCAGCTAAGGAAGGGTCTCTGTGTGTGTATTCAGCTAAGGAAGGGTCTCTTTGTGTGTATTCAGCTAAGGAAGGTTCTCTTTGTGTGTATTCAGCTAAGGAAGGGTCTCTGTGTGTGTATTCAGCTAAGGAAGGGTCTCTTTGTATGTATTCAGCTAAGGAAGGGTCTCTTTGTGTGTATTCAGCTAAGGAAGGGTCTCTTTATGTGTATTCAGCTAAGGAAGGGTCTCTTTGTGTGTATTCAGTTAAGGGTCTCTTTGTGTGTATTCAGCTAAGGAAGGGTCTCTTTGTGTGTATTCAGCTAAGGAAGGGTCTCTTTGTGTGTATTCAGTTAAGGAAGGGTCTCTTTGTGTGTATTCAGCTAAGGAAGGGTCTCTTTGTGTGTATTCAGCTAAGGAAGGGTCTCTTTGTGTGTATTCAGCTAAGGAAGGGTCTCTTTGTGTGTATTCAGCTAAGGAAGGGTCTTTTTGTGTGTATTCAGTTAAGGAAGGGTCTCTTTGTGTGTATTCAGCTAAGGAAGGGTCTCTGTGTGTGTATTCAGCTAAGGAAGGGTCTCTGTGTGTGTATTCAGCTAAGGAAGGGTCTCTTTGTGTGTATTCAGCTAAGGAAGGGTCTCTTTGTGTGTATTCAGCTAAGGAAGGGTCTCTTTGTGTGTATTCAGCTAAGGAAGGGTCTCTGTGTATTCAGCTAAGGAAGGGTCTCTGTGTATTCAGCTAAGGAAGGGTCTCTGTGTATTCAGCTAAGGAAGGGTCTCTTTGTGTGTATTCAGTTTAGGAAGGGTCTCTTTGTGTGTATTCAGCTAAGGAAGGGTCTCTGTGTGTATTCAGCTAAGGAAGGGTCTCTGTGTGTATTCAGTTTAGGAAGGGTCTCTTTGTGTGTATTCAGTTAAGGAAAGGTCTCTATAGGTGCATCATTATAGTTACAATTTAATGCTCATTCTTTAAGGGGAGGTTTTTAGTTTGGTCCGTAGATATCCTTCAAGCTTAAGATTACACCCCCTTGAGCCCCTTTCAAGATAAATTTGTAAATTTTTCGGTAGAAAAATTTCCCAGCTGAAAGCCGGTTCCTCTTAAATTACAGGCTCGCTATCGCTCGCCAGGATAAAATCGACACCTACAGTAAATGGCACGAAAGGTCTTAAAATTGACAGAAATGGGTTGAAAGTTCTTAAAATCGTCAAAATAATAGGGCGAACGTCTTAACATTAGGAAAACAATGGGGCTAAACATGAGGGAGAAAGGAGTCAAGAAAAAAATCCCTCAAGTGGATATCTCCCCTTAACAGTGCCTCTTGAAAGGGGTATCACTTTAGCAATGGCTTCCTGTGGTTTATAGGAAGGTTTTACTAATATTTAGGGGGCATGGTTGTTTTTTGGCCTCTATATTTATATACCGGTATCTATGTATGTATTTATTTTTTAGTTCCTCGTTAGACCTTCATCAAGCTTAAAAAACACCCCCTACACCCCCCCCCCCCCCTTTCCAGATACATTTGTACATTTTTCGGTACCGTAGATAAATGTCCCGGCCGAAGGCCAGTTCCTCCTAAAATTACAGGCTCACTATCGCTCGCCAGGAATACAATCGACACCTTAATGGCACATGTATTAATATTAACAACAAAATGGGGTGAAATGTCTTAAAATTGTCAAACTAATAGAAAGAACGTCGTAAAATCTCAAAACTAATGGATTTAAACATGAGGGAGAAGGAATCCAGAAAAAATCCATCCCCCCTAAAACGATTTTAAGTAGTTTAGGAAGGATCTCTAGCAATCAATAGGGTAAAAACTATCGCAAGCAACCCCCTGCCATCCACGATTCCTTCCTAAAGCCGAGTAAAATCGTCTCCTAGTAGCCAGAAGGGAAAGAAGAAAAGGAGTCCTAGCACACCGCCTGACAATACCCCCCTCCTAAGCTGAATAAAATCGCCCTCGTATTTGGAAAGAGGACTATGACTTACGAAAACCAGAGCTTCCTTGTTTATCCGAAGGGTTCGTTTCGCTAATATCTGTCAATTACGACTGGTCACGGAATGCCTTGGTTCTGCAGTGTAAGCCAACGAAGCAAGAACTCGCTTCCTGACCTTTTAAGCTATTTGATCAGATGAAGGGGGGGGGGGGAACTGTTTTACTCCATTAGTTTGGAGATTTTAAAGGCTTTATATACTACACTACATTAGTTTGGCTAGAATGAGACGCTTCACTCCATTCAGATTTTTTTTTTTTATTTATTATTTTTTTTTTGTTTTTTTTTGTTTTTTTCTGAGCGAGAGATTGTAAGGCTGGAATTAAGAAGAAATGTTGGAGTGAAATAAATATAAATTGAATATGTTGTCAATTATGAAAGTTTGGTATTAAGACGAGATTTTCATTTAAGGGATTGTTTTTCGAACCTCTTTTACTCTCGTGTTTAATCACATTAGTTTTGAGATTTTAAGACGTTTGCCCCGTTAGTTTGGCGATTTTAAGACATTTCGCCCAATTTCTGTAAATGTTAAGACCTTTCGTGCCATATAGGTGTCGATTATATCCTGGCGAGCAACAGCGAGCCTGTAATTTAGGAGGAACTGGCCTTCGGCCGGGACATATTTCAACCGAAAAATGTACAAATATATATCCAAGGGGGGTCTTGGGGGTATTTTATAAATTTGATGGGGGACTAGGAAAAAAACGAAAAATCTCCCCATAAGCCATTCAGTACCAGGGACGTCCTTTTCATCATATTCTGGCAACTATTAAATCATTGTACTCACCTTAGGAAAGACCTCTTGTAATAATAAGGCTTCAAACTATTACAACCAACCCTTTTACCTACCGGTACCACAAATCCTTCTTAAGCTGCATAATATCGTCACAATATATAGCTAGAATACAATATAACACACGTCCCTGGTACTCAAAGGGTTAACAGGATGAAGAGACGTAGTAGCTTCTCGTGCTTCCATTATGTATTGATGAAACAGTTACCAAGGGATTCCATTTATCGTCAGCTGAATTATGTATTGATGAAACCGTTACCAAGGGATTCCATTTATCGTCAGCTGAATTATGTATTGATGAAACCGTTACCAAGGGATTCCATTTATCGTCAGCTGAATTATGTATTGATGAAACAGTTACCAAGGGATTCCATTTATCGTCAGCTGAATTATGTATTGATGAAACAGTTACCAAGGGATTCCATTTATCGTCAGCTGAATTATGTATTGATGAAACCGTTACCAAGGGATTCCATTTATCGTCAGCTGAATTATGTATTGATGAAACCGTTACCAAGGGATTCCATTTATCGTCAGCTGAATTATGTATTGATGAAACAGTTACCAAGGGATTCCATTTATCGTCAGCTGAATTATGTATTGATGAAACAGTTACCAAGGGATTCCATTTATCGTCAGCTGAATTATGTATTGATGAAACCGTTACCAAGGGATTCCATTTATCGTCAGCTGAATTATGTATTGATGAAACCGTTACCAAGGGATTCCATTTATCGTCAGCTGAATTATGTATTGATGAAACCGTTACCAAGGGATTCCATATATCGTCAGCTGAATTATGTATTGATGAAACCGTTACCAAGGGATTCCATATATCGTCAGCTGAATTATGTATTGATGAAACCGTTACCAAGGGATTCCATATATCGTCAGCTGAATTATGTATTGATGAAACCGTTACCAAGGGATTCCATTTATCGTCAGCTGAATTATGTATTGATGAACCCGTTACCAAGGGATTCAATTTATCGTCAGCTGAATTATGTATTGATGAAACCGTTACCAAGGGATTCCATTTATCGTCAGCTGAATTATGTATTGATGAACCCGTTACCAAGGGATTCCATTTATCGTCAGCTGAATTATGTATTGATGAAACCGTTACCAAGGGATTCCATTTATCGTCAGCTGAATTATGTATTGATGAACCCGTTACCAAGGGATTCCATTTATCGTCAGCTGAATTATGTATTGATGAAACCGTTACCAAGGGATTCCATTTATCGTCAGCTGAATTATGTATTGATGAAACCGTTACCAAGGGATTCCATTTATCGTCAGCTGAATTATGTATTGATGAAACCGTTACCAAGGGATTCCATTTATCGTCAGCTGAATTATGTATTGATGAAACCCGTTACCAAGGGATTCCATTTATCGTCAGCTGAATTATGTATTGATGAAACCGTTACCAAGGGATTCCATTTATCGTCAGCTGAATTATGTATTGATGAACCCGTTACCAAGGGATTCCATTTATCGTCAGCTGAATTATGTATTGATGAAACCGTTACCAAGGGATTCCATTTATCGTCAGCTGAATTATGTATTGATGAACCCGTTATCAAGGGATTCCATTTATCGTCAGCTGAATTATGTATTGATGAAATCGTTACCAAGGGATTCCATTTATCGTCAGCTGAATTATGTATTGATGAAACCGTTACCAAGGGATTCCATTTATCGTCAGCTGAATTATGTATTGATGAAACAGTTACCAAGGGATTCCATTTATCGTCAGCTGAATTATGTATTGATGAAACCGTTACCAAGGGATTCCATTTATCGTCAGCTGAATTATGTATTGATGAAACCGTTACCAAGGGATTCCATTTATCGTCAGCTGAATTATGTATTGATGAAACCGTTACCAAGGGATTCCATATATCGTCAGCTGAATTATGTATTGATGAAACCGTTACCAAGGGATTCCATTTATCGTCAGCTGAATTATGTATTGATGAAACAGTTACCAAGGGATTCCATTTATCGTCAGCTGAATTGAAACCGACTATAGGTCTTCTTTTTAGTGTATTCTGGTCAATAATAAACGATTATCTTCAGCTTAGGAAGGGCCTCGAGCAATGACAGGGCTTCGAAACCATCTCAATTAAACCTTTTCAGCTGCCACAGATATTAAGGGGAGGTTTTTAGTTGATTTCCTAGACTTCCATCAAGCTAAAAATTACACCCCCTTGAGCCCCTTCCAAGATAAATTTGTACATTTTTCGGTAGAAAAATGTCCCGGCTGAAAGCCGGTTCCTCTTAAATTACAGGCTCGCTATCGCTCGCCAGGATAAAATCGACACCTAAATGGCACGAAAGGTCTTAAAATTGACAGAAATGGGTCGAAAGTTCTTAAAATCGTCAAAATAATGGGGCGAACGTCTTAAAATTAGAAAAGCAATGGGGCTAAACATGAGGGAGAAAGGAGTCCAGAAAAAATCCCTCAAGTGGATATCTCCCCTTAAGCTGCATATAATCGTCTAAAAACAGCTAACAACAAACAACTATATACCGTATAAATAGGTCTTGTGATGTCCCTATTCGGGCTCTGTCTCGAGTCGGCCACCACCATAAAAAAAAAAAAAAAATGGGGTAAGTGCCAGAGCACATACATACATAAAATATATATAATCGATAATAAAAATAATAATAATAATAATAATAATAATATAATAATGATAATAATAATAATAATAATAATAATAATAAAAATAATATATACCGTAATAATAATAATAATAATAATAATGATAATAATAATGATAATAATAATGATAATAATAATGATAATAATAATGATAATAATAATAATAATAATAATGATAATAATAATGATAATAATAATAATAATAATAATAATAATAATGATAATAATAATGATAATAATAATGATAATAATAATGATATAATAATGAAATAATAATATAATGATAATAATAATGATAATAATAATGATAATAATAATGATAATAATAATGATAATAATAATAATAATAATAATGATAATAATAATGATAATAATAATAATAATAATAATAATAATGATAATAATAATAATGATAATAATAATGATAATAATAATGATAATAATAATGATAATAATAATGATAATAATAATGATAATAATAATGATAATAATAATAATATATAATGATAATAATAATAATGATAATAATAATGATAATAATAATGATAATAATAATGATAATAATAATAATAATAATAATGATAATAATAATAATAATAATAATAATAATAATAATAATGATAATAATAATGATAATAATAATGATAATAATAATGATAATAATAATAATATATAATAATAATAATAATAATAATAATAATAATAATGATAATAATAATGATAATAATAATGATAATAATAATAATAATAATAATAATAATAATATATATAATAATAATAATAATAATAATAATAATAATAATAATAATAATAATAATAATAATAATAATAATATAATAATAATAATAATAATAATGATAATATATATAGTAATAATAATGATGATAACAATATAAACAATCATAATAATAATAATAATAATAATAATAATAATAATAATAATAATAATAATAATAATAATAATAATAATAATAATAATAATAATAATAATAATAATAATAATAATAATAATGCACGAATATATAAAATCAAATAAAAAAAATCCTCCCCTTAGAAATGATGCCACCCATATGTTCAATGACTTTGCTGGATAGTTTATGGTGTGATGTCCTCAATGTGGCTTATATATATAACATGATGACTAGGTTGGATTACGTTAAGGGATTGTGGTCTTCTTTTTGGTCTATTAATTCATGTATTCATATAATTTTAAAGTTTCCTCAGTAGGCTAGATCTAAATCAAGCTTAGAAAAAAAACACCCCCTAGACCCCCTTTCAAGATAAATTTGTACATTTTTCGGTAGAAAAATGTCCCGGCCGAAGGCCGATTCTTAAAATTACAGGCTCGCTAACGCTCGCCAGGGAATAATCGACACCTAAATGGCACGAAAAGCCATAAAATTGCCACAATTTAGTGTTCAATATTTTAAAAGTGGCTATTAAAACACGATTTTATTCAGCTTAGGAAGGAATCGTGAGTGTCAGAGGGTTGTTGGAGATAGTTTTGACCTTTGCTTCCTAGAGGTCCCTTCCTGAGCACCATAAACTCCTTCCTGAGCACCATAAACTCCTTCCTGAGCACCATAAACTCCTTCCTGAGCACCATAAACTCCTTCCTGAGCACCATAAACTCCTTCCTGAGCACCATAAACTCCTTCCTGAGCACCATAAACTCCTTCCTGAGCACCATAAACTTCTCTAACAATAGCCAGAATATAATGGATAAATGCGTCATCGTATCCTGAAGGGGGGGGGGGTCACTTTTTTTTTGTTATTATCTTTCTCTCCTTTTCTCTCTTTCCCTGGCTTGTATCCATTCGGCCCCATTCAGCCGACTGTTTTACCAGTATAGCCTACAGAGTTTAAAAGGCAACTGTGGTGGCAGAATAGATAAATTAACCCCTTCAAGACGATGACGCCTTTTGACCTTTGAATCTGGCTAAAATTAGACGGATTTTATGCATCTTAAGAAGGACCCATGTTATTCAGAGGGTATATTAAGATCGTATGGTATGTATCCCTTTCAGTCCTAGTGGTAGACTATTCGCTAAAGAAATGTGTCTAATGGTAAGCTCGATGACGTATTTTTATATTTATTCCGGTTACCAAAGTTTATCGGTAGTGTAAAAGACAAAATAGAAAAATGACTCGCTCTCGGATAAGAGAGCAGCACAGAAAAAAGAATGATTTTCTTTAGCTTATAAATAATCTATCTCTATAGGAACCATAGGGATAAATACGATCTCCATAAACCATCTCAATAATAGTAGTCCTTCTTAACTGCATAAAATAATAGTAGTCCATCTTAACTGCATTAAATAATAGTAGTCCTTCTTAACTGCATTAAATAATAGTAGTCCTTCTTAACTGCATAAAATAATAGTAGTCCTTCTTAACTGCATAAAATAATAGTAGTCCATCTTAACTGCATTAAATAATAGTAGTCCTTCTTAACTGCATAAAATAATAGTAGTCCATCTTAACTGCATTAAATAATAGTAGTCCTTCTTAACTGCATTAAATAATAGTAGTCCATCTTAACTGCATTAAATAATAGTAGTCCATCTTAACTGCATTAAATAATAGTAGTCCTTCTTAACTGCATTAAATAATAGTAGTCCTTCTTAACTGCATTAAATAATAGTAGTCCTTCTTAACTGCATTAAATAATAGTAGTCCTTCTTAACTGCATTAAATAATAGTAGTCCTTCTTAACTGCATTAAATAATAGTAGTCCTTCTTAACTGCATTAAATAATAGTAGTCCTTCTTAACTGCATTAAATAATAGTAGTCCTTCTTAACTGCATTAAATAATAGTAGTCCATCTTAACTGCATACAATCGTCTAAGGATGGCCAGAATTAAAAGTAAAAAAGGGTGTTATCGTGACGAAGGGGTTAAGGGGACATGGTCTGTTTTTCTGGTCACCCTTCTTCCTCATGTTTAGCCCCATTAGTTTTCAGATGTTAAGATGTTTGCCCCATTAGTTAGTCGATTTTAAGACCTTTCGCCCAATTTCTTCGTCAATATTTAGACCTTTCGTGCTATTTAGGTGTCGATTTTTCCCTGGCGAACGATAGTGAGCCTGTAATGTTGGAAGAACCGGCCTTCGGCCGGAACATTTTTCTACCGAAAAATGTACAAATTAATTTACAAGGGGGATCTGATGGAATTTTTGTTTTAAATTTGATGGAGGTCTAAGGAAGAAACTAGAAAAATAATGAATACATGCAAAAATCCCCCCAAAAGTGAACCATCTCCCCTTAAAGAAAAATATACACCGCGTTACAGAAAGGGTTAAATGTGTTCCCTTATTAACACTAGCTGGTTCGACGTCTTGTGGGCAGATAGTGAGTTTAATACTTATTGAGAGTTTTGCTTGATTTTGTCATTTTCGACCAATATATTTTTAGTTGATCCCCTAGTCTAACATAAAAGCCTTTCCAGACTTCCTTCATAATATACAATACTCATTCAGATCCCCTTCAAGTTAAATTTGTACATTTTTCGATAGAAAATGTCCCGGCCGAAGGCCGAGATCTTTTAAGTTATAGGTACATTATCGCTCGAGCAGAAAAAGGACACATTTATGGGGTGAAGCATCTGATTATCGTCAAACTAATAGGGTGAAATGTCTGAAAAACTCCAAACTAATGTAGGGAAACAGGGGAGGCCTAAAAAGGCCTCCGTCGGACCAATTACTGTTAAGTGGAAAAAGAAAATCTGGCATTAGCATAAAAATGTCATCATACTCAAAGATATGCTAACCTTGAGTTTCTTCTGTATTTGATAAACAAATAATCATCGGATACAACAACGATAACATCGTTAAAAAGTTAATTGAGTGTGAATGTGTTTCCGTAATTGAAACAAAAACAAAAACATGTAATCATATATATATATATATATATATATATATATATATATATATATATATATATATATATTATCATACTCATAAAGGCAGCTCACAAACGGTTCCATGTCATTTAAAGTTGATCTGGCTATCATTAGACGATTATGATCAGCTCAGGAAAGACCTAGGGAAACCAAAGGGGGTAAGGTAAGGTAAGGTAAGGTTAGGTTAGGTTAGGTTAGGTTAGGTTAGGTTAGGTTAGGTTAGGTTAGGTTAGGTTAGGTTAGGTTAGGTTAGGTTAGGTTAGGTTAGGTTAGTTAGGTTAGGTTAGGTTAGGTTAGGTTAGGTTAGGTTAGGTTAGGTTAGGTTAGGTTAGGTAGGTTAGGTTAGGTTAGGTTAGGTTAGGTTAGGTTAGGTTAGGTTAGGTTAGGTTAGGTTAGGTTAGGAAAGGAAAGGAAAGGAAAGGAAAGGAAAGGAAAGGAAAGGAAAGGAAAGGAAAGGAAAGGAAAGGAAAGGAAAGGAAAGGAAAGGAAAGGAAAGGAAGGAAAGGAAAGGAAAGGAAAGGAAAGGAAAGGAAAGAAGAGGAAAGGAAAGGAAAGGAAAGGAAAGGAAAGGAAAGGAAAGGAAAGGAAAGGTAAGGTAAGGTAAGGTAAGGTAAGGTAAGGTAAGGTAAGGTAAGGTAAGGTAAGGTAAGGTAAGGTAAGGTAAGGTTAGGTTAGGTTAGGTTAGGTTAGGTAAGGTAAGGTAAGGTAAGGTAAGGTAAGGTTAGGTTAGGTAAGGTAAGGTAAGGTAAGGTAAGGTAAGGTAAGGTAAGGTTAGGTTAGGTTAGGTTAGGTTAGGTAAGGTAAGGTAAGGTAAGGTAAAGTTAGGTTAGGTTAGGTTAGGTTAGGTTAGGTTAGGTTAGGTTAGGTTAGGTTAGGTTAGGTAAGGTAAGGTAAGGTAAGGTAAGGTAAGGTAAGGTTAGGTTAGGTTAGGTTAGGTTAGGTTAGGTTAGGTTAGGTTAGGTTAGGTTAGGTTAGGTTAGGTTAGGTTAGGTTAGGTTAGGTTAGGTTAGATTAGGTTAGGTTAAAGACCGTCTCAACTGGCGCCTTCACACACGGGACACACACCATGTTGGAGTCACGTGATCAGTGGTTTGCATGATGATGTTTATCGAGTTCCTTCCAAAGATTGGTGTACTGTACGGTCGCGCTAGTAAGTCATGGCTAAGCTGTCATTACGTTTGGCTCGTTCGGTGCTGTATTAATGTATGTCAGATGTTGGCTTGTATCCATTTGGCCCCATTCAGCCAACTGTTTTAAGACGTTTATTCCCATCCAGGTGTCGATTTCTTCCTGGCGAGCGATAGCGAAGCCAGGAAATCCGGCTTCGCCGGAGAAATTTTGTTATCGAAAAATGTACAAATTTAGCTTGCTGTCAAAATAAAAACATATATATGCTGGCTCGCTACCGCTCGCCAGAAAAATATTGACACCTGGATGGGAGTAAACGTCTCCAAACAGTAGGCTGAATGGGGCCAAATAGATACAAGTCAGAGAAAGAGAGAAAAGGAGAGAAAGATAAAAAAAACAAAAAACGGTGACCCCCCCCTAACGACGTCCATTTTGGCTAACTGGTGATTGACCAATACTCTCGTGACTCTAAAAGCCTGGTGGTGCGTGATCTGAGGGCCATGGGTGCTATTATGGGGAGATGCAGGCTTGTTTTTCTGGACCGCTTTCTCCCTCGTATATAATCCCATTAGTGTTTAGATTTTAAGACGTTCGACCCATTAGTTTGGCGATTTTAACCCTTTTCGTTGACAATGTAAAGACCTTTCGTGCCATTTAGGTGTGTATTTTTTCCTGGCGAGCGATAGCGACCCTGTAATTCTAAGAGAAACCGGCATTCGGCCGGGACATTAGCCACTGTCCCCTTAACAGGATTTATTTTGTATTTATTTTATAGTTGGTCCACGTGCCCATGACTCAGACAAAGATTACGTATAAATGTCCTTCAAATGAGATTATAAGTATGTAGGCCTATACAGATTCCAATAAATATATGCATGAACACGTAAATATTCAAATGATAACCTCTTTCACAGAATATGTGCATTAACCAGATTCCTTTAATTAGTTTAGTTTAGTTTTGTAGATGTTTAGGTGACAATCACCACGGTCGATCTGGGGATCCGCCGCTAATGAGCTCGTCCTGGAATCTTTACGATTCTTTACAGGACTGAACATGCCATTTTTATCGGCAATAGCTCAGAGAAGAGTGTTGAGAGGGGAGAAGGGGTGTTGGAGAGAGAGGAAGGTGTTGGAGTGGCTTTGTTATGTGTGTTTTGTCTGTATACGTCGTCAGGATGTCCCCTGACTGGGTGCAAGCATGTGAAACATGCTAGGACGTACTACCGCACCCACTAAATGTCCGCCGTGGCAGGGATTCGATCCCGGGTCTTTCAGATTCACACGCACACGGCCCGTGTGTATATATATAACAAAGTCTTACAGAATACGTGCATAAGCCTGTGATTTCTGTAATACAAAATAAATAAAGGAAGGCAACACAAAACTAACAATAGAAGAGGGTGAAGGCGGGTAAAACAGCATGGGTAGATGGGGGGGGACGGTACCGTACTTGAGAGATGGAGGTGAGATAGTACAGAGGGAAGTACAAAAGAAATCAAGCAACAACAGGTCTAGTGACCCCCTCTAGGCTGCTTGTCTTCCAAATCACTGATGATCAAGTGTCCAAACAGTGGTTTAGAGTGGTTAAGGGAAAATTAGAAAGGGAATTACTGCCCTGGAGCTAATGTCCGTGGCAGGATTAGGATGTTAGTAGGGGACAGATGGGTTAGTAACATAACGCCGTTATAAGTGATCTTTCGTATATCTGGAAAAAAAGAGAGTAACGTCTTAGTAATATATATAGGCTACGCAATAATCCATGATGAATCGGAGGGGGGAATAAAATAAAGTTATTCATTTACAAACGCAGTCAGTCGCGGGTTTGAGGCAAGATATTTGTCAAGGGGAAGTTTAAAAGAATCAACGGTGCTGCAGTCTATAACGTCTCGGGGAAGCCCATTCCACAAGTTGACACCTCGATTGAAGAAGACATTCTTAGATTCGTGTTAGTTAAAAGATTTACTAATAATTTTGCAACCGTTTCCCTGTGTGTAATTAGATAGGTCGATAGTGAAGTACTTACAACTGTTCATATTGTCGATGCCTTTGATGATTTTGAACACTTGAATTAAGTCTCCTCTTAATCTGCGGTGGGTTAAAGGAAATATTTAAAATTCACTAAGACGCTCCTCGTATGGTTTGTTCTTTAGGTGAGGTATCATTTTGGTAACTCTACGTTGAACTCGTTCTAGCTTGTCTATATCTATTTGGTAATAAGGACACCAGAATTGAACGCAACATTCCACAAGGGGGCGGACTAAGGAATTGTAAAGAGTAAGGATAACTTCTTTGGATTTATGCTCAAATGATCTGCCTATAAATACTCAAATGACCTGCCTAGCCTATATAGTGATTATCCTTATGGGTTCATTTCTACTGATGTGCTTTATTAAGGGTATATTATTATGGCCACTTCATATACCCTTTACATACCTTATTTAAACCCATCATTTTTGAGAGTGTAAGCTCTCAATCCCATAGGTCGTTGAACCTGTATAAAATATGACTATCATTAGGATTGCCAGTACCGGGTATAAATTAAGGTGTCATCGTCCTTATAGGGTTCAAGTTAAGGGGAGGTTTCCACTTGAGGGATTTTTTTCTTGACCCCTTTCTCCCTCATGTTTAGCCCCATTGCTTTTCTAATTTTAAGACGTTCGCCCCATTATTTTGACGATTTTAAGAACTTTCGACCTATTTCTGTCAATTTTAAGACCTTTCGTGCCATTTAGGTGTCGATTTTATCCTGGCGAGCGATAGCGAGCCTGTAATATACGAGGAACCGGCTTTCAGCCGGGACATTTTTCTACCGAAAAATGTACAAATTTATCTTGAAAGGGGGTCAAGGGGGGTGTAATTTTAAGCTTGATGGAAGTCTAGGGAATCAACTAAAAACCTCCCCTTAACCAATGAATACAGAGGCCTGAAAAACAACTCTTCGATAAGTTTTAGATTTGTAATACGTCTGAAATAACCAAGACTCACCCGAGGGTCATAGAGTAACATGCAGTCTTATTCAGGGTCCAGGAAATTGGTCTTATTCTGATCTGGCAAACATCTACCGGTACATCTTTAAAAAAGTACGAAAACGTTTTTTTTAATCACCCTATATATACTGTATAATTATATATATATACATATATATATATATATATATATATATATATATATATATATATATATATATATATATATATATATATATATATATATATATATATATATATATATATAGAGAGAGAGAGAGAGAGAGAGAGAGAGAGAGAGAGAGAGAGAGAGAGAGAGAGAGAGAGATATAGTGTATCATATATAACAACTGTAATTTATGACTATATACTGTACTATATAAGCTAGGAATTACATATCAACCCCTAACGTCCTGAATGAGCCCCTCACACATAAACCACATTGAGGGTTAAGCCCGTATCACACGAGCGATTTTGCCCTCAACACTTATCCTCAACACTGGTCTGGCAGCTTATGAGGTCAACATTTAAATGATTTCGGTCACCTAAACTCATCTCTCATCAGTCTAGTTTCCAATACCAGTGTAATAGGCTATATTCCAGAAATGCTGCCATAAAAATGTTGATCATCGAATGTTGACTATAAAAGCTCTCGTGTGATACCGGGTTTAAGGGGAGGCAGACCATTTTTCTGGACCCCCTTCTCCCTCATGCTTAGCCCCACTAGTTTTGAGATTATAAGACGTTCGGCCCATTAGTTTGGCGATTTTAACACCTTTCGCCCCATTTCGTTGTCAATTTTAAGACCTTTCGTGCTATTTAGGTTGTCGATTATTTCCTAAGCGAGCGATAGCGAGCCTGCAATTTTAAGAGGAACCGGCCTTGGACCGGGACATTTTTCTACCGAAAAATGTACAAATTTATCTTGAAGGGGGTGTATCTAGGGGGTGTTTTTCTAAGCTTGATGAAGGTCTTGGGAGGAAACTAAAAAAAAAAAAAAAATATATATGAATAAATGAATTAATAGACCAAACAAACGGCCAGTCTGCCCCCTAAGCTTGCCCTGATTTACTTTACACAGGAATTGATCCCCTTGGTAAGAGGAGGAGGAGGCCTTTAACCCTGTATTTAGTCCGAGGGAAAGTTTCTTGGATCTTCTTTATTTCGCTCCATTAGTTTGGGAGATTTTAGGACTTTTCACCCATTTGTTTGGCGATGGTAGCCTCATACAAATGTCGATTTGGGGGGGGGGGGGGGCAAACGATAGCGAACCTTTAACATAGAAGACATCGTCCAGGAAATGTTCCTATTGAAAATTGTACAAATGTAGCTTGAAATTAGTTTTTTTTTTTTTTAGTTTGAAAAGAGCCCGGGAAGGCGTTTGTGTCAGCCTAGTGGGACCAACTAAAATACTGTATATCGCTCACAAAAGGCAAAAGCAAGCCAAAGTCTCAATACTAATTTCAACAAAGCATCATAATATCCCACAAGACGTCGGATCAGATAGCGTTAGACGGAGTAAACAAGGCGGTGTCACTCGGCCATTTTATTTGTTAATTTATTTATTTTCTATTATATATATATATATATATTTATTTTATTTTTATTTTTTTTTTGCAACTATTGATCTTTCACCTTTAGTGTTTGCATCATTCGGAAAGACGTCTCAAAGATCGAGATATAGTCTATAGCGTGTATTTTATTCTAGCTATATTTAGACGATTTTATGGAGCTAAGGAAGGATCTGTGATAGTTAAGAAGGTTGATTGCGACAGTTCGAAGCCTTATAAATAATTGCTAGAGATCCTTCCTGAACTGAATAAAATCGATTGGTAGTAGCCAGAATAAAATAAAATGCATGTCGACGGTACAGAAGAGGTTAAGGGGGGAGTGCTTGTTTTTTGGCCTATTTACTTTAAATATATATATATTTATTTAGTTTTTAATGTTCTAGCTAGACCTCCATCAAGCTTAAAAAGATACCCCCTAGACCCCCTTTTAAGATTAATTCGTACATTTTTTGGTAGAGATAGTTTTCGGGTTCCTTCTGAAATTACAGGCACGCTATCGCTCGCCAGGAAAAAATCGACACCTAAATGGTACGAAACGTCTTAATATTGCCAAAGAAATGAGGCGAAAGGTCTCAAAATCGCCAAACTAACGGAACGAACGTCTTAAAATCCTAAAACTAATATGCTTAACATGAGGGAGAAGGGGGTCCAAAAAAAAAAAAAAAACGCGCACTTTAAATGCCATTAGGGGAGGGGAGGAGGGAATCACAAATCGGTTACAAATGTCTGTATCAAATCCCTTCTTAAATTTGCGGGAAATATGGTTGTCAATAAATAATATTCTCACAAATCTAGTAATGGATCTGATATCAATATATAAGATTTTTTTTTTGTTTTTTTCCAATATTAAATGATTCCCTCTTTTGACAGAGAACATTTATTCGTTTGGCTTGAACTCGAATAATATAGAATAAAGAGGATATTCATTAGCTGCATAAAATCATCTCTAAGTAGAATACAATACAAAGTAATAAATATCGCAAGGGGTAGTCTAATTAGCAAGCTAAACTGTATTTTGGCAGTAGACCTATAATAATGTTTAAGGGGAGATAGGCCGATTTTCTGGACCACTTTCTCCCTCGCGTTTAGCCCCATTAGTTTCATACTTTAAGATGTTTGCCCCATTAGGTTGTAGATTTTGAGACCTTTCGCCCCATTTTGTTGTCAATATTAAGACCTTTCGTGCCATTTAGGTGTCGATTTGTTTCCTGGCGAACGATAGTGAGCCTGTAATTGAGCCTGGGACATTTTTTACCGAAAAATGTACAAATTAATCTAGAAAGGGGATCTAATGGATGTTTTTTTTTTTTAAGTTTGATGGAGGCCTATGTAGAAAACTAGAAAACTATAGACCAAGTTTATATAATTAGCACCATATTTCCCTTCAAAATAGCTGAGAAATCTTGATGGGAACTTTGCAATTTACCGTCAGTTGAAAAGAAAACAAGGTATAATCAGTACTGGCACTGTGGGCAATATAATACATCGTCGCATATAACATACAGTATTATACTTGATTTATAAATATGATGCAGTTTTGGACCCAACCCGTTCCCTAGTAAACATGTCGTACCGGAGGAGGAGGTGAAAGAAGAGCAGACAGACCCGCGCTGCCAGACGGAATCCTATTTAAAGGACGTCGCTCTCCTCCATCTCTCAGTAGTGTCAGATTGTGTTCGGTGTGTTGGTGTACGCTCTTCGTCTCTCGTCAGTCTCAGTTAAAGCAGCCCTACTCAATCATGTAAGTGCATGGAGAACATTTACTATCGAGGAGGCATAGCGCCGTTAATTTGATGATGCAAAATTCACCTGTCGGCAACCTCTGTTGTTGTCACCAGCTGTGTCAAAACATGCATGTATTTTTTTTCTCTCGAATAGCCTAGCCTACACGGTTATCAGAATCGATTAATTTCCCAGTACATATGGTGAGACTTTTAAACAGATTTCTTGTAGCAAATCGACACAGCCATATTGTCATCACTGCCATTTTACAAAGCCATATTGTCATCACTGCCATTTTACAACGAGAAAAGAAATGCGAGATGTGTGGAAGAGAAAAACTCCTCATATCAGGGGAAGGGTTGGTTCAGCGGTCATACGAGAGAGAGAGATAGGGAGGGGGGGGGGGGGGGGTTTATAACCTTCCATACCGTCTCGCTGAAGGGGCAAACGATACAGAGTGATTTATTAATTTTCCGAGAGTTAATCATCTTTCTTTACCACCCTACCCTACTGAATAATTAGCACGGGGGAAAATACAGAATGATACAGTAATTTTCCAACAGAGAGAGAGAGAGAGAGAGAGAGAGAGAGAGAGAGAGAGAGAGAGAGAGAGAGAGAGAGAGAAAGAAAGAGAGAGAGAGAGAAAGAAAGAGAGAAAGAGAGAAGAGGGAAAGAGAATAGTAGAAGCTGAAGTATGAGAGAGAGAGCATAATCTGTCTTTACAAGTGTACGTAATTATATACACATACTGCCTGATACCGTATATAATTGCTATGTTTAGTATTGGCATGGACCTGATGATCCATAGCATTAAATACAAACATCAGTACAATCAATAGCATGACTTAAATAAACATCTTTCTATTATAATCATGAAACGTAAATACACGAGAGAGAGAGAGAGAGAGAGAGAGAGAGAGAGAGAGAGAGAGAGAGAGAGAGAGAGAGATGCACAGATACATTGCAGATCTATAGCCTACACATCATTACATGAATTTCATAAACAACACTAGCCTACCATGCAATACATTTTCATAAGAAATAGAGCACTGAACATGAACAGGATAATGTTGTATATTGTGTAGTAATTGGATGTAAATAATTGAAAGCATGCTCAATTTATGATACCAATGTATTAAGTAAAACTTGAACATGTCAATATTTTTTTAGATACGGATACTTGTATATTACACGAGATTTTTAAACTTGAGAACAAAATTAATAAGGTTTGAAATGTAGATTATAAACTAAAATATAATCTATGCCTCTAGATAATACATAGATAACATGTAACCAAGCATATTATCAACATATAATCAATACATAGATAACATGTAACCAAACATATTATCAACATATAATCAATACATAGATAACATGTAACCAAGCATATTATCAACATATAATCAATACATAGATAACATGTAACCAAGCATATTATCAACATATAATCAATACATAGATAACATGTAACCAAGCATATTATCAACATATAATCAATACATAGATAACATGTAACCAAGCATATTATCAACATATAATCAATACATAGATAACATGTAACCAAGCATATTATCAACATATAATCAATACATAGATAACATGTAACAAAGCATATAATCAATACATTATTAACCCCTTCTATACCGGTGACGTCCTTTTCACTTCATTTTGGCTACTATTAGACGATTGTATTCAGCTTGGGAAGGATGTCTACCCACTAAGAAGCTACACACTATCTCAATTAATCCTTTTAGCTACCATGAAATATCCTTCTTAAGCTACATAATATCGTCTAAATGTAGCCAAGATCAAATACACAAGACGTCACCGGTACAGAAAGGGTTAAATGAGATGGAGTGAGAAAGTGAAAGAAAATGGGAAGGGGGTAGACTGGAAAATTGTTTTTTTGTTTTCCCGAGAAAGAAAGAAAGAAAGAGTAAATACAGAATTAGAGTAACGAGAAAGTGGAAGGTGATAACTAAATATGTTATTCTTCCTTACTTGAGAGAGAGAGAGAGAGAGAAAGAGATTAAATAGAGTAAAGAGAAAGTGGGAGGGGACAGGCTGTAATCCTCTCAACTTTTCCTGGAGATATTTACATAGATTTACATATATACACTGGCCACACAGACCTTACGATCCGAACGAGGTGGTCAGGACGTAATTCTAGGAGAGAGAGAGAGAGAGAGAGTGGAAAAAATAATGTACGGTAGTATAAAGGTAATATTATTTATGAGAAAGGGGAAAACTAATGCATGCAAAAAGGAATATTTATTGAAGAAAAGGTCAGGGGTTTAGGATAGAAAGCATACAGCATAAAGCAACAGTATACAGTCGCGGTCATTACGGGGGACCACCTCGCATTTTTTTTTATCTTTCTCTCCCTCTCTCTTTGGCTTGTATCCATTCAGCCTACTGTTTTAAGACGCTTATCCCCATCCAGGTGTCAATATTTTCCTGGCGAGTGGTAGCGAGCCAGCATATATATATTTTTTGTTTTACAGCTAGCTAAATTTTTAGATAGAAAAATGTGTCCGGCGAAGCCGGATTTCTCCATACAATGCTGACTCGCTATCGCTCGCCAGGAAGAAATCGACCTGGATGGGGATGAACGTCTTAAATCAGTTGGCTGAATGGGGCCAAATGGATAAAAGTCAGAGAAAGTGAGAAAAAAAAAAAAAAAAGTGAACCCCCTTAATGCTGATACATACATATTCGAAGTTGTCTCGGGTTGAATTTAATCTATGTATCAATTATTCACCAGATATTTGCATAATTATCATTTCGGAGGTTCGTTGCATCAGTTCAAGGCTTCACAGTTTATCAGAAATATTTATGACCACAACTGTACAGATAAATGTGGTACATATTTACTTTAACGAATTATCTACGGTACTTTAGTGTGCTTGATACTTTAACGATTACACTATATGCCTAGTGCGTTTGATAATAGGAATATACCATGGACGAGAGAGAGAGAGAGAGAGAGAGAGAGAGAGAGAGAGAGAGACACTTGACATAGTACGATAACCGATAGATTTATTGATTAGATATACATATATACATATATATATATATACATATATATATATATATATATATATATATATATATATATATATATATATAGAGAGAGAGAGAGAGAGAGAGAGAGAGAGAGAGAGAGAGAGAGAGAGAGAGAGAGAGAGAGAGAGCAGCTTACCCCGTGATACCTAGAACACTCAACTAAGACTATCGATTTCCAACGTGTTCCACTCTCTCAACAAGGCCAATATTCACACTAGAGCTCCTGTAGTAAGAGAACATTTTTATAATTTTCTTTGAAAGTTTGCAGTTTCCTGATACGGTAAATTTCTATTGAGTGATTGATAAGTGGGAGTTGCAGGGTCTGGTGATAGTTTGTTCTTTGTACATTTCTATTGAGTGATTGATGAGTAGGAGTTGCAGGGTTCAAATATCGGAGGAAAAGCGCCAGCATAGAAGCCAAGTCATAACTTGAATGAGATGCCGGCTCTCTTTCTCTCTTCTCAGGTCTGCACTCCTGTGTCTCAGGGGTACAAGGTCCTCCCCGCTACAGAGGACAAGAGTGAGAGACTTGGACTTTGAAATGGCTGTGGCGGAGGGACGAATTGGGGAACAACTAGGTTGATTGTAGGGAGGTACTGGTACAATAAGATAAACTACAATGTAACTAGAATAAGAGAATAAGATAGATTGTACACCACTTTGTAACCGTCACCTTAATAAAAAAAATAAAAAAAACATGCTTACATTACTGAAATGTTTGTGGACATGCAGTAATGCAAGTAATGGTCACTCTTCTGTAAATCTAAAATGGCTTACTTAAGAATGGGAAAAGGGTGGGACCTATTTTTTTTTTTTTTTTTTTTTTTATAAGTTGCAGGGTCTGGTGATAGTTTGTTCTTTGTAAATTTCTATTGAGTGATTGATGAGTGGGAGTTGCAGGGTCTGGTGATAGTTTGTTCTTTGTAAATTTCTATTGAGTGATTAATGAGTGGGAGTTGCAGGGTCTGGTGATTATGTTTGTACTGTGTGTGAACAAATGAAAACTGAAGATTAATGTCTGTATGAGCAATGTCCTTAAAGAGGAATGCAGGCACATATTGTGAAATATGGTTGAATGGCCAGTTAATGGAAGGTGTCATCTCAATTAAGTACTTGGGAAGTGTGATACGTAAATATGGAAGTTTGGAGGATGAGGTGTAAGAGAGGGTGCAACAGGGGAGGTTGGTTGTAGGTACACTGAAATCCGGGAGTAGGAATAGTGAGGTGAGCTTTGCAGTAAAGAAGTCACTGTATGATAATTCATAATTGTGGTGATCCCAACATAGACGTATGGGAAAGAAGCATGGACATTGTTGGAGAGGCATAAATCAAGAGTGAGATGGGTCAAAATTAGTTGTTTGAGAAGTGCGTGTGGGGTCACAAGGAGAAATAGACAGACAAATTATGAAGTATGAGAGCGATGTGGTGTGGATGTAAATGTGCTGGAGTGTTGAGAGCACCTTGAGGTGGTTCGGTCATGTGGGGCGTATGGAGAGTGAGAGAATGACTAAAAGAGTGTATGCACGTGAGGTAGAATGGCAGAGAGAGAGATGTAGACAGTAGCTCGAGAATGAGATGGAAGGATGGAGTTTAGATGTACAGTATATGAGTAAAAGTGGTGTGGGACAGAGGAGCATGAAAGTGATTCTTTTATGTCCACCCCCTCGGGAAGCGTCTGGCAATAGATAGATAGATTTAATTCAATAATATTACAATATGTTTTCTGACTAAAATTCTGCACTTTTGCGATGTTGTATATGCCTCTCGTTGTCAAAGTGATATATTTTTTGTTTAATGCAAAACTAGAGTTGCAGAACAAAAATTCTCTGGAAAAAGAGCTAGAGTGAGAACCAGACTAGACAGATATCCAAACAAAATTCCGAGACTTTTCGTTTAAAGTTTGTCATTATCGTGATGACAGATCTAGGGAGAAATACACGTGTACAGTTGCCCACATTAATTCGTACCCACTTCGTGATTTTAATATATAAAAAATAAAGATAGCATGATTAATTTACTAGAATATTTTGAAATCAAAGAGTGACTATAATTATTATGGCGTGAGTGTTCGTCTCAATCCGCTTTGAAGAGGCAGCTAGTCATGTATGAGCGTCTGTCATGAGTATGTATGTGTGTGTGTGTATATATATATACCTATATATATTTATATATATATAGATATACAGGGTGTTTGAAAACGACACTATGAAAATTACAGGGAACAAGAAGTAAAACTAATGAGCTACATGTAATAATATTTATGTAGCAGACACAAGGGTGTAAGGAACGGGGATTCAAGCATAGGGATTAAATCGTAACATTTGATAAATTAAGTAATGAAACAATAATATTGCATAACTATAAAAACTTTATGGACCTACTGTACATGGCTACATTCCCCTTCTTAAGCCCACAACAAATACAAAACTTCATAGATTACTTCCTTTTAACTCCTTGTTAGACTGTCTGGCCGGTGGTGGAGGGGGATATAGCTGCCTGCTTTTGTGTTGACACCAAGTTGATGGTGTGTGTATGTTTTGTGTGGTTGGGGGAGATGTGGATATGTGTTCGGACAGTTGCCGCCTAGTTTCGTCCATGGTATGGGCTTGAATTAATTTACATTTTTGAAATATCGCTATCGATATTGGTTATTTAGATGTTATTACTTGATGTTCCCTGTAGGTTATGTCCTGTAATTGTGATGGTGTCGTTTTCAAACACCCTGTATATATATATATATATATATATAGAGAGAGAGAGAGAGAGAAGAATGAGTGAGTGATTTTGAGCTTGTTTGTGTGTAAGACCATGATATATTTTATTTTTCAGCACGATTACTTCTTTATAGTATTCTGCTTGTTAATAGACATTGTATTGGTGTTAGGATTGATCTGTGGGAGCCAAAGGGTAAATTGAGAGATATTGTACACCACTGATTCTTAGAGGCTCGTCCAAGAATAGTGGTAAATCAGGGGAATTATCCAGCCTGGTACATCATGGGCTACTAGGCCTACATATTATCCAGGTTACGGTACGACAGTTTACCTCCTTGGATGGGACGTCTAGTTAGCTAACAGTGAACAATGATTAGTGTATTCATTCTCGATGTTACAGGAAACCACGGCCACTATTCTATCCTCGCAAAGGTTAGGCCTATAAGCCCTTCAGCCACATGATTGGCTGCTGGGCTGGGCTGGTTATTTGAAATGTTATCTTTATTTCGTTTGCATTCTTTACGTTGTGCAATTACCCCTCCTAGCCTCCCCCCTAACCCGCCTAGCATCCCCAACCTCTCCTAGCCTCCCTCTACCACTCCTAGCCTCCCTCTACCTCTCCTAGCCTCCCCTCTACCCCTCATAGACTCCCCTATATCCCTCCTAGCCTCCCCCTACCTCTCCTAGCCTCCCCCCTACCTCTCCTACCTTTCCTAGCCTCCCCTACCTCTCCTAGCCTCCGCCAACCCCTCCTATCCTTCCCTTACCCCTCCTAGCCTCCTTCACCCCTCTAAGCCTCCCCCTACCCCTCCTAGCCTCCCCCTACCCCTCCTAGCCTCCCCCTACCCCTCCTATCCTGCGTCGACTCACAGGCTCGTGGGCTTAGCTAGACACGTGAAGTTATTATAGTTTGCTATACCATACTATACTATCGGGATATTTTTTAAATTATTGAGGGTTTTGAGGGTATTGTATTCTATGTTTTGCTTCCCCCTTAGATCACCTTAAACTTATACAACAAATGCCCACCCCATAACTAATTCCAAAAATAATGGGGCTAGACATGAGGGAGAAGAGGGTTAACACAAAATATGAAAGACAACAACACTTTCTATAGTACCGTACCGTAATAGTTTAAGTCCAGCCGCACTTTCCTATCACCCCCGTACGGTACCCTTCCACCTCCTCCTAGTACCACCACCCTCCTATCTCTCGTTGACTCACAGGCTCGTGGGATAGCTAGTCATATCCGATTACTACAATTTGCTTGATGCTTTGTTTAAGGGGAGGCGTTTACTTTATTTTATTGTATACGGTCTTGATGGCGTAATGGTTAGTGCGCTAGATTTCTGTGTGAGTATCCTAGGTTCGAGTCCTGGGAGTTCCACGTGTTCATTAATTTCATTGATTTCATTAATTAGGTTTATTTGTAAGTTAATTTGTGAGTTGGTGATATTACAAACTTATTATTATTATTTTTGTTTTAAGATTGATCCCTAGGTCTCCATCAAGCTTAAATCACTACCCCCAAGGTCCTCCTTCCAGATGAATTTGAACATTTTTCGGTAGAAAAAAGTCCATGCCGAAGGCAGGTCCCTCTTAAATTGCAGGCTCGAAATCGCTCACCAGGAGAAAATAGACACCTGAAGGCTATGAAACGTCTTTAAATCGCCAACCAATGAGGCGAATGCCCTAAAATCTCGAAACTAATGGGGCTAAACATTAGGGACATGGGGGTCCAGAACCCCCCCCCCCCCCACACTTCCCTTTAAAATGGTATGAAAAGGGTACCGTATACAATTAACATGTCCATTGTAAACAACCCTTTAAGATATAATATTGACAGTGAAAAACTTTTCTAATACAGGTTAACAAAAAATGTGTAGGCCTATATACCGATATATATATATATACCGATATATATATATATAGACCGGTATGTAAATAGAAAATAAGATTAATAAGTACAGTTGAATAAAATATAATATGGTCTTAACGACGGTATGAAAAGGATAATTAAAGTGTCAACAATAAATTACCATTATATAGGTATATTGTTAGTGATAAACCCATCGTTACATTAAAAAAACAAAAACGGTAATAAATAATCAAGGGTAAATAGGCTAAGGGGAAATTTTCTCTCAAGTTTTATTTTCTGTACCGTTACCACCTTTTCCCACATGCTTAGCTCCATTACTTTTGATATTTTTGTACAGGAAGACATTTGCCCCATTAGTTGGGGGATTACAAGACCTTTCGCTTCATTTCTGTCGATTATAAGACCTTTCGTGCCATTTAGGAGTCGATTTTTTCCTGGCGTGAGATAGCGACCTTGTAATTTTGGAGGAATCGGCCTTCGGCCAGAACATTTTCCTACCGAAACATGTACAAATTTATCTGGAAGGTGGTCTTGGGGGTATAGGCTATATTAGTTATGTTTGGGACCCATAACATGACGGAGTTATGTTGGAAATTGTGCTGCCAGTGATGTGACCGCATAAATTAACTTATATACCCGGTACATTAACATCTGAAGATTGTGACACATTATGACAGTTTATTCTGGCTATCATTAAACGATTATATACAGTTTAAGAAGGATCTGGGGGTATTATTAGGGTGAAGACTCAATAAAATCGTCTGATATTAGCCAGAAAACAGAAAATAACTGCGTTATGGATCTTGAAACGGTTAAGATGACTCTAAGCGTACCTTGATTTTGTGTTTCTGTTACTCTTTCAACTTTGGAGACACTTGTTACAGGCAGCTTTGCCTTTTTTCTCCTTAATTTACATAGAAAAGAGATAGATACAAAGAAAATAGATTGATGGATAGATATATTTTGAGAGAGAGAGAGAGAACGCTAGATAAATAGATTTTTTAAAGCTATAATATAATCTACATCACTAAATATCGATAGATAAACATAGATTTTGTTAAGCTATAATATAATCGCCTACATCACTAAATATCACGAAACAACGATAGATATCGCCTACATCACTAAATATCACGAAACAACGATAGATAAATAGATTTTAAGCTAGGCCTATAATGTAATCGCCTACATCACTAAATATCACGAAACAACGATAGATAAATAGATTTTAAGCTAGGCCTATAATGTAATCGCCTACATCACTAAATATCACGAAACAACGCTAGATAAATAGATTTTGTTAAGCTATAATATAATCGCCAACATCACTAAATATCACGAAACAGTACCGGTACACACTAAGACCTTAAATACTGCTTTTTAATTTCAAGGCTATCCCGCTCTTAATCGAATAATCTTATCAAGTACCTCGTATTTATAACTCGTGTAGCCTATATATAATTATCAGCCTTGAGCATCGGTTTGCCTGAGTCACGGAATAAGTCGAAAGTAGGCTAATGTGTTTGAGAGAGAGAGAGAGAGAGAGAGAGAGAGAGAATCAGCCTTGAGCATGGGTTTGCCTGAGTCACGGAATAAGTCGAAAGTAGGCTAATGTGTTTGAGAGAGAGAGAGAGGGGGGGAGGAGGGGGGGCAGGAGTGAATGTGGATACTATTCTGCTCCATATTTATATTTATTAATCTATTTTGTGTACCGCAACTGTTAAGGGTCTCAAACGAAAGCCGAATTGTTTCTTTTTAGTGTTTATTATTGTGCATGAAAAGCTAAAATTGTGGTTTATAGTTCAAGTTATGTCTTTGGAAGTGATGAAATAGCCAAAACAATGTTATTTCAAGTTAGTTTTCGTGTATTCCTTCTCATATTCATTCTAGTCTTCAAACAGAATTGCTCCAGTTTGACATCATGATGCAACATACGTATACATTTCCATAACATTGCGTCCTTGAACGATAATAGCACCGAGGATAAAATAACATAATTACATATTTTTAAGCACATCCAAAGGGTACACTATAAAACAGAAAAGGTTTAACCCCTTCTGTACCGGCAACGTCTTTGTGGTTTTATTCTAGCTATATTTAGACGATTTAGTGCAGTTTATGAAGGACCTGTGGTAGTAAAAAGGGTTAAGTGAGATAGTTCGAAGACTGTTAATTGCTGGAGAGCCTTTATAAACTGAATAAGAGTTAACTAGTAGCCAGAAGAAAGTTAAAAGACGTCACCGGTAAAGAAGGGGTTAATAAAGGTTAAATACATGAAAGTTGGATATATGGAATGTGGTTTACCCTTGATTATGGGACACTCCTTTAGGTTTCGGTTTAATATTCAAGGGGAGATGTATCGTTTTTCTGGTCACCCTTCTTCCTCATGTTTAGCCGGGTTAGCCCCATTAGTTTTCAGATTATAAGACGTTCGGCCCATTAGTTTGGTGATTCTAAGACCAATCGACCCATTTCTTTGTCAATATTAAGACGGTGTCATTTAGGCGTCGATTTTTTCCTGGCGAGAGATAGCAAGCCTTTTTTTCGAGGAACAATCGAAAACTTTACAAATTGATCTTGAAGGAGGGCCTTGGGCGTTTTTTTTTTTTAACGCTTGATGGAGGTCTAGAGAGGAAACTAAAACAGATTACCGTATATAAAGATATATAAATTAGCAAATAAATACGGCCATCCCCCCTGCAAATGGTTTATCACTACAGGCTACCAGTATTCCTTCAAAGGGTAAGTTATTAGGGAAGTTTTAATTACCGGTACCTTTTCCTTACCGGTACCTTATTAAGGGGGGATGGTTCGTTTTTCTGGACCCTCTACTCCCTCATGTTTAACCCCATTAGTTTTGAAATGTTAAGACGCGTGTTCGTTCCGTTAGTTTTGATTTTGAGACCTTTCGCCCCATTACTTTGTCAATATTAAGAACGTTCGAGCCTTGTAGGTGTCGATTATTTCCTGGCGAGCGATAGATAGCCTGAAATTTTAGAAGCGGTATGTACAAATTTATCTTGAAAGGGAGTGAAAGGGGAGTATATTTAAGCGTTATGACAAAATATGGTTTTCGGGGTGCATACGGTATCTTAACATTGTTGGATAATGGATAAATACTCATTTCCGATGGTATTGACATAATATAGGAATGATGTATGGTTCATAAAGATTGAATTCGTATATGACATAATTTTAGAGGTACCTGAATTGACCACTTGGGAGTTTCGTTCTATAAGGAAGTTGGAGCTGTAGACATCGATATTGAGCAGAATTACCAGCTAAAATACTGTTGTACTACCGGTACATTAATAAATACATAACACCCAATTCAACACACTTTTTAGCCATCAGAAACCTACATTATTATTGCATTTCTATTTACTATCGATGTCTACGGCTCCAACTTCCTTATAGCCTGAAAGAATTGTTTAAGAAAACATGCGACAGACTCTTTCTCTGTATCTATGTAATTAGAGCATCTGAGCCCATTGTGTGTCTTTGCAATGTGTTCTTTGATGCAGGAAAATAAGCTCTCTCTCTCTCTCTCTCTCTCACACACACACACATTAACCAACCATGTAAATAAGAAGCTTAGTAACAAGTCTACACATTATTATGCACTTTTCAACGTGTTTGTTCTCTATTGCATAACATTACATTATTAACCTCCTCCTCCCCTTTCTATCTTTCTCATGTTTGTCAACCATATTAAGAAGCAGAATAGTTAGGGTACACATTTTCTGTACGTTGCAACATGGTCTCTGTTGCATACAATGATCACATTAACTCCCTCTCCCCAAGAGCTCTCTCTCTCTCGGTAATACGATGCCCTACAACTCCCCCTCTGTGTAACCTTGGCTCGCAGGTGAGGAGCCGAACACAGAATATGAGCCGAACACCAGAAATCCATTTGTAAACAAAGCATGGGGATTATCTCCCTGTTCTCCTTTTAAACATACAGACACACGTACACAAATTGTTGCCCTAGAAAAACCCTTTGCGGTAGCTCAAAATGTTCTCTGATCCCACGCAATCACACACACACACACACACACAATTATATATATATATATATATATATACCAGTATATACCGTACTGTATATATACAGTATATAATTGCCCTAGAACAGCCCTATGAGGTACCTCAAAATGAACTTATATTTGTTTTGCTCTCTCTCGCGCTCTCTCTCTCCACTTTAGTTTTAATTCATATAGGCTATTTCTGCAGAATAAAGTGCGTGTATTTTTTGTACAACTGGTACCGGTAAATATGCCAAATCGCTAAGGGGTTATATGCATTCCCCATTTAATTTGTAAAGGCATGCAAGAAGCTAAATACCTAGATCTATCTGCCGATTGTTTTAAAACGTATCGGTAGGCTATCACTTCCAAAGACAATGAAGACACTGTAAAATATTAACTCAACGCTGTGTATAGGCTACTGTATATCTTTGTCACAAAATTATGGACTCTGTTTTAGGATTGGGTTTGCATAGTTTCTCGTTTGCCAGCCTTGCCTCCCCCCCCCCCCCCTCAATACCTCAGGATGGTACAGATGGCTAAAGATATCGCCTCCACCTTCTAGAGAGAGAGAGAGAGAGAGAGAGAGAGAGAGAGAGAGAGAGAGAGAGAGAGAGAGAGAGAGAGAGAGAGAGAGAGAGAGAGAGAGAGAGAGAGAGAGAGAGAGAGAGAGAGAGAGAGAGAGAGAGAGAGAGAGAGAGAGAGAGAGAGAGAGAGAGAGAGAGAGAGAGAGAGATAGAGAGAGAGAGAGAGAGAGAGAGAGAGAGAGAGAGAGAGAGAGAGAGAGAGAGAGGAGAGAGAAGAGAGAGAGAGAGAGAGAGAGAGAGAGAGAGAGAGAGAGAGAGAGAGAGAGAGAGAGAGAGAGAGAGAGAGAGAGAGAGAGAGAGACTGACAGCGCTTTAAATGTCTGGGATTTTCACCCAAACATCTACATTACCCAGTTGAACTGGGTCATTCAGAGGTCAGCTACCATGGGTAAATAATAGGCCTATATCATATCTTACTTAAAGGGAAGTCTATTCATGTAATTATAAGAAAATGTAGCCTACCTGAAATTTGTATACATTAATACCCTTACCCCTTCCAGAAACACAAACACCTTTCCCTTTATTTTCTGGTTATTATTACACTATTTTATTTAGATTAGAAATTATATATGGACATCAGAACAATTGTGCTACTCTGTATCCGTGGAATTCTCACAGACCCTTCCTAATCTGTATAAAATCATCCATGATAGCCAGAATGAAGTGTATACATGCGTCGATCAAGATTCTGAAAGGGCGTGAACATAGGGAAAACGACAAGATAACAAAAATAGGAAAATTTGGGATTGGGCCTGCGTATATAGATAGATAGATAGTGAAAAGTTGATATACGAGTTTATTTTTGTTTTCCTTCTCAATGCGATTATAAAGAACGTTGGTTGGTTTCCCGTTTTCTTAAGGGTTTGTTTTGGTTTATATGTGGCACCACCGCACGAGAAAACTGACCATTAACTTACCCACCCCAGGGGTCTTCATACCTTTGAGCGACTTCTTTTTATAGGTCGGTCTATAATTATGATCTGTGCCCCATGAGTATCGGCTCAGTATCCTTTACTTCCCTCTCACTTAACCATAGGCTATTCAAAAGTGCAGTTGGGTGTAATCCAGGATTAGATTAATGTCCAGTATATATTCGATAAATGTACTTATAAAATAGATTATCATTAGGTTCAGGGATATTTCGTAGCGAGGTCAGTCTATATGATCTGTGCCCCCTGAGTAGGCCTATCCTTCCCTCTCGCTTAACCATAGGCTATTCATAAGTGCAGTTGGGTGTAGTACATGATTAGATTAATGCCCAGTATTCGATAAATGGATATTTATCGTAGTCATGTGCTATATATACTTATAATATTATTTTTATTAATCTCACCACCACACCCCCAATGAAATTAATTAAAGTATATATGATCCACCGGGATTCGAACCCGGGTTATCACACACATATTTTTGCCACCTTAACCATTACACCACCAGGACGGTTAAAGGTGTATGCACACGCCTACGACTTATTATCCATTCTCGAATACTGGATATTAATCTAATCATGTTCATATTCCCAACCGCACTATGGTAGCCTACTGTAAGTGAGAGGAAAGAATATTCAGGGCACAGATCATATAGACTCGAAGAAATATCCCTAAACCTACTAATAATATTATTTTTATTAATCTCACCACCACACCCCCAATGAAATTAAAGTAGATCTACTGTACAAATAATATATATTTTAATACATACCGGTACAGTCCTCACTTTATCATCATGACCAATACAATACCAGAATGATGATATAATAATAGGTGCCTTTTTTATTTGTTCGTTGGTACAGTCGTGGTCAGGAGTAATTGAACAATTCCTGATGATATAAACAACACTGTGAGCATTAACTAGTGAATCTCTGTAATAATGTATTTGTGGCTCAAGTACTTTATCAAAATAGTTCGCTAATGTATCATAATTGGTCCTCAAAATTTGTCTAGCAATTTCTTACCAGGAATATTGTAAATTATAACTGTCAAACCACTCTCTCTCTCTCTCTCCATTGTAATAGTTGTGATATTATTGATAATCTGACTTACTAGGAAAAATAGGAACTTGAAAGGAGTAAATTGAAGTATAATTGTTATACTACAATACAAAATATATACAGTATATATATATTGAATTTAACAATAAACGTGCATTCTAAGGAAGCCAGAAACAATGTTATAGGCATGCCAAACGGTAAAGGGAGAAATATAGGAAAACAATGTGGTTTTATTTCCTCGAGTTAAATAGGCCTAGTACAAATCCAGGCAGGGAAAAAACAAAAAAAACAAAAAAAAAACAGGATCTGACGAGACAGACAAAAACGTGAAAAATACAACAATGAGAAGTATAATGGGGAATAACAAAAAACACTTGGAGTAACAGAATAAAACAAATAAAAATATAAAATACCTGTATATACCAGTATATGCTACCGTGAACTATAAGAACTAATAGTGCTGCAAGGGGCATTTAGATAGATACAAACAAAGCAATACAAACCAATTATATATACTGTACATATATATAATATACAGTATATATATATATATATCGTACTTTAACTAGGCTACAAGGGCTGATGAAGACTCAAAAAATTACACAAATGAACATGCAGTTAGTACCGGTACACATTTAACAAAATATCAGTATGCCAAACAAAGAACTGCATAGTTAAGTCGACATACTCTTACAACACACACACACACACACACACACACACACACACACACTCTCTCTCTCTCTCTCAAGCTTTCTAACGCACATATACACATACACACACTCTCGCTCTCTCTCTCTCTCTCTCTCGCTTTCTAACGCACACATACACATTCTTTCTCCGTACTCGTGTACACGTAGTCACACATACACACCCTCCGACTCACCCATAGCCTACACATTAAACAGGACACGAGAGAAGCTGACATTCTCGCAAGCCATCCTAGCAAGTACACACACACAAAGGATATTTAATAAAGCTGACCTTCCCACAAACCAACACAACAAGCAGAATACATTTACCTCTTCATGATATTATGGCTATTTTGGGCTATTTTTCTCTGGCTCACGATAAACACCAACAGTCAAGACTCACCAAAAATCACCTCACTAAACTCACTCACTCATCCCCTTCTCTCTCTCTCTCTGACTATGGATATAATAATAAAGCTGACATTTACGCAAGTCTTCTTCTCACACAAACTCACTCACTCATCCCCTTCTCTCTCTCTCTCTCTCTGACTATGGATATAATAATAAAGCCGACATTTACGCAAGTCTTCTTCTCACACAAACTCACTCACTCAACTCACTTATCCTCTCTCTCTCCCTCTCTCACTAAGGATATAATTAATAATAAAGTTCATATTCCCGCAAGTGAACATACAGCAAGCAGAAAATATATCAACATCTTTATATTATTTTGGCCATCATTAGACAATTTTATTCAGTTTAGGAAGGATCGGTTGGAGTCAGAGAGGGTTAATTAAGATCGTGTGTATAACTGTGTATCCATTTAGGTCAAGGTCTTTCCTGAGCAGAATACAATATATTACTGCGTGAAAATAAAATTACAGTTTCGTACTGAAGGGGAATATAAACAAATACAGTAAAACATAAACATTAATCATGAACCTTTGAACTGTACCCATAATAGTGAAAGCACAGAGAGAGAGAGAATTAGACGCCGTTGATGGCCTTACATTTTGACGTCAACTGAGCGTGGGTCATAATGAGGTACCGGTATTGGTAATAATAACGTGGGGAAAAAACACAAAAAAACAACATACATACCGTACTTCCAGATAGGAAAACATACGTAATTATCACACATCCCCATGACATTTCATTTGGCCGGATATACATTTATCACAATATATCGTAATTTAATATAAATTAAATGTGTAAGCACTAAGAAACCAAGAGCATGCACACTAGAACACAGTTAACAGTTATGCAAACATGAATATATAGTACAAACAATATACTGTAAACAAACAAAAAACATGACGTACCGGGTATGCAGTGAAAGGAAGTGAGCTAACTACCCCTGTCACCCCTTCCCCCTTCCCTTCCCTCCCTCACTGTTGCCAAGCGAGGCGGCTCCACCAGGGTCACGTGACTTTGTTGTTGTTGTGATGTTGGCGGTCTCTTGCAGCCTGTCATCAACGGGGTAACTATACAGTACCCCTTCCTATGATAATGATAATAATAATAATTTATTCCTGACTCAAAAATACATAAAACTTACACTTGATTAAGTAAACTCTACAAGCCATGTACTTATATATACAGTCCATATCATATAGCTATTCAATAACACAAATTATGCTACGTACGAATTAGTAATATTGGAATTTATGAACCCTAACCTTTTGTAACTCGGGGAAGGCTGGCACAAACGAACTACTAATACGGTATCCACTATTTGATACGTTTCCAGACATATCAGCTCGATTATCAAGACCCCTTTGAGTAATGAGAGGGCCGGGGTCGTGACTGGATTCGGACTCGTCATAGTGAATAGGATACCGGTATTTTGAATTGTAACTATTCTTTAGGCCTACCCTTTCCATAATATATGATGAGGTCAATTATTATATATGGCATTTGTTTATGAATGAGACAAAGAACTGGAGTTCTTGAAAGGGGGCAAAAAACATAATAATTAGTCTTGACTTACAGTGTGCTGGCTTAATAATCCAGAAAGGTTGATAGCATCTGAAGTCCTATTATAACTAACTAATGAGACACGTGCACATGAAAATTGTTCAATGACGAACTATACAATTTACAATTATATTAATCCGTTTTTCGTTAACAGATCACATTTCTGACAGTGATTCGTGACACTAATACTAATTTTGCTATTTCTGACAGTGATTCGTGACACTAATACTAATTTTGCATTTATTATTATGTTTTTCTTCTGGAGACGCGCTGAGCATTACCACTGGATATAACAAGGCGATTACGACTGCTGTGTGTGTGTGTGTGTGTGTGTGTGTGTGTGTGTGTGTGTGTGTGTGTGTGTGTGTGTGTGTGTTAAAGGACAATGCTAAGGAGTATTATCAGCTAGAGTTGTGGTATGGAAGGGAGGTAGCCTAAACAGGTTAATGATTAGGCCATGGATAATTCACGCAGGCTCAGAATTAAAGGGAAATGAGGTAAAATAAGTGATACAAGCAAAGTGAAGGGGCAAAGTATAGAGCAAGCGGGGTTCTTAAGGGGGTAGTGCTTGTCTTTTGGTCTAGGCTATATATTTATGTATTAACTTTGGTTTTGAGTTTTACTCGCTAGACCTCCATCAAGCTTTAAAAAACATTCCCTAGACCCCCCTTTCAAGATGAATTTGTAATTTTTTTGGTAGAAAAATGTCCCGGCCGATTCCTTCTAAAATTAAAGGCTCGCTATCGCGCTCGCCAGGACAAAAATCGACAGCTAAATGGCACGAAAGGTCTTGATATTGACAAATATGGGGCGAAAGGTCTCAAAATCGCGAAACTAACGGAATTTCCGAACGTCTAATAACCTCAAAACTGATATGCTAAACATGAGGAAGAAGGGGGTCCAGAGAAAGCGACTACGGTACCTCCCCCTTAACTTGAAGTCCGGTTATGAGATTCGCAGAATCTAGAAGGGGAGTAAAAAAGAGCGATAGCAAGGCCTTGAACCACTCACGCCAAGAATGAAAGGAAGATGAGGTAGGAATAGAGATCGAATAGACAAGTAAAATAACAATAATAAGGAGTATGTATATATATATATATATATATATATATATATATATATATATATATATATATATATATATAGAAGAAAAAAAAAAAAAAATCTGCTAGAGGTAGTGATAGAGATTAGATAAGTGAAATAAAGGGTGATGATAAGCCCATAAATCACTCAGATATAAAAGGCATAGGAAGGGATATAAGCAAAGTGAAGGGGCCCACTGGAAGAGCAAGTAGGCTACCGGTATGTAGCCTACCCTGAGGCTAAAAAGTCAGGTTGTCGGCTTCTCGGAACTGTCTTACACAACCTTACCTTACCTTTTGATACCTTTTGATGTGTTCGCCGCTCTTCTAGCGGCACCAAGGAGCGCGACGCCCCTCGTTACGGGTGGTGATCTGGTGCAGTAGACTGTTTGAAGCGACAGCTCGCTCCCTTGCGAGGATGGGCTCGTCTGGCACTTTTTGCAGTTCGACATCTAGGGCTCTCTTGAAGTTGTCTAACGAGATGTCCCTCATGTCTCTTACTCGCCGTGGGAGTTTGTTGAAGAGACGTGGGCCTCTGTGTGATAACCAGCCCTCTCGCAGAGAGCCCATAGCACCCCTGTTATTCATCCGGGGGATTTCGCATTCCCAGCCTCTCCTATCACTGAATTTCATGACTATCGGAGTATGTAGGTTTGGTACTAAACCCTCTGCGATTTTCCACGTGTATATTATCGGCTGGATTACCGACACTGTTAAACGTACACCGCTTTATTTTCTGCAACCAACATGGGCAGTTAATACGTTTGGTGACACCTATATGTTGACGTATTTTTAAAGTAAATAGGGACTACGTGGGATTTCATAGGTTAATTTGGATAGTTTTAACACCCACTTCAAAGGTTGATCGTAAGCTGAATTAATGATATCGTCTAGTATTGTCCAGATTCCAGAATATAATTAAACTGCATCATCTTACTGCAGGGGTTAAATGCTATGAATTCAGAGACAGAGAGTGTGTGTTTGTGTGTGTGAGTTTGGACGTTGTGCTATAGAATCCACCTACGGTACTGTTTGCTTTGTGATATAAACCATTAGCCTATACATAATTATATCCTATACAGTATAAATACTAGAATTGGCTTTCCCTTAGAACCCCCCCCCCCCCATCTCACTCTCTCTCTCTCTCTCTCTCCTATAGTCTGTATTATTCCAACTGACGGTTAATCTAACGTTTTAACGGCTGATTTCTCGATACGTAATTAAATAATATGAATCTACTATTTATCTGTATCATATCAGTGTCAAGTTATCATAATTAACAATATACTTCGCCACAAAACCTTCGTGATACCTGAGTAATGAATATGAAGTATCAATTTACTGTCAGCTGGGGAAAAATCGAGTATAGTCAACCCACTTAGAGAGAGTTGTGTTATATATTTACCTGCTACTATAAGCAAGAACACAGTTGTGGCAGGTCAGTTTCAAAGCATCGATCAATGTCTATATACTTATAGACCTTGCATCACCTTGAATAACGTTCTCGGATTATACTACACCGGGGAAAAAAGAAAAGAAACGATAGAGAGAGCAAGAGCGAGTGAGGTATGCAGTGACGTAAACAAGTCGTAATAAAAGTTTACATTACGTTCCGCTATGCAGGTAGGCCTATGGGGGATCCACCACCAGAGGCAGCCACAACCTATAAAGCTATAAATAACCTTTGGTCCTTATATGGCATGCATACACATTACACTGACAATAGTAACAAGTCTCCCTCTGCGGCATCCAAGACTATCCCCTATGTTTATTATTAAAGAGAGAGAGAGAGAGAGATGTACGTGAGTGTCATTTTGTGTTGTGTTATGGTGTATAGGCCTATGAGAGAACTTTAAAAAGAATGCATGAGAGTGAGTGGGAATGAGTATGTGCGTGTGTTCCAATTTTTCCTTCGGGCATAGGTTTGCTGACAATGAAGTCTGGAGGTCTTATTCCAGATGACGAGTGAGACGAAGAGCTACTTTGTCCATATTAATCTTGCGAAAATACGGTTTAAAAGTTGCCGGATAAAGTGTTGGTGCAAATCCGCATTAAGCTGGTCAGTGAAGAGGTGTATAATTTGTCAGTTTAGGACGTTAACCTCTGCCGTAAACTGGATTGCTTTCACTCATCTATAGCCTCCACTGAAGTATTTATCCGACTGATCACTGCTTAGGAATGTAGACTCTCTGATAACCATTTTAATCAGACGACTATGCAAATAATGCAATATATTGTAGTTTTGTAGATACCTCAAAGCGATTTTTTATTAACCCTTTGAGTACCAGCAACGTGTTTTATATCTAATGATAGCTATATTTAGACGATATTATGTAGCTTAGGGAAGTTCTACGGTAGTTAAAAGGGTTGGTCGAGATAATTTGAAGCCTTATTATTGATAGAGGTCCTTCCAAATCTAAATACAATTATTTAATAGTTGCTACAATATACTGAAAAGGGCGTTTCGGAAAATATTAAGGAAACCACCCACCAATTATTTTCATTATTTTTTTTTTAGTTTTAGTTTATTTGCATCAATATATAGTGATTGGCATTAGTTTCAACCTCCGCAAAAATCGTTTTCCCCTTTATCCAACGATCTTAAGACACGGCGCCTGATAGTGGGGAGGGCTATGAAGATCAGGGAAAATGTGGGGTTAAAGACATAAAAAGGCGATATAAGGGTTTTTATGATGAAAGTTGGCTCGGGTTTTGTTGTTTTTCAACTTGAGAAAACTCCAAAATGAAAAAACCCGAGCCAAGTTTTGGCAAAAGTTGGCTCGGATTTTAAGATTTTTCAGCTGCATAAAAGACAGTAAGTGCAAAAAAGAAGTTGGCTCGGGTTTTCTTGTTTTTCAACTTAAGAAAACCCCAAAATTTAAAAACTCGAGCCAAGTTTTGGCAAAAGTTGGCTCGGATTTTAAGATTTTTCAGCTTCATAAATGTCAGAAAGTGGCAAAAAAAAGTTGGCTCAGGTTTTCTTGTTTTTCAACTTAAGAAAACTCCAAAATGAAAAAAAACAGTTATGTTTTGGCAAAAGTTGGCTCGGATTGGACAATTGTTAGGCTTCATAAAAGCTGAAAATGTAGAAAATGCCAGCCAACTCTTCGCCATTGGATACAGGATGGGGTGTGGGAGAGCTCTGCCCCCCCCCCCCCCCCCATCCCATCCCCGTGATTAATTGAAATCATCATCTATGTTGCCCGATAGTGGGGAGGGCTATGAAGATCAGGGAAATTGTGGGGTAAAAGATGAAAATAAAGAAAAATATTGAAGAACTTATTCCAAAAACCAGTAAGCTAATTATCCATTATCCAACAATTAAGCTACATTAAAGATATTAGCCTAACCTGCCAACCTTACCTAACCTAGTATTATGAGTGGGGGCTCCTGCCCCCACACCCCCGCTGGTTGGATGGTACATGGGATAGAAAATGAACTTACCCAGTAAGCTCATTATCCATTATCCAACAATTAAGCAACATTAAAGATTTTAGCCTAACCTACCAACCTTACCTAACCTAACTTAGTATTATGGGTGGGGGCTGCCGCCCCCACACCCCCGCTGGTTGGATGGTACATGGGATAGAAAATGAACTTACCCAGTAAGCTCATTATCCATTATCCAACAATTAAGCAACATTAAATATTTTAGCCTAACCTACCAACCTTACCTAACCTAACCTAGTATAATGGGTGGGGGCTGCCGCCCCCACACCCCCGCTGGTTGGATAGTACATTGGATAGAAAATTAGGTCAATTCCTAGTGTTAATTAGACTGAAATACAGGGAGAAAGAGGTCCCCGTGTTGTGTGCCGTCTATGTTTTTTACAGTAGCTATAATTGCTTTAATGCATTTCCGCCGCTACTGACATATATAGGAATGAAGTCATAGGAATTGATGGGTGCGCTGTGTAAGTAACGCTAGAATAATACCGAAAAAACACTATAGGTGCAAATAAACTTTATATAAATTTTTACATCTATAATAATAAAAATAACCAACCTTATGTAACAAAGGGACAGTGACGGCGTGTTCTGGACCCAGATTCACTAACGGTCGTAGCGTGCGATGTCGTACAGCAACCTACGATCGTTCCTAAGGGAGTGCGGAAGGTGTATTCACGAACGCATCGTTGAGCTCCCTTACGGCTCCCTTTCGGTTATTTTCACCTAGGCTTCTCTTGACCAATCAGGCGCTTGGCCTTTGTAAATAAACAATATGTCACCCATATGACCGAAGCGCCAAGAAGAACCTAATATACTTTAATTTATGAGCTTGTCATTGTTTAGCATGGCTAATTCGATCCACCACAGCCAGCAGGAAGAAGAATAGAGTATCTTGTGAATTGATGATAAGAAATTAGCCTAGCTAGGCTACAGGGAAGTCTGTTAGTGGCCCAAGTTAAAGGATTTTCGACGGATTGATCATTGATAATCATATGTTAGGCTAGTTGGGAGTGTATTATTTATACCTTAACCACAGTATATTGTTCTACTTTACCATGTCTACACCTAGACAGGGCGAGCCAAACCAAAATGCCAGACTTTACTATGTCTATGCCTACACAGGCAGTTCTAGCCAAGCCAAAATGCCAGACTTAGCCTAGGCCTAATATTTCAAAATAGGCCTAGGGTATTTTGTTTTGTATTCACAACACCTCAAGGCCTATCTACCTTTTCAAAATAGGCCTAGCATAGGCCTCCTCAATCTATTATCCAACAGTTGGCCATGGGAAATAATGATAGGTTGAGGGGGGCTTTGTCCCCCTCACCTCCCATGACTTATTGCCATCATCAAATATATTACCAGCATGGGACTAATAACATCTAGTTAACAATGAGGACGGTACGCCTGCAACCACCATCTTAACCTGCTAGGCTTCTACTTTACCATACTTAGGCTACACCAAGCTAGGCATTGCTAGCCTAACCAAAATACCATACGTAGGCCTAACTTTTCTAGCCTAAATAGCCATAACTTTTTCTAAATAAACGTAGGTTATATCCTAGGCTAGGCTAAACAAAAATATTCACAACACCATATAGGCTAGCCTATTATTTGTTGTTTAGACTATGCCTAGGGTAATTCTTTTCATAATGTTTTTCCTGTGATAATTTCAAATTTGTTGAGGAAATAGGCTACCCTAATCAAACCCAGCTAGGCATTGCTAGCCTAACCAAAATACCATACATAGGCCTAACTTGTCTAGCCTAAATAGCCCTAACTTTTCAAAATAAACCTAGGTTATAGCCTAGACTAGGCTAAACAAAATTATTCACACAGCGTTTATTATTTATTTTATATTTTAGGCTAGGCCTAGGGTAATTCTTTTCATCATTTTGTTCCTGTGATACTTTCAAATTTGTTGAGGAATAGGCTACCCTAATCTAACTCAGAGGTGGTGGGGAGTTGGAATAAAACATTTCCGCAATAAATGAGGATTAAAATCTACTAATGGTAGGCTACGTGTTGTCGCAGCACATGCATTTCTGCATCAATTAACCTTGACTAGGTCTAGGCTGGCATATGTAGGCTATTCATAGCTTAATTCGGCCTGTCATAACACATTAAGGATACAAATGTATTCATACTTTGTATTAAATGCATTAATGGTGTTGTAAACACAAGTTAACAATCATATTGCGCTATTATTGCCTCAATAATGACTTAGTGTGTCATAAAGAGCTATACTGCAGACGAATTTGTTATGGTCGCGGGTTGTGTTATCGATATTTGTGTACCTATATCCGGGTCAAATTCATGTAAGGGTGGTCTGGACCAAGGTTAAGAGATACAACTTCGTTGTATCTCTTAACCTTGGTCTGGACTACCCTTTGCGAAAGGGGATTTTAGGGGCTTCCTACGATCAAAGATGGCCGCTACGACGCTTCGTGAATACCAGCGTTGAGACGTAAGGGAACGGTAAGGGAGTTTTCGGATCGTACGACCGTTAGTGAATCTGGGTCCTGGACTTCTCGTAATAATGGTGTGTACACCGCCAGTGATCTTTATCTGGCCGGTAATGGCAAGGATGTCCACACCTAGGACACTCAACACTTGTAGGCAATATACCGTGGTCTGTAAGTATCTTAAGGGCTGCCTGGTTGTTTTGAGAAATTTGTATAATTATTGTTCAGGGGTAAGTGCACAACCACTACAGACACTGGCCATCCTGCAACTGACATTTAAAACCATGCTGCCTGTCGGTGGGCTGGAGTTCAATGCACTCATTGGCTGACTAAAATGACGTAATTGTCCATATATTGATCCATGATTGGGTGACTCCTTCAATACCGTGACGTATGGTGACGTATACAAAAAAATAACCAATAATATGGCAGAAACATAGTGACGTGTTGATCATTAGTTCACATAGAGAAAGGCAGAGGGCGTTATATTCGAATATTTACGATAAAAGCGCTCCTCAATTATAGTATCAACATGGCTGACCTAGCGGGGTGGCGTCTGTGGGAAACACTGGACAAATATCGTTACAGGTTCTAGGTTCTGTATCTCCCTTAATAGAATTGTTCGAGGGTTGACACTTATTTTAACATGGAGTATAGGTTATATTACATCCTAAATTAAATTTTAAAACTTTGTGAAAATTCTTGGGTTGTTTATATAATAGAAGTTACTGTGGGACACGTAATATGTTGAAGGGGGAGCTCTGCCCCCTCTAAACACCCGTCACTTATGTCATCATAATCTGTTGTACTTCATAGGGGGTCCAATTAAGGAGAAAGTTAATTAACAGACGAAATTAGGCCGCAAATTACAATAACATAGCGGGCCGCCGTTTATGGGAGACTTTTTACACATCATTTTCAATGTTAATTTTCTCCCTTAATCGATTTTTCCAAATTATCAAACTTACATAAAAATGAAGTACAGTTTATAGGGATTCCAACATGCATTTCAAAATTGTCATGAAAATTGGTGGGTGGTTTGCTTAACCCTCTCCGACTTATGACGCGATTTTGAGCCTATTGGGGATACTTTAAAGCCTTTGTTACCATCAGGGGTATTTAGAAACCTTTAGTTTAGTTACTTCAACCTCTGCAGTTGTCTTTGAGTTAGCTGTGGGCAGAAAACTAATTTTGGAGAGGTAATTATAAGAGTGAGAGAACTCTATTTCTTATTGCTAATCTGGCAACCTCTGCGTCATATGAGCGTGAAAGGGTTAATATATACCGGCGTTTCCGGTACTGTATGGGTTAAGTTTGAGAATTGACCACTCACTTGTTTCAGGCCAGAAAGTTCAAGCGGTACTGCGGTAGTCGGTAGACATCAATATTTAGCAGTTCTACCGGCGAGAGAACGTCTGTAATACTCACATATAATATATCCGGTAGTACAGTTGCACTCCCGCCTAGGCTATTCCAGGGCTGTTCAGTTTTAGTGATGTATAGCCCTTCAGGAGTGTGTATAACTGTATATATAGTTTTATTTGACTAAACAATACCAACAAACATAGGCCTAACACCTGTTAGATTATGCAATATCAAACCCAAACCTGCTAGATTTCACCAAAGCTGAAGAACCTGGTTATTGCAACACGCCTTTTACCGTGTTTTTGGATGGTTCAGCAGACGCGGAAACTGGAAAAAAACTTATTTTGATAACAAATTATCACCAACCAGATACGAGTTTTTCAGGTAATTTTTGTAGTTTTTATTTTTTTATTTGATATACAGTGTTGTTTAATACCGAGGACCGTCGCATATTATTATTTTTAACATTAGCCTAACCTAACCTAACCGAAAAGTAACCTGTTTCCGCGACGGTCTAAACTCCCCCTCACGTTCCCTGTTTATGGGTGCGCGACGGTCTAAACCCTGCTCACGTTCCCTGTTTATGGGTTTGCGAAAGTTTGTAATACTTCAATGTATCTATTTAAAGTTAAATATACATTTCCGCGCATCATCAAACCATACTAAGTCTACTACTAATAATATTAACCCATTAGTACCAACAGAATAGCGACAAAATAGGGGTAGTATAACTGTAGATTTATCCCCACGACTCCTAATCTTACCATTGTATTTAACAGGAAGGTACGACGTGGTAAGTGATGTGGAAATGTGGTATAGGTAGCAATATGCGGAAATGGATTATAGCCTAAGGGCATTCCGCCCCCTCTGACAAGTCTATCAATCTAGATGTGACACGGATTTTACAATATTTCAGAGACATTAGCCTAACCTAACAACCTTAACTAACCTATCCTAGTATTATGGGTGGGGGCTGCCCCCCAACACCCCCGCTGGTTAGGTAAAACGGTAGAAATATATCTATAAACCTTGCCTAGCCTAGTACGTGGAATACAAAGCTAACCATCACTTAACACCTAGCAGGCTATAATGTCCCCGACTCCCCAGTACCAAGTACTGTACTGTAAGTGAGATAGGCTACAACGCTAGCCCTCGCTTAACACCTAGCCTAGTAGGCTATAAGATAAATGATAATAAGCCGCTATATGTCCCTAGTAGGCTAGTACATTGGCTGGATGACTAGGCTAACACCGAAAATTATTAAAGCGTAATAGCGTACCTTATTGAGATGATGGGGCTCCAGACGAGCATGATCTAAAAAGGTTCCTTATCGGTGTGAAGTGCGGAACCCACAATCACGCCGGAACCGGGTGGTAATTTTTACCAGATTCCAGCACTGACCACAACACCACTCTCGGTCAGGTCCGAGGGCTCATAATAATAACATGTGACCAAACCGCTTACATGGCACATGAGTCACTCAATGGCCAAACAGCCATGTTCCGTGAACACTTTGAGGGCTACAGTATTATTTCTGGTTGTAGCCTATCGATAGTAAGTTATTAACAGTGTGTGTCAGAAGAGACCGACCTATCCACAGCCCGCCATTGACTCGACTGGCGATTTTCAGGTAAATCAAAGTGGATATCTGTGACTGGGCGATTGCAATTACGTAACCAACATAGCCTGTTACACCTGAGTGGTTGGTTCCTGCTTGTAGGCTATGTGTGACGTAACGTACGAGTTATAAATGACGTGTTCACAAAGAAACCAATACAAATGATAATAACCCAGAGGTGTCTCGCTTGGTGTAGTATGCGGCTCGCTTGGTGTAGTGACTAGCGTCTCGGACTTCCACCCAGAAGGCCCGGCCACGCTCGGCGCATTAAAGATTATTCACAAGCACTGAGTCGTTACCATCCCTCATGAGCAAAGGGATGGGGTAGTAGTACAGGACCCCAATGGAAATACGCCTAATCGGCCTTATTGAGCTATCCTTAGCTAGCTTAGCATGCGCTAGCTTTAAGAACTATTATTATTATTATTATTATGTCAAGTGACGTGATGCTCAAAGGCGTGGAACCTCCAAATGGCGAGTATACAAATCGGTACCGTCTATATGAGAGTATTGACAACCTTGTTACGAAAAATAAATTTCAGTACCTTAACTTTTTATTAGGTTTTGCCGAGGATTAAAACACATTTGGTAATTTTTTACCGTGTGACAAGCAAGAGTTTTAGCATTTAGGCTAGGTTACTGTATTTTTGGTCACATGCAATCTCTATATGTGTTTTCTATAGCTTTGTCTTACAGTAGTCACCACAATATAATTATGTCTACCGCTGCAAATTAATTATTTTTTCCTTAGAAAGTAGACTTTTATGGGTTAAATAGGTGGAAGGAAAAATGGTGTCCAATGGCCATCTTGGATCAGCTGACTCGCTGAGAAGTTGAGAACTATTATTTTTCACTTCTTCACCGTATTTTTAGTATTTTGTCATCTTCTATATCAATGCTAACCCAGCGGGGGTTAGGGGGGTGACTTATTGACATTCTCATATATTTTAACAGTAGGGGGCAAAAACTCCCTTATAGTACATATTTTCCGACAGTACAGATATAGGCCTATATCCCAATGTATTGTGATATGACAATTTGGTATTTATTACCGAAACTACCACTAATTATTTCTCAATATTTGAAGGCTATTATAGAATAAGGATGTTGCAAAGATCATATTAAAATGTGTTTCAACCTCCGGAGATACATTTTATGTGCACCATATAAACTACTGTAAAAACATAATATAATTCTCTCTATTGACGGCAGTGAAACTCTTATTAAGCCCCTTACTGTTAAAATAGATGCTGATTTCAATAAGTCATGGAGGGGTGAGTGGGGGGCAAAGGCCCCCCTCAACCCATCCTGTATCCAAAGGCAAACAAAATTGTATATTTGGTATATTTACTCTGAAAATGACTTACATCTGCGTGTTTTAAGATCGTTGGATAATGGGAGAAATAAAGTTTTCCGGGGATTGTAACTAATTTCAACTACTGTATAATGATGCAAACTAGGCTACCTAAAACCAAAAAGAAAAAACGGGAAAATTAGTGGTAGTTTCAGTTATATTTTCCGACAATTTCATAGGCCACACAAAAAGTGATGGGTCTCGTGTCTGTCACACCGTAAAATCTTACCCACATTTTCATATGATGTTTAGAGCATATAAGAACAAGAAGATAAGAAAATGGGAGTCTGCATAAAACAGATTGACCCACACAAGGTAGATCCCTCTCACACCTAATCCTAATTATAAGGCCTAATTATAAGCCCAGCTCACAAACACCATTAGGACTGACCTCACCAAAACGGTCAGGTCAGAAAACGGGGGTCTGCAGAGCGCCGATTGGCCCACACCTGACAGATCCCCCTCACACCCAACCCATCTCATCCGTATGCCTATCTAATTTTATCTTAACGCCTTACGAGCGGGCCCGTCAGTAACTTCTACTACCAGCAAGCGGGTGGTTTTACCCTAAACGACCTTGTTTCCGTGCTCTTTTTCATGCATAAACAAGAGCCAGAGTGTAATACAATTATGTATCCCTGAAAGGGCGATATTTGAGCTTTCCAATGACACCAGAACCATCCTTCTACGAACATGCGTTCTCTTGCAACGATCGTGCAAGATGAAGGAAAAATCCCTAAAATACGGTAATTTCCTTACATAATTCCCTGTGTAGCGAGGTAGTGAGTGTGGAGGGGACGGCAGTTGCCGCGCAGAACCCGTGCCGATCGGTCAGAGCCGACCTACGCTCCTCCCACCGCTCGTCTCTCTCTCAGAGCCAACTATTGCTCAAAATTGCACACCGCCTGAAGTCGGTCCCCGCCACATAGTCCTTTCTTCTCTAGACCGACTTAAGTCCAGTCCCGCCAGACAAGGGTTAAAGCTCCCTATCGATAGATTCCGTATCTGTCTTCAAATACAGTACAGTATGTCAAAAAAAATTGTGACAATCAACTCGCAAAATACTCCAAGCCTTCCTATTAGTAACATCTTGATCTCTTTCTTTCTAGGTCTGTGGGTGTAGACAATAGCGGTGGGAAGTACGACTACTCTGTGCTCTGCCGACATTGTGACAAGGAGACCCCTGACCCCATCCCCTGTCAGGTCTCAGGTAAGGTCAAGGTCAATGGTCAGGATGTGTGGCTCAGTGGTCGTGTGCTTAACATGTAATCTACCGAGTACCGACTTGGGTTCGATATATGAAAAATAACTTGTGTTGTAGGCTACTTGGTTTCAAATTCAATACATCATTAGAGCCCACTGATTGACATGCTATAAAAATTATCTTGCAGTTTCCAGGCTGTGATAAATGAGGAAACTAATGTACTTGATGATAACCATAGGTATCCTAGAATATCTACCAATATTACCAACAACAACAGCCACCATACCTTAACTATACTATATGTGTCCTGATGTAGAATTTTAATTTTAATTTTCTTCCTTCACATAAAATATATCTTCTGCAGGTTCGATACCGGACTGGCTGCGGGGTAAGCTGATATACAACGGCCCGGGCCTAACCAAGGTGGGACAGAATGAATACCGACACGCCTTCGACGCCTCCGCCATCCTGCAGAAGTGAGACCCTATAGGACGTATTTTTACCCCATACATGCCGAGAGAAGTTATATGACATGCACACTTGCATTATATTTTGATTTACATTGTTTTCATATTTTTTTATTATTATTTGATTATTATTTCTAATTTTGTTTTGTCTTGAGTGTCATCTGGAGGGAGCGACTCACCCACCCAACAATATTGTAGGTCTGTCCACAGCCAAGGAAGATTGTCCTTGACACTCGCTCATGACTTTCACCCTTTCCAGGTATCCCCTGTTTCATTAATAATTTCAACCCCATAAATAACACAAAGCCGGATATTGAACTCATTGGCATGGAAGATAAAGAGAGATACAGAGGAGTTTTTGGTGTCTATTTAGAGGATGGATACCATACCTCATGATAATGCTTCTTATGAATGTGCCTCAAGTACATTTAACTTTTGAACATGCAATATTTGCATGCGACACTTCAACACATTTCAATTAGTTACATGTAAATCTTGAACATGCCTCAGTTACATGTACAGTACCGTAAATCTTAAACATGCCTCAGTTACATATGAATCTTGAACATGCCTCAGTTACATGTTTCAAATGGTTTCAGGATGCAAATTATTTTTTCTGTGTACTGTATAGTATGCAGAACAAAAGTTTTGAATTGAATATATTATGTAAGTTTCTCTAATCTGCTCATTGTACCCAGGTTTGACATTAGTGACAGCGGAGTGCACTACAGCAACCGATATGTGCGATCCAAAGTATACGAACAGAACCAGGCAGCCGGCACCATCACCAGGGCTGAGTTTGGTACCCCAGCACCAGCCAGCAAGGGCATGTTCTCCAGGTTAGTGTTTAACATAGCATACCATACTGGAGAGGTGCAGCTTGGTAGTCATAGCACTGGAATTGTAATATTACTGACTTGGGTGCGATTGTCAGTTTATCTGTGGGAGATATTTTTGTGAGGGGTTAGGGGGGGCCTCTACCCATGTGGTTGAGGAAGTATAGGAATATGCCCCATGTGTCTACTGCATGTTATTTTGTAAGAGGCGACTAAAAGGGGGACGATGGAAGTCTGGGTAACCGTTCCTCCTATATCTGGTCCATTTCACCCCTATGGTAGCTATGGAACACCAGAGCACCAAATCTAGTCTCTGGATTGGCTGCTCTTGCCCTGAATGGCTACCTTGGGACATTTGAGGTGGTTCCATACTTGCATTGAACTGGAGACATAAGTAACTTCACCCCCTATGTATTGTTTAAATTGCTAACTGAAAGGTTTAAGAATACAATACTGTACGGTATACTTATATTCATAATACAGACATGGGTGGTAGTGTGTGTGTATGATCCAACAGGTTAGAGCGGAAAGAGTGAAATAGGAATTTTCGATAAGTGTTGAGGCATGCCTGGATAAGTTTTGTAAGAGTGAAAGAATGTTTCTGATTGGTGATATGAATGGGAAGGTGGGTGATGGGAAAGTAGATGGTGTGGGTGGAGACTGGATGGTACAATCAGAGGTGGATGGGAATGGCAAAGCACTTGTGGAAGTAAGTGTGGGGAGGAGGCTAATGATAGCCAACACCTTCTTCCGACACAGAATGATACACAGGTATACATGGAGAGTGGAGTGGGAAGGGAGGGAGAGACGGTGGAACGAAAGGCACTGATTGACTATGTATGAATGAATGAGGTAATCAGTTGTAGATGCTAGGGTATATAAGGGTATTGTGGAAATTTGTTTGACCATTATGTAGTAGTAGCTAAAGTTAGGGTACAGAAGAAGTGGGTGAATAGAGGTAGAGTAGGGTAGGAGGAAGGTAGAGTGGTGAAGAGTGTGGAAAGGTTACAGGAGGAGGAATGTGAGGAAGAGTTCAAGATAGTAGTAGAAAAATGACTAGGTAGGTTTGACTTGGAACAAATGAAGTTAGTGGAAGAGGTGAGTAAATTGTGGAAGGAAGGGATTTGTGCAGCATGTGAGGAGGTATGTGGCATTAGGAGAAGAGGGAGATGAGTGAAAGAAACAGCATGGTGCACTGAGGAGGTGAAACAAGTAGTAGAAGATAAGAAGAAAGCATATAGGGAGTGGTCGGGTAGTAGAGAGAATAAATATTTGGAGAGACAGAAAATGGAAAAGTATATGGAGAAAAAGAGTGGTGAAGAGAGTAGTGAGGGAAAGTAAGAGAAGAGTAGATGAGGAATTTGAAAGGAATTAGTCATCAAATCATCAAATCTGACGCCTCGCTTCCAGAGGAAGTGCCCCAAAAGGGATGGCCATGGCAGAAACTGCCTCCCGGCAGAGGGAGTGCAAGAAATTGTTTTTGAAATTGGTCAAGAAAGTTAGGGAGGGTGACAAAGGAAGTAGTAAGGGAGTGAAAGATAAGAATGAGCGAGTTCTATGGAGAAGCAAGAGAAAATAGAGAAATGGAGAGAGCACTTTAATGAATTGTTGAATGTAAGAAATTAAATGTCGGCAAACACAGTTAGATGGGGTATGGGAGGGAGAAGAAGAGAAGTAGTAGAGGAGAGGTGGGGATCAGCAGATCAGAAGTGTGTGAGGTTTTGAAAAAGGTTAAGATGGGTAAAGCATCAGGGATAGATGAAGTGTGTGGGGAGATCTTACTTGAAGTCGTCTAGAGGTCCCGTCCTCACAGTCGTGGTCCGCCACCGCTGCGTATGCTGAGGTATGGTGGTGAGATAATGATTGAATGGGTGTGGAAAATGTGTAAACTAGCATGGGAGAAGGGAAGTGTGCCCCAAGACTGAAAATCAGGCATAATAGTTCCCCTGTATAAGGGTAAAGGGGAGAGAGGAGTGTGTGGTAATCATAGGGGGATATGTCTCCTAAGCATAGTAGGGAAGATGGACAACAGGGTAGTGATTGGGAGAGTGAGAGCGAGAACGGAGAAATGTGTAGGTGAGGAGCTGGGCGGGTTAGGAAGGGAATAGGGTGTGTAGACCAGATGTTTTTGAAATATTTGGAGAAGGGACAAAAGTTGTATACTGCCTTTATGGCCTTGGAGAAAGACTATGACAGAGTTGACAGAGGAGGTTTGTGGAAAGTGTTGAGAATATACAGAGTAGTTGGTAAATTGCTGAAAGCGGGGAAGAGCATGTATTAGGGTGCAAAGGCGACAGTGCGCGTGAAGAATGAACAGAGCGAGTTCTTTGATCTGAATATTCGGTTAAAGCAAGGGTGCATGATGTTCCCATGGTTGTTCAGTATATATGTGGATGGGGTCATGAAAGAAATACAAGATTGAGCAGTGGATGTTCGTGTACCCCTGATAAGGGAAGAGAGTACAGTAAACCCTCGCTATCTCGGACTAATTGGGGGAAGACCCAGTCCGAAATGTCCGAAAATCCAAGATGTCCGAAGTCCGACTTGTGTCCGACCTAACAGAGGATAAAATCCGACCTAACCAATGTACAGTATGTCCGAGGCAACAATGAAATCGGAGACTACAGAAAAAATTCGACCTCAAGAGAGAAGTCCGCATCAACCTAGAAAACGAAGACAACCCTATTCGAACCTTATAATCTGTAATAGAAAACACAGTACAGTACATGTACAGTATATTTTAGTTTTACAATATGTATTGTACAGTAAGCTACATTACACTTACCCCTTCATTGCTCTTGTCTGTAGTCTTTATGTCTCCCCTCCCCTCTCCCTCCTCCCCAACACTGCATTAATTACTGCAGCATCCCCTTTTCACCCCCACCTCCACCTCACTCCTCTTCTCACTGTCTTTCTCCACCTCACTGTTCTTCTCGACCTCAATGTCCTTCTCCACCTCACTGTCCTTCTCCACCTCACTGTTGTTCTCCACCTCAATGTCCTTCTCCACCTCACTGTCCTCACTGTCCAGGTCCTTCAACATCTGAAGCTTAGTTTCGAGTGATAAAGAGGTCACCTTACGTTAGGCTTATCCTTGGGAGGCATGGCGAACTTGATAAATGCATGCATCCATGTGTAACACAACAGAGCTTGGTGCGGACTGACGCTCCTATCTCTGATGCTTGGACCCCGGATGTAGATGGCGTCGGACATCCCTTCTGTTTGTCGGATATTCACCCTTATTGTCCGGTGACGTGAGCGCGTCATCCGTCTGTCGGAACGATGACGGAAATGTCCGAAATACGAAATACCCGTACTAGCCGGATCGGTGACGGCCTCCGTCACCGATCCGACTAGTACGGGTTTCCGACAATTAGATGTCCGAGATAGCGAGGGTTTACTGTAAGTGGAAGTTGCCTTGCTGATGATACAGTTCTGTTGAGTGATAATGAGTGGGAGTTGCAGGATTTGGTAAATATGTTTGGAACTGTGTGTGAGATACGTAACCTGAAGGTAAATGTGGGGAAGAGTAAGGTTATGGTCTTTGAAAGGGCTGCAGTCACAAAGTGTGAGGTGAGGTTGAATGGTCAGGTTATGCCACAGGCCGTAGTGCGGTTGGTAGAGCACTTGCCTGCAAACTGTGAGGTTGACGGTTCGAGTCTCGGGGCGGCCAGTGTGTGCTATTGGCAGACGCCAGTGCTGTTGGTGGACGGCGCGGTCTTACAATCTGTGACAACTATTCACAGATATCCCTGATCATCAGGGCACCCACCCTAGCCCAGCTCTTGAGCAGGGAGTGCATTGTGGTAAGAACTGCATCAATGGAGAATGTCAGCTCATTTAAGTATTTGGGCAGTGTGATGAGTAAAGATGGAAGTATGGAGTATGAAATGTGTGAGAGGGTACAACAGGGGAAGAGGGTTGTTGGAATGCTGAAAGCAGTGACAAGGAAAAGGGTAGTCAGCAAGTAATTAAAGAAGTAATTGCAACATAGTGTGGTAATCCCGACATTGACTTACAGTACCGGTAGTGAAGCATGGACATTGTTGGAGAGATATACTGTACGTATTGAAGGTGGGACACGGCCTTTGAGCTTAAGCATACTGTATTTAGTTTCAAGGTCTCACATTCTCTTACAGACTCTTGGATGCCATGGACCCAGAAAAGATGTTCTCCGACAATGCTTTGGTGTGTGTGACCAAGATCGGGGACCGCCACTTTGCCATGTGTGAAACCCCCTTCATGTTAGAGATTAACCCCGAGACCTTGGAGACAATGGAGAGGGTGAGTTACAGAATACAGTGCATGGTGTCAAACTGGGACAATTTGATATTAAGATTGAATTGATCATGAGAAGGAATACTGGAAAATTTGGTAAGGGTGGTGCTAGCGAGCGTATCGTCGCTTTGTTGTTGTTGTTGTTGTTGTTGTTCCCCAGGCTGTCTGGCCGAACAGCCCCAAGGTCTCGAGCAAGGCCAAGGCCATAAACGAGCGCCCCCACAAAACCCTCCCTGCTTACCACTAACAAAGCCCGGGTGACCAAAGCCACTCCAAGGCAGGGAGCTGAGGAGGGTGCGGAAACGCCCGGGAAACCAAAACCCCACCCAAGGCCCTGTGCCCCTCAGCAATTATGAAGGGAAAGTTGAGGGGCAAGGGAAAAATGTGACGCTTTGGCTCCCAATCTGCCAACTTCTAGGTTGGCAGTAGGGAGGTCAATCCACGGAAAAAACGCCGTCACTTGAGATCTAGAAGATATATAAGTAAAAGGAACAGTCAGAGTAAGCTATGGGTATGGCAGAGAATGCTCAGCTCTCACTCTGATAGACCAGCCCATCACCACTCGTCGCTTTGTTTACAGTACTTGTGCGTGCGCAGTTATGTTCGGGTCTACAATACTTTGAATTGTGTTTGTTTTCTCAAAAATATCCCACTTCCAGCTGTTATTTGCCCCTGCTGGCAATATATATGACAATGACAATAAGTCCTGGGGGGGGGAGGTGAGGGGGGACAGACCTATTATTGTATCCCACGGCCAACTTATCAAAATTCATTTATCCCCAGAACTTCTGAGCTCTGTAATTCACTTCCTTGGAGTTGCTTTCCACAAATTTACAACCCACAACAGTTTAAATCCAATTGTTACGAACATTTTATGAATGGAGGTTGCCTTTAGGCACATGGACCTTTGTTTTGTTTTTCTTTGGTTTTCCTTCCTCTATTTATTATCTCTACAAAAAATAAAAAAATTAGAGTTGTGTTACTGGACGTCGGATACAATAATAGGTTGAGAGGGGGCCCTTGCCCCATCCCCCAGGACGTATTGTCCTCATAATTTTTATTGCCAGCATGGGACAAATAACAGCTGGAAGTGGGATAATTTCAGAAAAAACAAAAAATTCAAAGTAGACACGAACGTAACTGTGAGCGCACAAGAAATGTAAGCTAAGCGACGATACACCTGCTAACACAACCCTTACTGAAAATGTTATTGACCTTGCCTTGTTTTGGCCATTTAACACTTCCAAACACATAATACGAACCAACTAACTAGAAGGGAAGGGACTCAAGTTTAGGACATAGATAATAGATTTGAAACTCTTTCATTTGACACTGGTACAGAATTGGGTTATGTGACTGAACTATTAGACTGTTTCAACCAGAATATCTCAATCCGTTCCAACACTTACTAGAAATATTAGGTGGAAGTTAGCCATACGATGAAGACAAAAGTTAATACCCTCGCAAGTTTAGAAAGCTGTGAGGAGTAAGATTTAGTAATACTGTACTTTACTGTAAAAGAGGAAGGTGAAGTTAAGTTTTGTTGAGCCTGGTATAATTAATTAGGATTTGAATACATTTCTTTAATGACTTCCACTGCTTTGTACAGTGTTGTAATTCAGTGACCTATAGTATAATGAGTCATCACTAGACCAGGGGTACGTAGTAGTAGTAGCCTTTCCCTAGGCTACCAGGCCGAACAGCCCCAAGCTCCTAAGGAAGGCCACGGCCCCTCAACTTTCCCTTCATAATTGTTAAGGGGCACAGGGCCCTGGGTGGGGCTTTGGTGTCCCGGGCGTTTTCGCACCCACCGAACCCCTCGCCTGGGAGTGGCTTCGGTCACCTGGGCATTCTTAGTGGTAAAGCTGGGAAGGTTCTGTGGGGGCGTTTGATTATGGCCTTGGCCTTGCTCGGGACCTTGGGGCTGTTTGGTCAGACAGCCTGGGAAGCAACAACTATGCTATACAAACTTTATTAGGTTTTGTTGAGGATTTGTATTACTGTATATTAAAAGAAAACCGCAAATTTAAAGTTATGAAGGTGGAACATAACTTTTGAATGTGACTGTAGAGGAGGAATGAAAGGAGGGCAAGGGAAGGGAAAGGTAGATAATGTGTGGGTTGTGAGCTGCCAATTGGTCCTATGTGAGGGACCTTTGATGATGTAGTAGATTAGCTGAGTGTCCTTAGAGTCTGAGAGAGAGAGAGAGAGAGAGAGAGAGAGAGAGAGAGAGAGAGAGAGAGAGAGAGAGAGAGAGAGAGAGAGAGAGAGAGAGAGAGAGAGAGAGAGAGAGAGAGAGAGAGAGAGAGAGAGAGAGAGATGAGAGAGGAAGAGAGAGAGAGAGAGAGAGAGAGAGAGAGAGAGAGAGAGAGAGAGAGAGAGAGAGAGAGAGAGAGAGAGAGAACATAGAAAGAAAAGGATTATGAAGGAGGTAGAATGGATAGAGATGAGGAAGGAGGGAGGGAGGAGTAAAAGAAAGGTGATCCAAATTAACAATCACAGACGGGGCTGTTCGGCCAGGCAGCTTAGGGAACAACAACAACAATCACAGTATTATGGTCTGCAAACTTTATCTTTTGCCATCCAAACTTAAATGGTATATTGTAGCTATGAATAATTTCTATAAGTTGAACTTTCATGTAACAAAACATTGGTGACTTAGGGATGATAGTATAGCAATCAGTTTGGCTTTAAGAAAAATCACGGCACAGACCAATGCATATATGTGCTGAAAGAAGTGATTGATACATACAACAAACTAAATAGCTCAATTTTCTCTTGTTTTCTTGATGCAAGTAAGGCTTTTGATAGGGTGTGTCACAAAACCTTATTTGAAAAATTAGTTAACAGGGGAGTGCCTAGCTATATTGTTAGGATACTTATTTTCTGGTATGCTAATCAAAAAATGTGTGTAAGATGGGGCAACATCCTGTCAGGCTCTTTCGCCGTAACCAATGGTGTTAGGCAGGGGGGGATATTGTCTCCGTATCTTTTCAACGTCTACATGGATGATCTTAGTCTGGAGCTGAACAAGACTCGCACTGGGTGCTGTATTGGCAGCACCATTGTAAATCATCTCATGTATGCTGATGACCTAGCCTTAATCGCGCCCTCTGGAGCAGGACTGGATAAATTATTAAGAGTATGTGAAAAATTTGGAATCGAACATTCAGTCAAATTTAATCCTATAAAGAGCAATATCATAATATTTAAATCTAACCTTCTATTGAAATCAAAGCTACCTAAATTCCATTTGTATGAAGAAATTATAGAAGAAGTAAGTAAAGTAAAGTATCTAGGACACTATATTTCATGTGATCGCTCAGACGATGAGGATATGGGTCGTCAGCGAAGGCAACTTTACATGCAGGGAAATTCAATATTAAGAAAATTTCATATGTGCACATGGGATACAAAAATAACATTGTTCAACTCCTACTGCTCACCAATGTATACAGCACAACTATGGTGGAACTATAAGAAAATTACAGTGAATAGACTAAGTATCTCATATCACAATATCATGAAAATGTTTCTGGGGCTCTCAAAATATGAGAGTACAAGTACGCTATGTGCCTATATGAACTTACACTGTTACAAATCACTCATTAGAAAGCTAACATATAAATTCATTCAGCGCCTTAACACTTCTGAGAACAGGATCATTAAAATGCTACAAACTCCAAGCATAGTGTACACCTCCAGGATCCAGGCACACTGGAGGAAGTTGCTCTATATTTAACCTTAAGTAATGATTTCAGGTCTGCTACTCTACAGAATTAGCATACCGGTACTGATCCTCATAGTGCAGTACAGTACCGATATTCCTATACTGTACTGTAGCAACATACTGTACCGGAAGCTAAATGATGTGAGGCATGGTACTGTACACAATTAGGACAGTGGTTTTGGTAACACAGTAGTTTGATGACCACTGTTTTTGGTTGAGGCAGTGCTGTGAACTACATGATAGCAAGCTGGGTATTATTTAATTTATTTTTATTTTATGTAGCCTATGTACAGTAGCTTATATATATTTATATATATTTATGTTACTGTAAGGTATATATGGACCCCAGTATGGTCCCCTCTGTACTGTGTGAGTCTGAAATAAAGTATTATTATTATTATTATTATTATTATTGAGAATGTTATCATTATACTTGCTGTCAGCGACTCTGCGAACAATATTCCCCCCAGGGGGTAAGGGGGCCTTCATCTAATGGTGGAGGAAAAAAAGAATATGCCTCACGCATCCTACTGCGTGTCGTACAAGGCGACTAATAGGGGGGATGGCGATAGACTTGTGGACCAACAGCCATTACTAGACAATAAAGTCTTTATCTTAGCACTGTCTTGGTATGGCACTGCCGAGGCTGGTGGGGTGCGGATAGGTGCCACAGGGGACTGAGTCTTACCTGGACGCCGTTTGGCACCACACCTGTGTCGGCAACAGTGTTTGCATGTTGGAGCAGTGTTGGGGCAGGACTTTATTGTTCTATAGTCCAATTGCCTAATATACAGTAGAGTCTTGTTATGGTGCTGTCTTGTTGTAACACTGTTAAGGCTGGTGTGGTTGCAGATACTGCAGGTGCAAGTGCTGCAGGGGAACTCTGTTGAGTCTTGCTGAGGCACGGTTAGCACTATACCAACATCAGCCACAGTGATGACTTGATGAGGCAGTGCTGTGGCAGGACTTTATTGTACTACAGTACACCAACTACTGAAAGGCAACCCCGTCCGAGCCGTTACAATGCATGTAATGGAAAAATGACGTTAAACCAATGTATGTAATGTATGTACTTATATGGCAATAGTTCCAGGTGATTGACATGAGTGACAGTGATTATTAAAACTATTGTTAAAGGCGGCTTTCTAGGGCCTTTCCTAGCTGATGCTGAGAGGATTGGGTTCTAGTCATGTGGTGATGGGCTGGTCTATCCGAGTGAGAACTGAGCGATCTCTGCCATACCCATAGCTTACTCTGACTGTTCCTTTTACTTATATATCTTCTAGATCTCAAGTGGCGGCGTCTTTTCCGTGGATTGACCTCCCTACTGCCAACCTAGAAGTTGGCAGATTGGGAGCCAAAGCGTCACATTTTTCCCTTACCCCTCAACTTTCCCTTCATAATTGCTGAGGGGCACAGGGACTTGGGTGGGGCTTTGGTTTCCCGGGCGTTTCCGCACCCTCCTCAGCTCCCTGCCTTGGAGTGGCTTCGGTCACCCGGGCTTTGTTAGTGGTAAGCAGGGAGGATTTTGTGGGGGCGCTCGTTTATGGCCTTGGCCTTGCTCGAGACCTTGGGGCTGTTCGGCCAGATAGCCTGGGGAACAACAACTATTGTTAACAATAAATCATTACTGAAAAATCAGACATTGGAAATGGTTGCAAGAGCCAATCAGCTGGAATTATTTACATATAGATGGGCCATTATATTCTCAGTTGCTGAAACCGAGTATATATTTTTTAAATACAGTAGTTTAACCAAGCCACTGAACCGAGTATAGTGATATGGCTCTCTCTATACTGTAATGGAGAAAAAAATAGTAATTTAAAAATACTTCTAGTAATGACAATGTGTCAACCCTGAGTATCCTATAAGAAAGTTTATTTTTTCTGCTCCATTGAGACACCACAAACTCTTCTCTAGCTTTCTTAATTTTCTTATGGTGACAAGTTGAAATTATGATATGTTCAGCCAGTGGTCTGGTTAATCTGCTCTACATAACTAACTAATCAGCCACTAGCACTCAAAAATACCCAGGGAAGGGCAAGCAGCATGAGAGAGTGTCACAGATTATCTCCCACTGAGTTGACTCAGGTCAGACTGAACCTGGTTGTGTATGTTGCTCACCTTCCAGAGGCCACTTATGACCAGAAAAAAAGTGAGAAATCTGATATCTGAAGCCATCGACCAGGGTTCAAGGGTTAAATACAGGCTATTCCCTTTAACCTTTATTTAAAGAACCCTACAGCAAAATGTTAATTAAATAGAGGTTTGTCCTTTATGTGTTGTTGTTGTTGGTGTGTATTTTATATGTAGTATGTGTAATGTTTGCTAATTTCCTCTCTACAGGTGAACATCCACAAGCGGTACGGCCTGATGACCCAGAGCCCTCACTTGGTGCTTGCTGACGATGGAGTCTACACTGTGGGGCAGGGTGTCGGAGTTACAGGGCCCAAATACAACATTCTACGCTACCCCCTCGATGGTAGGACTCTTTATTATAGTCTATTCATCTTAACCGAGGGGAAAAAATCATCCTATAGCAACCAATTTACTTCACTTCAGATAATCCTACATGAAATGTTATTGTTCAATGGTTCATACATTACTTGACAATATATTCCATTATAAAATGAAGTCATAGCTTAGTACTATAATCAAGGTAGGGACATAACAACCTTTCACCTGCTTAAGATGAATTGAGTATAGTGCAAAAATTACCATCATGTAATAATATAAGATGCCGACGATGGGGTACAATGTACATTATGGGTCAGGGTGTCTGGGTCACAGGGCCCAAGCACAATATGCTACATTACCCTGTTGATGGTTAGACTAACTTTTCTCACTTTGTGTGAAAATTAATTTGTTTTCTAATAATCTGCTTGTTATACTGCATAAGATGTATTTTTTCATGGACTGTACTACTGTACTTTACATGCATAATATTTCATTAACCCTTTGACATTTTAATGCAATCCCAGCCATAAATGTAATCTTCATATGGTCAATTTCCAGGCAATACTCTTACCCCAAAGTTTATTACAGGCAACTTGAAGCAGGGTAAGGTGGTGGCGTCGGTGGGTGCTCGGTGGCGACTGTCTCCCGCGTATATGCATTCTATGGCCATGACTGAGAACTACCTGGTGTTGATTGAGCAGCCCCTGGCCGTGTCCCTCTCCGAGCTACTCAGTGATATCGTCAACAACGCGCCGTTCATCGATGGCCTTAAGTGGCACAATGAACCTGTAAGTTTTAAGAGATATTAGATAGGCTACAGATTTATATATAGGGATTATATAAAATTGTACTGTACTGTATATATAGTAGCTGTGCCTGACTATGTCTGTCTAGAATGTTGTGTAAGTGAATCATAAATGTTACTCTCAATAGATATAAACACATACATATTTGAGAAGTCACACTGGAAGACCTGGTAGACACGGTAATAGAAGACTAAATACATTTAATAAAAAGAAAAGCAGGTCTGATATTATAATTATTGTTAATAATTTATATTCATTATATCGAAATTTCGGAATTAAAAAATTAAAAGATTCATTGAAAGGCCTACAAAAGAAAAGTTTTGCTCCTTTTATAGAAAATATTCTAAATAATAAACATAATTTCACAAATAAATTTAAGAATATAGTCTTTGCTTTTATGGGATTTATTAGAGCCAATTATAAGAAATCCATAGATAACCCTTTTAAAGATAAAGTTATATCCACTTTGAATGATTCCTCTAAATTTTAGACAAAGTTAACGTTAACAGTCTAATTAATTCAAAGAAAGTTAAGTCCAAATTACCAGATGGATGTAAAGATTTCAAACTATTAATAGTGTATTCATATGAACGACCTGTTGGGTCTATTATTTGTAATTAAAATAAAGTTTTAGGAAATCTTTCAGATAATGATATTTTCAATAATAATAAAAGCGTGTGTGAAAGAGTCATGGATATGCCAGCTAGCAGACGTGATGCACTAGCAAAGTACATTTATAGTCCGATATGTCACATATTAAACAGGTGAGGTAGAACTAGTTAAACATTTTGCAAACGACAAATTAGCGGAGCTATGTCGTAAAGGGTTTTAAATTTAGAATAGGGAGTAATAAAGTAACATTGGACATAATTTTAAAAGATATTGTTTTTTTCAGTCAATAAATTAAAAGATAAATTGTTAAAAATTGCGTGCTGCAATGCGAGAGAACTAGAAGCATGGTCTAAATTATTAATTAAGTTAATTAGAAAATAAAATTTTCTCGCTTAAAAATGAATTTACTCTTTCAGATTTTATAGACTATAATTATAATAAGCTTAAAGCTGATTTAATAAATTTACATAAACATTTTGTAATCACTACAGTAGATAAAGCCAGCAATAATTATAGCTTCACATGTAAGAAATTTATCTTGAAAATATGAAAACAGAATTAGGTATTAAGGGTAACATATTACGTAAAAATATTTGCGGTAATTCTGTTTATGAAATTCAAAATAATCTGAATATTGATAACTTAATCGATGAACATACCAAGAAAAAATATATTTGATATTAAACTTTCTGATAAGAACAGTGCATTGCAAAATTATACATGTTACCTAAATTCCATAAAAGACCTTATAAATATCGCTTTATTGCCGGAGCAAAATTTGCTACCACTAAAACTCTATCAGAACAAGTAGTAAATTGCTTAAAATACATTATAAGTACTCATAAAAGATATTTGAATACCATCATGAGAAGAACTGCATTAACTATTATTGGAGTGTTGACAATTCGTTAGAAGTTATTGATAAAATAAATACCATGCCGAAAGTTACCTCGGTACATAGCTTCGACTTTTCAACTTTGTATACCAATTTGCCTTTAGATTTAGTATATTCAGAGCTTTGCTTTATTATAGATTTGCACTTTGACAGGTTCGTTTGGAATGGTAATTATTTCATAAATGTTTATACATATTTTAATAATGCATCACTTAGCTCTACTCCCACTAGTTCTGTATATTTTGATAGAACTAAACTTAAAGATGCCCTTAAATTCCTCCTTTTCAATACTTATGTTAGATTCGGGCCGTACATTTTCAAACAAATATTAGGAATTCCTATGGGTGGAAATGCTAGCCCTTTAATTGCAGACTTATTCTTGCTTGCTTTAGAATTTAAATATATAAAAGACTTAGTTTGACAGTAGCAGAAAAAGGAAATTCCAGAAAAATTAGCACTTGCTAAACTGTTAAGTAATTAATCAGTAGATATATTGATGATATTCTTGTTTGCAATTTGTTAAATTTTAATCAAGTTGCTAAACTTATTTACCCTATTCTATTCCCCTCACACAATGTAACGTAAATTATAAAGTTGAAAATTTTCTTGATATAAATATAGAGATTGTTAATGAACAGTGCATACTTAAAGTATATCACAAAGTTGATGATTTAATTTTAACGTAATAAACTTTCCTTTCCCTAGTAGTAATATCGATAGTAAAATACCTTATAATTGTTTTTATTCCCAATTAATAAGATTTTGTAAAATCTGCACTAAAGTAGATGACTTTTGGGCTAGAGCTAGGTTACTATACAGACTCTTAGTGGACAGAGGTTTTGAGGCAAGTAAATTGTTCCATAAATTTAATCTTTTTCAGGGTCAATTATTGTGACTGTATTCTAAAATTTGACATCAATAATTTTAATCAAGCATTTTTAACTTGAAGTTCTTGTATAACCTCTGCTTACTTTTTGTCTGTATTTATTGTTTATCTTTTCTTTTTCTATATTATTATTATATTATTAATATTGATGATTTTTTAAATTTATTGTTCTTGTTAAAAGAGTACTCTTTGTTTAAATCTGTTGTTACTTCATATTTTGCAATTATTTCTCTTTATATTATATGTATTCATTGTCGATAGTATCAATTGCTTACTTTTGCGATTTCCTTAGTTAATTGGTGCTATAAATGTAGGTTATTTGTAGGGTAGTTATTGGATAGGGGGTCACTTGAAGCATGCTATGCTTACAGGTACCTACCCGATAGCACTATCGTTAGTGAGTGCTGTACTGTATTTTATATATTATTTTGTAATAGTATAGATATCTTATCAATATTTGTATTTTTTACTATTGTTAATGTCTTCGTCATGTTGCAAATTTGATTTTTAAATAATATTTTTGACATTTAACATGTAGTTTCTTTATTCATGCAGAGTTTAGTAAAATTTGCCAGAACGTCCCGGACTTCCCAAACTTGACTACTTCCTTTAACGTGACGATAGTGCGTTGTTATATGTGCGATTGGTTTGCTTGGGAAACAGATTAACTTGCTCATGTAGTGATGTACACCCTATGTGGTGGATTGTGTTCTTTTATTTAATAATTTTCATTTTAGTAAGCGTTGTTTCCACATAGCGATTTTGATAATTTAATTTGACTTTATATTGTCCTTGTCCCAATTTTGGTTTGTTTAGTTTGCAAGTTTTACATTTTAATTTATTGATAATGTTTCACTATTACTGGCCACAACTTTATAGAATGATACTTATGGGTTTCATTATTGTTACTCTAAATGCATATAAATACCATTTGAGAAGGAACACTTTAGGCTATTGACAAAGTTTTCCAATTCCTAGCTATCTCTTTGCAAATATACTTCCACTCTATCCAGGTGTTGGTGCACTTAATTGACAAGAAGACGTGGAAGATGGTGAAGACGCGCTATGTGATGGACCCGTTCTTCTTCATGCACGTGGCCAACGCGTACGAGGACGGCGAGCACATCGTTTTGGACATACCCACCTACAAGGACTCTTCTCTCCTACATAGCATGTTTATTTCTACACTCAGGGTATGTTTTTTTATTATACAGTATTATGTTTTATACTTTTATGGGCAATATTGCTATAGTCAACTAAATCCCTCATGTTTTGTTGTGTGTGGTGCAGGAGCAACGAGGGAAGAATACAGAGGTCTACATGGCAACCTTCAAATTAATGCGCTGCTACAATTTTTTAACGTTCATGGATTGATTTAATATTTTATTTACTGCACTTGCATGTTTTCATGGGCAACAACCGATTTATGTTTTATTATGTTTTCAGGAGCAACGAGGGAAGAACACAGATGACTATGTGGTGACCTTCAAGTCAACGAACTGATCTGAATTTTGTAGACATTTATTGATGGATGTACCTTTACTATTTTATTAACTCTTATATGGGTAACAATTATGTTTCATGTGTTTTCAGGAGCAACGAGGAAAGAACACAGATGACTACGTGGCGACCTTCAAGTCAACTCTACACAGGGTGGTGGTGCCACTCAACACCAAGGGCAAGGAGAAGCTCATCACCCTCCCCGGCACCTCCTGTACTGCAGCGTGGGCCGGCCAAGAGGTAGGTCAGACAAGCAGGCAGGAAGGCAGGCAGTTTGATATGTAGGCAGGCAAGGAATGAAACAAAACTAGATAAATAGGCAGGCAAGCATTTAGGAAAGCTTACGGGCAGTTTAGGGAAGCAAGCAGGCAATTTAAAGAAAACAAGTGGGCATTATAATGTTAAACTTCACAAAATAAACAAACTAAAACTGGGACGATACAAGATAAATGCAAAAGAACTGATCAAAATTGCTATGTGGAAACAACGCTTAATAAAATAAAAGAACACAATCCACCACATAGGGTGTACACAACTACATGAGCAAGTCAATTTGTTTCTCAAGTAAACTGATCGCACATATAACAATGCACCTCGTCATGTTCAAGGAATTAGCCAATTTGGGAAGTCCGGGACGTTCTGGTAAATTTTACTAAATTCTGTATGAATAAAGAAACTCCATTTTAAATCAAATTTTATATTAAGCTAAATTTGCAATTTGACAAGATATCAACAAAGGTACAAAAAACATACATCACTCACTAACGATAGTGCTATCGGGTAGGTACCTGTAAGCATAGCATGCTTCAAGTGACCCCTAACAATTACTACCCTACTAATAACCTACATTTATTGTACAAATAAACTAAGGAAATCGCAAAAGCAAGCAATTGATCCTATCGACAATGAATAGATACAGTATAATAAATGAAAATATTTGAAAATATGAAGAAGGCACAATAGATTTAAACAAAAGAATACTCTTTTAACAAGAACAATTAATTATAAACAATAATAATAATAACAATAGAAAAAGTAAATATTAATTCATACAGACAAAAAGTAAGCAGAGGTTATAATAGAAACTTCAAGTTAATAATGCTTGATTAAAATTATTGATATCAAATTTTAAAATACAGTCACAATAATTGACCTTAAAAAGATTAAATTTATGCAACAATTTACTTGCAACAAAAGGAAGATAGAAAACTGCATTTAGGGAAGAACAAGCATTAAACAAATAGTACAGGCAATTCAAGGAAACTAAGTGCTTAGTGCTTAGTGTGCAGAATTTTGGTGTGAGTATCCTAGGTTCGAGTCCTTGGAGTACCACATGTATTCATAACTTTCATTGATTTCACTAGTTAGGTTTATTTGTAGATTAATTGGTGAGTTTGTGAAAACAAATATGAATATAGTAAAGCCAGCCAGCCAGATAACTCCCTAAAAACAACAAAGGACTAAGCAACCACCTTCAAGTCAACACTACAGAGGGTGGTGGTGGGAAGGAGAAGCTGATCACCCTCCCCGGCACCTCCTGTACTGAACTTGACCTACCTACCTCCTGGCCAGCCCAAGCAAAGAGGTAGGTTATTGGTTGTAAGGTCCTGTGTTAGCTATGAGGTTGTTGTTGTTGTTGTTGTTGTTCCCCAAGCTGCCTGGCCGAACAGCCCCAAGGTCCCGAGCAAGGCCAAGGCCATAACCGAGCGCCCCCACAGAACCCTCCCAGCTTACCACTAATAATGCCCAGGTGACCGAAGCCACTCAAAGGCGGGGAGCTGAGGAGGGTGCGGAAACGCCCGGGAAACAAAAGCCCCACCCAAGGCCCTGTGCCCCTCCGCAATTATAAAGGGAGAGTTGAGGGGCAAAGGAAAAATGTGACGCTTTGGCTCCCAATCTGCCTGGGTTGGCAGTAGGGAGGTCAATCCACGGAAAAGACGCCGTCACTTGAGATCTAGAAAATATATAAGTAAAAGGAACAGTCAGAGTAAGCTATGGGTATGGCAGAGAACGCTCAACTCTCATTCTGATAGACCAGCCCATCACCAGCTATGAGGTTAACAGCTTACGTCAGGTTTTGGGAACCTGATGGGTGTTTAGGAGAGGTAAGTATATACGGGCATTTAGGGTAGTACAGTACTGTATGTACGACTAAGGGAAGCTAGTTAGTATTTTAGAGAAGCAAGCATTATGGAAACCATACAGGCATTAAGAGAATGAAGCTGACATTAAGGGAGTTGAGGGTTTGCAGGAGTGGTGGGTTTGGGTTGGAAAAAAATACCCCTCTCAGCTATTTGGATAAGCAACAAAATTGTTGGCTGTTTGGGTAAGTGATGAAATTGTAAGCCAAGGTGAAGCTGATCACTTTCCCCGGCGCACCTACTGTACTGCAGCCTGGACCGGGCAGGAGGAGAGGCAGGCAGGCACACATTCAGAAAAATGTACTGGATGATAGGCAGCTAGGATAGCTATGTGATTATTTACTTCAACTGTACAGTTGTAATTGTTTCTGACAGTATTTAAAAACTGTACCGGTATCTAAATAAAGCGAAATGTTGCAAGCTTGCAATCTCCAATAATAACTTGAATGCATCAGAACCTCACTTACACTGTTTGAAATGGATATTGTTTTTGAATAGCTGGCCCAATTACCCTGATGACATTCATTTTTTTTGTTTTTTCAGATTGTGCTCCAGAGTGAGAAGCTGGTGGAGCTGTCCATAGAGAACCCCTGCATCAACCCCACCAAGGCCAGCCGCAAGCACCAGTTCCTGTGGGCGATGGGGCCTAGTGTAGATGGCACTGATTGCGGCATTGTAAGAAATATTGATTAACTCTTTAGTTTATTGGTTGCCTTTCTTATTTGATTCTTGCTATCATTATATTCGTTCAGAAAGTTTATACCACTATTGAAAATACATACATACAGTACATACTGTTTATTAAAATAAGTAATTCACTTTCCAACAGTCTTGATACAATCCCAAATGCAATCCCCTTATGGTCAAGTTCCAGGGCAAGAGACCACCCCTGAAGTTAACCAGGCGAGGAACACACTCCAATGGAGGATCCGCTCAAAATCCACTAGGAAAAAATCTTTAATTTATTATACAGTATATGGCGTAGATACACGCACACATGACATACATGCATGCATGTGTGAGCCCTGATCACCAAAAGGTGGCTGTGGAAACAGAAAGGGTTATCCCCAACTGCATCACCGCAGTTATGATGGAACTATTCCTTCTGCACTGAGACAGCATTTACTTGAGGTGTACAGTATTACTAGCCATACATAGAGGCGAGCTGGCAATTAGTTCTTTACAGGCATTATGAAAATGGCTCTACCAGCCGAAAGGAACTTAGGATAACTCAAGGCTAGTTATTCATGGCAAGTGAAGCAATTATCTGATACTAGTGAGAAGTTAGTTACTAGCTTGATTCAACTTGCGGCTAGTAGCGTGCTTCTTATAAATGTTTCTTAAGGGGAAGCTGTAAACTGCATGAGTGAGAACTGTGCTGTTTTTGGTACAGTAGTGAGACGTGGGAGGTCAATGAGATAGACACCCATAGACTTGAACATACTGAAATTAGTATGGTGAGATGGATGTATAATGCAACAGTGAAAGAGGGACCAGCGAGAGCAAAGTTGAGGGAATACCTTGGTATAGTATATCCGTGAGATGATGTGTACTGTACTGCCAAACTGTGGTGGTTTGGCCATGTAGAGAGAATAGATGAGGATGACTGAGTGAAAAGCCTTTGTTGTACTGTGCTACAGTAAAGACTGTAGCCACTGTGTTAAGATTGCTGTGCACTGTGTGCAGTACTGTGATTGTACCATGAAAGCCACATTCACTGTGGACGGTTGCGGTCTTTAAACCCGTATGTATGTGTGTATGTATTAGAAGTATGGAAGTGGACGACAGGTGACGAGATCCTGAGAATTTATCTCCTGGTTAGCGGACTTGATATATATGAGTGTGTAGCATGGAGTGTGTCTTTTAAGTGACCAAGGCATACCCAAGCAAAACATGGAACTGTTTTTTCCAAATGATCGAAACAAACAAACTTAATATGAGTAACTACTAGTAAAATAAACTTTAAACTTGGAAATGCAAGCCCTTCAGATTTTGAAATAGATACAATTCTTTAAATGAAAATATATGACTGGGTTTATGGACTTTGCATTTCTTGTAACGCCATCAGCAGGGTATTGCATGTAAGTTGCCAGTACTGTACTGTAGTGAAATATTTATCCATTTGCAATGTCATACAATTGCTTGCAGTGAAAGGTGGTACACATTATATTGAACAAATCTGACATGCCGATATAATATTTAATTTTGTTTTCCTTGAGCCACATGCAATAGTCAGTGTTTCCCTTCCATGTTTATCATATACAGTAGTAGTGTACCACCTACTTCTGCAGGTGAATTTACTTATAATTTACAAGACTGCTTTCTCTTATGTATTAACTTCACATTATACTTGATCAAGTTATGAAAGAATAAGGCATGAAATCTGTTGTGAGTGGGCCTTGTAACATGCATTAAAGTAAGCGTGTGTTTCAGGTTATCAAGTTGGATGTTAACTCTGGAGAAATTAACCAGTTCTCCAAGGCAAAGATGTACTGCAGTGCCCCGGAGTTTATTCCCACACCTGGTGCAACGGTAAGTGGAGCAGTGCATTTTTATTTTATTAATTTTATTAGATTAACCAGACCACATGAGTTCCACACTAAAACTCTCATTGGGCTGGCCCAAAGGATTAGCTAAGAATTGCTATGTACTGTATCAGTACCAATTAACACCTGCACCCCGGGCAACTTGCAATTCTGAGTGCACCAAGAGCAGGCACTTTCACAATGTTTTAAATTTTTCAACACATTTTAGCTCTGAAAAAAAGGTTAAGGATTAAAAAAAGTGTGTGGAAGAATCTTCATGTTCTAGCCATTACTGAGACATCAAAATCTTGTTCCTAGCTTGTCTGTGGCCTTGACAGTGATGAGAGGAAGTGGAGGTATTTTTGCATGAGAGCCGCTGGATTGAGTTATTGCTTTGAACACATATGCTCACTCCAATGGTTCGTAGATGACTGAATGATAACATACCACCTGGTCTGTCATCGCGGCTGTGTCCTAGTAACCTTGGCAACTGCTAGGTACCACCATATGACACCCAGGAGCGTTTTCTTTTTTGTACAGCAGGAAATGCAAACATCTGAGGATGCCCCCTGGGCAGCTGCACAGGATCATCTCCAGATGCCTCCTGAATTTTAAGAGTTATTAAGTGATCAAGTTGGAAAAAAATGTACGGTCATCAGGGACTGTAAAAAAAATAGTTGATGAAAGGAATTGTACAGTAGGTCAAATGTCATGAGGAAGTGAACTGTCTTGAAGAAATTGGAGAATAGGATGAATGGAAAAATAGGAGAGTCTTAAAATATTTTGTTCACATACGTCTAATTTGAATGAGATGGAAGAGTGGTTGTTCAGGGGTGGGATGAGGGGCGCTGGCTGACGGATAACAGGAGAATGGAGGCGATACATTCGTGAACACTCCCTCGAGAATTGAAGTATCTGGCAATAGATAGATAAATCTAATTTGAACACTCACAAGCCATAATAAGTAATAATTTAAGTATACAGTACAGTACAGTATATACATTTGAATCTTTGACATTTAAGCCCAGACTCTGAAGCAGTCTAGATATTGTATACCGGTACTACAGTATATAAGAATTGTTTAGTACTGTATAATCTAGTTTGTGTTCGATACAGTTTCAATTGAGTGTACACTTATTAAGGCTTGTTAGTGTATGTACTATATACTCAGGCACATACCCCATAGCTGGGGGTGGCCGACTCGAGACAGAGCCCAAACAGTTACAACACAACATAACAAAATATATATTCACACACATCTAGGTCACCCAGGAGAAGACTCAGAGACCAAGGATCACTAAGGGCCTCCAGCACTCCCCCGGCCCCAGACCTCCCGTATTAGTGTACTTTTTAAATATTTAAGTAAATAACTTTACTTCTGTAGGGCGGGATCAATGGGTGTAGGAGCTAGACTGGAATCAGAGGGAAAAGCATGGAGAGAGAGAGTGAATGAGCTATTTTTCAACAGCCTACTGGGCTGCAGCCCTCATAAGGTTGGTTAATCTGCAGAACAGATATTACTAATGACAATAGTGAGACTGGTACATCAGGAGGCAAATTAGATACAGGTAACTAAAGTACAGATGCGATAGGTGAAATATAGCACCAGGGAAGAGCATGGAAGATTTTAACATGCCTATATGCGGACGATGCAGTCCTGTTGGCGGAAAATGCGGAAGAACTTCAGAGAGTGGTCACTGACTTTGACAGGGTATGTGAAAAGAGAAAGTTAAAGGTCAATGTAGGGAAATGTAAGGTAATGGTGTTTGAGAGAATAATGCATGAAACCATAGATTTTAAGGAAAAATATAGAATCAAGAAAGAACATGAGAAAAGTTGTAAAATAAAAATGAAAAATGAAGTACTGAAAGAGGTTGAAAGTTTCAAGTATTTGGGAGCTGTACTATGCAAATATGGTAAAATGGAGAGTGAGATAAAAGAGAGAAAAATGCAAGGGAGAAAGGTGATTGGAGAACTTGATAGTATTCTCAAAGGAAGAATGGTTAGTCAGGAAGTCAAAAAGTCACTGAGAAACAGTGTGCTGCTCCCAACACTTTCGTATGGATGTGAGACATGGACAGCAAGTGACGAGGACCTCTCTAAACTGAGAGCTGTGGAGATGAGCTTTTTCAGAATGGCAGCTGGTGTGAATAGGCTAGATGGGCCAAGTAATAGGGAAGTGTACGAGTCCTTTGGAATGGAAGAGCAAGCTTTAGGCATTGATTGTGGAGTGGTTGAGTGGATAAAGAGAAGTACCGGTTGTTGTTGTTGTTGTTGTTCCCCAAGCTGCCTGGCCGAACAGCCCCAAGGCCCCGAGCAAGGCCAAGGCCATAACCGAACGCCCCCACAGAACCCTCCCTGCCGACCACAATAATGCCTGGGTGACCGAAGCCACTCCATGGCGGGGAGCTGAGGAGGGTGCGGAAACGCCCGGGAAACCAAAGCCCCCACCCAGGGCCCTGTGCCCCTCAGCAATTATGAAGAGAAAGATGAAGGGCAAAGGAAAAATGTGACGCTTTGGCTTCCAATCTTGGTAGATTGGGAGGTCAATCCACGGAAGAGACGCCGTCACTTGAGATCTAGAAAATATATAAGTAAAAGGAACAGTCAGAGTAAGCTATGGGTATGGCAGAGATCGCTCAGTTCTCACTCTGATAGACCAGCCCATCACCAAAGAAGTACCGGTACTTTCAGGTGGTATGGTCATGTTCAGAGAATGGATGAAAACAGAATGCCAAGAAAGATATATGGGAGTCAGGTGAGTGGAACTGCTAGTAGTGGAAGACCACCTATGGTATGGGAAAAGAAAGTAAAAAAAATATATTGAAGAAAAACTTCCACGTAGTGGAAGGGGCATTGTGGCACGGGCAAAGGAGTCATGTCTTGACAAAGTAGCCTGGAGACGTTTCTGTCATGGCCATCCTCTAGCGGGGGTTTCCCAGGGGGAAACAAGGCGTCGGAGATGATGATGATGATGATAACTTTACTTTGCAAATTTTCATTCATGTTTAATTATTTCAATCTGTCTGTGCTTGATAACTATATTTTAGTACCTCTAGAGTCGACAGGGCTGTAATAGATGGGCTATTGAGCCTATAATATGGCCAGTCGTTTGTTCCTGGGATAATAACTTATATCAAGATCAGCTATTCAGAAGCATATATGTTCCATTTAGTACCTTTCCATTACTAACTTTTAAAGTTACCTACAAGCTAACATGCTTTTCATAATTTGATTCAAAGTTTCAAAATTCCCATTGATTTTGAATGAGGTTCTGCTTTATGCATAATCAGATCATAACCAGATCAGAATAAAAATAATGTTTCCTTACCGACTGCAGAACGAAGACGACGGCTTATTGCTGCTTCTTTGTCTCGATGCCGACGACGAGAAGAAGGCCTTCCTCCTTGGTCTAGACGCCTCCAACATGACTGAGATCTTCTGTGCCAGTGTGACTACCCCGGCTGCCGTACCAATGCCCCTCCACCCGCACTATATCCCCGCAGTATAATGAATTGGTGAAAAATGGATGCTTTAGGGATGATGTGTGCCTATATCGAGTTTGACCTTTTTTTGTTACGAGTGTAATGGACCAAAGAGTTGCGAGAGGATTACCGGGGGCTTATCATAAGCTTTTATGTGTATCTATAAATGATTCAGGTACGGTTAGAATTAATAGTTTGTTGGAACTCTTGTTCATAACCTGTGTGATTTTAAGCTAACATATTATTTCCTTGACAAGCTTAATCTTTATCTTATTAATAGACTGTGACTAGAGCTACTGTATTTGTTACAAGTCGTAGAAGTGTCCATTTATTGTCCCTCTCTAGATTTCACACACTTTATCATCATTCATCAAGGGGCGGGAGGCTATGAATCCTCCTCCCCTTGTAAAATTCACCTACTTGACGAGACAGAATGGGGCGAGGGCGAGGAAACTCGAAAGTGGTCCCGGACCCTAAGAATTGTAACTTTATATGTTGTTTCAGGTCGAGCTCTGTCTCAAGTCAACCACCTCCATCTATGGGGTATGTGCCTGGGTATAAACATACATACATATACATTCATCAAGGTTTCTGGCAAACTATTAATTTTGGCTATATAGTAGAGGGATGCTAGAGGCAACAACTTAATAAATATTGAACCCGTTTCAGTAAGAAGGTGCTACAGGTTATTTTGAAGGTTATCAAGTGCTTTTGGTAGGTGCTATATACTATAATCATTAGCATAACTAAAGAGGGAAAACAGATCAGAAACAAAATTTAAAGGTTTTAGTGCATTGTTAATAATATTTAATATAACTTGCATATATTGTTAACAGAATTATATAATTATTAACTTCTTCTCTAGCACCTTTTTATATGTATCTGTCTGAATGTACTTAGATGTCACTAGACATTAAGTTTTGTTTTTAAACCGCTCAAATTATATTTTGAAGATCAGCATTCTATAGTTCTTTGTAACTGTTGGAGTTCTTATTGCTTTTTTTATTCATACTTATACTTAATCATATTATTTAGTGGTAATTTTACAGTCTTGCTATGTTATTTACTTCTTATGCACTGTGGATATGAAGTTCTAGCAAGGGGAAATCTAAAGTGGACAATCCAGTATGAACATCTTCTCTATGACCATAATACTACTTGAATAATTGGAACTACTTTTTTGTATACCGGTATTTGTTCTGACTTTTAAATATTTCAATCGGGAAAAAAAATATAAAAATCTGTACTTAGTAGAAGCATGTATTTTAAATGTAATTTTCCTTTGACAAGCAAGACTTAATGCATTGGATTTTATAAATACTTTATTTTTGATGTGATGTACTTTAAAGTTAGGGACCAATTACAGTACATTATACGTGTTTTTATTATAAAGTAGGCTCTCCTATCTGGAAAGCAATTGGGACCAAAAAAACTTTTGAGATGCAAAGTATACTTCGTAAGGAGAAAAATACAATAGAGTCCGGAGAGTTGGCAAGTAACCCACACCAAATCTGATAATAACCACTTTTGACTCCCCATACATACATACATACATACATACATACATACATAACATTTTAAGACTGAGTGTTCCACACATAAGTGCAGTTTCAGTCTCTTGTCCTAATGGCGGAATTCCAGGCAACCCTGTTAAGGGCTGCTTCACTTGTCAAGTTCTTGGATTTGAGATCGGCGCGTATAGTCCGATCCCAGGTCTTCCTCGGTCCACCCCTTGGTGCAGCTCCCTCCACAATCACAGACCTGCATTTTTTCACCCAATTTTGTTCATCCATTCTCTCCACATGTCCATACCATCCCAGTCTACTTGTACGCATCACCTCGCTAATACTCTTTATACCTAAACGTCTCCTCAGCTCAACATTTGTTATTCTATCCTGTAGCCTGGCCCCACACATCCATCTCACCATTCTCATCTCATTACGCTCCATTCTGTTGACATCCTCTACTTTAACGGCCCATGTTTCTGAGGCATACGTCATTGCACTTCTAACACATGAGGCATACACCTTTCCCTTCAGGGGGAGAGGCATTCTTTTCATGGTCAGGATTGGCATCAATTCTCTGAACTTCCCCAGCCACACCTAATTCTAGCAACAGTGGCAGCCTCAGCCCCACCACCGGCAGAGATGGTATCTCCTAGGTAACAAAACTTGTTCACCAGCTCCAAAGACTCATTTCCAAAATTCACAGCCACAGGATCATCACTTAACACAAGCTCGCCTTTGCACACTACGCACTCAAATTTCTCTATTTCTGACTTATCCTTCGGCAGGGGCCCCTTTATTCTACTACAGCGCTTACTCCCATGGTGTACCCAACATCGACAGATGCTACATTGAATTGAGTTAACGCCCACTCCCTTTCCACACACTGCACATGGGTATGCACCGCTCTTTTCCACATTGCCTCGTCTCAAACTACAATGCATAACCTTGGTTTTGTTAATATTGACTCTTAAACCCTTGCTCGCCATGCCCTCTCTCCACTCTCTGAATTCTGACAAATAGCATTTATAGTACTGTTTATATATTTTCTATAAATAAATAGAAGGGTATAAACAAGTACTTTTAGTCATCTTATAATTGTTGAATAGAAGCTTAAGTGGTAGAATGTGTGTTCCAAATCAATGCTGGAGCTAGTGTGACTCAATAATGAGTACCGTGCGTGAGTGTGTACGTATGTGTGTGCGGGGACGATGGAGGTGTATAGGGAAAGACGTAACGTCCACGTGATCGATTGTTTACGGTGTGTACATGTATCTGTGTGTGGAGGAGAGATGTAACGGGAGTGACGTAATGTCCATGCGATTGATAATTTAAAGTGCGTATGTGTGTGGCGCATCACCTAGATGCAGGAATAGGGCAAGCTTGAAAGTGGTTTCAAGATGTGAAAACTCGAGATAAGATAGTTTGAGATAGGAGAGCCGACTGTATGAGAATAAATATTGTGTTTTAACGAAAGAATAATATACTCTTTGAGAATAAATATTGTGATTTATATTGTGTGTTTTGACGAAAGAATAAATTTACTGTACATAGATTTATGATGTACACTCACACCACATAGTCTTTGACCAGGGGGGAGTAATCCAAAACTATTTCTACAAGGCCATGCAATCAAACTTCGTCAATCCTAATTCTAGGAAAGCCAGCACTTAAGTGATTGTAAAATAAATCCTTTAATATTGCTTGTTTATGTATTGGCATAGCTTTAACTTAATTCCCTGGTCAAGAACTTTGTGGTGAGACTGTACTGTACTTATAAAAGATATTTAGCTATGCAGTTGCAGTTTGTGTGAGTTGTGTCGATGTTCTTTTAATAGCAGCATTTTGATCTGATCCGAGCGCTAACTACTTCCTCTTGTAAAACTGGTACTTTTGATAAATAAGGGATATTATAATTATTATTATTATTATTATTTGTTTAACCAGAATGCATGGGCTCCATACTAGAATTCTCATAGGGCTGGCCAGATTTATTTTATTAATATTTCTTATTATTAAGTGTATGGATTTTATGTTAGCATATTTTCTGAGCCATAAGAAGTCTAGTATACTGTATGTTGTATTTACGTGTTGACCTTTACAGTACAGCGAGGCTAGTCTTCACTTTATTCTGGATACCATTAGACAAATTTCTTTGGCTTGGGAAGGGCCTCTGGGAGTCAGAGGATTGATTGAGATAGTTTGCACCCATAAGATCTTCAGAGGTCTTTTGTAAGCTGCATGAAATAATCTAATAATAGCCAAAAATAATGTCAACTGTACTGGGAGGGTTGAAGGAAGTAAATGTTCAGTCCCATACTTGCCATACCACATTTTGGTAGGGGCTCAAAACTAATTTATTGGTACTGTCAAAATCAATGGTTTGCCAATAATCTTGCTCATAAACTGTGTAATATTAAGTTACTATCACTATTCCTTGACAGAATTCACATGTTTCTAATAGGCCATAAGTAGGGCTACCTGGAATGCCGCCATCAGGGCATGAGACTGAAACCGTACCTCTTGTGGATTACTCAGCCTTAAAAGTGCATGTACAGTATGTAGAAGTGTCAAGTGTATCTCCCTCTCTCTCTAGATTTTACACAAAGTCATCAAGGTTTCTGGCAAACTTGGTTTTGACAGCACCACTAAGATGATATTCTGTAGCTATCATTTACCGTATATGCTAATGTAAAAAATAAAAAATAATATATATTTTATTTTCAAACTGGTTGGCATAGTTTACTCATAAAGTTATACAGGTTACTCAGTAGTTTATATAATAGTGCTTATTTTGAATCTTGGTCATACAAAGACTTGTGTGTGCAAATGTCAACAAAATACCTGGTTGTAGTCAGTACCATTAAGTTCTTGATGTTGTTGTTGTTGTTCCCTAAGCTGCCTGGCCGAACAGCCCCGAGTCCCTGAGGAAGGCCATGGCCACGATCGGGCTTTCCCACAGAGCTCTCATTGAGTGTAGATTGTGTTGTTGGCGTAAGTGGTTGTGTGAAATGCAGTCTTCTATGATGTGTTTAATGGTATGGGGTGCTGTGTTACATCCAGGGCAGGCGTCGACAACGGAGTCATCCAGTCTCTTCTGATAGCTCAGGAGAGCTGGATGGTGTCCGCATCTCAGCCTGGCCAGGTGGACTCTGTCCTCGCGAGGAAGGGAGGATTCGGAAGGATGGATTTCGGGAGGTCGTGCATGCAGCTGCGTGTTGTCTGTGAGTGAGTGGATGGATCGGCGAGAGATATGAGTATGGATGTGCTTCTGGAAGTTGGTTCGGGGTGGGCGGGGAGGGAGAGAGGACAATAATTGTGTGTGATACCGTGTGCTGGGTGTTGTTTTGATATTTCTTGGTGTCTGTGGGTGTGTTGCCATGTAGTTTAGTGGGTGGTCTTGGTTCGTGGAGGCTGCTGCCAGGAATTGAGTGCCTCTCATGTCCAGATGGTCTTTGACTTTGAGGATTTTGGTTTCTTGATGTAGGTGATCTGTGGGTGCAGTAGCTGTGCAGCCTGTAATGATCTTCAGGGCTTTGTTTTGAATAGTCTGTAAGGTCTTATGATGTGTTTCAGCTAGGTTAGAAGCCCAGGCTGGGCTTGCATATTCCATCACTGATCTTATGTATTGTTTATATACTGTGGTGGTAGTTTCTTTGTTGTGTCCAAATTTTGTGTGAGCAAGTGACCTGAAGGCGTTAAGTCTGGGTGTCAGTTTCTTTTTTTAATGTTTGTGGTGTGCTGTTTGAATGTCATATGAGTATCATATGTTACTCCTAGGATTTTGGGTGTGTGTGTATGTGTTAGGGGTGTGTTGTTTATGGTGAGTTGAGGGATGTATTCGTGTTCTGTCCAGCTTGTGAGCAGGGTTGCGGTGGATTTGGCTGGGGCTAGATTAAGTCTGTTTGTAGTGCACCAGCCATGTAGTGTGTTGAGATAGGGTTGAAGGAGATCTGTTGCTCTTTTTGGGTCATGGTGTGTGCATGTGAGTTATGTCATCTGCATAGGAGGCTAAGTTTATTTGGGGCGTATTGGGTGTAGTTATATCGTGCATGTACAGATTGAAGAGTGCGGGCGATAGGACGGATCCTTGTGGGACTCCGTTTGGAAAGTTTCTGATTTTAGATGACTGACCGGCAAAAGATACGTGTGCACATCTTCCTGCTAGGAAGTTGGCCAGCCACCTTTTTGTGTTGTAGATTTTGTTTGTTAGGTTGTGGCGGGGGATGGCATCGAAGGCTTTACTAATGTCGAGTGTGGCTAATAGTGATCTGTGTAGTGGTCTAGCTGAGTTGATGCCGTCAAAAGCTCTTTGTGTAAGGTCTGTGAGAAGAGTGTTTGTGGAGTGCAGTGGCCTAAAGCCATGTTGTGTTGGAGCTAGGGGTAGGTCAGGTGTAATTAGTTGTAATACTAGGCGTTCCATGACTTTGGAGGGGGAGCAAAGGAGTGTGATTGGGCGGTGCGAGGAGGGTAGCGTGGGGTCTTTGTTGGGTTTGGGGAATGTGAAGATGATACCATGCTTCCAAATGTCTGGTATTGTGTTGTGTGAATAGCTGTAGTTTGATATGTTAGTGAGTGCTTGTATGCCTTGTGGTCTGAGGTGTATGTTGCTTATGTTGTCTAGGCCACAGGTGGGTGAGTGCTTGAGATTGTTGATGATATGCTTTGTCTTGTGATTGGTGAAGGGTGTATAGTCAGGGTCTGTGGGGAATTGTCTCTTACGTCGGATGACACGTTGGTCGTCTTTGTGAGGTTTTAGGTGGCTGGCATGTGAGAAGTGATTGGTGAGAGTGTTTGCTTGTTGTTTACATGAAGGTCTTGATGTTGAAAATATTTGCTCCTTCAACTAGATGAAGGTTTCCTTACTTTATTCTTTATTTTTGTTTTCAGCTTTGGAAGGACCTCTATGAATCCAAGAGTTAAAAATGCCTCGATAATCCATCTAACTTTGATATGCTCTTCCTAAACTGAACAGTACTGTCAGCTAACTAGAATAATACACAAATTGGTGTTATTGGATTGAAAATGTTAATGCACATTTTATACCATGTTACAGCACAACTATTATTGTCTTGTATATGAAAAGTTGTATTCTATTTACAAGCAAAGAAATTTATATTAAAATATATAATCAAACGGGTTTATTGATGTTATTGAAAATGTGCCAATTATACTTACAGTACTGTATTTAGAACTTATTTCATGCCAGGCAGTTGGAGGAAATATTGGTGTAATTTATAAGTGTTTCAACCCTTTTAGTAGGAAGACATACTTCTTGGTGCCTGTTGACAGAGATACGGACCTTTGCCTGGATTTACAAACTAACCTTATGATCTAAAGTGATTGATTGGCATATAACTTCTATGGGCAGTAACATTTAAAATTTGTTATAACATAAAGTTTATAGTGTTAATGTCTGAACTTGCTTTTTATTATACTTTAGTTATACTTTAAGAGTTATGTGGTGGCTATTTATTACCGAGTTCTTATTCTCTTGGAACCCAAGACTCAAAAAGTGCCCTGGTAATGAATGGCTTTCTCCTCAGAATGTGAGACCCTTCTTAATCTTTTCAAATACATACATACATATATACATTTTTAAGTCTGAGTGCTCCACACATACATGCAGTTTCAGTCTCTTGTCCTAATGACATAGAGTATGTAAATATTTGTGTATATCTTAGCAATCTTCAGACAATTTTGCTCAACCAGTCAGTTAAATTATTAACTGAAATTCAAATTAACCCTTTGATCCTTAGAGTTCCTTTCTAATGTTAGCAAGAACACTGAGCATTAGCATAAATAACTAAACACAAATTTTGTTGACTGTTTGAAGGGTTAAAGATGGTCAAAATATATTGGTTGTACTGTAGTTGGAATTACAAAGTGATCAGTGGTTTCAAAAGGGTTGAGTTATTGTGTTTAACATTCTTACTATAACAGACTATTCCAAATCTGATTAAAGTCGCCTAATATTTGCCATTCTAAATTAGTTATATACAATGCGTCAATAAACTAATATTTAAGAAAAAATTAATGCAGAAAACATTATTAGAATAATGATGGTCAAGGCCATAATTATTTGTGTTTTTAAGTTCATGTGCATTTTGCAGACTAATATCACCTCTAGTTGCTATTGAAACATGTTTGCATAGTATTTAAGTCAATACGGTGGCGGATAGTAAATATACCATGAGGATAATATATTTCATTGTCACGCTTCCTAACTCGAAATACCTCTTATCTTTATTACTTAAATCACTTCAGACATTTCAGTCTTTTGCAACGGCAGTGAAATAGACTTCACCAAGCCCAAAAAGAACCCTGCCCGTCCATTCGAACAACCATGGTTGTGGTGGAGCTGGTAGTGGTAGTGTGGGAAGGGCAAACGAGCAAATAGTCCAGTAAAGGGTTACCACATATAAATAACTGGAGCCATTTCATTACACAATATGTTTATAGGATTGTGCTATATTGCATAGCAGGGCTTGATTATCAATACATTCTTTAGTGCATACCAGATCACATTTGCTGATAGAGAACAACAGAGGCTTTTATCCGTCATATGAACAACAACATTAGGTCGAGCATCGGCGAACATTTCTCGGGTAACGTGATGTGCATGGCTTTTGTGGAAAGGAATGTTATTTTATATTGTAGCACAACAACCTCAGATGACTCCCCGCAAAAAACATAACAAATATAGCACACACACACACACACACACACACACACACACACACACACACACACACACACACACACACACACACACACACACAAACACGCACTAGGGAACTTCTATGTCATCACCTTCGTTAAAATACTTGGCATACCCTACAGCCACTACATGAATTTTGTATATATTTCCTTCAATGTCGCTACCGTATTGTTTTTTCCTTGGAACCCGTTAATACAAATTTGGATTTAGTTATATTGATAACAGGTAAATTAGGAACTTGATTAGGCCTATATTCTTTTAATCTGTGATTAATAGACGCCTAAACCGAATGCAGTACTGTACTATAGAAGTAATTGAAACTATAAATAAGTGGTAATTATATTGAAGAGGTTTATGAATTTCTGTTATATTTCTCCTTATACTGTACTAGATTTGTTTCTGAAACAAAGTAATATGTTGGCGGTAACTGAAAACACACACACGGGTGCGCGCGCACACGCGCACACACATATATTGTATATATATATATACTGTACAGTATATAATATATACAGTATATATATATATATATATATAGTACAGGTATATGTAGACATAGGCTGTAAGAGAGTAATTAGGTATTTATACATTTTTATTAATAGACCTAATAATGAAGTGTGATCTAGTCGAGGGATTATTCTCTTAAGCTTTTCTTTATATTCCTATAAAATGAACATATGATACTTATAATACCGGTACCCACTTGTTTTATGTTTTCCATGTAGCGTCTCGCTCTCTCTCTCTCTCTCTCATATAAATATATATCCACAAAGAAATTAGAACAAAAAAACAGAAAGGCTGCTAATTTTTAAGAAAACGAAGAGGTAGAAGTAACTCCGTGAGTCGGTTGATTTACCTTCACATAATGAGCAATGGAGCGAAGTTTATTATGGAATGATTGTGTGAATTTGTCCAAACGAATCTTGAAAGATGATACTGTCTCGCAATTAATATTAGGACTAGCCAACCAATTAAATAGTTAACTGATAATGTTATGAATCTTTTTGGCGGGGCTGAGCAGCCTTCCTCAGGCCAACACCAAAATTGCTAGCCTGCAGGACAACAGGAAGAACAGAAGAAGGCAACAACAGGAGAAATGGAGAGTGGACAAAAACCAACCAGCTTCTCAGGCTTTGATGTATAGGGAAATAGAGGAGTCTACCCCTGCTTCCGGTCATACCCATGCTCTAAATAACAGGGAACTAGGTCAGTCTCCCCTAGAAAGGAGTTCGAGTCAGGACCAATCACGGGAGCCCCAGCTCCTCCAATGGCAGAGGCTAAGACAAAACCTCCCGGTCTATCAGCAGCCTCCTTTCGACATCCAGCCTGACTTGCAATATAGTGAGGCCCTATTTATGCAAGTTAAGCATCAAGAACCTGAGCAATATCGCTACTAGTGGAGATGTCAGGACCCCCCATGCAGTACCTCCCGGGAGAACTGGGAATAATACAGCCAACCTGAAAACTACAAAAGATCTGGTCGATATAAGAAGAGAAACCCAATTCCCAGAGGATCGGACAAATCATCATTACGTCACCATCTGACCCTTTGAAAATAGGGGATCAGTAAATCAGTAATAAAAGATCCAGGATATCCATATATATAAACCTATAACCATCTTGTATTTTTAGATTAAGAATTACCTTCACAATAACCAAAACAACAGTGACCTGCTTTTGTTCTGTCCTTTTCTATCTTTACTCTCTGGCTTGTATCCATTTGGCCCCATTCAGCCTACTGTTTTAAGATGTTTATCCCCATCCAGGTGTAAATTTTTTACTGGTGAGCGGTAGCGAGCCAGCCTATTTTTAATTTTTGTTTGACAGCAGGCTAAATTTGTACATTTTTCGATAGAAAAATGTCTCCGGCGAAGCCGGATTTCTTCATATAATGTTGGCTCGCTATCGCTCGCCAGGAAGAAATTGACACCTAGATGGGGATAAACGTCTTAAAATAGTTGGCTGAATGGGGCTGAATAGATACAAGCCAGAGAAAGAGAGAAAAGGACAGAAAAAAAAAAAAACAGGTCACCCCCCCTTGAACCCTTCTGTACCGGGGACGTCTCTTTAACTTTATTCTGGCTACTATTAGACGATATCATTCAGTTTACAAAGGGCCTCCAGCAACTAACAGGCTTCGAACTGTCTCATTCAACTATTTTTACTACCACAGACCCTTCATAGGCTCCTCAAAATCGTCTAAATATAGGTAAAGTAAAATTTGAAATACGTCGTCGGTACAGAAGGGGTTAAAGCCGGTATCACACGAGCACTTTTTCCCTCAACATTGGTCTGGCAGCTTATGAAGTCAACATTTATAATATTTCTGTCACCTAAATTTATCTACCATCAGTCTAGTTTACGACACTAGTGCAAAATAATCCAGAAAAATGTTGATCATCGAATGTTGAGTATAAAAGTTATCGTGTGATAACGGCTCATGTTGTGTAAATGTATGTGAATTATGTACGTGTGAGCGTTGTAAATGAGTGGTCAATAAATAGTTCAGTTGATGTTAAAATATCGTTTTCTCTATCTAGGTAAACCATAGAAAACATTATATTTAGGGTGACTAACTTATATTGTACATGTATAGCTTTTCTGATTGTTTCAACCTTCAATAACAATTCAATTTATTTTTATTTTTTTATATCATTAGACATGCATTAGTTGAATAAACATAGAATGCAAATATCTAAGCCATTTTTGGTAGAATTTTACTTTAGTGGCGCGCACTTTACAGGTAGCCTGTCACCACGAACTATTTTCGGTGTCGATGCATCCATAACAACCTAAAAATAACACATAACAAAGCCACTCCAACAGCTTCCACTCCCTCCAACACCCCTTCTCCCCTCTCTTCACTCTTCAGAAAAATAGGAAAAGTAGAATGTAGATACGAGGTGCTGTTGTAAAGGCTTATCCCTCAATACCTTCACCTGACCTGACCTGACCTAGCCTACACCCTTCTCTGGTCTGATACTATAGTCTATTCGCTGAAAGTAGGCAAGTACGGTCGCGCTAATAAGTCATGTCCCAGCTGTCTTTACGTTTGGCTCTCTCTGTGCTGTATTAATGTCTGTCAGATGTTGAATAGGGTGGATATAAGTGTAGGACCATGCTTATATATGTCACTCGAAACTAATAAATCAAGTTTTAGACATTGCTGATACCAATTATTGAACGAAATATACTTGGTGCCGAGACATGACTTATTAGCGCGACTGTATACTTGTGTAATAGTTGCCAGAATATAATGAAAAGGACGTCCCCGGCACTGAATGGGTTACCTAAGGGAAGATGAGCCGGTTTTCTGAACTAATTTCTCCCTCGTGTTTAGCCCCATTAGTTTTCAGAATTTTAGACGTTCGGCCTATTAGTTTGACGATTTTAACACCTTTCGCCCCATTTCGTAATCAATTTTAAGACCCTATCGTGCCATTTAGGTGTTGTTGTTTTTTTCCTAGCGAGCGAGAGCGAGCCTGTAATTATAAGAGTAGGCCTACCGGTCTTCAGCCGGGACATTTTTCTACCAAAAAATGTACAAATTAATCTTGAAGGGGGGGGGGGGGGTCCTAGCGAGTGTTTTTTCAAGCTTGATGGAAGTCTAGCGAGGAAAGTAAGAAATATAGGAATACATGAATTAATAGATAGCAAAACGGCCCATCTCCCATTAAGATGAATAATAGGCTGTCGTCTAATAGTTGCCAGATATGGGGGACACCTCGACGACGTATACAGACTAATAACACACATAACAAAGCCACTCCAGCAGCTTCCTCTCTCTCCAACACCCCTTCTCCCCTCTCTACACTCTTCGTTTACAGACTAGTAACACACATAACAAAGCCACTCCAACAGCTTCCTCTCTCTCCAACACCCCTTCTCCCCTCTCTACACTTCAGAAAAATAGGAAAAGTAGAATGTAGATACGAGGTGCCGTTGTAAAGGCTTATCCCTCAATACCTTCACCTGATATAATAAAAATGATATCACCGGTACATAATGGGTTATCAAATTATGTAACACTCCTCAACACATCCACACCATATCAATCTCGTACTTCTTAATCTCTCTCTCTCTCTCATAAGATCCCCTTCAAGCTGTAAAACGCCCACAAGACCCCCTTCAAGCTAAGTCACGGCTCCCTAGGCCTTCTTCAAAAACGCCCCACAGACCCCTTCCAGCTATTAAACACCCTAGACCCCCTTCAAGCTATTAAACACCCCCAGACCCCCTTCAAGCTAAATCACCGCCCCCGACCCCCTTCAAGTTAATAAATACCTCCCATACCCCTTCCAAGCTAAAACATAAACCCCAGACCCCCTTCAAGCTATTAAACACCCCAGACCCCTTTTAAGCTAAATCACCGCCCCCAGTCCCACTTCAAGGTAAAACACGGCTTCCAGACCCCTTTCAAGCTATCAAACCCACGCCAGACCCCTTTCAAGCTAAATCACTGCTCCACAGACCCACTTCAAGCTATAACACGGCCCCCAGACCCCCTTTAAGCTATTTAACACCCCCAGACCCTCTTCAAAGTGTCAAATTCCCCCAATACCCCCTTTAAACTGTAAAACACACCCAGAGAGACCCCCTTCAAGTTAATAAATACATCCCAGTCCCCCTTCAAGCTTAAAAGACTCCCCACAGACCCCCTTCAAGCTAAAACACTGCACCCAGACCTCCTTCAAGCTAAATAATAATAACACAAAATCAATTTATTTTCCTGTGTACAAATTTATGTGGCCAAGTGTAATAATAGTAATTGTATCATTTGAATCTCGCGCACGTTTCACTTCATCTGTTTTATGGCGAGGTTGATATCAATGCCAGTGCTTCAGTTAATAAATTATATATGTGTGTATTATATGCCCTATATGCAGCTTACAACAACTTCCAAATACCTAAGATAAAACAGACTATCTTCTGGGAACATGCTAAGCCTGAAGATAATACGGAAGTTGATTAATTAACTATCTATAAATCCGAACAGGACTCGTGGATGGTCGGGCAAGCGGCGTTTGAATGTGACGTCATTACTCAGTGCTATACATTTCCTGGAAGCAGATGGACGTATGGTCGTGGGCTCTTCGCGTTTTCACCGCATTTAAGGTGTGTATGGGAATATTTGCGTGTATATATTTAGATAATAAGTGTGTGCTGAAATTCTATTGATGCTAAGGTAGTCATGGATGTAAAATATTGGTTTAATACAAGGAAATTAAAGACTTCTGACTGAATGAGCCGGTTCGTGTCAGCCATATCGTCAGCCTATATTCTAACAAATAGTAAATACGGGAATATCGTTGACTTCCAGGATATTTAGGTCATAACGGAAACAATTTGCCATGTTTACATTATGTTGGTGAGGTGCGCTGAACATAGAGGGTTATATTAACTTATAATTATGGTACAAACTAGCGAATGGGGTGATATCGTTGTCCCCCCCCCCCCCCGCCGCCTTCCTCCTCCCTCGTCCAAACCTCGATCGCCCTCCCCCGCACTCGTTTCCACCCCCCACCCAGCTTCTATTCTCTCATTTCCTCCCCCTCCTCCCTTTCTCCTTTCTCTCTCCCCCTCCTCTTTTCTCCCTTCCTCTCTTCTTATCCTTCTCTCTTCTGAATCCCCCCCTTCCTCTCCCCTTCCTCTCCTCCTCTCTCTTCTGACCCCTCCCCTCTCCTCCTGTCCTGGCCTCTTCCTGACAACTTGCCCTTCACCCAACTATCCCCCCCCCCCACACACACTCCCCCTCCAAGTTGCCTTCGTCTTTCCACATCTCCACTCGTTCCCAATGAATATGTTTTGTAAGACATCATTTGTTGGGGGGGGGGGGGGGGGGGTGATTTAGATGCTGTCGTATATAGTGATATAACCTATACCGCCCTCTCCCGCGTCCCCCCCTCTGCCCCATAGAGTGATCCAACTTCCCCCCCCCCCCATCCCCTACATACACATGCGTTCATTCTCTCTCTCTCGCTTATCCCCCCCCCCCCATCCTACCTCTACATACACACGCGCACATTCTCTCTCTCTCTTACTTTAGCCAGTAAGGGAGGGGAGGGGGTGTTCTTTATACGCGCGTGTTCGTAACTTTCCTTTGCGTACTGCTTTTTGTTTTGTCATTTTAAGTTTTTAACCTACCTTATTTAGGAAGCCCTAGTCCCTACTACTGACATAATGCAGGGGTTAGGTAAGGTTGTTTGGTTAGGTTAACCCTTTCACTACTGAGGATGTTTGTGGCAATATTTCAACTATAGACGATTTTGCGCAGTTTAAGAAGGATCTGTGGTAGTAAAAATGGGTAAGGGAGATAGTTCAAAGCCTGTTAATCGCTGGAGGAACTTTTTAAACTGAATAAAATCGTCTGAAACTATCCAAAATAAAATGAAAAAGACATTCGCGGTACAGAAGGGGTTAATGACAATACTGCATTGTGCCTATTTTCCCTAATAAATTGTTTCTAATAAGGCGGATGTAGTGTCCTTGAAGATTATCGAATCAATAAAAAGGCTACCAACTATCTCAGTTAACCCTTTTAACTAACACAGATCCTTCTCAACCTACATCAAATCCTCTCAATATAACTAGAATCAATTAAAAGTAGACGTTTCGCGTACTAATGCTGAAAATGCTGAAAGCGTGTGTTTGTGGCTGACTGGGCCCATATATTAACCCCTTCTGTACCGGCGACATAATTGTAATTCTATTCTGGCAACTATTAGACGATATTATTAAACTGCACACAATCGTGTAAATGTAGCTAGAATAAAACTAAAAAGACATCCCGGTAAACAAGGGGTTAATGAGTACAATATGTCATGAGGGGGGGGGGGGGGGAACCTATCTTTGTTTTCATCTTGTTTATATAGCACTCAGTACAAGCCCCAACACTTTGGGGAACGTTGTTGCTGAAGGCCATGCATCATGTTATACAATGTTTAGAGTTTATAGTACATTGTCAATCAAAATATATGGATAACTGTACAGGAAAGCAACCCCCAATATATGAGCTATACGTTTTCTATATAGTTACCCTCATTCTATGCTGTATCCATTTTTTTTGTCTATGCTCAAAGCTCAGTTGTCTGAAAAAACGTACGTGGGAGAGAGAGAGAGAGAGAGAGAGAGAGAGAGAGAGAGAGAGAGAGAGAGAGAGAGAGAGAGAGAGAGAGACTGACTGACTGACTGACTGACTGACTGACTCCGTGGGAGGGATAGAACAACCGAATAAGTAAAGAATTACCCAATTTCAGCCACATTTAATGTAAGGGGAGATTTCCACTTGAGGGGTGTTTCCTGAGGGACAACCCATGCCAGTTTAATGAAGGACTTACTAAACAATTGGGTAAGAGTTGTGTTATCGGGCGTACCACTACCAACATACAACATAACTCCTCTCTAAAACATTAACCTAACCAAACAACCTAACCTAACCTAGTAATGAGAATACTAGGTTAGATTAGGCCTTTTAGTTAGGTTAAGTATTTATAGATGATTTATGTTGTATGTCGGTAGTGGTACGCCCGATAACACAACTCTTACTAACAATTACACCCAATAACACTAAATTAAGTGGTCAATCATCTAAGTCCTTTATTAAACAGGCATGGGTTGTCCCTCTTATAGGGGATAGGTCCGCTTGGGGGCATTTTGTGTATGGCCACCTTCGATAACCCTTTGAGTACCAGCGACGTGTATTATATTATATTCTAGCTATATTTAGACGATATTATGTAGCAGCTTAGGAAGGATTTGAGATAGAAGGGTTGGTTGAGATAGTTTGGGGCCATATTTTTGCTAGAGGTCCTTCCTAAGCTGAATAAAATCGTATACTAGTGGCTAGAATATGATATAAAAGACATTCCTGGTACTGTACGGGTTAAGGGGAGTAAGACGTCCGGCAATATAAAAGACATTCCTGGTACTGTACGGGTTAAGGGGAGTAAGACGTCCGGCAATATAAAAGACATTCCTGGTACTGTACGGGTTAAGGGGAGTAAGGCGTCCGGCAATATAAAAGACATTCCTGGTACTGTACGGGTTAAGGGGAGTAAGACGTCCGGCAATATAAAAGACATTCCTGGTACTGTACGGGTTAAGGGGAGTAAGGCGTCCGGCAATATAAAAGACATTCCTGGTACTGTACGGGTTAAGGGGAGTAAGACGTCCGGCAATATAAAAGACATTCCTGGTACTGTACGGGTTAAGGGGAGTAAGGCGTCCGGCAATAGATATATAGAACACTAAATAATTAACTAACTTATACATTTGTGACTGTAAAATAGGAATTTTGGTTTAAGGGATGGAGATACATAACAACTTTAAGATTAATAGGAAGGAATTATCCGCGATGGGGTTAAATGATGCGGTAAATCGAATGGAATAGGTTAGAAAGTTGTAGCGTTAAAATAGGTGGTGAATTAGGAAGTTATTGGGTGGATAAGGCACCAGGCAGTCAGACTTAACCAGAGCGCGTGGATCACCAAGTCATTTAATATCTACATTATTGGGTTATTGCTCGAGTTTCTATTATTTTGAAACATTCATACAAAACGGAATATATAAATGAATGTATAATTGTGTGAAAGAACAGATAATTTCAACTACATTTACTTATACTTGACGTTTTATGAATAGAGCAGCACTAATTAATTCATATCTTTCGTAAAACTCAAAAATTTAAAAATCTGAGAAAATTCATTTCTCTAAATAATTTGAACTATCTAATGGCAAGGTCTCAGCCTTGTAACTCAAAAACTGCAAAAGTTACTGGACTTTCAAATTTGTAACTGAAAATTTCGATTTCTGGCTCAGGGAAAGCGAATTTGGAGAATCTGACACGAGTCCAGCAAAGAAAAAAGTGTAAAGAAAGGGTAAAATGATGCGGTAATCGATTGGTGTAGGTTAGAATGTCGTAGCGTTAATTTGGGCGTGGTGATTTTGGGCGGTTTTGGGTGACTCAGGCAGGCAGCCGGCCTGAGGACCAACGCGCGGGCAAGAGTTTTATATACCATCCAGTTCTGTGTAGATGTTTAAATGCAACTCGGTTATTTATACTATCAACATATTCCGGACTTTGTACTTAATTAATAGTTAGATATTATACGATTTTATCTATATATTTTTAAGATACGTACGGTACTTTGTAAACATTTCATTCGATTATTCTAGATTGTTTAAGTAATATATATTCTGTCATGTTTCTATACTATTTAAATCATAAAGTATATATAGCTGATCATCCTTTCAGTATACTTGCTTGATAATTAGCATCGCATTACCTTGCTTAAGGGGGGTGACCTGTTTTTGTTCTGTCCTTCTCTATCTTTCTCTGGCTTGCATCTATTTGGTCCCATTCAGCCTACTGTTTTAAGACATTTATCCCCATCCAGGTGTACACATTTTACTGGTGAGCGGTAGCGAGCCAGCATATTTTTTATTTTTGTTTGACAGCAGGCTAAATTTGTAAATTTTTCGATAGAAAAATTTCTCCGGCGAAGCTGGATTTCTTTATATAATGCTGGCTTGCTATCGCTCGCCAGGAAGAAATCGACACCTAGATGGGGATAAACGTCTTAAAATAGTTGGCTGAATGGGGCCGAATGGATACAAGCCAGAGAAAGAGAGAAAAGGACAGAAATAACAAAAAGCAGGTCACCCCCCTTAAATACTAAAGTTGGAAAAAGAAAAACTAGCCATATTTACTTATAATGCACGATTTATGAATAGAGCCACACAAATATATTTCTATCTTTCGTAATAATCATAATTAAAGAAATCAGAGCAAATCATAACATACTGTATACATAACGGTAACTATAGGTTGTACAATTATCAACCTTGTATTTTATATACTGCACAAATTAATGAACTATGAAATTTGTGACCAGAAAATGCGATTTGTGGGCTTATGAGTGATAATAAGGAATAACCGTGGCTATTTGTACAAACATACGATATTGAGTTGGGTTAAATGATGCGGTAAATCGAATGGAATAGGTTAGCAAGTTGTAGTGTTAATATAGGTTGGTGAGTTAGGGTGTTTTTGGTGGATAAGGCACCAGGCAGTCAGACTTAACCAGAGCGCGCGGATCACCAAGTCCTTCAATATCTACATTATTAGGTTATTACTCGAGTTTCTACTATTTTTAAGCATTCATATAAAACGGAATATATAAATGAATGTATAATTGTATGAAAGAACAGATAATTTCAACTACATTTACTTATACTTGACGTTTTATGAATCTTTCGGCACTAATTAATTCATAACCTTCGTAATACTCAAAAATTTAAAAATCTGAGAAAATTCATTTCTCTAACTAATTTGAACTAAGTAATGGCAAAGTCTCAGCCTTGTAACTAAAAAACTGCAAAAGTTACTGGACTTTCAAATTTGTGACTGAAAATTTCTATTTTTGACTCAGGGAAAGCGAATTTGGAGAATCTGACACAAGTCCAGCAAAGAAAAAAGTGTAAAGAAAGGGTAAAATGATGCGGTAAATCGATTGGTGTAGGTTAGAATGTCGTAGCGTTAATTTGGGCGTGGTGATTTTGGGCGTTTTGGGCGGTTTTGGGTGACTCAGGCAGGCAGCCGGCCTCAGGACCAACGCGCGGGCGAGAGTTTTATATACCACCCAGTTCTGTAGAGATGTGTAAAGGCAACTCGGCTCTTTGTACTGTCAACATATTCCGCACTTTGTAAGTATGTTATGGTTTATCACTTAAATATTTAAATTCATTATTTTTATGAACCGTACTTTACAGTAAGGTATTTTAGATTATTATGTTTAATATCCTGTATTTCTTAGTCGAATATTATAATCGATAAGTTACCTTTTGAAGATTATGACGCATTTTGACAGTTTATTCTTACTATTATTAGTTGATTTTATACAGCTTAGGAAGGATCTATGGGAATTATAATGGTAAATACTGCCTCAATTTATCTTCTGACTTCCATAGACCCCTCCTAACCTGAATAAAATCGTCTGATAGCCAGAATAAACTGCCAACACATGGTCATAATATCCTCAAGGGGTTAATCACAATGGGAGTTTTTATACTCTTCATTTCATCTGGCGATAAATTGAATCCCTTAGCAGCTAATTTATCGATACTAAATGGAAAAATATGAAGCCACTATGTGTGCCCAACTCATTATACTCTGTGCACGACAAGTAGGCCAATAATCAGATTTGTATTTACACAATTGAATGTTAAGGGGAGACTGACCGTTTGTTTGGTCTATTAATTAATTTATTCATATATTTTTTTTAGTTTCCTCCCGAGACCTCCATCAAGCTTAGAAAAACACCCCCTAGACCCCCTTTCAAGATAAATTTGTACATTTTTCGGTAGAAAAATTTCCTGGCCAAAGGCCGGTTCCTCTTAAAATTTCAGTCTCAAAAGGGCCTCCAGCATTTAACAGGCTTCGAACTATCTCACTTCAGCCTTTTTACTACCCCAGATCCTTCTTAAACTGTACACAATCGTCTAAATATAGCTAGAATATAACTCAAAAGATGTCGCTGGTACTCAAAGGGTTAAGTAACTGTTGAACATTAAAACAAGCTAATTACTGGCCTTCATGTCGTGAACAGAGTATTGTTTAATTTATTATATATGATCTCAGCGCTTGTCAATCTATTGCCCAAAGTAATGTTTTGTTTCTTGTTTTTCAGGATTGGGGTGGCTGCCTGTGGACTCTACTGCCTGTGGACTCTGCTGCCTGTGGACTCTGCTGCCTGTGAACTCTGCTGCCTGTGGACTCTGCTGCCTGTGGACTCTGCTGCCTGTGGACTCTGCTGCCTGTGACTCTGCTGCCTGTGGACTCTGCCGTCTGTGGACTCTGCCGGTTGCTGCCTTAGGACTCTACCGCCGCTGCTAGAGACTGCCCACGCCACTACGATTCAAGGGGAGTGATAGTTGTGTTTTGTTTGTAGTAGTAGTAATTTGTAGTCGTAGTATGTAGTCGTAGTATGTAGTCGTAGTATGTAGTCGTAGTGGTGGTGGTTAGGTTAGGAGGGGAGGGGAGGTTAGGTTGTAGTCGTAGTATGTAGTCGTAGTATGTAGTCGTAGTCTGTAGTCGTAGTCTGTAGTCGTAGTATGTAGTCGTAGTCTGTAGTCGTAGTATGTAGTCGTAGTATGTAGTCGTAGTCTGTAGTCTTAGTTGCATGGTATGAATGGTGTGTGTTAGGTTAGGCTAATCTATTTTTCCCTTTCAGATGATATAGGTCTTATTACCTTTACTCTAATCTTTGCTATTTTTCTTATTACTTCACAGTTTTGTTGCTTTGATGATGTCCCCTCTCCCCCCCTTCTTCCCCGAGTTGGTTCCCTCCTTCAGCTTCAATATTTTGCTTTGCTTTAATTTCAATAATGATTGTATTTGCCTTAAATGTAACTTATGATATATTCTTTCACTTGAATTCATAACTCTGTATTTGCTATTAACTTCACTTGATATAATATTGTTATATATCGTCTTTGTCACGCGAACTTTGCTTAATAAAAAATAAATAAATAACTTCTATCTTTTATTGATCACTATATTATAAGCTATGACTTTTATAACTGATAAAAACTTAGAAAAATAGTTCTCAATTATAAATAAAGTTCCAACATATGGACTTAGAAAAAAAAAATGAAAAGAGAACTTAGAAAAACTCTAGTTCTCAATTATAAATAAAATTCCAATATATGGACTTGGAAACAAAAATAAATAAAATATGAAACTATACACATATAAGAGAACTGAGAAAATATACTGAATATGAAAAGAGAACTTAGAAAAAAGTTCTCAATTATAAATTAAGTTCCAATATATGGACTTAGAAAATAAAACAATTAACTTAGAAAAACTTTACTTGAATAACTTAAAGTAATAGTAATATGAAGAGAACCAAGATAATTAACTTTGAAAACTGACTATATAAACTTGTAATAACAAACAAATTATAATGGATATTAAAAAGAATATATCGATTTAGTATTTTATTGATCAGTCAGACATACATTTGTATAATATCTTACAAAACACTGTACTTACAGTATATAAACTTGAAATAACAGGAGAAACAAAAATATAATGGATATTAAAAAGAATATATAGACTTAGTATTTTATTGATCAGAGTCGGACATACATTTTTATATTATCTTACAAAAATCATATACTTTTAATACTTCGTTATTTTTGTATTATCCTTACTGGTTGTATATAATCTTATAACAAATGAACAAAGTTTTGCTTTTATATTACGTGCCTAAAGTAGTTTATACCGAACTTGGCTTTGTGACCATAGTATAACTTTTGGTTCACTACAGGATATGCCCATTGTGTACTCTAATTTTATTTTGAAAGTACATCTTTATAGTCTATTAATTTTGCAATAACCATTGGGCTTTCGGTAATTTTTCATAGCTTTATTTTGGATTTTAAGCCCATTTTTCATTGGCAATGTAATTTGGCATTTTTGATCATTTCTTAATCAATGATTTCCGTTTAACTTTTCAATAGCCAAGCTTTTAAGGAATACTTATAATCTTTCCAATGTTCTTAAGTGTACTGTCCTTTTAATAATTACTTCTCAGGTTTAATCTAGTTCAGCATGTAATAGTCTACACCTGGACTATTTCCCTCTCCCTCCAGGCAGTACTGAGGTAAGCCTGTTAACTATCTAGTTATATCTCAACTCTAACCTATTTTGTTTATGAAGTAGTGTTTAATACTTTCGAAACTAGTGTGCAGCTTTTGGAGAGAGGTTCGTTTTAAGAATTAGTTTCCCAGTTGTGTATGAGAATGTGTAGTACTAAGTAGGGATGTTGGTAAAATGATAAGTCAATTGGCATTGTGTATTGGAAGCGTGATGGAATTTGTGGATGTTGGCAGAGTACGTGATCAAAGTAGGGGAAGGATATATTCATTACGAGACTGATTAAGTGTATGATTAGGTGTTAACTGTACGGTCAAATTAGGGGAAGGTAGTGGTATGCCGATTAAATGTGTGTACGACTGTTGGCAAAGTAGTGTGGATTGTTGGCAAGGATAAGAGTACAATCATTGAACCTAAATGTTGGCAAGTGTGATTTAGTGTGTTGGCAGTATTCAGTGGTCTTGGTAATTACGTGGTTTTAATTTAATCATTGAAGGAATAATGCAACTGGAGCCATGTACAATAAATAAGCATATGTGTTGGCAGTGACATTTGTTGAATTGGTAGTGTTACACGAGGTGTTGGTAGTGATATTTGATGTGTTGGCAGTTACATTGGGTGTGTTTTGGCAGTGATTTGGTGTGTTGGTATTGTTCGGTGTTCTCGATGTGACATGTGAGAGTCCATCAAAGTATTGCCTATGCCAAAGTTAATTTAAATCCAAAAGTTATGTGACTGGAGCGATGTGCAAATTAGGATTCAATCTCTATCCCCATGTATTTGTTTTTACTGGCCTTATCCCATATAACTGTTAGTTATTTTAAGTTATGTATATATTTAAGTTTTATTAGGATGATGCGTTATGTAATTTGAAACTATTGTATATATGTAATTACTGTGTTAACTAAGCTATATATTCCTTAACTATGTATCTACTGATCTATTCTTCCCATGTAACAGGTGTATATCTACCAATGTAACTATCATGATCTATTCCATGTAACTATTGCTATTTGCCTGCTTATCCCAAACTCTTATAGCTCTTCCTACCTACCTCTCCAAGAAGCTAGATATTTTTATATTAGGTATTGAAAGTCATCCCTCTTCACCCAGAAATTGTATTTTGTAGTTCGTTTTGTGAACTTGCCGCTTCTATTATCTGGCAATGTATTCCAATATATTTTTTTTTTTTTAATTAATAATCATTTGTAAAGTTTTTAGATTTATCGAGGGTATTGGCGTGTAGTAATTTGTTCAAATAATTGTTCTATTTATTCCAAAATTAATATTAATTGCTATTAATGTTCGGTATCCAAAAAATATTTGCGATATTGGATTACAACAATTAGTTGAATTTTGTTCATTCAAATTTAATATGAATAACTATCAGAAATATAAGATTGATCTACAATATTGGATTACATCAACAGGTTGGAATCAATAGTCAAGATTCAAATAGGTTATTTTTTTATTACACAAATAGGTAGTGTTCTCCATTGGTCCAGGGTCCTCAGTCTGGTCACGGCAACGCATCACATCTGTAAAAACAAAAAAAATATTGAGGCACCAGAAATACAGTATTTTCAAGGAGGGGGGTTGGGGGGTAGAGGGGGTGTCCTGAAGAGGGAGTGGTCCTGAGAGGGGAGAGGGGTTCTGAGGGGGAAGGGGTTCTGAGGGGGGTGGGGGGGAAGAGGTCCTGAGAGGAGGGGGGGGGGGGGGGGGGGGGAGAGGAGTCCTGGGGGGAGGAGTCCTGAGAGGAGGGGGGGGGGGGTCCTGAGGGGAGGGGGGGTCCTGAGGGGAGGGGGGGAGGGGTCCTGAGGGGGGAGGGGTTCTGGGGTGGGGAGGAAGACTGGGGGGGGGTGGAAAGACTTGGGGGGGGGGGGGGGGTGGAAAGACTGGGGGGGGTGGAAAGACTGGGGGGGTGGAAAGACTGAGGGGGGGGGGGGGTTGGAAAGACTTGGGGGGGGGGGGGGGGGAGAGGTCAGAGGCTCTAGTTCTTTTCTTATATTTTTCAGTCTCCTACATAACCATTCCACATCCGCTACGAGTTTTCCCTTCCCTGGTAGTTCATCCTATCCCCATCCCAGATAAATCTTCTCTTCAGCCCTATTCTGTTCTATTCTGTTCTATTGTGCACACTAGTTCTATTCTGTATTCTGGCTAAATCTATTCTGTCCTTCCTTCCCTGGTACATCAATACCCTCCCTGCAACACGCCCCCAAACACACATAAGAAAAGTCAGGAATATATTTTTAATGTACATTTTATTGTCAAGAAGTCGTCGGTGTCAAGTATGGGATTTGAGCAGACAGTATCAAGAAGAACAAACGGTAGGAGTAAAGCAGATGCAGCAGACCGCAGAAAAGGCTAGGCACAGCAGAACGGGTGACAACAGACAGCAGAACGGGTGACAACAGACAGCAGAACGGGTACATCGACAACAGACAAGGAATTAACAATGAGGTAGGAGCGAGCTTGCTATGGTTGGTCAAACAAATTGATCTGTTTTGACTAAGATTTGTTTGGTATATTATCTGTCTTTATGAAGATGTTTATGTTTTGAATATATATAGAGAGATATTGAGTGAGCTGGAGTATTCGGTATGAAGTTGTAGGTATTCCATTTGAGTTGGTAGGTAGTGAAGTGTGAGCATAAATTGGTGGATGGTGAGAGTATAGTTATTGAATATGACTTTAGTCAGGTTGAAAGGTGGGATTCAAACGAGATAATGGACAGCCGAGAGCAAAGCGACTATTGGACACGCATCAACGACTGCCACAGCATCAATGGACCCTTCAACAGTGGGGATTGATTTAGAGGACAACAGTGGAGCGAGATAAAGCATGAAGAGTCGAGGAGAGGCACCATTGCAGCGAACAGGCGACGATTCGGTGAGCAAAACTATATTGTTGTATGGGAAAAACAGGTCAGTCAGTCAGTCTACCTAACTTCATTAATAAGTCAAGGGGAACAAGAGGATCCTATAGAAAAGGAAATAAATTAGATTGAGATAGAAAACTGTGCGCTCAACAAAGTATGCCACACTTCATTCACTCCTTGATATATTCCCAAATCACCTGCATCAACTTAATTATAATTTTACTTTACATTTACAGTATAGATCTGTATTATTGGAAATATGAAAGCTATTAAATATATTAGCAGCTAATTAAATTGAAATTTTATTCTTTAACCAATGAAATTATTTATAACTAGTTAAATTAGATCGTATATTCAATTTTTTACCAAGAAATTACTGATATTATTCAAGAGTTGGGCAAACACTGGAGAATAATGGTTAGGGTTAAAATGTACTCTTCTAACAGGATTATGCAACACTTTCTCGTAGCAAGAAAGCTATTACTGAAACAAATTATCATGCTACAAACAATGCCAGCTGTAGAACAAATTTATCAAAGACTTTAATATCGGTTATCAATATTTACCTAAACAAATTGACCTTGTAAGTAAATCATTAGGACTGCTATTATTCTAAAGACAGGAGTCATAATTCTAAAGTTATATCCGTTGTACGAATACGCTTGAATACCTTTAAAGTAATCATAAGGAGATAATCCGATTTACAGTACAACAATTTACGCTTTTGAATATTTATCACTAGGCATGTAGGCTTGACGTTAAGTAATTCTATAACTAATACAAAACATTAGAAGTACTTAGCCAAGGAGGGACTGATAATTGAAGATGTATTGTTCGGATCATGGGGATAACTGCTTAAAACGAGGTATAAGTACTCATAAAGAAACTACCTAAAAGCTTACAGAGTCCACCTAGGATTAACATTAACAAATCAAACTTTGGATGGACCTTTGGTAACAATTTTGTAATAGATGCACTGTTCGTAGTCGTCAGTGAAAATTGGGACAGTATCTGACATTATGAGCAGCCTGTTTTACATATTACAGTAGAGGCCTATATTATGGTTCTTTAGTATTTTCAATTGATTTGATAGTTATATGTTTATCTGAGGTTACTTTGGACACAAGGTTAAACCGATTTCGAATTTACTTAAAGCTGGTCTATGATAATCTTCATCTACAGTGGCATTTATAACTATCTCAGCAGGGTAAACCAACATTTAGTGTGGTATATTGATACAAGTGAATGCAGTTATATAGTAGATTCAAATAATTATATTTTCTTAGTCTCCAGTGTTTTCCATAACTTATATAAAACTCACTGTATTTACTTAAAGACTAAAGTGACTACATATTAATATTAACAAGGGTACAGTCAATATAAATAGTTCGCCGACACTTATAGGACTTGAAACAAATCTTTCTAGGCACAGGTTATTGGAAGCAATTGAGAACTGTCAAAGACAAATTTATATAACTTACAATTACACTGTATTTGAGCAGGATTTTGGGCGAACTATTTTGGTTTCGACTAACTAGCAGCATTTTTTATATATCCAACTAAAGGAATATTCGTACATTTGACAACACTTATATTGTAATAAAACTTTATGAATTTATAGAACGTATGCAAAGGAATAATATTTTTGTCTTGAGAATATACTTTTTAGAAGCATATTGATATTGCTAAATCTATCTAAGGATAGAAAGGTACCGAGTTGGAATCCCGTGAGGACCATATGCTTTCATTAGTGTATTCAAGTCCATTGGGGTTTGTAGTTGATTAATGTTAACACGGGGTGTTACTCAACTTTATTTATATCTAATAATCAAGGGAAGGTCGATCTATATAAACTACTGTATTATATTTGGTTTATAGTCTAGGCAATCAAACTTATTTTGATATACTCAAGACCCCTCCTGGGAAACTCCCACTACAAGATGGCCAAGGCAAATATTCCTCAAGGTTACTTTAACAGACATAACTTCTCAGGATCTTTGAAGAGCTACGTAATTTGAAGAGTATTGAATCAGATGTGGAAGACTGGAATTCAGTAATAGTCTTAACAATCATTAATTATTATTATAATTTTACCCAATTCCATAACCAATTTAAACAGAGGACCCAAACGTTTTTTTTTATCATGGCTACCTCCAGACG
>CM064551.1:24928063-24929274 GCA_032716605.1 Paralithodes platypus | reverse complement strand
GTATTTTGGGGCTTGAATTTGGCTATGAGTGTTGTCGAAAGCCTTACATTTTTCGCGATTTCCATCCACCAGAATGTGTTTATTGTGATGTATCATATCAGTGGAAAGAGGAATATTTATAGTACATGATAAAAAAACAAAAAATGTAAATAAATCGAAATATGAAAGGGAAAATGAGTCCGGAATACAATTATTTCCCATGCAATTGTCTTCACACCGTCCTAGCTCTAAATTGTGAGTGATGACCATATATTGTTTTTTGCTCACATAATAGTATTTTTTCTCCTCTTTCCAAATCTGAAAACAGAAATTGTTTATCTTCAATAGTTCTCAAGCAGTGACCGAAAACAAAAAATATATGATTTTGATTTATATGGTTTATAACATTTTCGATTTATTTCGTTGCTACGAAGTGTATGGTTTTAAATTTAGGCTGTATGAATCCGGCAAATAATGCTGATGAGTATAAAACAAACTAGAAGTTCCTAGGACAACTATTTTGCGCTATGAATATTTGAAATGAAGAGCCAAAATGCGAATATTTACGCTTCACCCATCTCTGTTCCGGCGATGGTAGCCGGGTTCCGAGCTGTTCCCCACCTCGTGGTTGCATTATTTGCTCGGATATGTATATAACTGTATATATCACCGGAATCGGAAAATTGTGCTCTTTCCAATGGTGAAAACAAAAATAAATAGCGTAATTGGTTCGCGAGCTAGTGCACAATTGTTTCCATGCAGTGACCGAAAAAAAAAAATATATGATTTTGATTGATATGGTTTATAAACATTTTCGATTTATTTCGTTGCTACGAAGTGTATGGTTTTAAATTTAGGCTGAAATGAATACGGCAAATAATGCTGATGAGTATAACACAAACTAGAAGTCCTAGGACAAATACTTTTTGCGCTTATGAATATTTGAAATGAAGAGCCAAAATGCGAATATTTACGCTTCACCAGTCTCTGTTCGGGCGATGCTAGCCGGGTTCCGATCTGTTCCCCACCTCGTGGTTGCTTTATTTGGTCGGATACGTATATAACTGTATATATCACCGGAATCGGAAAATTGTGCTCTTTCCAATGGTGAAAATAAAAATAATATAGCGTAAATGGTTCGTGAGCTATGCGCAATTGTTTCCATGCATTGTTATTGTTATGAAAATATATGAGAATGTTAATACAGTTGTATATCTTTGCCACAATATACA
>CM064551.1:24805563-24925563 GCA_032716605.1 Paralithodes platypus | reverse complement strand
TATATATATATATATATATATATATATATATATATATATATATAATTATATATAATAAGAGTTTGTGGTGGGGTACATTTATGTTGGGTATAATAATAAATAATAATAATAAATAATAATAATAATAATAATAATAATAATAATAATAAATTATAATATAATAAAGCAAAAATATAAAGGAAATACAAATATAAATACTTTTTTATGGGTGATCCCATACACAGGAATAACAGGTATAATAATAAATAATAATAATACAAATAATAAAATAGGCCTAAACACAAAAATAATAAAAATAATAAAATGGTGGTGGTGGAGATGGTGGTGGTGTTGGTGGAGATGGTGGTGGTGTTGACACAAATTGGGTTGGCTTCATTTTCTGACCTGGCCCACGGTCAGAAAAGGAACCCTACCCTATTGGTGTCAACACCACCACCATCTCCACCAATACCACCACCATCTCCACCAACACCACCACCATCTCCACCACCACCACCACCATCTCCACCACCACCACCACCCCGACCATCACCACCACCACCATCATCACCACCACCATCACCACCACCATCTCCACCACCACCACCACCACCACCACCACCAGTCACCACCACCACCACCAAAAATGTTGACTGTACTTACTCACACTGCTGAGATTCCCTCGTGGCCACCAAGCCGTATATGTAGAGTGCTTTTGCCCATAAAAAACTTACCTCCCAAGCACTTTCCACCAATAAATTATCGAGCAAAAATGCAAGCACTTTCCACCACTAAATTATCGAACAAAAATGCACAGGGCTGAGGGAGCATGGCGACATATGCTCGACCAGTAATGAAAGTTTTTTCACTAAGAAACACTAATACAAGGTAAGATACACTACTTGAACGGATAAATAGCAATATAATTGACTGATATTTGTATGAAAGTGTTCCACAAACAAGCAAAACGTTTGGCAAAAAGCATGGCCCCTCCCTCCACCACCTTGGTCACGTAGCCTTCACCAGAGAATGCTCGATCAGTAATAAAAGTGTTTTCACTATAAACACTTATACAAGTAAAATACACTACTTCAAGTGATAAATAGCAATATAATTGACTCAATATGGTATGAAAGTGATCCACAAACAAGCGAAACCATGGCCCCTCATGGAGCCCACCTTGGTCACGTACACCAGACACGCAAAACACTTCACTAACATGGTTTTTATACCCTAAATAAGAATAACACAATAATCCATCGATAACCCAACGATATAGCACTTCGTTTGGGTTATATTAGGGCAGTAATACCAGCCAGGCTGGGCAAAATGGAGGCCCCTTGGTTTAAAGGGCTGCACACACCCACCTACTAGGCTGGCTGATGGGAAGAAACTGACTCTCTCTACCACCGCGGGGCCCTCACAGGGACGCTAGGGGGTTGCTAGATTTTTCCACATGTACATCTAACTTATCGGACTTACCAGCCAAAAAACCGGCTCAATTGCGTCATAAACTTATTTTCTAGCAATATAATAAGTCCATATGACGCGATCGCGTCATATGAGTTTTTGGTTCACTCTGCCATATGACTCGATCGCGTCATATATGTCTGGGAGGGTTAATATCTACATTATTGGGTTATTGCTCGAGTTTCTATTATTTTGAAACATTCATACAAAACGGAATATATAAATGAATGTATAATTGTGTGAAAGAACAGATAATTTCAACTACATTTACTTATACTTGACGTTTTATGAATAGAGCAGCACTAATTAATTCATATCTTTCGTAAAACTCAAAAATTTAAAAATCTGAGAAAATTCATTTCTCTAAATAATTTGAACTATCTAATGGCAAGGTCTCAGCCTTGTAACTCAAAAACTGCAAAAGTTACTGGACTTTCAAATTTGTAACTGAAAATTTCGATTTCTGGCTCAGGGAAAGCGAATTTGGAGAATCTGACACGAGTCCAGCAAAGAAAAAAGTGTAAAGAAAGGGTAAAATGATGCGGTAAATCGATTGGTGTAGGTTAGAATGTCGTAGCGTTAATTTGGGCGTGGTGATTTTGGGCGGTTTTGGGTGACTCAGGCAGGCAGCCGGCCTGAGGACCAACGCGCGGGCAAGAGTTTTATATACCATCCAGTTCTGTGTAGATGTTTAAATGCAACTCGGTTATTTATACTATCAACATATTCCGGACTTTGTACTTAATTAATAGTTAGATATTATACGATTTTATCTATATATTTTTAAGATACGTACGGTACTTTGTAAACATTTCATTCGATTATTCTAGATTGTTTAAGTAATATATATTCTGTCATGTTTCTATACTATTTAAATCATAAAGTATATATAGCTGATCATCCTTTCAGTATACTTGCTTGATAATTAGCATCGCATTACCTTGCTTAAGGGGGGTGACCTGTTTTTGTTCTGTCCTTCTCTATCTTTCTCTGGCTTGCATCTATTTGGTCCCATTCAGCCTACTGTTTTAAGACATTTATCCCCATCCAGGTGTACACATTTTACTGGTGAGCGGTAGCGAGCCAGCATATTTTTATTTTTGTTTGACAGCAGGCTAAATTTGTAAATTTTTTCGATAGAAAAATTTCTCCGGCGAAGCTGGATTTCTTTATATAATGCTGGCTTGCTATCGCTCGCCAGGAAGAAATCGACACCTAGATGGGGATAAACGTCTTAAAATAGTTGGCTGAATGGGGCCGAATGGATACAAGCCAGAGAAAGAGAGAAAAGGACAGAAATAACAAAAAGCAGGTCACCCCCCTTAAATACTAAAGTTGGAAAAAGAAAAACTAGCCATATTTACTTATAATGCACGATTTATGAATAGAGCCACACAAATATATTTCTATCTTTCGTAATAATCATAATTAAAGAAATCAGAGCAAATCATAACATACTGTATACATAACGTAACTATAGGTTGTACAATTATCAACCTTGTATTTTATATACTGCACAAATTAATGAACTATGAAATTTGTGACCAGAAAATGCGATTTGTGGGCTTATGAGTGATAATAAGGAATAACCGTGGCTATTTGTACAAACATACGATATTGAGTTGGGTTAAATGATGCGGTAAATCGAATGGAATAGGTTAGCAAGTTGTAGTGTTAATATAGGTTGGTGAGTTAGGGTGTTTTTGGTGGATAAGGCACCAGGCAGTCAGACTTAACCAGAGCGCGCGGATCACCAAGTCCTTCAATATCTACATTATTAGGTTATTACTCGAGTTTCTACTATTTTTAAGCATTCATATAAAACGGAATATATAAATGAATGTATAATTGTATGAAAGAACAGATAATTTCAACTACATTTACTTATACTTGACGTTTTATGAATCTTTCGGCACTAATTAATTCATAACCTTCGTAATACTCAAAAATTTAAAAATCTGAGAAAATTCATTTCTCTAACTAATTTGAACTAAGTAATGGCAAAGTCTCAGCCTTGTAACTAAAAAACTGCAAAAGTTACTGGACTTTCAAATTTGTGACTGAAAATTTCTATTTTTGACTCAGGGAAAGCGAATTTGGAGAATCTGACACAAGTCCAGCAAAGAAAAAAGTGTAAAGAAAGGGTAAAATGATGCGGTAAATCGATTGGTGTAGGTTAGAATGTCGTAGCGTTAATTTGGGCGTGGTGATTTTGGGCGTTTTGGGCGGTTTTGGGTGACTCAGGCAGGCAGCCGGCCTCAGGACCAACGCGCGGGCGAGAGTTTTATATACCACCCAGTTCTGTAGAGATGTGTAAAGGCAACTCGGCTCTTTGTACTGTCAACATATTCCGCACTTTGTAAGTATGTTATGGTTTATCACTTAAATATTTAAATTCATTATTTTTATGAACCGTACTTTACAGTAAGGTATTTTAGATTATTATGTTTAATATCCTGTATTTCTTAGTCGAATATTATAATCGATAAGTTACCTTTTGAAGATTATGACGCATTTTGACAGTTTATTCTTACTATTATTAGTTGATTTTATACAGCTTAGGAAGGATCTATGGGAATTATAATGGTAAATACTGCCTCAATTTATCTTCTGACTTCCATAGACCCCTCCTAACCTGAATAAAATCGTCTGATAGCCAGAATAAACTGCCAACACATGGTCATAATATCCTCAAGGGGTTAATCACAATGGGAGTTTTTATACTCTTCATTTCATCTGGCGATAAATTGAATCCCTTAGCAGCTAATTTATCGATACTAAATGGAAAAATATGAAGCCACTATGTGTGCCCAACTCATTATACTCTGTGCACGACAAGTAGGCCAATAATCAGATTTGTATTTACACAATTTGAATGTTAAGGGGAGACTGACCGTTTGTTTGGTCTATTAATTAATTTATTCATATATTTTTTTAGTTTCCTCCCGAGACCTCCATCAAGCTTAGAAAAACACCCCCTAGACCCCCTTTCAAGATAAATTTGTACATTTTTCGGTAGAAAAATTTCCTGGCCAAAGGCCGGTTCCTCTTAAAATTTCAGTCTCAAAAGGGCCTCCAGCATTTAACAGGCTTCGAACTATCTCACTTCAGCCTTTTTACTACCCCAGATCCTTCTTAAACTGTACACAATCGTCTAAATATAGCTAGAATATAACTCAAAAGATGTCGCTGGTACTCAAAGGGTTAAGTAACTGTTGAACATTAAAACAAGCTAATTACTGGCCTTCATGTCGTGAACAGAGTATTGTTTAATTTATTATATATGATCTCAGCGCTTGTCAATCTATTGCCCAAAGTAATGTTTTGTTTCTTGTTTTTCAGGATTGGGGTGGCTGCCTGTGGACTCTACTGCCTGTGGACTCTGCTGCCTGTGGACTCTGCTGCCTGTGAACTCTGCTGCCTGTGGACTCTGCTGCCTGTGGACTCTGCTGCCTGTGGACTCTGCTGCCTGTGGACTCTGCTGCCTGTGGACTCTGCCGTCTGTGGACTCTGCCGGTTGCTGCCTTAGGACTCTACCGCCGCTGCTAGAGACTGCCCACGCCACTACGATTCAAGGGGAGTGATAGTTGTGTTTTGTTTGTAGTAGTAGTAATTTGTAGTCGTAGTATGTAGTCGTAGTATGTAGTCGTAGTATGTAGTCGTAGTGGTGGTGGTTAGGTTAGGAGGGGAGGGGAGGTTAGGTTGTAGTCGTAGTATGTAGTCGTAGTATGTAGTCGTAGTCTGTAGTCGTAGTCTGTAGTCGTAGTATGTAGTCGTAGTCTGTAGTCGTAGTATGTAGTCGTAGTATGTAGTCGTAGTCTGTAGTCTTAGTTGCATGGTATGAATGGTGTGTGTTAGGTTAGGCTAATCTATTTTTCCCTTTCAGATGATATAGGTCTTATTACCTTTACTCTAATCTTTGCTATTTTTCTTATTACTTCACAGTTTTGTTGCTTTGATGATGTCCCCTCTCCCCCCCTTCTTCCCCGAGTTGGTTCCCTCCTTCAGCTTCAATATTTTGCTTTGCTTTAATTTCAATAATGATTGTATTTGCCTTAAATGTAACTTATGATATATTCTTTCACTTGAATTCATAACTCTGTATTTGCTATTAACTTCACTTGATATAATATTGTTATATATCGTCTTTGTCACGCGAACTTTGCTTAATAAAAAAAAATAACTTCTATCTTTTATTGATCACTATATTATAAGCTATGACTTTTATAACTGATAAAAACTTAGAAAAATAGTTCTCAATTATAAATAAAGTTCCAACATATGGACTTAGAAAAAAAAAATGAAAAGAGAACTTAGAAAAACTCTAGTTCTCAATTATAAATAAAATTCCAATATATGGACTTGGAAACAAAAATAAATAAAATATGAAACTATACACATATAAGAGAACTGAGAAAATATACTGAATATGAAAAGAGAACTTAGAAAAAAGTTCTCAATTATAAATTAAGTTCCAATATATGGACTTAGAAAATAAAACAATTAACTTAGAAAACTTTACTTGAATAACTTAAAGTAATAGTAATATGAAGAGAACCAAGATAATTAACTTTGAAAACTGACTATATAAACTTGTAATAACAAACAAATTATAATGGATATTAAAAAGAATATATGGACTTAGTATTTTATTGATCAGTCAAACATACATTTTTATAATATCTTACAAAACACTGTACATACAGTATATAAACTTGAAATAACAGGAGAAACAAAAATATAATGGATATTAAAAAGAATATATAGACTTAGTATTTTATTGATCAGAGTCGGACATACATTTTTATATTATCTTACAAAAATCATATACTTTTAATACTTCGTTATTTTTGTATTATCCTTACTGGTTGTATATAATCTTATAACAAATGAACAAAGTTTTGCTTTTATATTACGTGCCTAAAGTAGTTTATACCGAACTTGGCTTTGTGACCATAGTATAACTTTTGGTTCACTACAGGATATGCCCATTGTGTACTCTAATTTTATTTTGAAAGTACATCTTTATAGTCTATTAATTTTGCAATAACCATTGGGCTTTCGGTAATTTTTCATAGCTTTATTTTGGATTTTAAGCCCATTTTTCATTGGCAATGTAATTTGGCATTTTTGATCATTCTTAATCAATGATTTCCGTTTAACTTTTCAATAGCCAAGCTTTTAAGGAATACTTATAATCTTTCCAATGTTCTTAAGTGTACTGTCCTTTTAATAATTACTTCTCAGGTTTAATCTAGTTCAGCATGTAATAGTCTACACCTGGACTATTTCCCTCTCCCTCCAGGCAGTACTGAGGTAAGCCTGTTAACTATCTAGTTTATATCTCAACTCTAACCTATTTTGTTTATGAAGTAGTGTTTAATACTTTCGAAACTAGTGTGCAGCTTTTGGAGAGAGGTTCGTTTTAAGAATTAGTTTCCCAGTTGTGTATGAGAATGTGTAGTACTAAGTAGGGATGTTGGTAAAATGATAAGTCAATTGGCATTGTGTATTGGAAGCGTGATGGAATTTGTGGATGTTGGCAGAGTACGTGATCAAAGTAGGGGAAGGATATATTCATTACGAGACTGATTAAGTGTATGATTAGGTGTTAACTGTACGGTCAAATTAGGGGAAGGTAGTGGTATGCCGATTAAATGTGTGTACGACTGTTGGCAAAGTAGTGTGGATTGTTGGCAAGGATAAGAGTACAATCATTGAACCTAAATGTTGGCAAGTGTGATTTAGTGTGTTGGCAGTATTCAGTGGTCTTGGTAATTACGTGGTTTTAATTTAATCATTGAAGGAATAATGCAACTGGAGCCATGTACAATAAATAAGCATATGTGTTGGCAGTGACATTTGTTGAATTGGTAGTGTTACACGAGGTGTTGGTAGTGATATTTGATGTGTTGGCAGTTACATTGGGTGTGTTTTGGCAGTGATTTGGTGTGTTGGTATTGTTCGGTGTTCTCGATATGACATGTGAGAGTCTCATCAAAGTATTGCCTATGCCAAAGTTAATTTAAATCCAAAAGTTATGTGACTGGAGCGATGTGCAAATTAGGATTCAATCTCTATCCCCATGTATTTGTTTTTACTGGCCTTATCCCATATAACTGTTAGTTATTTTAAGTTATGTATATATTTAAGTTTTATTAGGATGATGCGTTATGTAATTTGAAACTATTGTATATATGTAATTACTGTGTTAACTAAGCTATATATTCCTTAACTATGTATCTACTGATCTATTCTTCCCATGTAACAGGTGTATATCTACCAATGTAACTATCATGATCTATTCCATGTAACTATTGCTATTTGCCTGCTTATCCCAAACTCTTATAGCTCTTCCTACCTACCTCTCCAAGAAGCTAGATATTTTAGGTATTGAAAGTCATCCCTCTTCACCCAGAAATTGTATTTTGTAGTTCGTTTTGTGAACTTGCCGCTTCTATTATCTGGCAATGTATTCCAATATATTTTTTTTTTTTTAATTAATAATCATTTGTAAAGTTTTTAGATTTATCGAGGGTATTGGCGTGTAGTAATTTGTTCAAATAATTGTTCTATTTATTCCAAAATTAATATTAATTGCTATTAATGTTCGGTATCCAAAAAATATTTGCGATATTGGATTACAACAATTAGTTGAATTTTGTTCATTCAAATTTAATATGAATAACTATCAGAAATATAAGATTGATCTACAATATTGGATTACATCAACAGGTTGGAATCAATAGTCAAGATTCAAATAGGTTATTTTTTTATTACACAAATAGGTAGTGTTCTCCATTGGTCCAGGGTCCTCAGTCTGGTCACGGCAACGCATCACATCTGTAAAAACAAAAAAATATTTGAGGCACCAGAAATACAGTATTTTCAAGGAGGGGGGTTGGGGGGAAGGGGGGGTGTCCTGAAGAGGGAGTGGTCCTGAGGGGAGGGGTTTCTGAGGGGGGAAGGGGTTTCTGAGGGGGGTGGGGGGGGGAGGTCCTGAGAGGAGGGGGGGGGGGGGGGGAAGGGAGTCCTGGGGGGGAGGGAGGGTCCTTGAGAGGGGGGGGGGTCCTGAGGGGGGGGGGTCCTGAGGGGAGGGGGGGAGGGGTCCTGAGGGGGGGGGTTCTGGGGGGGGAGGAAGGGGGGGGGAAGAACTTGGGGGGGGGGGGGGTGGAAAGACTGGGGGGGGGAAAGAGGGGTGGGTGGGGTGAGGGGGGGTGGGGGGGGTTGGAAAGACTTGGGGGGGGGGGGGGGGGAGAGGTCAGAGGCTCTAGTTCTTTTTTTATATTTTTCAGTCTCCTACATAACCATTCCGCACCCGCTACGAGTTTTCCCTTCCCTGGTAGTTCATCCTATTCCCATCCCAGATAAATCTTCTCTTCAGCCCTATTCGGTTCTATTCTGTTCTATTGTGCACACTAGTTCTATTCTGTATTCTGGCTAAAATCTACTCTGTCCTTCCTTCCCTGGTACATGAATACCCTCCCTGCATCACGCCCCCAAACACACATAAGAAAAGTCAGGAATATATTTTTAATGTACATTTTATTGTCAAGAAGTCGTCGGTGTCAAGTATGGGATTTGAGCAGACAGTATCAAGAAGAACAAACGGTAGGAGTAAAGCAGATGCAGCAGACCGCAGAAAAGGCTAGGCACAGCAGAACGGGTGACAACAGACAGCAGAACGGGTGACAACAGACCGAGTACATCGACAACAGACAAGGAATTAACAATGAGGTAGGAGCGAGCTTGCTATGGTTGGTCAAACAAATTGATCTGTTTTGACTAAGATTTGTTTGGTATATTATCTGTCTTTATGAAGATGTTTATGTTTTGAATATATATAGAGAGATATTGAGTGAGCTGGAGTATTCCGTATGAAGTTGTAGGTATTCCATTTGAGTTGGTAGGTAGTGAAGTGTGAGCATAAATTGGTGGATGGTGATGAGTATAGTTATTGAATATGACTTTATTCAGGTTGAAAGGTGGGATTCAAACGAGATATGGACAGCCGAGAGCAAAGCGACTATTGGACACGCATCAACGACTGCCACAGCATCAATGGACCCTTCAACAGTGGGGATTGATTGAGAGACAACAGTGGAGCGAGATAAAGCATGAAGAGTCGAGAGAGGCACCATTGCAGCGAACAGCGACGATTCGGTGAGCAAAACTATATTGTTGTATGGGAAAAACAGGTCAGTCAGTCAGTCTACCTAACTTCATTAATAAGTCAAGGGGAACAAGAGGATCCTATAGAAAAGGAAATAAATTAGATTGAGATAGAAAACTGTGCGCTCAACAAAGTATGCCACACTTCATTCACTCCTTGATATATTCCCAAATCACCTGCATCAACTTAATTATAATTTTACTTTACATTTACAGTATAGATCTGTATTATTGGAAATATGAAAGCTATTAAATATATTAGCAGCTAATTAAATTGAAATTTTATTCTTTAACCAATGAAATTATTTATAACTAGTTAAATTAGATCGTATATTCAATTTTTTACCAAGAAATTACTGATATTATTCAAGAGTTGGGCAAACACTGGAGAATAATGGTTAGGGTTAAAATGTACTCTTCTAACAGGATTATGCAACACTTTCTCGTAGCAAGAAAGCTATTACTGAAACAAATTATCATGCTACAAACAATGCCAGCTGTAGAACAAATTTATCAAAGACTTTAATATCGGTTATCAATATTTACCTAAACAAATTGACCTTGTAAGTAAATCATTAGGACTGCTATTATTCTAAAGACAGGAGTCATAATTCTAAAGTTATATCCGTTGTACGAATACGCTTGAATACCTTTAAAGTAATCATAAGGAGATAATCCGATTTACAGTACAACAATTTACGCTTTTGAATATTTATCACTAGGCATGTAGGCTTGACGTTAAGTAATTCTATAACTAATACAAATACATTAGAAGTACTTAGCCAAGGAGGGACTGATAATTGAAGATGTATTGTTCGGATCATGGGGATAACTGCTTAAAACGAGGTATAAGTACTCATAAAGAAACTACCTAAAAGCTTACAGAGTCCACCTAGGATTAACATTAACAAATCAAACTTTGGATGGACCTTTGGTAACAATTTTGTAATAGATGCACTGTTCGTAGTCGTCAGTGAAAATTGGGACAGTATCTGACATTATGAGCAGCCTGTTTTACATATTACAGTAGAGGCCTATATTATGGTTCTTTAGTATTTTCAATTGATTTGATAGTTATATGTTTATCTGAGGTTACTTTGGACACAAGGTTAAACCGATTTCGAATTTACTTAAAGCTGGTCTATGATAATCTTCATCTACAGTGGCATTTATAACTATCTCAGCAGGGTAAACCAACATTTAGTGTGTTATATTGGTCACATTGATACAAGTGAATGCAGTTATATAGTAGATTCAAATAATTATATTTTCTTAGTCTCCAGTGTTTTCCATAACTTATATAAAACTCACTGTATTTACTTAAAGACTAAAGTGACTACATATTAATATTAACAAGGGTACAGTCAATATAAATAGTTCGCCGACACTTATAAGACTTTAAACAAATCTTTCTAGGCACAGGTTATTGGAAGCAATTGAGAACTGTCAAAGACAAATTTATATAACTTACAATTACACTGTATTTGAGCAGGATTTTGGGCGAACTATTTTGGTTTCGACTAGCTAGCAGCCTTTTTTATATATCCAACTAAAGGAATATTCGTACATTTGACAACACTTATATTGTAATAAAACTATGAATTTATAGAACGTATGCAAAGGAATAATATTTTTGTCTTGAGAATATACTTTTTAGAAGCATATTGATATTGCTAAATCCATCTAAGGATAGAAAGGTACCGAGTTGGAATCCCGTGAGGACCATATGCTTTCATTAGTGTATTCAAGTGCATTGGGTTTTTTAGTTGATTAATGTTAACACGGGGTGTTACTTAACTTTATTTATATCTAATAATCAAGGGAAGGTCGATCTATATAAACTACTGTATTATATTTGGTTTATAGTTAGTCAATCAAACTTATTTTGATATACTTAAGACCCCTCCTGGGAAACTCCCACTACAAGATGGCCTAGGCAAATATTCCTCAAGGTTACTTTAACAGACATAACTGCTCAGGATCTTTGAAGAGCTACGTAATGTGAAGAGTATTGAATCAGATGTGGAAGACTGGAATTCAGTAATAGTCTTAATAATCATTAATTATTATTATAATTTTACCCAATTCCATAACCAATTTAAACAGAGGACCCAAACGTTTTTTTTTATCATGGCTACCTCCAGACGAGTTTAGTTAACTTTACAAAGAACCTTGTCAGAGTTTGAAGTTTAATTTGGATAATGTTAAGCTCTTTTGATTCCCCGAGTTTAGTAAATACCTGTCAGTAATTTTGTTTTTGGTTATACTGTCACTATGATTATTTACTTTATTATGGGTACCCATAGACAATTTTACTCAGTTTAGGAAGGACCTGTTGGATTCTAAAGGTAGATATAATGTATACCCAATTGATTCCTTGTGGTCCTTAACTGATCTATAGAGTCTCGTGAAAGCCAGAATAACTTTGTTTACCTGATCATACGGAAACTTGTTCTTTCAAATAAATTACGCCAAATTAAGTTATATTTTTGCTACCTCGGGACTTTTTCAACTTAGGAAAGGCCTGGCATAGATAGAAGTTTAGTTTACGTAATGTGTTGGACCTTTCATTCCCAGTGGTTCTTCCAAAGCGGATTAAAATTATCTGGTTGGAGCATTGATCATATTGAAAATATGGTGTATTAAAACTAAACAATTACTTAAGAAAAATCTCTGCCTACCTATAGGGAACAGAGTCTAGTTAATTTAGTTAATTTTCACCAGTCACCCACTGCCACAGATCTCAGTTTGGGAAGGATCCGTTTCATGATAACTTAATAAACATCAGTGTTGCCATTTGTACGAAATACTTAAAATTGGTTAGATAAAGCTGCTGCCTATACCCTGTCCACCACTTATGATAGTCTATGGAATATTTTGAAGTTCATTAGACATTACTAAACTGGTCTACTTCAACCAAATAGTTGTTCAAGTTCTTAGGCCAATATAGGTAAAGTATATTATTATTATTATTATTATGATTATTATTATGATTATTATGATTATTATGATTATTGTTATCTTAAAATAGTTTAACCTGACCAGAATTTTGACTAATGTAAAGTTATACAAACTAGCTTCGAAATTACAGGATGCACACATTTCAAAATAGCTTATGTGCCATGATAATAATTGAACTGAAAGTCGCCAAATCCCATCTTAAGAATTATGATTTATTAAGTTGTTTTTCCACCAACCAACTTCACCTCTAAACTCAATGAAATCAACAAATACATATGGCATTCCAAGGACTCGAACCTAGGATACATCGAAATTCCGTGCACTTATGCATAAAAATGATTTAATATTTTAGGATTATAGGGTATCATGGACCACTCACAAAGTGAAACCATCAAAATTAATCATACTTTGGGGGATATGGCATAAGTTTGGTACCGGTATTGAGGTCTTACAAAGGCCTAAGTCCACTAAGGCAGGAGTCAGCCGCCTGTGTGTACTCCAGGACAATTATTCTTCAGGCAAAAAGGGCACCAAACATTAATTTAACATCCATAGCTAGCCTCTAACTCAAATTTAAGTCTAGTAATTTCAACTGACTTTATAGAACAAACTTCAAAATATTACATTGCATAGACTTTCATAATAAGATCGTATTAAAACATGTTAGTGACACACCTGATATTATGGCTGTTGGAGAGATGTTTGGCCACAAGTGTCCCATCCGTCTGTTGGCCCTCCTCAGGCTGGACGTCTACCATACATCTGAAACATTAGGTTAGTATTAGTTAACATCCTGATGTATAACGCTAATAACTATAGTCACCACTGCATTAAGGCCTTTTTCTGGACCCCTTCGCCCTAATGTTCAGCTCGGTTTGAGATTTTATGACTGTCTACTATTCATTTCGACTATTACAAGACTGTTTGCCCCAATTTGTCAATTTTATGACCGGTCATGCCATTTGAATAGCTAATTTTTCCTCGCGAACGATAGCAAGCCTGTCATTTTGGAAGAAACTGCCTTCGACCGGGACATTTTACTACCGAAAAATTTACACATTTATCTCGAAGGGGGGTCTTGATGGAAGTCTAGGGAGCAAACTAAAAACCTCCCCTTATCCCGTGATGTTGAGCAACTAGTCAGCCCTCTATCGTATTGTCCAAGGTTCAGGTTTTGGTAACTATACATAAGCCTGCAGTTATAAGGGGTATCAATTTTAGAACCTTTTTTGATTAAAATTATCTGCAGTGTAGTTTATGAATATATACTTCTGAATTTGTTAAGGCAGGGGGGAGATTGTAATGCAGTGGTGGGTCCTGTTATTGACCCTTCATTATTATTTTTTTCTATGCGAGTGAGAGACAAAAGGCAGAACTGCCTGTATCGAGTGCCTCCCCAGAGATGAAAGAGTGACGGGGCCAAAATCAAGGGACGTTCGAGCCAAAATGCCAGGACACACTGAATTTGAAGCCATTTAAGTCACATGATCCTAAGTTGTGTCCTACCTATAGAAATTCAAAGTTTATAATTTCTAGTAAAAATAGACCATCCACTGACTAAATTCCACAATATTATTATGAAACCTTTAACGCACAGGACGCGATTTGCGCCCTTTCTGGGATACTTAAAAGCCTTTGTGACCACCAGGGGGGTTTAGAAACTGTTGCTTCAACCTTTGCAGTTTTCTTTGAGTGAGTGGTGGGCATTAAACTAATTTTGGAGAGGTAATTATGAGATTGAGAGAACTACTGTATTTCTGAATACAAATAAGGTATTTGTAATAAACCCTATGTTTTAGTATTAATACAGTAAATGGAACACCAGAATTTGTTGAAGAGGACCAAACTCTAAATACACAACTTAAACAAATAGATTATAATAATATAATGGATACAGTATATGGGATAGGCTAAGGGAACTTAAGAGACAACTATACACATGGTAACCTAAACTTTTAATATTGTTAAGGAGAGTTGGGTAGTTTTTCTGGTCCCCCTTCATGTTTAGCCCCATTATTTTGCAGATTATAAGACGTTCAGCCCATTACTTTGACGATTTTAAGACCTTTCAACCTATTTGTGTCATTATCAAGACCTTTCATGCTATTTAAGACTAATTTTCCTGGCGAGTGATACCAAGCCTGTGATGTAGGAGGAACCGGCCTTCGGCCTGGACAATTTTCTACCGAAAAGTTTACAAATTTGTCTAAGGGGGATCTTGGGGATGTTTTTTAAGCTTGATGGATGTCTAGGGAGGAAACAAATTTACAAATAATTAAATTTATATACCAATAAATGAACCATTAGCCATTAACCCTTTCAAGCTCCAATACGCGTTTCTGTTCTGTTTTCTGGCTACTATTAGACGATTTTATTCAGTTTAGGAAGGGTATATGGATGTCAGAGGGTTGATGGAGATTGTCTTTACCCTTTTAATACCCACAGGTCCTTCCTAAGCTGCATAAAATCGTCTAATGATAGTCAAAATAAACTGCTAAAACGCGTCAGAGCTTCAAGGGGTTAATATTGTTGTGTTCTTACCCTAGTTTGTTGGTGAAGGTGGTTAAGGCTCCGTTTGTGTTTCTCCAGTTGGTCTCAATGTCTTCCTCCGCCGAGCCTCTCTCCCTCACATCTGTTAGAAAATCCAATATTAATATTACAGCTTAAGGGGAGATTTCCACTAGTGATTTTTTTCTTGACTCCTTTCTCCCTCATGTTTAGCCCCATTGTTTTTCTAATTTTAAGACTTTTGCCCCATTATTTTGAAGATTTTAAGAACTTTCAACCCATTTCTGTCAATTGTAAGACCTTTCCTGCCATTTAGGTGTCTATTTTATCCTGGCGAGCGATAGCGAGCCTGTAATTTATGAGGAACCGGCTTTTAGCCGGGACATTTTTCTACCGAAAAATTTACAAATTTATCTTGAAAGGGGCTCAAGGGGGTGTGTAATCTCAAGCTTGAAGGATATCCAGGAACCAAACTAAAAATCTCCCCTTAAGGAATTGACCACTTGCGAGTTTCAAGCTATAAGGAAGTGGAGTTTTTTATATCGACATTTAGCAGAATTAAGAGCTAAAATATGAGTTGTATTGCATATATAAACACATAAAACCAAATTCACCGTACTTTCTATCCATCAAAAACCTACATTACATTACTGCATTTCTGTTTAATAACTTTGTATACGGCCCAAACTTCCTTATAGCCTGAAACTCACAAGTGGTCAATTTGGCCAATATTTCTGATATAATGCAGATTTTCAAAATTTATAAATTCATAAATATGTTTGCAACAACAAAAAAACATTATATCTCAACCATAGTCAAGGTGGTCGTGATGCCTGGAGTATCGGGTCGTCTTGGGTTGGGCAGGGTCGGGTAAGATCGCGACGGTCCTCCCATATCTAACCTGTTGGGAAGATTTAACGTTACATTAGCCACAGTTTCCCTGTCATACCTTTTTTCACCGTTGTTCCTCTTCCGTCGGGCCATCCAGCTCATGCCTGTTGATAAAATATTTAATTATTACAGGAGCGCCGTTCTGCCAGCATCAACATCGGTCTGCAAATCGGCCACAGCGGGTCTGCAAGCTGCCACATCAGGTCTGCAAGCCGCCACATCAGGTCTGCAAGCAGTCACATCAGGTCTGCAAGCCGCCACATCATCTGAAAACCTGCAACCTTCACAACCAACGAACAGACGACCAGAAATGCACCGGCCGGATTTCAACCAACCACCAAAACTATTGTAACCGTATACCAACTAAATCTAACTAACTAACTAACTAACTAAGCTTCTACCCAAGCCTCTAACATACGGCTAACCAACTTCCTCAGGGAACCGAATAGAGCAACACCTAACCAATACTAACCTAGAACAGACTCCTACCTATCCCTACCCCTTGAACTAACTAGAGCTACCCCCTCTACCCCCCCCCCCCCCCCACCTCAGCATCCCTACCAGAAACCTTGTCTAATTCGAAGCCAACGACGATAGGAGAAAAAGATTAGTGCATGGATTAATTATATTATATTTCATTATACAAAAATGATGTTACGTTATTGGAAATATTATAGTTATAGCAAATGTAAAAAAAATATATATACCAGATTTATTTATATATAAATTATTGCCAAACAATAAGTATATCATTTACACTGAAATGTATTAAAATAGGATCTTACCTTAAATTTGCCGCCTATCTAACGTAATGTCTATACACGTGTTAGTAGAAGGGAGGTGGTTTAGGTGGTGACAAGGACAATGGAAGGAGGGGGGAGGGGGGGGGGGGAGGATAGTTAGGATTAAAGGGAAGTTTGCTCCGGCCCCTTTCTCCCTCATGTTTAGCCCAGGTTATTTTGAGACTAAGAAGTTCACCTTCTAGTTTGGCACTAAAGACCTTCTGTGCCATATAGCGATCTAATTTTTTTCCTGGCGAGCGCTAGCAAGCCTGAAATTAATGAGAAACTGGCCTTATTATTATTATTATTATTTCGGCTGGTACATTTTTCTATCGAAAAATGTACAAAATTATCTCGAAGGGGGGTCTTCAAGGCATTTTATTTAAGCTTGACTGAAAGTCTTGGGACGAATTTTTTTTTTTTATATATATATTATATACAAAATCAAAATAAAACTTCCCTTTACAGAGAACACAGTGATGGAAGCGGTGGGAAAGGATGGTTAGGATTAAAGGATATTGTTGCCGTGGTGGTGGTAGTGGTAGACTGGTTGAGTGGTCTGGTCTGGTTGGAGTTTCCATCATCGTTCGACATCTGTAAAAGAAAAAAATACATTGTTAACATTTATCTCAATCAGCCAAGTATAACTGTATATAATTTGGGTAAAAATTGAAGAGACCCCGGACAGCCTTTTTACCTAACCTAACAACACGACAAAAATAACTTAGTCTCTTAAATTTTTACCATAATTTGGTGGGGTTAGCATTATTATTATATTTGTGTATATTTAGAAGATGTATTTTGACCAGTACCGAATTTCGATGCGAGTATCCTAGGTTCGAGTCCTCCGAGTGCCACATGTATTTGTTGATTTCATAGTTTAAATGTGAAGTTGGTTGGTGTTAAAAACAATAATTCTGGCTATCATTGGACGAATTTATGTAGTTTAGAAAAGACTTCTAGGAATCAAAGGGATAAAAGTATCTTTAAAAAGCCTTAAGGGGAGATTGGTAGTTTTTCTAGACCCCCTTCTCCCTCATGTTTAGCCCTATTAGTTCTCAGATCTTAGAAGTTTGTCCCATTAGTTTGATTTTTCTTTTTTTACCTTTCGCCCCAGGTCTGTCAATATTTAGACCTTTCGTGCCATTTAGGTGTCAATTTTATTTCCTGGCGAGCGATAGCGAGCTTGTAATTGTGCAGGAACCGGCCTTCAGCATTTTTCTATCGAAAAATGTAAAACATAATTTCAAAGGGGGATCTAATGGAAGTTTTTTAAAGTTTGGAAGTCTAGTGAGGAAACTAAAAAGAATGACAAAATCGACCAAGAAATTAGACCTTCCCCTTTCATTATAGTGGTGTTATCGATGTTATTCTTAGGTGATCGTAAATTGACATGTACAATCGGCCTAATAAGTGATGTCTCGGCACCAAGTATATTTTGATTGATAATTGGTATCGGCATTATCTAAGCTTAATTTCTTCATATCGAGTAAGATATACAAACATGTTCCTACACTTACCCACCCAATTCAACATCTGGCAGACATTAATACAGCACAGAGCGAGCAAAACTAAATGACAGCTGAGACATTAATTATTAGCGCGACCGTACCTATCTTGATTATGCAGCGAAGATTTGGTAACTAAGCATGTTAATGATAAAAACCTTAGCATTATTATGATCCAGAAGCATTGCGTACTTTCAAAATGGCATTAATTATCGATAAACTTTAAAGTCAGAAATTGTTTAACATTAGCAACATTCAACTAAGTGGATAGATTGGAAGAGCTAAACGCACTATGAAAAAGTAATCCAAACTAAATAAATTGATTGGAAGAGCTAAATGCACTATGAAGAAGTAATCCATAGTCAGTTATATTTCGGCCAGCGGTAAATTGTCATGCTCCCATGTTCATTACTCCGCTAATAACATGCTATAGCGAAATATATTTTTGTTTAGGAGAACTTTTTATTAATAGTATGCAGATCCACAACTGTTCATTGTTTGGCGCTAAGCATTGGTAAGTTAGCGGCACGGGGAATTGAGTTTTCCGCCAGGTGCAAAAGTAAACTGGCCTTATCCTTTTAATATAACCGGCCATGTGGTTAATGGAGGCGCTGTGAGAACGGCCATAATATTCCTTGGCCGCCATTTGGTTGTCAATGATCACACAACGGGGCGATATTTAATTTGTGTAAATTATACCCATGGAGTAAACTATATATCCTGCACCAGTATTACCGAATGTGTGTTATGGGTGTGGAATCTATGGATATATTGGAGTGTAAAGAGGATCACCACCCTACTGGTTACCAAAATGGCGGAAGTTTGCGGACCGTTTCCTGCCCCCAATTACTGCCTTGTTTGTTGATTATCTAGCATTTCACTTAACTATATTAACACTATCTATAATTTTAACTTTTAACCTATTAAGTGATTCGATAAAGCACGTGTGGACTGATTAATGCAATGTTATTAATGATCGCACGCATATGGGTAAGTGGATGAAACAGTCCTAACACTTTCATGTTTCTATATAATGTAGATTTTGTGCAGTTTAAGAAGGACATGTGGTAGTAAAAAGGGTTAAGAGATAATAAGAAGCCTGTTAATTGCTGGAGGCCCTTTTGAAACCATATAACATCTTCAAACAGTAGCCAGAATAAAGTTAAAATGACTGCGCCGGTACAGAAGGGGTTCAATCCCAAGGTAAATTGACTACATTGCTCTCATTAATTCCAAACTTAAACCCAAATTTTCCGGTTTGACACTTGGGAGGTTGAAAAAAAGCGAAACAATACAAATAAAAAATATAAACAGATTTATAAAATAATGAAATAAAATCGAACAAAACCTATACAGTATTTAAATAAAACTTAATAAATTTGCCTGAAACTTCCACAAGGCTTTCCAAAACTATAATATCGTTCAATGAAAATAAAATATGACAAACATAACATAAAATTAATCTGCGTGAAACGCCAAGGCTTTCTAAAACTAAAATCTTGCAATGATAGCCGAAATAGAATTAAACTGATCCTTATGCTAGCGTTAATAAGACAGTAGCCTATACAGTAAATACCCACGAGGTATCCAAGTTAACCGGTCTCATGCCCTTAGGATTCCCACACATCTTTCGTAAACTATAAAATCTTCTAACGATAGCCAGAAGAAACTTAATAGGTCAATGTTCAAAGGGTTAAGGGGACAGTGGCTATTTTGTTAATCTATTAATTTATTATATTCATTAAAGTTTTATTTTCCTCGCTAGACCTCCAAGCTTAAAAGTACACCCCCTATACCCCCTTTCAAGAATTATTTGTAAATTTTTCGGTAGAAAAATGTCACGGCCGAAGGTCGATTCCTCTTAAATTACAGGCTTGCTCTCGCTCGCCAGGAAAGAAATTGACACCTAAATAGCACGAAAGGTCTTAATATTGAAAAAAGAGCGAAAGTTCTTCAAATTTCCAAACTAATGGGGCGAACGTATCTCAAAAGCAATGGGGCTAAACATGAAGGAGAAGGGGTTCCATAAAAACTACCCTCTTCCCTTAATGATAAATAACCACGAGGCGTCCAGTCAGCCGGCTTAGATTCGCTAGTTTGCCTAGGTTTTCAAAATCCAATTCAAATATTCTAACTAAATCCTCCATGTTATCATTAAGGCATCTATTACTCGTGGGTTAATAGGTAATTAATATAAATTATATTCAGGTTAAAAAATACTTAGCCCAATTCCGTTTAGAAAAGTCACATGGGAATATAGCCTAAGTTTATGCCATCAATTTATAATCTGGATCTCAATTTCTTCCTAAATGAATCAAATCTACTAGTGATCGCCATACTATTGAGACATATGGTTTTATTGAAAGGGTTAAGGAGGTAGAACTGAGCGAACAATCAAGTGCCGGCTTCCAGACTGTTCGTCAAACCTGCCGGCTTTTTCCATCACATTTCTGGCCTTATTTAATGCAAACTTATGAAGTATTATGGGAAAACGACAAGCTCTTGTCCACAAATTCGGGTCTGGTGGTAAATAAGTCACGTTATTTAACTATTACACCTTAATTTATTCTATTTTCAGGAGAAACAATGGGGGAAAATGGGAGCACACGAGACTTACCTCCTTACAGCTGGACGACCGGGAACAAAATGATCGATTCAGGCGAAAATTGAGAGCTTATATGTCCTCGGTTGTATTGCTGGTGGTTGATGGCAACTATTGGGTGACAGATGATCGAGAATTTCACTCACAAAATCGTCAATATCTCCCTAACTATACATTTCTGAATAAAATTTACTTAATATAAATTATGCGTATTTGTATCCTCTATCTTTTGGTATAAGTTTGACAATTCTAACATACATATTTTGTGAATATTTAATGGTTGTCGTCGTATTTCCTTCACAGAGAGAGATAGATAGATAGATAGAGAGAGAGAGAGAAAGAGAGAGAGAGTTACTATGCCAAGTGGACTTAATAAGTACCCGAGATTTTTATGCACCTTTATCAATGCTCTCGTGTCCTAAAAAAAAAAAAAAAAAAAAAAAATTTTTGCCACGCATTAGAGCCCTCGATCCCCCCATGAACGCCTAGATCCCCGAGGGGATGGCCACGAAGGAATCGCCCTAACAGCGAGCAGCGATCTAACCTGCCTCCCTTGGGCTCTAGAACCTGCCTCCACTCAGCCCTTGTCTCGAGTTACAAGGAGAGACATCCATCCCCCCCACCCACCCTTCTCATACCCCCCCCCCCCATCAACCCCCCTTCTCATCCCCCCCCACCCCCTCAACCCCCTTTTTCATCCCCCCACCCCCCTCAACCCCCCTTCTCATCCCCCCCTTTAATGACGGGAGAAATCGGACAACTTCTCATCCGGTCGCCATTTTGGGGACACTAGCTTATTAATTTATATGTATAGGTATACCATATTAATACCATATTACACTCAGTTTGAATGTACACTAACCATAAATTAAATATATTGACAAAATTATACTTTTATTGTTTACATATCATTGTATTTTTTTTTCTATGTGATTGAGGGAGACAAAAGGCAGAACTAGCTATAGCGAGTGCCTCCCCCATAGTTGAAAGAGTATGTTATTCTTTACGTTTTTCGGTAGAGAAATGTAAGCTACCATCCGAAACCCTCATAAATTATAGACTAGCTATCGCTCGCCAAGAAAAATAGACACCTAAATGGCACGAAAGGTCTTAATATTGGCAAATGAATGGGGCGAAAGGTCTTAAAATCGCCAAACTAATGGGGCGAACGTTTTGTAATCTCAAAATTAATGGGGCTAAACATGAGGAAGAAGGGATTTAAGAAAAAACCCTTCTTGCCCTTTAATATATTACCAAGCACTAGTTGCCTGTGTCTACACTACTGAATGGTTAAGGTTAGGGAAATAGGTTGTAATAAATTCATCTTTATTCATATGCATAAATACATCATACACGAATGTAATAAAATATATGACAATTGTTTTTAATTAAGCTAAAATTAATAATGGATATATAGGCCTACAAAGCTACATCAAATAAATTAACTAAATATATAAACAAAGCACCTAATTAGACGATTTTATTCAGCTTAGGAAGGACCTCAATTAAAACGCTACACATGATCTCAATTGACGCTTTTAACTACCCCAGATCCTTCCTAAGCTTCATAAAATCGTCTAACTGTAGCCGACATCAAATTAAAAAAAAAAAAAACGTCATCGGTACAGCAAGGGTTAACTCTCACAAGTCCTTCCTAAGCTTCATAAAATCCTCTAAATGTAACTATGATAACAATAGACGTCGCCTAAACTAAAAAGGGTTGAGAATAGAAACCCATTATTTTTATTACATTTTGGCTTTCATTGGGCAATATTATTCAGCTTAGGAAGGGCCTGTAGATCTTAAGCGGGTCTTTCCGAAGCCGAATAAAATCATCTAGTATATGCCCGTAATATAATAATAATAATAATAATAATAATAATAATAATAATAATCCATACTCTAGGTAAAAATAAATTATAATTTTTAGTAGTAATATTAATAGGTGAAAATAGGAGTTCATTTTCCGTAGACTATTTCCATTTACTACAGGCAGACTACCCTCACTTCATAGTTGCTATGTAGAAGAGTTGCCAATTATACAATAAAAACCAGTAATTATCAATCCCATTTCAAACTATTGTCTAATTGACCTACTTAGCAATATACTATTGTATATTAAAAGCATATTAGTGATGTTGTTAATGGCCTTATTAAACACTGTGCCTTGTATAATTAAATTACAGTTGCATAATTACCCTTTCGCCTTGCCCCGCCCACCAAAACTAGGGTAGCATATATTAACATAGTACACAACTTGACATTCGACCACCATCTTGACTCCAACTCACGCTGTAGAATATACCTCGCCATTATTTATAAGCTTCATTATTGAGCATATAATGTTTATTCTATTAACATTGATACTTATTTCTCTATTCCTATCCATCAATGTATCCTGACTGAAAATAGAGCTTGGCAGGAAGTGAGTATGGAATCAAGATGGCGGCCGGAACTTCTACGACTACGTACTCTGTTAATCTAGAGACCCTATCCATGAACACAGGCTCGGCTTCAAAACACACGAATCTGAAACACAAGTTGATTCATTAGTTATATATTACTGAAATTACTAACACACTTTTTCCACACATACTGTATATATTTACATCACATAATATTTTTGCTTTACATAGGCCTACAATAATATATTATACAGTAAACATTAGGATTAATAAGATCATTCAATTTAGGTCTACTTTCAAATAACCCTTTCAAGATTCGATTACGCATTTCAGATTAAGAAGGGTAGCCTAAAACAAAATTTGATTGTGTATACTGAATTGTGTGTGTGTATGTATGTATGTATGTATGTATGTACTCTGGCATTTACCCCCCTTTTTTTTTTTTTTTTTTTTTTTATGGGGGTGGCCGACCCGAGACAGAGCCCGAACATGGACATCACAACACCTCAGAAAAACAAAACAAAACACAAAATCTGTCTGACGTCACATTACTGCCCGAGGCGATATTCGTTTGGTTTTGCGAAATATGTTGTGCTTCTTCCGTAGAATTATATGCAATTTTAGTTACCCTGAACTCCTAAAGCAAGTTCTGGCGCGAGTAGGATGAACCCAAACATCCACCCGAGAGGCCATAGCGTATGAATTCTAGACCCATGAAAAAGTTGCTGGCTTCTGATTGGCTGAAGATTGAAAGTTTTGTCTGACGTCATCGTACTGCCCGAGGCGATATGTGTCTGGTTGTGCAAGAAAGGTAATGCTCCTCCCGTAGAATTATATGACTTTCCGAACTCGTATTTTTCGACAGACTAGCCAACCCTTGACCGAACCCACAGAGAGCGGAGAAAATTATGGCGTGAGTAGGATGAACCCCACCTGTCTACCATAGGCCATAGCGTATGAATTTCAGACCCCCGAAAAAAGTTACTGGCTTCTGATTGGTTGAAGATTGAAAGTTTTGTCTGACGTCACAATACTGCCCGAGGCGATAATTGACTGGCTGGCTGTGCGAGTAGGGCAGTGCTTCCCCCGTAGAATTATATGAGATATACTGTATATTGTTTTTAATCTTCAATATTTTTAGTATTATTTAGTATTATTAGGGGGTGAGGGCTGGGGGGGCTGCGCAGAGGGCTGTTCTAGGGCAACATGCTGTGTGATGGGTATATTGATGGGGGGGGGGGGGCTACGCAGAGGGCTGTTCTCGGGCAACATGATGTGCGATGGGTTATATGGGTACATTGAGGGGAGGGGGGGGGGCTGCGCAGAGGGCTGTTCTCGGGCAACTTGCTGTGCAATGGGATTATTGATAGGGGGGGGCTACGCAGAGGGCTGTTCTCGGGCAAATTGCCGTGCGATGGGTTTATTGATAGGGGGGGGGGGGCTACGCAGAGGGCTGTTCTCAGGCAACTTGGTGTGCGATGGGATTATTGATAGGAGGGAGGGGTACGCAGAGGGCTGTTCTCGGGCAACATGATGTGCGATGGGTTATATGGGTAATTGATAGGGGGGGGGGGGGAGGCTGCGCAGAGGGCTGTTTCGGGCAACTTGCTGTGCGATGGGTACATTGATGGGGGGGGGGGGGGGGGGGCTACGCAGAGGGCTGTTCTCGGGCAACTTGTGCGATGGGTTTATTGATAGAGGGGGGGGGGGGGTACGCAGAGGGCTGTTCTCTGGCAACCTGTGCCATGGGTTTATTGATAGAGGGGGGGGGGGGGCTACGCAGAGGGTTGTTCTCGGGCAACTTGCCGTGCGATGGGATTATTGATAGGGGGGGGCTACGCAGAGGGCTGTTCTCGGGCAACTTGTGCGATGGGTTTATTGATAGAGGGGGGGGGGGGCTACGCAGAGGGCTGTTCTCAGGCAACTTGCCGTGCGATGGGATTATTGATAGGAGGGGGGGGGGGGGCTACGCAGAGGGCTGTTCTCGGGCAAACTTGCCGTGCGATGGAATTATTGATAGCCCTTGTTCTGACCAACACCAGACGATTTTGTCCAGTTGAGGAAAGACGTGTTATAGTCCAACCGCCGATGTCATTCTTGTTACCGCCAAATACACCATCTGAAATTAATGATAAATAAATTAGCTCTTTCAGTGTTCGAGGACATACTTATTTATAATGTTCTGGCTATTATTAGACGATTTCATTAAGATTAGGAAGGATCTGAGGACGTTTAAGGGTTAATTGAGGTCATTTTATGCCCTTCCGATTGCTCGAGATCCTTCCTAAGCTGCATGTAATCGTCTAATGTTAGCCCAAATTATGATACAAATTATATGTACACTTTGACGTATAATAAATGTAAAGCAATAACACCACAAGCGAATTAACATATACATTATATTCTGGCTATTAATAGACGATTTTACCTAGTAAGGATGTCTGACAATTAATAAAGGGACAATTCTATCCCCTCAGGTCTTTCCTAAGCTGAATAAAGTCATCTACTAGTTGCCCGAATAACGTAAATGACGTCACCGGTACTAAAGGGGTTAACCTATTATTGTTAGTAGGCTAATATTATGGTCTATCTGGTTAATTTGGTCTATAAAGGGGTGGGGTTTCTGTAGGCCTATTGCAACGCTGGGAGGGTGTGGGTGAAGTTTGGTGACACTGGAGACGCCCATTATGTCACTAAATTCCGCCCACTGTTAAGGAAGTGGGTGGAGTTTGGTTAGATCTTATGTCACCAGTCTTCGCCCACTCTGAAGGAAGTGGGCGGAGTTTGGTGAAATTACGCCCCTTATGTCACCAAACTCCACCCACTCAGGAGGAAGTGGGTGGAGTTTGTTGACACTAGCGACTCCCCTTATGTCACCAAACTCCGCCCCCTCTGCATAAATTGGACGGGGTTTGGTGACACAGAATGACTCCCCTTGTAGGCCTTGCGTCACTAGACTCCGCCCATTGTTTTACGAAATGGGTGGAGTTTGGTGAAATGACAACCCTAATGTCACCAAACTCCACCCACTCTGGAGTAAGTGGGAGGAATTTGGTGACATTTATAAATACTCTCTCTTTTGTCACTAAGCTCCGCCCACAACTGCATTAAATTCACCAATTGCCATAACATCTGTTTTATTTCTATTCGCGACATTAATATATTAGTTTATGATTATTAATTAGTTATAATTATCTATTATTAGTATTCATTAGTGTCCTCCTCTTGGTGTCATCATAGTCATGTCTCCTGTTATATTAGGGTGGTAGAGTTGGTTAGGGCATTTTTTGAGGGGCGATTTTAACTTCAGGGGTATTTTTCTGGGGCCCCTTCTCCCTCATGCTTAGCCCCATCAGTTATGACATTTTAAGACGTTTGCCCCATTAGTTTGCTGATTTTAAGACCTTTCGCCCCATTTCGTGCCATTTAGGTATACGTTACCCTCACTTATCATGTTTATTTTGTGCTATATACAGGTATATAATGGCATAATCTTTTAAGTCTATTTTAGGTATTTTTGTTATTATTTCTATAAAAATAAATAAAGTTAAACAAAGATAGATATAATTATCCAACTACGAGACAGAGAATGGGGCGAGGGAACGCGAAAGTGGTCCCGGACCATAAGGATTGAAACTTTACAGGTTTCTGTTCGGGCTCTGTCTCGAATCGGCCACCCCGAGCAATTGAGTATGTGCCTGAGTATAATACATACATACATACATTTCTACAAAGATACGTATAGTGAAAATAACATCTCAAGTAGCTACGGAACGGCTAGATGCGTGGACAACTGTACATATTTTCTCCAAAATGGCGTCAGGCAGAAAAGACTCCTGCGCATGCGTCGGTGAGGGTTTTTGGATTTCATTAGAACTGTAATGGCTTATTATAGATGTTATATATGCCCAGCATCAATATCACCGTTCTCTATGATGATCTAAGGTTATGCTATACCATATAATACCCTTGGGTGGACTGAGGTGGTCCAATGGTTGAGTAAATTGGTGTTACTTACTTGTTCTGGGTTCGTCGTCTGCTGCAGTGTTGCTGTTGTTGTTGTTGTTATTAAAGGGCCTTTGGGTGGATGCCACGCAGTGTTGATAACAGTGGCTGATAAGTAGGGGCTTCTATCGGGGGAATGACAGGCTATTCTCCTAGACTCCATTTTGTAGACCTTACTGTAAACATCTTGTATATCTTATTTCGATCCTCATAGACGGCTAGTCCTATAGTTTGTTCGCTGTAAGTAGGCGAGAAATTATGACCTCTAACCTCTGTAACTCAAAAACGACTAGAGTAATCAAGTTAATATGTCTACCAATTGGGAAGAGTCAGTCATGGAATAGATGTGGAAATTTACAGCCAATTTGCTCTAGCCCTTTTTGAGTTACAGAGAATAGAGTTAATGATTTCTCGCCTACTTACAGCAAATAGACTATAGGTCTCTAGGCCTTCTCCTAGGCGTCCTAGATATGTGTGATTTTTTTTTTTTTTTTTTTGTATGTTGTGTTGTCCCTATTTGGGCTCTGTCTCGAGTCGGCCACCCCCAGCTATGGGGTATGTGCCTGAGTATATACTGTACATACATATATTTATACTGTATATAGATTTTCTTTTTGGCTGGCGGGCATGGTTTCGTTCCCTTTTTTTATTGTATGTACAGTATAACTGTATGTATATACTCAGGCACATACTCCATAGCTGGGGGTGGCCGACTCGAGACAGAGCCCAAACAGAAACAACATTGAAAGTTCCAATTCTTAGGGTCCGGGACCACTTTCACGTTCCCTCGCCACTTTCTGTCTCGTCTATTACTTGGCAATATTCCACTTGGCAATATTCCCCTTGAGGATTATGACGCTTAAATGTTTATTCTGGCTATCAAAAAAAAAAAAAAAAAAAAAAGAAAAAAAAAAAAAAAAAAAAAATAATAATAAAAAAGGAAAAGTGGGGATTGGGCCCGAGTATATAGATAGATAGATTGATAGATCATTAGACGATTTTATTCAGCTTAGGGAGGAGCTGAGGGAGTCAGAGGCATAATTGAGTTGCTTTGGATCCCTCAGATTCCGAAAGGTACTTATTAATCTAAATATAATCGTCTAATTATATCCATAAGTTTGATAAATAAATGTTTTCTCCTGTGCTGAAAGGGTTAAGCATATTTGTATCTTATTTTTTTTATTTTTGTTTTAAATATTAGTTTAACCAGACCACTGAGCTCCATAAAAAAAATCTCATAGGGCTGGCCCGAAGGATTCGATCAAGATATATAACTAAATGAGTCAAGATAGAGAGGGAAGGGCAGTAGGGGAACAAATCGAGGAAGGTGAAGACACGCAGACATTTCTCACCATTTCAGCCGGACCACATGAGCTCCACATCAGAGCTCTTATAGGGCAGGGCCGAAGGATGAGGCAAGAACTGCTACACCGCAACACCAACCAAGAAGTGATCAGGGCGAAGAATGAGAGATCAGGTCGAAGGTAGAAAAAATCACATCGAGAAGCAAACAATGCATTACCAAAGGGAATCAAGTCATTCCGGCCACATCAGCAACCGAAGAGACAAATCAGGTCAGGAGTCTGCTACCTAGCCAGGCCAGGGAGACATGAGATATAGGCTGCCCGAGGACAGCTGAATAGGACAGAATAAGAATAGAAGGGGAAAAACATAGTATGAGGAAAGAAAAACTACTCAAAATTAGTCAAACTGAGGACGAAAGCTTGAGGGGAGAGGGAGGGAAACAACCACATCCCTCTCCCATCAAGCCCCAGTCGCCGGTCCTGAAGCCCCCCAACCACGACAAGGAGAGTAGTACCAGGGGGGATATTTTGTATCAAAATATTTATATATATTTAAATATATATATGTTTTTGGATTTCTGATAGTTGATTGTTATGCCATGAAACGACTTAGCCAGTTTAGCTACTTGTAATTATAATTATTATTCTTGTAAAAACCTCTTCAAATTAGAAAATATTTTGTTTGTACATTATTTTTGTAGCTACTGTGGCAGACAATTTCTTAACATACTGTAATAAGACACAATTCAAGGGAATAAAGAATACTCCATATTGCATCCAATAAAATGTATTGTTTTATATCAAATTTCAATATACATAATAACATTCAAGCTATATGTTATAAATATATAACAATTTCCTATAAAATGCAGCTAAAAATCTTCACAATTATGTACTACTTTATCAGAATACTGTAGAGCAAGCTGTGACCATTGCGCAAGTATTAATTGCACTTGGAATTGATAAAATTTATAATAATTAAATTATCACAGCTTTGCCTATAGAATTTATACTATTACCACAGAGTTAATGCCATGCAACCTTAATGTGAAACAGGAATACATTATGGTAGTTTTGAATTTTATATATGAGGATATATCGTAAAGTTTTAATTATCACCCGGAAGTTATTGAGCTATTTCGATGACATTTTGTCAGTTTTATGACTGGTCCTTATGCGCATGATGGTGCAAAAATGTTCTCCCAAGTTCGTTTACTTTCTTTACAGGTGGCGCTAGATGTCAGTAACCTGCAAGATGGAGAAGATTGAGGCTCGCAGCATGATTAAGTTCCTGCATTTGAAGGGTTACAGTGCCCGGAAAATCCATGATGAAATGATGGCTGTCTATGGCTGTCACCTCACAACAGTGTCATATGACGGGCATTCATCACCATAGACAGCCTTCATTTCATCAGGGATTTTTTGGGCACTGTAACCCTTCAAATGCAGGAACTTAATCACTCTGCGAGCCTCAATCTTCTCCATCTTGCAGGTTACTGACATCTACCTCCACCTGTAAAGAAAGTAAACGAACTTAGGAGAACATTTTTGCACCATCATTCACATATGGACCAGTCATTACACTGACAAAATGTCATAGACACAGCTCAATAACTTCCGAGTGATAATTAAAACTTTACGATATCCCCTCGTATTTCATAGTACAGTATTGTTTTGCTAAATCTTCAATGCGTTTCTTCCACATATTAAGTAAATATCGACAATTGTCAGTTATGTCTTTCCGATCAACGCATGTCATCGTTCGTATCAGATTAGACCTATATTCATCATCAATACTGTTTCATGTTAGTATTCGATCTATTTTTACTTTCTTACACCTGTTTTGTTTACATCTAGACTGCCAAGGCAACTGGTATGAGAAATTGTATATAATCTATCACTTCCAAATAGTGATTTTGGTAGTTTTTTGTCTTTATATTGTGCACTTCCTGTTTTGACTTTATTGTTTTGCAAGTTTTACCTTTTAAGTGAATTCCTAGTTTAAGTACATGTAAATAACATTATTGAGGTCGTTAGGGTGAAAGGATCGATCTCTGAGTCTGTCCTTGTCTTGTTTTGGTTTGTTTGTTTCAAAGTTTAATTATTGTATCGTCCCTGTTTTAGTCTTTGTGCTTTGCAAGTTTTACCTTTCTAGTTTAAATCCTAGTACTGTATAAATAAATGACATTATTGAGATCGTTAGGGTGGAAGGCACGATCTCTAAATCTGCCCTGGTCTTGTTTTGGTTGAACTCCTAGTCTAAGTAAATTACATTATTGAGGTCGTTGGGATGGAAGCCTCGATCTCTAAGTCCCTCCTGGTCTCTCTGAGCCTGTGTGGTGTACGTGTCGGTGAGGGAGATGACCGTTAGTGAAGCCTCCAGTTCGCTCTTGGTGGCTTCTTTGTCGGCGTAGAAGAGAACGTCCACTGAAGCTTGGGTCATGATGAAGCCGTTGTCGGAGAAGATGCCCGCCACGTCCGTCTGAAGCCACACGAAGAGCGCCACAGCATCACTGGTCACGGTCACGGTCACGGTAAAGGTCCAGTTGCTGCCGCTGGATACTACCGGCTCCGATACACCACTCACCTGGGGGTAGATATGGGTTGAGCACTTCGAAAATATAGATGCATTATTAACGAACATTCAAATGCCAATATTGATTCCCACCTTTGCTTAACTTTTAAACTGCGCTTAATGGCATGGAAAGGGATATGCCCTGACCGTGAGATTGACGATTTTGGTAGGGATAACTGAATTGAGTGGAAATACCCTAAACTTCTTTGAAATGGAAGTCCGAATCTACCTTGTAAAATTTACCACCCTAAACTACCTAGACAATCTGGTTTTCCCGTGGCAGTGGCAAGAAGTTGTGAGGCTGGCCCACATAAACACATTAAATTGTAAAACTTGCAAAATAAACAAATCAAAACTGGGACGACACAAGATAAATGCAAAAGAACCAATAAAAATGGCTATGTGGAAATAACGCTTAATAAGATAAAGTTTAGAAATAAAAGAACACAATCCACCACATAGGGTGTACATCATTACATGAGCAAGTTAATCTGGTTCCTTAAAGATCTGCTTATTCGCATATTTGATTTATAGCACCTTATTAAAACCATTACAATGCATTTCCAAGGTACACTTGGTCAAAAAAGTATCTGCACCCCTACCTTGCTAATCTGGTGTGTACAGCTTGGTAGGATTGGCATTTCTACCTACAGCTATATCCATCTATAATACTACCTACCTATACTACCTATACTACCTATACTACCTATACTACCTACCTATACTACCTATACTACCTAAGACCTACAACCTACAACCTATACTACCAAGCTGTACACACCAGATACTTTTTTGACCGAGTGTACATATGCTACCTATGGAGTATTATAATGTAGGAGAGGATGTTAAACAAATTAAATATAGTTATAGATAAACTAATAAATATACCCTACCTCCTTAACCCCTTCTGAACCGGCAACGTCTTTTTCATTTTATTCTGGCTAACTAATAAAAAATTATATTCAATTAAAAAAGGGCCTCCAGCAATTAACAGCCTTCGATCTATCTCAATTAACTCTTTTTACTACCACAGATCTTTCTTAAACTGCACAAAATCATCTAAATATAGCTAGAGTAAAATTTAAAAGACGTCGCCAGTACAGAAGGGGTTAAAATATAGTTCTAATGCAAGTCAGAATTAAAGGAAAAATTTGGTTAATGAATGACCCACCTGTAGCTGAGCATGTACGAGGGGCGCATCCTTTGGTCTGCCCATGAGGTAGAAGTTATGAGGGACATGGTGTGTGTTGCCCTCGGGTAGTGTGAGGTGTGAGGTGAGGAAACAGACGTCTACAGCATCTAACAGTCCGTCCTGACAGTGGGTGTCTAGTTCAAGGTCCGACCAGATATTCAGGCTCAACGCTTCATTTGCTGCTTTCCCACTCTGGAATACAAAAAACATATATACAGTACAGTACATAGAATACAAAACCGTTTGTCAGGTTCTTTGATTTAAGATCAGGCCGCATTTTCCGATCCCACGTCTTTTTTGGTCCGCCCCTTGATGCAGCTCTCTCCACATTCATGGATTTGCATCTTTTCACCCATCTTTGTTCATCCATAGTTTTGGGGAAGTGATAGAGAAGAGGCAGCATTATTACAGTTATTTATGTACTAACCACAGTGATTGTTTTTTTTTTTATGACACATAAGAGTAGTGTTGGTAAACCAATTGACCACTTGCGAGTTTCAGACTATAATCGATTTTGTATTAATTTCACCACAACACCAAACACCTCCAATGAAATTAATGAAAACATATAATATTATATGATCCACCAGGAAGTTTGAGCTGTGGCCGTCAAGATTTAGCAGAATTATCAGCTAAAATACGGTCATAATACATATAGAAATACATAAAACCAAATTGATCATAATTTCTATCCACTGGAAACCTACATTATTATTGTATTTCTGTTAAATATCAATGTCTACAGCTGCAACTTCCTTATAGAACGAAACTCGCAAGTGACCAATTATACTAACCACAGTGATAGTAGTGTTGGATGATGACACAGGAACCAATTGGTCGTAGCGATGGAGGTTGATGGTGAGCGTCGCCCCTTCAACGTCATCCATCAGGTCACTCACTACGTACACTTTCACCTGATGGATGAAATAATTAACTTGTATAGTATAATGAAGACTTAACCCCTTCTGTACTGCAACAGCTTTTTAACTTTATTCTGGCTACTATTAAACGATTTCATGCAGTTTAAAAGGGCCTCCCACGATTAACAGGATTCGAACTATCTCACTTAACCTTTTTTACTACCACAGATCCTTCTTAAACTTCACAAAATCGTCTAAATATAGCTAGAATAAAATTAAAAAGACGTTGTGGTACAGAAAGGGTTAATGATGTTTTTGTTACTGCTATAGGATTTTACAGAAGTTAGAATAGAACACACATTTATATAACGTATAATACCTTCCAAGGGGAGGTGTGGTGGAGTGGTCATGCCACTGGATTGGTAATCCAATGGACCCGGGTTCAAATCCCGATATGTCAATGGGAAGATATTATTGGGATTGAATTTGTGCTGTACCTAGTATCAGTGCATTACCACAAAGCCCACCGAAATGCCAAAAAAATACCCTCATTGTTCCCTGATTAAATAACACTGTATGAATATTCCCATATTCAAAATATGTTACAGGGGGACAATGCCTAGTGAGTTCACTGCTCAATAGGTGGCGTTCTGAGAGTGAGGGTCTGAGTCTGGAGGGTGAGACGGTGAAGCACTTGAGCGAGGCAACCGGCCGCTTCAGAGATGGAGCTGCTTCGAGCCATGATGGATGCTTCACATGTCTCACTCCCCAGGCTGGAACAAGACCTCACGGGCTTCACCGTGTTGAGCGGTGGCATGTACAGGCTCTCAGCCTATGCCCGAGAGGGAGTAGTTGGAATATAGAAAAAAAACAAAAAAACAAAAAAAAACTAATCTCTTTACTTTGTGATTTAACCCTTTCAAGCACAGGACACAATTTGATAGCGTAATGCATAAATGCGTGGAATTTCACTGTGAGTATCCTAGGTTCGAGTCCTTGGAGTGCCACATGTATTTGTTGATTTCATTAATTGAGTTTAGAAGGAAAGTTGGTTGGTGAAAAAATATGAATATTTAAAAGCCTTTGTGACCATCAGGGGTGTTTAGACACCTTTAGTTTAGTTACTTCAACCTCTGCAGTTGTCTTTTGAGTTAACTGTGGGCAGAAAACTATTATGGAGAGGTAATAATGAGATTGAGAGAACTCTATTTCTGAATGCTAAACGGCAACCCCCGAGTCCACAGGATATCGAGGGGATTAAGAAAAAATTCAAATTCCAAAAGAGTAGGTTCTAACAAATTGCTTCTATGTACTGTAGTACCAAACACCCAGGCTTTATTGTGGTCGGCAGGGAGGGTTCTGTGGGGGCGCTCGGTTATGGCCTTGGAATTGCTCGGGGCCTTGGGGCTGTTCGGCCAGGCAGCTTGGGGAACAACAACAACAACAATAAATACCATAAACAGTACAGTGAATAATACAGTGATGCCACCATACACTCCCTGCTGAATAGCAAGGCTAGGGTGGGTGCCCTGATGAATCTGGGACTTAGTGAATAGTTGCCACAGATTGCTAGACCGCACCGTTCAGCACTGACGTCTGCCAATAACTCACTGGCTGGCCCGAGGCTCGAACCGTCAACCTCACGGTTAGCAGGCGAACGCTCTACCAATCGAGCTACGGCCTGTGGCCGTATCTTTCAAAATATAATTTGTACTTTTAACCCTCTCAGGATCTTATGATGCAATACATTTCATATTTTTGGCTATTATTAGACTATTTTATTCAGATTAGGAAGGGTATATGGCAGTTAGAGGGTTGATTGATACCTTCTTTACCTTTTTACCTCCTACAGATCCTTCTTAACCCGTGGAGCCCCGGCTAGTTTTGTATTGTTTGTTCACCAGAACCCGGCCGGTTTTCAAAAAATAGTTTCATTCCAGAAACAATAGCGAATGGGTTAGGAATGAAGGAAAAACCACGAAAAAACGCTCAAAAAGCTTAAAGAATGGTCCTACAGAGCCCCCGAAAACGTATTTTACAAGAGTAAAAAATTGAAGGCAATTACCCCCAAAAACCAGGTTATTGCGCGCTCACGCGCACGCACATGGACTTTGAGAGTTTTCAACCATCGGCACGGTTGCGTGGGATACGTACACAGTTCCCATACAAATCTGAGCCCTCTCGAGTGGCTACACCTGAGGTTATGGTCGGAGCAATTAGGGTGACTCGTCAGACGCGTCGCTGGGGCTGTGCGTTACATACAACGCCGACGCGCCAGACGCGTCGCTGGGGCTGTACGGGTTAAGCTGTACAAAATCGTCTCATGATAGCCAGAATAAACTGTTAGAACGTGTCATGATCCTCAATGGGTTAAATCACCGTCAGCTGGAAATAAATAGACTAAAGTGTATCCAACATGTGTGTGAATTTGTATTTTGTTTTTGTGTGTTAATTTTGTTCTGTTGTGTTGTCCCTATTCTGGCTCTGTCTTGAGTCGGCCACCCCCCAAACAAATAAATATAAAGGAAAAGAGAGAAAAAAATAAAAAATATAGGAAAAGTGGGGATTGGGCCTGAGTATATAGAATAGACTTGAGTATATAGTATCCAAGATAAAATTAATGCTGGACTTACATTTTCTACATCCATGTATACTGACGTTATAACCGGAGCAAAGAAGTTCTTGACGTAGTAGTGAAGCATCTTCCACCGCCCTTTGTACTCTGTAAGATCAGTTATGTATTAGGGGTTATCATACAGGAAATTTTACAGTTAATTTTCTATAACCAAAGTTTTCCTGGCAGCCAGTGCCATGTAACATCTTTATGTGTTATTTATGTTGAGATTCCCAAGTGTGTGAACATGAACAGCAGTATACAAATCAAATTATTATTATTATGTTTTTTCCACCAACCAACTTCACCTCTAAACTCAATTAATGAAATCAACAAATACATGTGGCACTCCAAGGACTCGAACCTAGGATACTCACATTGAAATTATGCGCACTTATGCATTACGCTATCAAAGCTTTGTGGCTCATCAAATTGACACTGGATTTGGCAGACTGATCACCAATAGCACCAAGCATGTCTTGGGAGGTCTAAGACTGCTCAAGCTCCAGCTTGGATGACAAAACCACAGCTCCAGGTTAGATAAAAATGTAAAACTTGCAAAACAAACAAACCAAAAACAGGAACTACACAATATAAAGACAAAATAACTTATCAAAATCACTATGTGGAAATAACGATTTAGCAAAATACACATTTGAAATAAAAGAACACAAAACCACCACATAGAATGTACGATCGACCAAAAAACAATCTTTACACTAGTGAGCTGTAAATAATCTAGTGTGAACGGAATGAATCGGGTGAAACATAAGTTTGTGAGGTATTATCATAAAATTTCGACCCACTTCCAGAATGTTTTGAGCGTTAGTGTAAAGATTGTATTTGGTCGAGTGTACATCACTATATGAGTAAGTGAATTTGAGTCCCAATCAAATTAATCCCGCATATATTAACGTATTCTCGTCATACTCAAGGAGTTAGTCAATTTGAGAAGTTCAGGACGTTCTGGTAAATTATGTACAAATGTTGAACTGACCAATAGATGCCCAAGATGCTCCTTGCCATATATCGTTGAGTTGCCAGTATAGCGCTCCCATGGTGTACCCTTCACCCTCGTCCGTCACTGAACTCCTCCAGCGCCGGTAGAACTCTGTCTCCGCCTTTACTGCCATGGCTTGGTGAACCTAAACAATACACAAGTACACAGTCACTCAGAAAAGTTTGTGAACATAGATTACGTAATTATACACACATGCAAGTTTAAAGACTGCTTTATCCACAGAGAGCATGGTTTCAGTACTTCAGTACAGTAAAATTAAAATGTAAAACTTGCAAACAAAGCAAACCAAAACTGGGACAAAGACAATACTGTATACTGTAAAGTCAAAACAACTTATCAAAATCGCTATGTGGAAACAACGCATACTAAAATAAACTTTATGAAATAAAAGAACACAATCCACCACATAGGGTGTACATTACTACATGAACAAGTTAATCTGTTTCCCAAGCAAACTAATCGCACAAATAACAACGCACTATCGACACGTTCATAAGTTTAAAGACCGTTTCATCCATAGCGAGCGCGGTTTTAGTCTCTTTACTATAGTACAGTACAATAAAGACTTGCCACAACACAGCCACATCATGTCATCACAGTGGCCGATGTTGGTATAGTGCTAACAGTGTCTCAGCAAGACTCAACAGTCCCCTCAAAGCACTTGCACATGCAGTATTGGCACCTCACCAGCCTGCCCTGTGCGACTACTGTAGTACAAACACTTCCCAGTATTGTACGGTTGTACCCTGGTAACTGTCTTGATGGTGTAATGGTTTGAGTGTTTAAGATCTGTATGTGGTAACCCAGGTTCGAATCCCGGGTAAGTCACATGCTTTTATTAATTACATTGGGAGGTGTTTGGTGTTGGGAGTGAAATAAATAAATTAGATTATGCATGCATGTAACTGGGCCTTTAAAAATATATTATTGATATTAGTATACTACCATGCTTGGCGAGCCTTCGTTTCACATACAGTATTTGGCTTTAGTGGTGGTGATGCAAACTTATGCTAATTATAATGTAAAACTTGCAAAGTAAACAAACCAAAACTGGGATGACACAAGATAAATGCAAAAGAACTAATCAAATCGCTATGTGGAAATAACGATTAATATGGCGGGTGAAAGACTTCGTGATAGAAAAATATATGAGAAAGCAAAATAAATATAGGCCGTCTTTAGTAAAATATTTACAGGAGGTAGGATGACATCAAAATTGTGAGGTGAATTACAAGGACAGAAAACATAAACAGAAAATGAGAAAAAAAGAGAAAGCAATATAAAAGACAGTACTGAAAAGAGAGAGAGAGAGAGAGAAAAAAAGAGAATAAATATATATATAAGAATCAACGAACTTAGAACCGATACCTGTGAAAGATAGAGGTAGTATTGGTAGGTGATAGTCTGTCCGTCGTCCGGTGGCATGACCATATGTAGCCCTATCTGCAACTCCAGTTCCTGTTGTCCGAGGGGATGGTGTTGGCGGTGGTAAGACATGGCCGAACTCCTGCCCCAATCCTGCTCAATGGTTACCTCACTCATGGACCTAAATATATACACAACAATTACTGTGCTGTAGTTATAGTATTTTTATTATTTTTGTTTATGTTTAAGTGAGCCCAGACGGTATTGTGCAGCATAATTTACTGGTTCGGCTCAATGTTTTTTAAGGAAGGGGTTTAGTTTGCTCTCTAAACCTCTATCAAACTTTAAAAAACACCCACAAGACCCCCATTCGATATAAATTTGTAAATTTTTTGTTGGCCGAGTGGATCGGTGGTAAGACATGGCCGAACTCCTGCCCCAATCCAGCTCAATAGTCACCTCACTCATGGATCTGCACACATACACAACAATTATAATGTAAAACTTGCAAAATAAACAAACCAATTCTGGGACGTTACAAGATAAACGCAAAGGAACTAATCAAAATCGCTATGTGGAAATAACGCTAAATGAAATAAAATTTATATTACTGTATATTATATTATTTGTATTACTTTTTATTTTTAACATCATTCTTAACACCAATAACCCGCAAATGAAATTAATGGAAGCATGTGATTCTCCCAGGATTCAAAATTAGGATACCACATACAGAGCTTACACGCTCTAACCATTACACCATCAAGACAGTTAAAGGTTAAGTATATGACTACGATTTTACAGTACAGTACTGTATATCCATTTATCGAATACTGGATATTATTCTAATAATGTACTGTACATAACTACACTATGAATAGCCTAATGCTTAAGAGAGAGGAAAGAACATTTTATGACAAAACAGGCCACAGGTCATACCACGGTTCAAACTCACCTTGAAAGAGAGAAGGGAACGAGGCGACTTAATAACGATGTTCAAGGGAGTAAAAAGTTTGGAACGAGTAGATAGGGAAGATCTATTCGTGAGGGATGATGGAAGGACAAGGGGACACGAGTTTAAACTGAGGAAGGGCAGATGTCGTAAGGACACAAAGAAGTTCAGCTTCCCATATAGAAGTATAGAGACTTGGAACAACTTGGAGGAGGAGGTGGTGAGAGCGAAGAACATTAACGTGTTCAAATCTAGGTTGGATAAAAGTAAATACTGTATGGAAATAGGACAACATAAGCTATGATATGTTAGTCCAAAATACTGGGAATTGGGAATATCCATTACGATACTTGTTTAAGTAAAATGGATTGATTGTAAAGTAAAGTAACGAGCGCTGCTCAATTCCTGTAAACTACAAATAGGTAAATACATACAGAACCCACACACTCTAACCATTACACCATCAAGACATTGTGAGGTTATAAAAGCAGGTGAAATACAATATAAATGAGAGACATACTTGAAGGAAGGCCAAGACTGGAAGCCGTACTCTGAAGCAAATCGGCAGCACGGGAAGTGCTCCCCCTGCTAGGCGTCCAGGATGTAGTTGTAGTAGTGGACTATAACATGAACATGGGGTCATGTAGAGATCCTGTTGTAAGAAAGAGAGGCCTGATTTTTCTTTTCACGCCATTTTGGTGTCTCAACTATTGTCCGTTCATTCTAGGTTGGGCAGAAATCGTAATCTTTAACCTCTGCAACTCAAGAAGGGCTAGAGCAAATGAGCTGTCAATTTCCACACCTATTCCCTGGCCAAGTCTTCCTATTTGGTAGAAAAATATTAGCACGATTACTCTAGTCCTTTTTGAATTACAGAGGTTAGAGGTTACGATTTCTGCCCTACCTATAATGAACAGAATATAGTTTGCCTGGGAAACAAACTTATTTACTCATATAGTGAAGTACAGTTGGTCCAAAAAGTATCTGCACCCCTACCCTGATAATATGGTGTTTACAGCTTGGTAGGGTTGGCATCTCTACCTATAGTTATATCCATCTATACTACTGCCTACCTATACTACCTAAGACCTACTACCTACGACCTACAACCTATTCTACTGAGCTGTACACACTAGATGATCAGGGTAGGGGTGCAGATACTTTTTGGACCGAGTGTACATTCTATGTGGTGGTTTTGTGTTTTTTATATTTCATAGTATTGTTGTGGTAAATCTTCAATGTATTATTTCTACATTGTGATTTTGATAAGTTCCTTTGTCTTTATATTGTGTGGTTCATGTTTGGGGGCAGGGGGCTAGGAATCCTCCTCCCCTTGTATAATTCTCCTACTCGACGAGACAGAGCAGCGGGCGAGGGAACGCGAAAGTAGTCCCACACCCTGAGAATAGGAACTTTAAATGTTGTTTCTGTTCGGGTTCTGTCTCGTGTCGGCCACCCCCAGCAATGGGGTATGTGCCTAGGTATATACTGTATATACATATTTTGATTGGTTTATTTTGCAAGATTTACATTATAATTAACAGCTACCGATACATACTTCTTCCATTGCTTTATCAAAATAAAGTGTGGGCTATCATAATACACTTGGATGCCACAGTCTCTAACCCACTCAAATATTTGTGGACCTCACTTATTTATTATTATGGAAGCATATCTCTGGAAACAAATTTAGGAATATAATTGTCCATACATAAACTACAAAACTATACAGTATATACTGTTCTATACATTGAAAGCAAGTTATATAAAAATTCAATCCAGATAGTTATAATTGCATAAAGTAAAACATAGAGGGTCCACAAATTCGGAGTGAACTAGAGACTATGGTTGTTGTTGATGATGCTTTTATTTTATACTAGCCCACTGGGCCTAGGCCCTCTCAAGGCTAGTGTTGGAGGAGGTGGTACAGAGTTTAAAGTCACGTATATGTCAGTAGTTATATGTCATTGTATAAATTTATAGCTCTCAGGAAGTGACGAATAGGGGTGAAATTGAAAGAGTCTGAGTCAGAGAGGATGCCATGTAATGAGGTGTTTAGCAAGAATCGCCGTCTTTCAGATGCATAGACGGGACAAATACAAAGAAAGTGAAAAACAGTCAATGATGTATGACAATGTTGGCATTCAGGTGGTTGACCACGAGGGGTGGACATCAGGTAACCATGTGTGAGGCGTGTGTGGCCTAAACGTAATCTAGTTAATAGGGTGTGGTCTGCGCATGAACCAGGGCCTTGGGGCTGTTCGGCCAGGCAGCTTGGGGAACAACAGCAACAACAACTAAAAAAACGCTCACCAGACCCCCTTTAAGCTAAATTTGTACATTATATTGTAAAACTTGCAAAATAAACAAACCAAAACAGGGACGACACAATATAAAGGCAAAAGAACTTAACAAAATTGCTTTGTGGAAATAACACTTTAGCAAAATCAAATTTTGAAGTAAAAGAACACAAAACTACCACATAGGGTGTACATCACTTTATGAGCAACTTAATCTGTTTCTCACGCAAATTAGTCTCACACATAACATTTATCGATAGAATAATGTCCCAGTCGAAGGCCAATTTCTTCAGTTGCGGGCTCGCTATAGCTTGCCCAGAAAAAATTGACACTTGAATGGGGTGAAATTTCTTTAGGAGAGGTCCAAAAAGAACCCCCCTCGGACCAAATAGGGTTAAGCTAAGTTGAATCAGCTTTTTGTGTTGTGTGTTCCAACCAAATGTTTATGTACTGTATGTGTGTGGTATTATTGTAACTCCATTTACTTTTTGGACTTGAAAGGGTACCGGTGTATGTGTTTGCTTAGATAGTTTGAAAATATCTATTGCTGAATGGAAAATGCTGTTTTGTACATGAAAAATAAAGTTAATATTACTTTTCCTCATGGCTTTATTATCCCGATATATTTCTCCGGGACCTTGGTGATCCCTGGTCCCTGGGTCTTTTCCTGGGTGACCCTAGATATGTGTGAATATGTGTTATGTTTTTGTGTGTTCATTGTTTTCTGTTGTTTGTGTTGTCCCTATTCGGGCTCTGTCTTGAGTCGGCCACCCCCAGAAAAAAACTAAAAACTAAAAAAGGAAAAATGGGGAATGGGCCTGAGAAAATACATACATACATACATACATGAATCTATATGTCTACCTCTTATTCAAAAAGGCAATTCTAAATTTTGCAGGGGTATGCCTTGCTCACCTGACTGCGGTTTACAACAGCAAACCTATTAACCCCTTTAGCAAGATGTCATTTTCATCTTATTCTGGTTACCATTAGATGATTTCCTTTAGCTTACAATCTACCTCTAGGACTCCAAGGGGTAAATATCATCTCAACAAACCCTCTAAATGACAGGTTCTTCTTAAGCTGCATAAAATTTTCTTACTTTAGCCAGAATAACATTTTAAATAGGCGTCTTCGTGCTGAATGGGTGAAGTCCTCTAACCTAAGACCCTTCTTCAAGATCCCGTTCCAGGTCTTCCTCTACCTATACTCAGTTTCATTTCAGCTGACGGTAAATTGAATCCCTTAGCAGCTAATTTCTCGATACGTAATGGACAAATATTAAATCACCATGTCTCTGCATCATATTAAGACCAAGTTTATATAATTAGCACCATATTTCACTACAAAATTTTCAAAATAACAGAAATCTTGATGGGAACTTTGCAATTTATCGTCAGTTGAAAAGAAACAGGGTATAGTAACTGTTGTCCGCCCCTCCACATTTAAGAATTTAATATCTGCACGCAACCATCCTCATTCATTCTCTCCATATGGCCAAACCACCACAATCTGGCATTATGTATCACCACTATGATACACTCTGAATGCCAATGAAAGGCTACAAAGTGACATAGACATAATTTATCAAATGAATGATATACTGTAGATGATTATTGACAAAAGATAATGCCACAATAATTACATCTCCACAATAATACGAACAATGTTTTCTAGATAACAATTATAGTATAGATGGCCAACCCTTCTCGGGAATTACGGCGTCTGGAGAAAAACACAAAAACAAAAATCGCTCTGGGTCATGGAGTATTACAATATGTGTATATCCATAACTACCCACTTAAGCTTGTGTTACACTAGCTGTTTTTTGTGGCAATATTATTACTGAAATTCTTGTCTGACAGCTTCAAAATTTAATTTTTATCATAATTCAGCCACTGAACATAACCTACTGTACCTTAATTGTTGAGGGGCACAGGGCCTTGGGTGGGGCTTTGGTGTCCCGGGCGTTTCCGCACACTTCTCGCCTGGGAGCGGCTTCGGTCACCTGGGCTTTCTTAGTGGTGAAGCAGGGAGGATTCTGTGGGGGCGCCCGGTTGTGGCCTTGCCTTGCTCGGGACCTTGGGGCTGTTCGGCCAGACAGCCTAGGGAACAACAGCAACAACAACAACAACAACCTACCTTCAGTCTAATTTCTAATGCCAATGCAAACAAAATACTGAAAATGTTCCAAGATTTAGTAAAATTTACCAGAACATCCCAGACTTCCCAAATTTGACTAATTCCTTGAACGTGACGATAGTGCGTTGTTATGTGTGCGATTAGTTTGCTTGGGAAACAGATTAACTTGCTCATGTAGTAATGTACACCCTATGTGGAAGAAGAAAGGTAACGCATGGTTTAGTAAAGAGATAGAAGAAATAGTGAAAAAGAAGAAAGAGTTCAGAAAGAGTATGCTGCAAAAGAATATACCTAGAGAAACTAGAGATGCGAGGAAAGAAGAATATACAAATTTTAAACAAAGAGTGAAGAGGGCAATACAAGACGCTAAAAGGAAGACAGATGAGGCATATGGGAGAAAGATTAGTGAACAGTTTCTGAATGACAGGAAAGCATACTACAGAGCTGTGAAAGAAGCCAGAGGGAAGAAGACTGAGAGTGTCTCAGGTGGTAGGATGAGGGACATGAATGGGGAAGTGGTAGAGGGTGATGGTGTGGTGAAAGTATGGAAAGATCATTTTAGTAGCTTAGCTGTAAAGAGTAGGGGGAAGGCAAAGATCTCATCCATAGGAATGGAGAGAGGTAGAATAAACAGGGTAGTTGAAAGCCAGATAAGCAGAGAAGAAGTAAAAGAAGCAATCAATAGACTTAAAATGGGCAAAGCTGCTGGAGTAGATAACATCCCAGGTGAAATGCTGAGATATGGAGGAGAAGATGATGTTGACATAATGCATAGGTTATGTAAATTAGCATGGGAAAAGGAAAGTGTACCAGAGGACTGGAGGAAAGCAGTGATAGTACCCTTGTACAAAGGGAAGGGTAGTAAAGAAGAGTGTAAGAATTATAGGGGAATTAGCTTGCTTAGCATACCTGGAAAGGTACACGCAAGAGTAGTAACACAGAGGCTACAGAAGATAACGGATGACAAAATAGGCGAGGAACAGGGAGGTTTCAGAAAGGGCAGGGGCTGCGTTGACCAGATAGCCTCAATGCGATTGTTGGTAGAGAAGTATCTGGCCAAAAACAGAAAACTCTATGCAGCATTCATGGATTTGGAAATAGCCTATGACAAAGTAGACTGGGAGGGCCTGTGGGATGTGTTAACAGTATATGGTGTGGGAGGAAAGTTGCTAATGGCAGTAAAATCTTTTTATAGGAATGCAATGGCAAATGTGAAGGTAGGGGATAAGTTAAGTGAAAGTTTTGAGGTCAATGTAGGTGTAAGACAGGGATGTGTCATGTCAGCTTGGTTGTTCAATATATACATGGATGGAGTGATTAGGGAATGTAGGGCTGTATCAATGGGTGTGGGAGCTAGACTGGAATCAGAGGGAAGAACATGGAAGATTTTAACATGCCTATATGCGGACGATGCAGTCCTGTTGGCGGAAAATGCTGAAGAACTTCAGAGAGTGGTCACTGACTTTGACAGGGTATGTGAAAAGAGAAAGTTAAAGGTCAATGTAGGGAAATGTAAGGTAATGGTGTTTGAGAGAAGAATGCATGAAACTATAGATTTTAAGGAAAAATATAGAATCAAGAAAGAACACAAGAAAAGTTGCAAAATAAAATTGAAAAATGAAGTACTAGAAGAGGTTGAAAGTTTCAAGTATTTGGGAGCTGTACTATGCAAATATGGTAAAATGGAGAGTGAGATAAAAGAGAGAAAAATGCAAGGGAGAAAAGTGATTGGAGAACTTGATAGTATTCTCAAAGAAAGAATGGTTAGCCAGGAAGTCAAAAAGTCACTGAGAAACAGTGTGCTGCTCCCAACACTCTCGTATGGAAGCGAGACATGGACGGCAAGTGACGAGGACCTCTTCAAACTAAGAGCTGTGGAGATGAGCTTTTTCAGAATGGCAGCTGACATGAATAGGCTAGATGGGCCAAGTAATAGGGAAGTGTACGAGTCCTTTGGAATGGAAGAGCAGGCTTTGGGCATTGATTGTGGTGTGGTTGAGTGGATAAAGAGAAGTACTTTGAGGTGGTATGGTCATGTTCAGAGAATGGATGAAGACAGAATGCCAAGAAAGATATATGGGAGTCAGGTGAGTGGAACCGCTAGTAGTGGAAGACCACCTATGGTATGGGAAAAGAAAGTGGAAAAATATATTGAAGAAAAACTTCCACGTAGTGGAAGGAGCATTGTGGCACGGGCAAAGGAGACATGTCTTGACAAAGTAGCTTGGAGGCGTTTCTGTCATGGCCATCCTCTAGTGGGGGTTTCCCAGGGGGAAGCAAGGCGTCGGAGATGATGATGATGATGATGATGATGATGATGATGTGGTGGATTGTGTTCTTTTATTTCATAAATTTCATTTTAGTAAGCGTTGTTTCCACATAGCGATTTTGATAATTTAATTTGACTTTATATTGTCCTTGTCCCAATTTTGGTTTGTTTAGTTTGCAAGTTTTACATTTTAATTTATGTTTTTTTAAAACTACGTATCCCAAAAATGTTTCAAGAAGAAACTTGCTCATCGAATATTGCCATAAAAAGGGCTAGTGTGACATCACTTTTATTTTCTTAAGATATTATAGATATATATAGTGTATAAAAGAATAGATAAAACAACGATACATAGGAATAGCACTATATTATTCACCTGATAACATGTCCTGTACATATCCTTCGTTAATAAAATACAAGGTACGGTACAGTTTAAAGTCTTTATATCCGGCATCCTCTGGTGTCCCTGATTACTAAATATTCCACAGGCATGTAATTTACAACAAAACCAACAATTATGATAGCCATCCTAACCTGCATCTTTAAAATATTTAAATACACATACTGTACAGTACAAATTTATGTATAATGTTCTGGAATAAAATAAAAATTAAGGGGAGTATAAATGTCAACTAGGTCACTCAGCAAGAAAGAGAAAACTTACTTTGGATGATAAATCCAAATTATCAGACTTTGCAAAACGTTGGATGCCAGATTAAAAAAGACTTGCAATTCAATCGCCTGCAGATAATAACCAAGTGGTACAGTTGGCCAAATAATTCATGTATTCATAGCCCCAATTATATTTTAGCCTGAAAAAGGTATCCAGCACTGAAGGTAGCGCCAGTGAACTTGACAATAATCTTGACCCCTAAACTTCTTTAAACTCAAAATGAATGAAAACAAGTCGGGCTGACGTTTCTATATATATATATTTTTTTTGTATAAAAGTAGTTTAACCAGACCACTGAGCTCCACAACAGAACTCTCATAGGGCTGGCCCTAAGGATTAGATCAAGATGGACAATAATCAAGTCAAGATAGATAGGGAACGGCAGGAGGTGAACAAATCTAGGAAGGTGAAGACACGCAGACATTTCTCGCCATTTCACCAGTTCAGCTGAACCACATGAGCTCCACAGCAGAGCTCTTATAAGGCAGGGCCGAAGGATGAGGCAAGAACTGCTACAGTGCAGCACCAACCAAGAAGTGATTAAGGGCGAAGAATGAGAGATCAGGTCTAAGGTAGAAGAAAATCACAGCGAGATGCAAAAAATGCACGACTGAGTGGAATCAAGTCAGCTCGACCGCAGCAGCTGCGACCGAAGAGAAAAATCAGGTCAGGAGCCTACTACTTAGCCAGGCCAGGGAGGCATGAGATACAGGCTGCCCGAGGACAACCGAATGGGACAGAATTAGAATAGAAGGGGAAAAACATAGAAAGAAAAGCTACTAAAAATTAGTCAAGCCAACGATGAAAGCTCGAGGGGAGAGGGAGGGAAATAACCCTAATCCTCCCCCATCTGGCCCCGAAGAGTCCACCAGGAAATAGGTGTGGATATTTACAGCCAGTTTGCTCTAGGCCCTTTTGAGTTACAGAAAGGTCAAGGATCAAGAATATTGTCAAGTTCATTGGCGCTACCTGTAGTCAGACTCTAATTATTTAGAAAGTCTTTCTAAAATATTGTAATTTTCTACATTCCCACAGGGTGACACACCTTATGTAATATCTGGTAGACATTACAACAGTGCGGTGGGAGCAAGACATAACAACTGACGAATTATTTGGCCAATTGCATATGTCAAATAAATGGTGGTGCAGATTTTGGTTACCCAGTTGACTCCGCTGACACCTACCCTGAGTAACCAAATTATGCACCACTCTGTATAAGGTCTTTAAGGGGAGATGGGCCGGTTTTCTGGACCACTTTCTCCCTCATGTTTTGCCCTATTAGTTTTCAGATGTTAAAATGTTTGCCCTATTAATTAGTCGATTTTAAGACCTTTCGCCCCATTTCTTCGTCAATATTTAGACCTTTCGTGCTATTTAGGTGTCAATTTTTTCCCTGGCGAACGATAGTGAGCCTGTAATGTTGAAAGAACCGGCCTTTGGCCGGCATATTTTTCTACCGAAAAATGTACAAATTAATCTAGAAGGGGATCTAATGGATTTTTTTTTTAATTTGATGGAGGTCTAGGGAGGAAACTAGAAAAATTATGAATACATGCAAAAATCGCCCCAAAAGTGAACCATCTCCCCTTAAGCATGCAAACATAATATTTGGAGTATATAATAATGTATACATAATTTTTTTTTGCCCAAAAAAACAAGTTCTTATGTTTTACTATATTGATACTCATTGTCTACAAATACTTTACTGAATACCCCAATTTCAATAGGGGACTGTATATAAACATTTGGTTAAATAATGTAATATCTATTGCATATACTGTACAGTACAGTGAAACCCGTCTTTTCGGACTAATTGGGGGGAACTAACAGTCCGAAAGAGCAAAATTCCAGAAGTGTGAGAATCCGGACTGTTCTCGGTCTTTCGGACTACAATACGAAAGAGAGAGAATTCAATCCGGAAGATCCGGAGCGTATTCCCTCTCTTTCGTACTAAAACTGAAAAAGAGGGAATACGATCCAGATCTTCCAGATTGTATTATCTCTCTTTCATACTTAATACAAAAGAGGGAATACGATCCAGATCTTCCAGATTGTATTCTCTCTCTTTCGGACTAAAAACGAAAGAGAGGGAATATAGTCCGAAACCAAAATTTGTTCCGGAAGCGCCGTTATTCCGGATGTGAGAAGTTCGAAAGGGAGGGGTTTTACTGTATACTGTACAGTATACTGAAATTTCACAACATACTGGTACTGTACTGTATATTGCTGTTTAAATTATGTCTAAAGTAATTGCAAGCTCATTAAATGGAAGTCAATACTGATGCTTCTTAATATTATGGCTAAGATAATAAGAATATCATGTAAATATCACTTGTAGTATCATAAATGCATAGACTATGGCCAATCACAACTTATCTCCTGAAGGAATCACATACCGTAATGCATAAATGCGCGGAATTTTTTTGTGAGTATCCTAGGTTCGAATCCTTGGAGTGCCACATGTATTTGTTGATTTCATTAATTGAGTTTAGAAGTAAAGTTGGTTGGTGAAAAAATATGAAATATTATGAACCTTAACTCATTGAATATGGGGGTCTATTTTTTTTATTACGGCTATCATTAGACAACTTTATTCCGCTTACGGAGAAGCTGTGGGTGTCAGAAGAGATGAGACGGTGTTTGCCTTTTTAATCTCTAGGGATCACATCATACGATCTAATTTCACATTAAAAAACTGACAAGCGAGGCAGAACTGAACAGGGATGCAAGGAACGCGGAATTTCTTGAAGCCCTGTTCAGTTCAGTTCATTAGGATGTAAGGCCAAAACCACACCTCTTGTAGATCACTCACTCTTTAAAATTATGTATTTGTGTATATAAATACAATGGTGGGCTGGATCTGTCAGAGTGAGGGTTGGTGTCCTCTACTTCCCATAGCCAGTTCTGTCTTTACCTTCATAATTCTTATTTCCATCTTTTTTCCTGGGAGTGGTGAAGGCAGTGGGGCCATAATGGTGTGCCCTATGGTTCAGTAATGTCTTACTCTCACTGGCACAAGTCGGCCTTTCTCTCTGGCATAGGTATGCAGCGACCCCACCGCCCACCACTTCGGTGGTGCAGCCAGCCTCTGTAGCAGTTACGGTGATTTCTTGTTACTGCCTTATTGTAGCACGGTAAAGGCTGGTTTGGTGCAGATTCACTAGGTGCAAGTGCTTCGGGGGGACTTTGCTGAGTCTTGCTGAGGCACTGTTAGCGCTATACCAACATCGGCCACTGTGATGACATGATGGGGCAGTGTTTGTGGTAAGTCTTTATTGTACTGTACTACAGCAAAAGGACTGAAACCACGCTCTCTGTGGATGAATCGGTCTTTAAACTTGTATGTATGTATGTATGTACGTATAGAGGTCCTTTCTTAACTGAGCAAAATTGTCTAATGTTAGCCAAAATAAAACTATAATTACACTCATTTTAAAGGAGTCAAACCTATCACCACTAGGTACTGTAAATCAACACACAACACAGGATACAAGGCCTTATTAACAACACTGTAAATATCTATATTAGTCTGCATTGATACTGGACACAACATCTCGTCTTGAAGCACAAACACATTTTATTGGATAATCATTACCTAGATCTACTTTGGCTAAATTTGTGAATACAATATTCTACACCATATGTTTATGATGAGTTTCTATTGCATAATCTTGACACTCACTGAAACATTTGAGCAAAACAACAAATAAACACTTTTCATGCTGAACATATGACTAATCATGACAAATACTAAATAAATCATTTGAGCAAAATAACAAAGTAATATTTTCATGCTGTATATATGATAATGATACTCACAAAAAAGTAAAGTTCATAAATATCATCAATGAGTTAGTGTCTACTCGACTGGTAGGGGAAGCAGGAAAAAGTTTATTCGTGAAATAGATGGAAAGAAATATTGCAAAGGGCTTCCTCATTTTGAATTTTGAAATGTTCAATCATTTCATTGTTCATCGATTATTTATCGCAGATAGTGTGCGGGATGCCGAGGCCAAGTTCAGAAGATAGAGAGAGAGCATGGCAAGTAAAGGAATAAGAGTTAATATAAATAAAACCAAGGTTTCGTACATTAGATTGAGGTTGGAAAGGTAGAAAAAAATAGGTGCATACCCATGTTAAGTATGCAGAAAATGGGTGGGCGCAAACTCAATTCAGTGTAGTGTCTGCCGCTGCTGGGTATTCCATGGGAAGAAGCGCGGTACTAGAATAAAGGGACCCCTACCAATGAAGAATTCCGAAGTTGAGAAATATGTATGCATAATATGCAAAGATGAGCATGTGTTCAATGGCTGGCTCGAGACTGTTAACTTTGGCAATGAGTAAGTGGAGATGGTGGACAAGTTTTGCTACTTGGAAGATACTATCTCAGTCGGTGGTGGGGCCAAGGCTGCCACTATCACCAGAATTAGATGCGGCCAGGAAAAATTCAGAGAACTGCTGCCATTTCTTACCCTGAGAAGACTCCCTCTCCCCTTGAAGGGAAGGGTGTACACTTCATGAGTTAGAAGCGCAATGACACATGCTTCAGAAACGTGGCCTGTCAAAGCGGATGATATCAACAGAATGGAATGCAACAAGATGAGAATCTCAGAATGGTGAGATGGATGAGTGGTGCCAAACTGCAAGATAGGATATCTAGTGAAGAGCTGAGGAGTTAGGTATCAAGAGTATTAGTGATGAGATGCGTACTAGTAGGCTTGGATGGTTTGGACATGTGGAGAGGATAGATGAACTAAGTTGGGTGAAAAGATGCAAGTCCATGAATGTGGAGGAAGCTGCACCAAGCTGCACCAAGAAAGATGTGGGATCAGACCTTACAATCTGATCTTGAATAAAAAAACCTGACAAGTGAGGCAGCTCTGAACAGGGCTGCCTGGAGTGCCACCATTAGGAAGTGAGACCGGAAGCGCACTTCGCGTGGAGCATTCAGTTTTGAAACTTTATGTATGAATTAATTATGGAAAATATTCCTTTCAAGTTTGAAGTCAACGGTAATTGTTTAGAACAGCACCCCCCCCCCCCAAAGTTTATAAACCTAAAGCAAATAAAATTGCTTTAAAAATCCTGTTTTGGCATTTTTTAGATCCTATGAAATAACTGTTTTTTGTAAGAAACAAAAATAGAAAACAAAGTTTTTAGTACAGACTAAAAATCAAAATCACACGCCCACTATCATGATTACCAATTTCCATATTTTGTCATTAACCTAACCTAACCTAACAACCTAACCAAGACCTGGGATCGGACTATACGTGCCGATCTCAAATCCAAAAACTTGACAAGTGAAGCAGCCTTTAAGTTTGGTAGCACACACAATATCACAATACATAACAATGTGCATTAAAATTTAAAATAAAAACAATATATATTGTATGTATGTATGTATATACTCAGGCACATACCCAATAGCTGGGGGTGGCCGACTTGAGACAGAGCCCGAACAGGGACAACACAACACAACATAACAAAACAAAAAAAATAATACAAATTCACATACATCTATGTTTGCCCAGGAAAAGACGCTGAGCTCCATTCATTCCTATCTACTGCCTGTCTCCTGCCTGTCTGTCTCTCCTGCCTGTTCCACAGTTATCTCTCTATCTTCCAACGCCTGCACTACAGCATCTCTCCATCCCAGTGGAGATCCTCCTACCCCTCTACCTCCCCTTATATCTGACTCATATACTCTCCTTGTAAGCCCTTCATCTCCCATTCACTCTCAACATGTCCATACCATCACAGCACCCCTCTGTCCACTCTAGCCGACATGGGCTCCTGCTGTCCCACCCTCCCTCGCACCTCCCCATTTCCGAATCCATTTTCACAAGTCACTCCTCAAGCGGTTCATCTCTATCACATCCAGCTCTCTTCTCTCTTGAGCCTTCAGAGCCCAAGTCTCAGCCCCATATATCACTGTTGGTACAACTATCCCTTGATACATTGCACTCTTAGCTCTAATTCCAGGTGATAAATCATGTTAAAGTAAAATTATAAACTGGACAAATAGAATTAGCACATTACCCCCAGTGGGTAAGGGGGCTTTCATCTAATGGTGGAGGAAAAAAAGAATATGACTCACGCATCCTACTGCGTGTCGTACAAGGCGACTAATAGTCTAAGGCGATAGACTTGTGGACCAACAGCCATTACTATGCAATAAAGTCGTTATCTTGGCACTGTCTTGGTATGGCACTTCCGAGGCTGGTGGGGTGCGGATAGGTGCCACAGGGGACTGAGTCTTACCTGGGCAATGTTTGGCACCACACCTGTGTCTGCAACAGTGTTTGCATGTTGGAGCAGTGTTGGGACAGGACTTTATTGTTCTATAATCCAACTGCCTTTATATATTAGAGTCTTGTTATGGTGCTGTCTTTTTGTAACACTGTTAAGGCTGGTGTGGTTGCAGATACTGCAGGTGCAAGTGCTACACGGGGACTCGATGAGTCTTGCTGAGGCACGGTTAGCACTATACCAACATCAGCCACAGTGATGACTTGGTGGGGCAGTGATGTGGCGGGACTTTATTGTACTACAGTACACTCCAACTACTAAAAGGCAACCCCGTCTGAGCCGTTACAATGCATGTAATGGAAAAATGACGTTAAACCATTGTATGTACGTATGTATAGATAAAAAACCAGAAAACAAAAATGGGAATCAGCTCAATAGTAAAGAGACAACCTAAATCATTTACCATCCTTGAGAAACATAAGAAGTAAATGCAGATGGTAATACAACCTAAATTCCATTTATATTACCAAAATAACCTACAAATTGCGAACTATAAAAGTTACAATCACAACAATGGATAACATGAGAATCTACAATCACAACATAGCCTAAACATATTAATCAAATCTTGTACAATCACAATGTAGTTTAAGAATATCAACCAAATCACCTAAAATATCAACATAGCTTGAACTATGTCAGTCAGAATCTCTAATTACAACATGAGTTACACATAAATTATAGATCATTCACAATACCATGATCTAAAACTAGTGTATCAGATCTTCTATAATCACATAATACCCTAAAATCAGTGAATCACATTTTCTGCAATAACAAAATACCTTGAACCAGTGAGTCACTTCTTCTACAATAACAAAATACTTAAAACCAGTGAATCACATCTTTAAACATAACAACATACTTAAAACCAGTGAATCACATCTTCTACAATAACAAAATACCTTAAACCAGTGAATCACATCTTCTACAATAACAAAATACCTTAAAACTAGTGAATCACATCTTCTACAATAACAAAATACCTTAAAACTAGTGAATCACATCTTCTACAATAACAAAATACCTTAAAACCAGTGAATCACTTCTACAATAACAAAATACAATACCTTAAAGCCAGTGAATCACATCTTTAAAAATAACAAAACACCTTAAAACCAGTGAATCACATCTTCTACAATAACAAAATACAGTACCCTAAACATGTGAATCATATCTTAGTCACTCACAAAATACCCTAAACATGTGCATCATAACTTCTAAAAGCACAACGTAACCTGAAAGCAGCAAATAAGATCTACGGTACTACAATAACAAATTAGTCTACAACCAATGAACGAGAGAATACTGTATACTGCACAGTATATAGTTCAGATCAAATATCTGCTAGAGCTAGGTTACTATACAGACTCTTAGTGGACAGAGGTTTTGAGGCAAGTAAATTGTTCCATAAATTTAATCTTTTTAGGGTCAATTATTGTGACTGTATTCTAAAATTTGACATCAATAATTTTAATCAAGCATTTTTAACGAAGTTTCTTGTATAACCTCTGCTTACTTTTTGTCTGTATTTATTGTTTATCTTTTTCTTTTTCTATTATTATTATTATTATTATTATTAATATTGATGATTTTTTAAATTTATTGTTCTTGTTAAAAGAGTACTCTTTGTTTAAATCTGTTGTTACTTCATATTTTGCAATTATTTCTCTTTATATTATATGTATTCATTGTCGATAGTATCAATTGCTTACTTTTGCGATTTCCTTAGTTTATTTGTGCTATAAATGTAGGTTATTTGTAGGGTAGTTATTGATAGGGGTCACTTGAGGCATGCTATGCTTACAGGTACCTACCCGATAGCACTATCGTTAGTGAGTGCTGTACTGTATTTTATATATTATTTTGTAATAGTATAGATATCTTATCAATATTTGTATTTTTTACTATTGTTAATGTCTTGTCATGTTGCAAATTTGATTTTAAATAATATTTTGACATTTAACATGTAGTTTCTTTATTCATGCAGAGTTTAGTAAAATTTGCCAGAACGTCCCGGACTTCCCAAACTTGACTACTTCCTTTAACGTGACGATAGTGCGTTGTTATATGTGCGATTAGTTTGCTTGGGAAACAGATTAACTTGCTCATGTAGTAATGTACACCCTATGTGGTGGATTGTGTTCTTTTATTTAATAATTTTCATTTTAGTAAGCGTTGTTTCCACATAGCGATTTTGATAATTTAATTTGACTTTATATTGTCCTTGTCCCAATTTTGGTTTGTTTAGTTTGCAAGTTTTACATTTTAATCATAACTAATGTTATACAGGGTGTCAAACATGAGACTATTCAAACTAATTCTTTCAACAAAATCCTTTCTTTTTAGTCATTAACCCTTCCATGCACAGGACGCGATTTGAACCTATTGTCTTGATAGCCTAATGCTTAGTGTGCGGAATTTTGGTGTGAGTATCCTAGGTTCGAGTCCTTGGAGTACCATATGTATTTAATACTTTCATTGATTTTATTAGTTGAGTTTATTTGTAAATTAATTGGCGAGTTGGTGAAAACAAATATGAATACTTAAAAGCTTTGTGACCAGCAGGGGTGTTTAGAAACCTTTAGTTTAGTTACTTCAACCTCTGCAATTGTCTTTGAGTTAGCTGTGGGCAGAAAATATATTTTAGGGAGGTACAGTAATTAAAAGATTGAGAGAACTCTATTTCCGAATGTTAATTGGCAACACCCGCGTCCACAGGATAGCGAGAGGGTTAATAAAGTAATGTATTCAATCTATCTATCTATTGCCTGACGCCGTGATCCCCGAAGGGGTGGCCACGAACGAACCGCCCCCATGCACCTCTGTCTCCAGTCAGTCGATGCCCCTCCCCCCAACCAGCACCGCCTTCGTTCATGTACTTCCTCACTCCATCCTTCCACCTCTCATTCGGTCTACCTTTCCCTCTCTGTCCCTCCACCTCGCTCTCGTACACCCTCTTAGTCATTCTCTCGCTTTCCATACGTTCCATATGGCCGAACCATCTCAAGTTGTTCCTTTTCACACTTTCCAGCACATCTACCTCCACACCACACCTCCTTCTTACTTCCTCATTAGTCTGTCTATCCCTCCATGTAACCGCACGCACTCCTTAAGTAATTCATTTCCACTGCTCTCACTCTTGGTCTGAGTCTCTCAACCAACGTCCATGCTTCGCTTCCGAAAGTCAGTAATGTATTACAGTTCTTAATATGTCTTTAGAAGTGATAAAATGACCAAAAACAATGTAACTTCCCGTATTCTTTATCACATTTTATTCAGCCTTAAGCCCAACTTGTCCCAGTTTGACACCCTGTATTTATATATCAGATCAAAGGTATTATCCCAGACGTGTACCAGTATGTGTCATATTTGCACCAGATAATTAAAAGAGTCCTGTATGTATGTACTCTGGCACTTACCCCATTTTTTTTTCCTCAATGTATCCTTATTTAAATTTTCTTTATTTCTGCACAGTCACACTAAAAAGTCCTTGGCCAGGGGGGATCGGCAAAATCTGTGCCCAAACACATTTGCTCACTCAAAACAGTAATTTTTCATCCTGCATAGTGTGCGGAATTTCGGTGTGAGTATCCTAGGTACGAGTCCTTGGAGTATCACATGTATTCATTACTTTCATTGATTTCAATAATTAGGTTTATTTGTAAGTTAATTGGTGGGTTGGTGAAACATTAGGCGCTTGTCACGAATCGCTAGGTCAAGTTGCCCGGGCTTGACATCTACCAACAAAATTTTGATAGTGCGGCCTCTATCCGCCGACCCTTTGATCAGGAGCCGACGCGCTACTGACTATGCAGATAACATGATATTTTTTTGCACAAGGTTATATGAGGTAGTTACAGTCAGGGACAAGAGTCACAAAACACCTACAAAACTTCCACTTTGATTTTCCCATTAGGTTTTGAAATGAATGGACTCCTTGTCATGTCTATGCATACAGTATCTTTAAGATAGCATTCTTCCTTAAGTGTATTGTGGAAATATATATTACTGAAATTAGAGCATTATGGCACAGGAAAAGGAAGCATATCTTGACAAAGTACCCTAAAGAAGTTTCTGCCATGGCCATCTTTCAGCGAGGGCTTCCCAGGAGGAAGCAAGGTATCGATAATGATGAAGGATGAACTTTAAGTCAGAATTGCAAAAAAGTTACATGACTTTTGTCCAAGACTGTACATTATTAAGCTAAAATTATTATATAGAGCAATTTTTTCCTGCCATCTTGATAGGAACGCAATACACCATTACCAGACACAGCACAGATATTCCTTAAGGGGGGATGGGCCGGTTTTTCTGGCCCCCCTCTTCTCCCTCGTGTTTAGCTTCATTGTTTTTAGATTTTAAGACCTTCGGCCCATTAGTTTGGCGATTTTAAGACCTTTTGTCCTATTTCTTTGTCAATATTAAGACTTTTCGTGTCGTTTAGGTGTCAAATTTTTCCTGGCGAGCGATAGCGAGCCTATAATTTAAATGGAACCGGCATTTGGCCCGAGACATTTTTCTATCGAAAAATGTACAAATTAATCTTGAAGGAGGGTCTTGGGAGATGTTTTCTTAAGCCTTATGGAGGTCTAGGGAGGAAATTAAAAATATAATAAAAAGGTACATAAATGAACAAATACCTATGCCCATCCCCCCTTAACTCCTCCAGTACGATAACACCCTTTTCTATTACTTTGGATAACTTTACAAGATTTCATGCACCTTAAGAATGACCTGAGAGAGTTTGAGGGTTCACAGAATAGTTTACACTTTGATTTCTACAGTCGAGGTCCTTCCTAAGATAAACAAAATCATCTAGTGCCAGCCAGATCACAAAGAAACAGGCATCACCATGATGAAGGATGATGAAATAATTGAACTCCTCTAATGCTTCATTGTTGTTGTTGTTGTTGTTGCTGTTCCCCAGGCTGCCTGGCCGAACAGCCCCAAGGCCCCGAGCAAGACCAAGGCCATAACCGAGCGCCCCCTCAGAACCCTCCCTGCATACCACAATAAAGCCTGGGTGACCGAAGCCACTCCATGGCGGGGAGCTGAGGAGGGTGCGGAAACGCCCGGGAAACCAAAGCCCCATCCAGGGCCCTGTGCCCCTCAGCAATTATGAAGAGAAAGTTGAGGGGCAAAGGAAAAATGTGACGCTTTGGCTTCCAATCTTGGTAGATTGGGAGGTCAATCCACGGAAGAGACGCCGTCACTTGAGAATTAGAAAATATATAAGTAAAAGGAACAGTCATATTAAGCTATGGGTATGGCAGAGAGCGCTCAGTTCTCATTCTGATAGACCAGCCCATCACCACATGACTAGAACCCAATCCTCTCAGCATCAGCTAGGAAAGGCCCTAGAAAGCCGCCTTTGGCGGGGGGATAGCTCCCCTATTTCAACCCCTTTCAGGGTTGGGCACCCGCCCAACCCGCTTCATTGTTGATACACATTATTTCCAAATGAGACTGACAATTGTATGAGTAATTATTGTGGAAGCTGCTAATACTTACTCACACAAATGGTAAAATTGTTGTTAATACAGCAAAAACTGTATTCAAAATTTAATTACTGTAGCCTACTGTTATTTGTATTTTAGACTATTATGGTACAGGTATACACTCTGTAACCGTAATTACATTATTTAGCCACCAGCATTTAACCAATCTCATTATAACCATAATTTTGTGATTTATCCATTTATTCAATCCTACAGACTACCCATAATTAAATTATTTTGTTTTTTTAAATAATCCTACACAGTAATCCCAATTGAATTACAGTATTTAGCTTTTTAACCTATCTTGCACATTATGTAAAATAGTACAGTATAATTTAGCTTTTAATCAACATTCCACACTTATAACCAATAAGGACGCTCACGCTAATTTGCGTTGTTCAAATATTCTAATTTATAATTAGAAACGGGGTATCATGACTAAATGAAGGTCTTCTGTAGGGTGCTCTTGAAGTAAGATGCCTGCTGCTCCTGGGAAGTGGCTGTCTGTGGAAGCAAACAGGATGTGCTGGATAAGACAGTAACAAGCTCCCTTCAGCAGGTTGTCGCTAAACCAATCTTTCAAGTTATAACCATAATTGAATTATGATATTTAGGTTTTCACCATTCCTAAATGCTATAACTGTATTTCAGTGTTACAGTAAACAATCCTACACACAGTAACTAATTAAATTATTCAGTTTATTAACTGATCCTAAACACAATAACTCCAATAAAATAGTTTGACCGAGTAAGCTTTCAACCAATCCTACCCACCTGTAAGCCCACTTCAAGACTGATGTGGGACAGTATAGGTCTTCTGGAGGGTGCTCTCGTAGTAACAGGCTTGTTTGGCAGACCCTGGGAACTGACTGTCGGAGGAAGCAAACAATATCCGGTGGATGAGTCGGGAACACTCCTCCAGCATGTTCGTCAGGTTTTTCCCGCGGTAGTTCTCCAGTAGGGTGCATACTGTGTCCACAAAGATCGAACCTGGGAAGTAGAATGGTATAACAATAAAATAATAAAATAAAATATAAATAAAATAAAACAAACTACAGTATATGCCCTCTTAAGCATGCTTGGAGGGACCATATTACCAGTCTTGCTAAAAACAGAAGTTGGGAGTGCTCAACCGCCTCAGGGGGTTCTTTACCCCTGCACAGCTTCTTGCTCTGTACAGGAGCACAGTGCGTCCTTGTATTGAGTATTGTTCACATGTGTGGGGAGGATCCCCTCACACTGCAATTCTAGACAAAGTAGAAAGGAAGGCCTGTCGTATCATTAATTCACGCCGACTCACTAATTCTCTCTCTTTTCCGCAATGTTGCATCTCTCTCGCTACTACAATAATCAGTGCACCTCAGAGCTCTCCCAGTGTATACCACCTCCTCTACGTAGGGTACGTGGTACCAGTCTTGCAACACAATCCCACCACTACTCTGTGCAACTCTCCAACCCAAGAGTGAAATTTTACTCTCAGACTTTCTTCTATTCAACAGCTGAGCTCTGGAACTCTCTCCCAGAATCTGTCTTTCCCTCCTCCTATGACTTAAATTGCTTCAAACTCTGTGTGTCCAGGCATTTTAACTCTAACGTCCCTTGATTTTGGCTCTGTCACTCTTTCAACTATGGGGGAGGCACTCGCTACAGGCAGTTCTGCCTTTTGTCTCCCCCACTCACATGAAAAAAAAAAAAAAAAAAATACATGAGAGATTAGACCTGAGGCAGATTGGTAAGTAATGTGTTCAAAATTCTGTATGATAGAAAGAGGCTGTGGTGGATGAGGTGGCAATATTATTCATCAGGGTGCAGACTGTGCCTATGAAAATTGTACCTGGGGAGTAGAGTAGTACTACAGTAAAATCACTTAACTCTACTGTACACCATCTAAAGTATACAAGGGTCAAACCTGAGGAGTTAAAGATAATAACTATAAACTTCACTCTACAGTATTTGAAAGACCACCTAATAATCAGATCAGACTGTATCCTCAGGCATTTGAATACAGTTTGAAAAACCAAGTCTGACAGATTGTCACCATACCTCTCATAAAGCCTGAATGCCTTGGGCAGTGTGGCACTGGCCATGCTGCAGTCGATCTGGTAGTACGGTACATAATGCTGATATATTTGGTTCATCAGAGGGAAGTCTTCAAGCTGGACAGACATTGGCTATCTAAAGTATTCTTTGTTCATTCTAGTTGCTGATGCCAATGCAAAAGACCTTCCCAAAATATGCCAAAGGATGAGAAGGAGCTAACCTCAAAACAGATGCCTGAAAAATTGGCTCACTGTGTTTATCTACCTTTATCATCAAGTCTGAACGCAAGCTTCTCTGGAAGTGTTGCGCTAGCTATGACACGGTCCATCTGGTAGTACACGCTACTGATATCTTGGTTGATCAGCGGGATGTCTTCCGGACGGATTACTGCTCCACCGTCTGCAGCCACAGTCAGACCACCTGGACACGGGTGATTAGAACATGAGAGTAGGCTACTGTCGAGGTAGAATAATATTAATAAAAACTATTTGCCATACTGTTGAGGTAGAGTAATAGCAACTTAAACTTACACAATTTATACAAAAATACTCAGCCAACTAGTGATTTTGACTTGACTTAGTAATTATGAGACAGGGTAAAGCTCAGTTTAGTTAAATTAATTGAGGGCCCCACATTGGGCTGTTCTTGGGAAGTATACGAAAAGAAAAGGAATACAGTACATTGAGTCGCCAAATGTACTAAGCACAGCACACAACTCACCTTCTTCCCGTACTTGTATCGTTTTACATCCCCGACAGGCACACATGAAGAATATCTTGGGTTTCTTCCTGAAGTTTTCCAGCAGTGAGAAGTTGTAGATAAAGTCCTCCCTGGGGTACGGCTCATCCTTGGCCAGCAATATTTCCGTCTCCATCCCGTGAGAGATACACCAGAAGACAACTGAGTCGTAGAAATTGTACTTGGTCTTCCGCAGCTCCTTGGTGTATCTTTCTAACGTTTCCTTGGTGGGGTTTCTTTCTGTTAGGACTGTGAAGCCAAGCAAGTCGTGGAAGACGCTATCAATTTTGGCGATTTCATATTCTGCGCCGGGTCGGTCGTCAGTCACACAGAATATGACACAGAGACCTGTTGGTTTACACTCATTGGGATAATACTCAAAATCTTGGATGATTTTGGCAATAATCTTCTTCTCATCATCACTACATTGGAACTTTCGCTCTTCTTTGGCCATCTGCTTAAACAGATTCTTAAGATTATCTGTGTATATTCTGTTCAGCAGCTTATTGTACTCCAATATTCTGATAAAATAAAAGAAGAGAATTTCCTTCACACCCTCTTCCTCTTTCAACTGTTGGTCCGTGATTGTGATGCTCCCGGTGATATACTTCTTATACTGCTCATCATGCTTCATGATCAGGAACAACTTCTGCACCAGGGAGGGGGTCAGCTTGTCACAAATCCGGCACATCATCAGATTCTCGGCGTAGAGGAAAAAATTACCCCTCTTTTCAGTGTCCGTTAGCTTCATCATGTTCTGTACTTGGACCAATTTATCTCTGAGGCCGTGAAAGGGGATACTGAGGCTTTCACAGGCTTCCACAAACACCAAGAGATCCTCACCTTTCCGCACGGCCCAATCAGCAGCTTCTGTGCCTTCAGCAAACTCCACAAAAATCTGATTTGACAGCTCCCATGCTCTGAACTGTAAAAGGGTGGATATCCTGGAAGATTAACAAAAATTACTTACATTATGTTACATAATAGCCATTTGGAACATATAAACTAGTGTTGAAATAACTTTGAAAAGTTGACAGAATGAATATAAATACCACAAGAGGAGGAGCACTTTATTGACTGTTTCGCAGATAGCTTCTTCAGGTCACTAGTCATCTGAAGAAGCTATCTGCATAATGTTGTCAATAAAGCGCTCCTCCTCATATGGTGCTTACATTCCATATAACCTGGTATGGCGGGTGCCCAACCCCGAAAAGGGTTGAAATAGGGGAGCTATCCCCCCGCCAAAGGCGGCTTTCTAGGGCCTTTCCTAGCTGATGCTGAGAGGATTGGGTTCTAGTCATGTGGTGATGGGCTGGTCTATCAGAGTGAGAACTGAGCGATCTCTGCCATACCCATAGCTTACTCTGACTGTTCCTTTTACTTGTATATTTTCTAGATCTCAAGTGACGACGTCTCTTGCGTGGATTGACCTCCTAATCTACCAAGATTGGAAGCCAAAGCGTCACATCTTTCCTTTGCCCCTCAACTTTTCTCTTCATAATTGCTGAGGGGCACAGGGCCCTGGGTGGGGCTTTGGTTTCCCGGGCGTTTCCGCACCCTCCTCAGCTCCCCGCCATGGAGTGGCTTCGGTCACCCAGGCTTTATTGTGGTCGGCGGGGGGGGTTCTGTGGGGGCGCTCGGTTATGGCCTTGGCCTTGCTTGGGGCCTTGGGGCTGTTCGGCCAGGCAGCTTGGGGAAAAACAACAACAACAACAACCTGGTAATAATTTTCTACCAGGATGAGCTTACTGTATTGTACTATATAATATAAAGGCAATTATGAAAGGTGAATGGGGATGCCAATCATCCACATTCTGCACCAAATGTTTTGGACAGAGATTACATCTTTGCTGGAAAGTGTATCAGGTTAGTTGACTAGATACACTTTCCAGTACAGTATCTGTAGCCTGGGAAAATATAAGGTCCTGTATTTGGGAGCACAGTATTGCTCCCAACACTCCTGTATGGATCATAGAGGTGGCAAAGGGGCGCTGGAGTGGAGGGTTCCCACACAACTGTTGTGTTGTAGTTGGGGTTTCCCTTCTCTGTTTCCACTACCAAGAGTGCCAACTTTGGGCAACCAAAGCAGACATGTGCATACTGTCATACATGCATGTATCGAAGTCTGTTAAAGTACGGTCAATTATTGATATCTTTTGGGGGGATTTTGAACTGAACCTCTTTGCTAACATGTTATCTTCATCTGGTTAATTTCAAAGGTAGACTCCTGCCTTGAAAATTGACCATGCGGTGATTGCTTTTGTGGCTGGGATTGTGTTTATATTGAAAAAGAGCGGATTTGTTTAAATTAAAATGTAAAACTTGCAAACTAAACAAACCAAAATTGGGACAAGGACAATATAAAGTCAAATTAAATTATCAAAATCGCTATGTGGAAACAACGCTTACTAAAATGAAAATTATTAAATAAAAGAACACAATCCACCACATAGGGTGTACATTACTACATGAGCAAGTTGATCTGTTTCCCAAGCAAACTAATCGCACATATAACAACGCACTATCGTCACGTTAAAGGAAGTAGTCAAGTTTGGGAAGTCCGGGACGTTCTGGCAAATTTTACTAAACTCCGCATGAATAAAGAAACTACATGTTAAATGTCAAAATATTATTTAAAATCAAATTTGCAACATGACAAGACATTAACAATAGTACAAAATACAAATATTGATAAGATATCTATACTATTACAAAATAATATATAAAATACAGTACAGCACTCACTACCGATAGTGCTATCGGGTAGGTACCTGTAAGCATAGCATGCCTCAAGTGACCCCTATCAATAACTACCCTACAAATAACCTACATTTATAGCACAAATAAACTAAGGAAATCGCAAAAGTAAGCAATTGATACTATCGACAATGAATACATATAATATAAAGACAAATAAATGCAAAATATGAAGTAACAACAGATTTAAACAAAGAGTACTCTTTTAACAAGAACAATAAACGATATACAGTACCTGAATATAAAAAAAAAAAAAATCTTTTGCTGGAAGAGTTGGTGAGGTACAGTCAAGAGCATAAATCGCAACATACCCATTTGAATCAGTATACAGTAGAATGCAAACAAGACAATGCAATGCCTTATTATAGCTAATATGCTTCAGAACTTAGCGTTAATGGTTCAAATATTCGAATTGGTGTAACTTTACATATGCTGAGAACTGTACAGGTAATGTAAACTGGTAGTGAGATGGTATGGACATTTTGAGAGAATGGAAGAGGATACAAAGTACAAAGGAGTACAAAGGAAATCAAGCAACAACATATCTAGTGACCCTTCTAGGCTGCTTGTCCTCCAAAACACTGAGGATCAAGTGTCCAAACAGTGGTTTAGAGTGGGTAAGGGAACATTGGAAAGGGAACTACTACCCTGCCACTAACGTGGCAGGACTAGGAAGTTAGTAGGGGACATATGGGTTAGTAACTGAGGGGAGGATAAAATAAAGTTATTCATTTACAAACGCAGTCAGTCGCGGGTTTGATGCGAGATATTTGTCTAGGCGGAATTTAAATGAATCAACGGTGATGCAGTCTATAACGTCTCGGGGAAGCCCATTCCACAAGTTGACAACTCGATTGAAGAAGAAATTCTTAGATTCGTGTGAGTTAAAAGATTTACCAATAATTTTGCAACCGTTTCCCCGCGTGTAATTAGATTGGTCGATAGTGAAGTACTTACTACAGTTCATATTGTCGATGCCTTTGATGATTTTGAACACTTGAATTAAGTCACCTCTTAATCTGCGCTGGGTTAAAGGAAATAGATTTAATTCTCTAAGACGCTCTTCGTATGGTTTGTTCTTTAGGCTAGGTATCATTTTGGTAACTCTACGTTGAACTCGTTCTAGCTTGTTTATGTCTTTTTGGTAATAAGGGCACCAGCATTGAACGCAGTATTCCAGAAGAGGGCGGACTAAGGAATTGTAAAGGGTTAGGATAACTTCTTTGGATTTATGCTCAAATGATCTGCCTATAAAGCCAATTATTTTGTTTGCCTTCTTAACAACTTCTGAACATTGTTGACTCGGTTTTAGGTTACTCAATATTGTTACTCCCAGATCGGTTTCTCTGTTTACATTCTTAAGCTGAGTGCCATTCATCGAATAGTTTGCTTTCTCATTTAGGTATCCGATATGTAGTACTTTACATTTATCCGCATTGAAACTCATTTGCCAAATTTGGGCCCAATGTGACAATTTATCTAGATTGTGTTGCATATCGTCAACTTGATCTTTTGAGAGTACTCTATTTGCAATTTTTGTATCGTCAGCAAATTTTGAGATTGTACAGGTGAGACCCTCATCTATGTCGTTGATGTAAATTAGAAAGAGAATTGGTCCTAGTACCGATCCCTGGGGTACCCCGCTACTTACATTGGTCCATTTAGATGCCTTACCGTTTATGACTACTCTTTGCTTTCTGTCGCTGAGCCAATTTTCTATCCATTTCAACACACCGTCTTGTATTCCATGCACTTTTAGTTTTAGCAGTAAACGTTTGTGGGGAACTTTGTCAAAGGCCTTTTGAAAATCAAGGTATATAATATCTACAGCTTTACTCTCATTGTAGAGGTTGAGGATATCGTGGAAGAAGTCTAAGAGGTTTGTTAAACAGGAACGTTTTTTACGAAAGCCGTGTTGAGTATCTTTAAGTATGTTATTTTCCTCTAAGTGATTTACGAGTCTGTCTCTTATGACCGTTTCTAGCATTTTACATACAACTGAGGTTAAGCTAATTGGACGATAGTTACTGGGTAGGGATTTGCTGCCTTTTTTTAATATCGGTGTTACGTTGGCTATCTTCCACTGATCAGGCATAGTTCCAGACTGCAAGGATTTATTGAATAGTAATGTCAGTGGTTTGGAGAGCTCATCCTTAGCTTCCTTTAGAACTCTAGGCGAGATTGCATCAGGTCCAGGCGTTTTATTTACCTTGAGTTTATCTAAACAATTCAATACTTCTCTCTCTGTAATGGTGATATTGCTTAGAACATCTGAATTATCAATCTGAATCGGCGATGGTGTAGGGATATCACTGAGGTCTTCTGTTGTAAAAACTGATGCAAAGAAGGTATTGAGGGCATTACTCATTTGTACTTCGTCTTTGGTGTATTCTCCATTTTCATCGACTAACGGTCCAACAGTTGAAGTAACTACTTTTTTCTTTCTGATATAACTATAGAATTCTTTCGGGTTTGTTTTACTTTGATTCGCAATATGTAACTCTAGGGTCTTTTTACTTTGCTTAATTAACTTTTTGGCTTTGCGTCGTAGCTCTACAAATTTCACCCGTTCTTCGTCATTTTGTGAGGATTTTAATCTATCATTAGCAAATTTTTTAGCAAGCAGGCAGTTTGAAATATCTTTATTCCATCATTTGGGCTTATTATTATGGCCTGGACGCCGTATTTTCGATGGTATGCAGTCTTGCACTGCTTTTAGGTAAGTGGTTTCGAATAACTTCCAAGATGTATTTATGTCGTTATTGTTAATTAAAAAGCTCCAGTCAGTTTCTTTAAACATAGCTCTAAGTTTATGAAAGTTTGCTTTCTTGAAATTAGGGACTTTTTCGATGCTACTATTTGGTTCGTTATTAGTTAAGTTTAAAGTGAAAGTTATCATACGATGGTCGCTGTTACTGAATTCATCACCAACATTCAAATTCTCTATTAATTCTTCGTTTGTTGCAAGTACAATGTCAAGAACGTTATTACCACGGGTCGGTGTTCGAACAAATTGATAAAGCGAACTCTCTTGCAAATTCGTATACAAGTCATGTCCGGAGTGTGAATTGGGTGAGGAAAGTTACTAGCTTGGATGTGTGAGGTAGTGACCCAGGAAGAATTGAAGGGAAATATTGTAGGATGATTTCCAGGCCAGTGGACTGAATATGGAGATGGATCTACTTGGAGAATATTATCGGGTGAAAGACTTATACATGCCACAATGGATAAGGGTCTTTTCAACATACAAAATACAAACCATTGGAGGGTCCTGGGTAAGACCAGAGCTATAAAAAGTGAAGGACATTGAGTATATTACAGAACTTAATCAGGCAATAGTACAAACAAGTCCCTAAAGTATTAGTACTGTATTGATCTTCAGCACTACCAACCAATGAAGGGTCCTGGGCGAGACAAGAGCTGTGAGGAGTGTATAACAGCCCTGAACAGCGTTGAATTTGTTGCGGTGATGAACTGAAGGGGACAATGTACAAATTAGTCTTTAATGAGTGTAAATTATACTGTATTAAGCTCCAGCAATACAAACCAACAAAGGATCCTGGGTGAGACAAGGGCTGTGTGGAGTGCTTGGCAGCCCTGAAAGGCATTGAGTTTGTTGCGGTGACGTTGTGCCTCGCTGCTACCGGTCCCGGGATCCCCAGAGTCCAGGAGGAACAGTAGACGAGCCAACTTCCCCTGATCAATGCCCGTCAGATCTAGTACTGGCTCATCCATATCGTCTGAAGCAACAGAAGTAAGTAGATTGGTGTATGGGTATTCATCACTTACATATTATAAAATAAGTATCACAATTTAATATATATACAATACTGTACATACAGTACTGTACTGTACTGTGTGTATATATATATATATATATATATATATATATATATATATATATATATATATATATATATATATTTATAATACTGTACAGAATAGGGCGGGTGCCCAACCCCGAAAAGGGTTGAAATAGGGGAGCTATCCCCCCGCCAAAGGCGGCTTTCTAGGGCCTTTCCTAGCTGATGCTGAGAGGATTGGGTTCTAGTCATGTGGTGATGGGCTGGTCTATCAGAGTGAGAACTGAGCGATCTCTGCCATACCCATAGCTTACTCTGACTGTTCCTTTTACTTATATATTTTCTAGATCTCAAGTGACGGCGTCTCTTGCGTGGATTGACCTCCTAATCTACCAAGATTGGAAGCCAAAGCGTCACATCTTTCCTTTGCCCCTCAACTTTCTCTTCATAATTGCTGAGGGGCACAGGGCCCTGCGTGGGGCTTTGGTTTCCCGGGCGTTTCCGCACCCTCCTCAGCTCCCCGCCATGGAGTGGCTTCGGTCACCCAGGCTTTATTGTGGTCGGCAGGGAGGGTTCTGTGGGGGCGCTCGGTTATGGCCTTGGCCTTGCTTGGGGCCTTGGGGCTGTTCGGCCAGGCAGCTTGGGGAAAAACAACAACAACAACAACAACAACTGTATATATATATTTGTTTTTTCTATGTGGATGAGGGAGACAAAATGCTTAACTGCCTGTGACGAGTGCCTCCCCCAGAGTTGAAAGAGTGACAGGGCCAAAATCAAAGAACGCTCGAGCCAAAATGCCTGGACACACAGAGTTTGAACTAATTTATGTCATAGGATGAGGGGAAGATGATTCAGGGAAAGAGTTCCAGAGTGCAGCTGTTGAATGGAAGAAAGATTGGGAATATCGTTTTACTCTTGGGTTGGAGAGTTACACAGAGTCAGGGTGTCAAACCGAAACAATTATGTTTGAAGCTTTAAATTATTATGAGAAGGAATGCAAGAAAAGGAACATAAAATAGCATTGTGTTGGCCATTTTAGCACTTCTAAAGACATAATTGGAACTATAAACCTTAAATTTATCTTGACATATACAATAATATAGACTAAAAATAATTAACTTGTCTTTCGTTTGACACCCTGCACAGAGTAGGAGTGGGATTGTGCATACAGTACTGTATACTGTATATATACTGTATACAGTACCTGTACTGAATATATGCAAAGAAACACCATTTGAGGAGGAGCACTTTCTTGACAATGTTTCGCAGAAAGCTTCTACAGGTCAGTAACCTTTAGAAGCTATCTGCTAAACGTTGTCAATAAAGTGCTCATCCTCAAATGGCATTCCTATTAATTCTGTGAACAATTTTAAAGTTAATTTAAAAATATATATACTGTACAGTGTACCCCCAGTAAATGCGCCTATATGGGCTGCAAAATGCGCCGCATTTACGGAATCCGCATATTGTGGAGTTAATAATCAATGGGAATAAATGCTTATGGTCAGACAGCCCCTCCGAACTAACCCCTTTTTAGCCTACCATACACCCGATAACCCACCCAATAACCATTTCTGAAAGATACACTTTATATTAGAAATATCAAATAAAACAAAAAATATAACACCATTTAGATAGAGGACTGCTGGGCGTGATGGAAGGGAGGGAGGATATCGGCCGCATTTTCGGTAGGCGACACTCGGTAATATGGCAGGAAGTACGTATTTCCCCTTGAATCAAAACGGCCAAACCGCATATACAGAATTTCGAGCCGCATTTACAGAGTCCTTAAAATATATTATTTCTGATTAGCCACCGCATATAGGGAATCCGCATTTACTGAAGGCGCATTTAGTGGGGGAGCACTGTATATATATATATATATATACCGGTATATATATATATAATTGAAACACCATAAGCATAATTAATTGCTGCATATATGCCGGTGATGGGGCCGAAGCCGCCACTATCGCCAGAATTAAATGCAGATGGGGAAAGTTCAGAGAACTATTGCCACTACTTACCATGAGAAGACTCCCTCTCCCCTTCTTGAAGTGAAAGGCGTAAGCTTCATGCGTTAGAAGCCCAATGACATATGCTTCAGAAATGTGGCCTGTCAAAACGAATTATATCAACAGAATGAAACTTAACGAGATGAGAATGGAGAGATGGATGTGTGGGGCCAACTGCAAGATAGGATATCTAGTGAAAAGCTGAGGACACGGCTTGGTGTCAAGTCAAGAGTATTAGGGATGAGATGCATACTAGCAGGCTTGGATGGTTTACACATGTTGAGAGGATGGATGAACCAAATTGGGTTACAAGATGCAGGTCTGTGAACATAGAGGGAGCTACACCAAGGGGCAGACCAAGAAAGATGTGGGATCAGACCTTATGGTCTGATCTTGAATAAAAAACCCTGACAAGTGAGGTAGCTCAGAACCGGGCTGCCTTTGAGAGCTGCCATTAGGACATGATACCGGAACTGCAATTTGTGTGGAGCACTCGGTCTATACATTTTTGTATGTACTGTTGTTGTTGTTGTTGTTGTTCCCCAACCTGCCTGGCCGAACAGCCCCAAGGCCCCGAGCAAGGCCAAGGCCATAACCGAGCGCCCCCACAGAACCCTCCCTGCCGACCACAATAAAGCCTGGGTGACCGAAGCCACTCCATGGCGGGGAGCTGAGGAGGGTGCAGAAACGCCCGGGAAACCAAAGCCCCACCCAGGGCCTTGTGCCCCTCAGCAGTTATGAAAAGAAAGTTGAGGGGCAAAGGAAAAATGTGACGCTTTGGCTTCCAATCTTGGTAGATTGGGAGGTCAATCCACGGAAGGGACGCCGTCACTTGAGATCTAGAAAATATATAAGTAAAAGGAACAGTCAGAGTAAGCTATGGGTATGGCAGAGATCGCTCAGTTCTCACTCTGATAGACCAGCCTATCACCACATGACTAGAACCCAATCCTCTCAGCATCAGCTAGGAAAGGCCCTAGAAAGCCGCTTTTGGCGGGGGGATAGCTCCCCTATTTCAACCCCTTTCAGGGTTGGGCACCCGCCCAAGTGGTAGATACGTGCCGCAGGGGACTCTTATTAGTCCTACCTGAGCACTGTTTGACGCCACACCAGAGTTGGTCACAGTGTTCACATGTTGGGGCAGCGTTGTGGCAGGACTTCATTATTCTATAGTCCAAGTTGCCTAATGGTGGTGCACTGGCAATGAATGAGTGAATGAATGAATATCCTACTTTGTAAATTAATAGCACTGCCTTATCCATAACGTTATAGAAAAATGTGATAAAATATATCAGTGTACAGTAGAGGCATATTTTACTTGAAAAAGTATAGCAAAACTTCCAGTAAATTATTAGCACTGCCACCTCTACATCACTGAAACACTGATAAAATAAAAAATTGGTCTCCACATGTTTGTCTCTTAAATACTGTACTGTACAGTAATGTAACAAAACTAATCATGTAAATATATTATGATTGTGTCTTCCATTTCATCTGAAACAACAGAAATGGCACTTAGCCTACATACATACAGTACAGTATATTATAACCCCTTCAATTATTTTGTAGAAAAGTGTAATAAAACCGATTCCTTGTAACCATAGTATAATCAATAAATAATGTAATTGTACTGCATACCGTGCTGGGGAAAAAATGCTTAAAAAAGATTTATATGGATAAGTTACAGTTGTGTGAACAAGAGGTGCATTCCTGGTGGTGTGTGTGTGTGGACTGAATATATTACAGTACCTTTGTGCTTCATGTAAGTCAATACAGTATAAGACTAGAGAGAATTGACACCGTACTGGTGATACAGCTTTGGAGTCTGTGGATGAATTCACTACTTGTGAGCTTCAGGCTGTAAGGAAAATTTAGCTGTAGACATTAATATTTAGCAGAAATACAAAAATAATGGATCTGTGATGAATGAAAAATGTGTTGCAATATGAGTTAAGGTGCTTACCATTATGTGTGTACTACATACAATCATATTATATTTTGTACATCTGCTAAATACTAATGTCAATTGTTTGAACTGTCACACAGCCTGATATTTGCAAGTTATCACTTTTGATGTTATTTTGTTGAAGATTAGTGCAAGGGTTTGGATAGAAGATAGTTTAATAGGCGCATTCACAGACGCGGGCAATAGGTTCAAATTGTGATAAAAGGCTTAAAATGTAGCTTATGTGTCTATCTATCTATCTCTATCTATTGCCTGACGCCGTGATCCCCGAAGGGGTGGCCACGAACGAACCGCCCCCATGCACCTCTGTCCCCAGTCAGTCGACGCCCCTCCCCCCAACCAGCACCGCCTTCGTTCATGTAGTTCCTCACTCCATCCTTCCACCTCATATTCGGTCTACCTCTCCCCCTCTGTCCCTCCACCTCGCTCTCGTACACCCTCTTAGTCATTCTCTCATTCTCTCGCTTTCCATACGTTCCATATGGCCGAACCATCTCAAGTTGTTCCTTTTCACACTTTCCAGCACATCTACCTCCACACCACACCTCCTTCTTACTTCCTCATTAGTCTGTCTATCCCTCCATGTAACTCCGCACGCACTCCTTAAGTAATTCATTTCCACTGCTCTCACTCTTGGTCTGAGTCTCTCAACCAACGTCCATGCTTCGCTTCCGTAAGTCAGTGTCGGGATTACCACACTGTCATGCAAGGACTTCTTCACTTCCATACTGACCACCCTATTTCTTGTTACTGCTTTTAGCGTTCCTACAACCCTCTTCCCCTGTTGTACCCTCTCCCGCACCTCTTCATCCATAGTCCCATCTTTACTCAACACACTGCCCAGATACTTAAAAGAGTTGACGATCTCCATAGCCTGACCGTTCAGCTTCACCTCACACTCTGTGACTTCACCCCTTTCGAAGACCATAACCTTGCTCTTCCCCGTATTTACCTTCAAATTCCGTTTTTCGCACACTGTTCCAAACTCATTTACCAGACCCTGCAACTCCCATTCATTATCACTCATCAGAACTGTATCATCCGCAAACAGCAGTATAGGTAGCTTCCACTCAATTCCCTCCCTTTTCAGCGATACACCAACATCCACTGCTCTTGATAGTATTTCTTTCATAACTCCATCCATATATACAGTAAACAACCACGGGGACATCACACACCCCTGTTTCAAACCAACATTCAGGTCAAAGAACTCGCTCTGCTCACTCTCCACACATACTGCCGCCTTTGCACCCTCATACATGCTCTTCACTGCTTTCAGCAACTTGCCCTCTACTCCGTATATTCTAAGTACTTTCCACAAACCTTCTCTATCCACTCTGTCATAGGCCTTCTCTAAGTCCATAAAGGCAACATACACCTTTTGTTTCTTCTCCAGATACTTCTCCACAACACAATTCAGGGTAAAAATCTGATCTACACATCCTCTTCCCTTCCTAAAACCTCCCTGCTCGTCGCCTATCCATTTCTCCGTTCTCACTCTCACTCTCTCAATCACTACCCTACTGTATACCTTCCCTACTACGCTTAGAAGACATATTCCTCGGTGGTTACCACACACTCCTCTTTCCCCTTTGCCCTTATATAGGGGGACTATTATGCCAGTCTTCCAGTCATCGGGTGCACTCCCCTTCTCCCATGCTAGTTTGCACATTTTCCATACCCATTCTATCACTATCTCACCACCATACCTCAACATTTCCCCACACACTCCATCTGTTCCTGGTGCTTTCCCCAACTTCACTCTCTTTTCATGGCTTCCCACACTTCTGACCTCCTGATCCCCACCTCCTCCTCCACTACTTCTCTTCTTCTCCCTCCCATACCATATCCAGCTATGTTTGCTGGCTCTTCATTCCTTTCATTTAGCAACTCACTGAAGTACTCCCTCCATCTTTCGACTCTCTCTTGCTTCTCGGCTAGCATTCTCCCATTCTTATCTTTCACACCCTTACTGTTTCCCTTGCTACCTTCCCTAACTTTCTTGACTTCTTTCCAGAACAGTTTCTTACTCTCCCTCCATTTTACACTCAGATTCCTTCCAAATTCCTCATCTACTCTTCTCTTACTTTCCTTCACTACTCTCTTCACCACCCTCTTACTCTCCACGTACCTCGCTCGTTTCTGCCTCTCGGAATCTTCATTCCCTCTACTACCCAACCACTCTCTATATGCTTTCTTCTTTTCTTCCACAGCTATTCTTACCTCTTCTGTCCACCATGCTGTACCTTTCACTCCCCTCCCTCTTCTCCTCACTCCACACACCTCCTCACATGCTGCACAGATCTCATCCTTAAACACCTTGCTCATCTCCTCCACTTCCTCCATAACTTCCAGGTCGAACCCACCTAGTCGTCTTTCCACTGCTCTCCTGTACTCCTCCCTGACTTCCTCCTCCTGCAACCTCTCCACCCTCCTCACCATTCCACCCTCCTCTCGCCTCCCTCCCGCTCTCCTCACCCACTTCTTTTGTATCCTAACCTTAGCTACCACTACATAATGATCAGACAGACCCCCTCCAATACCCCTATACACCCTAGCATCCATCACAGATTTCTTCATTCGTTCATCCACACATACATAATCAATCAATGACTTTCGTTCCACCACTGTCTTATCCTTCATCGACAACATCCGTTTCCACGTGTACCTGTGGATCATTCTGTGTCGGAAGAAGGTGTTGGCTATCCACAGCCTCCTCCCCACACATACGTCCACAAGTGCACTATGTGTCTATCGAGCTCATTCAAAAGCTTACATTTGCTCAGCGAGGTCATCAAAAATCAGCAGGGAGAAAAGTAAGGATTTTAAAAGCTACTGATGGGTCCTGGCAAGATTTTAAATGTCATTATGGTCCATATCTAGACATAAATCAAACAAAACATGTCGGACACATGCCTACTGACAACATCCCTATAATCACAGTCAAAAGATACAGGCTAAAATAAAAACCTAACATGAAAAGATAAGAATACAGGTGGTTTAAACCTCAAGTGGCAACTTTAGTCTCGGTAACATTGAGGTAGCCAGCCGGCTAGTCTAGTTGCGAATGTTTTTACTTCCTACCCAGGAGTCTCAAGTTCGCCTCCGCTCAAGTGTGAAGGTTTTTCACTAGCCCTGGTTGGTACTGTCCCCTTAGAACAAGGGAATAGGTAATGGTCTCTGTTGGCTGTTAAAGTGCTATTGAATCTCAGAGTGGAGGCTAGAGAGAAATGGCGCTTAATAGACCTGATATTATTATTATTATTACTGTATTATTATTATTATTATCAAAACCTTATGGCGAAAGAATGGAAAGAAAGGGTGAAAGCAACTTAGGAGTATGAATGTAGCATGGATGGTACAATAACAAAAATGGTAGTGTCTCACCTTCACTATTTTCACTATTTCTCTCCCTCACCCACAAGCTTACTACCTCTCACGTGATTGCGTTATGTCGCCCGCGGCCATGGTTAGTCTGAGACCAAGTCAAGAGTGAGGGAGTGTGTGTGGTATTGTGCTGAGGTATATCATGTCCATGTGATCGATACAAACACACACACGCATTAGTACACACAGCCGAATATTGATCGACTTTGTCTCATACACATGTATATGCACACGCGTTCAAGGGGTGGAATTGCTACTTGATGCTGCTGCGATGATAAACATCGAACATAGCAATGAAGAAAGATGTGGTTTTCACCATTTTCAAGCTAAATGAAGGTACAGTACGTGATAATGAAATTTTATTTAATATTGTATTAATATTTTGTAGTTGTGTGTAAATAAAGAAAATAAATAATATATTTTACTTTGACCAGATATTGATTGAGAATTGTAATTGAAGGAGTTAAGATGAATGAATTATCACAAACCCACATAACTTTGCCTGCAGTAACAATTGCCAGAATAGCAGTGACATAATTGCCTTTAGACTGTACTCTCCAAACTGTTTGGTTGTACCTTTCTACTTGGTACCAACATGTGATCCAGATGGCATTAGGTGTAACTAAAATGTGGCTAATAGCCTGCATAAGTAGCTGTTACACAATGTTATGAAACATGAAACTGTGAACATTGAGGGAAAACACTGATCACGCTTAAAAATATTCCCTCAGCGTGTCAGAATTGATCAATGAAATGCACACCCATTGTCATTGCTGGCAATTGTACATACATATTTTTTAAAGACCAAGTGTCACAGGCCGTAGCTCGATTGGTAGAGCAGTTCGCGGGCTAACCGTGAGGTTGACGGTTCGAGCCTCGGGCCAGCCAGTGTGTTATTGGCAGACGTCAGTGCTGTTGGTGAACGGTGCGGTCTAGCAATCTGTGGCAACTATTCACTAAGTCCCTTATTCATCAGGGCACCCACCCTAGCCTTGCTATTCAGCAGGGAGTGTATGGTGGTAAAAACTGCATCATCAGAAGAAGATACAGTATATGTTTTCCAGCTTGGGAAAATACTAGACTACTGTACTGCTGTCACCCGGGCCAGCCCTATTTGAGTTTTGTTCTGAAACTCAGTGGTCTGGTTAGACTACTGTATTAAAAAAAAAAAAAAAAAAAAAAAAAACTACAGTACTGTTACCCCGGGCTATATGTCAACCAACTTGATGTGATGCTGAAAAGTGAGGCTGATCAACTGACCTCACACTTTCCTGCAGAGATGCTTTCTTGGACCAAAACATGGCCATAATACAGAATATGGGACTCATCAGACTTGGTCGGCAACCTATCTTTGGGAGGAGACAACCTTATAAAAATCTGGGTGGATGGGACTTCTCAGCCTTATTTGGCAACCTGTCTAGGGGAGTTTACCTTATGCAAATCTTTACTGCTCACCTAAGGGTGAAGCAAGTTAGTGGATAAACTAGCCACCCAACACTGTTGAAAATTAGTGTTGGTTGAAAAATAGTGTTAAAAAGATACACTGAGGGCCTCGGAGTCAGATGGACCCTAAATTGGGTGGTCAATCTTGTAAGTCCTTGAATAAATTGGCACTGGCTGTCCTTCTCATGAGGGACAGGTCTGCGTGGGGGCGTTTTGTGTATGGCCACCCTCATAAAGGGGAGTAAGGTGTCCAGCAATAGAATGATAGAATATACAGTCTATAAATAATTCTCACATACTCAGGTTTCCGCTCCTATTTATTCTTTCATTTCTATTTACCATACGGAACTTTTCTCCCTTATACATTTACACTAATATTTTCAATAATGGCTCAAAGATAATGGTACACAAAATCATCAACTGTATAAAGTATTAATACTATTGTATATCATGTGACACTTTATATTTCTATTACAATGCACTTTGCTTTTAACACAATAACACTATCTACGGTATAACAAATCACAACTTTTAATATACAAAGGATTACTCAAAAAAATAATCTCTTATAGCAAGTGTTAGTGCAAATACTAATTCAATACAGTATACCAACAATTAAGTACAGTATAAGAAACTACCACCAGGATGTTAGATGCAATTCCATAACAGCAACAAGGTGCTTAAGAGCTTGCTTTACCTAGGTGCAAAGAAAAGTATCTTGCTTATTATTAGGAATAGGTTGAAAAGAAGATTTTAGCTTTGTGTGAGACTGTAATTGCTTTTGTTTCTTTTTACTAAATTACTACTCATTGATCTTGTGGGTTAGGAGAAATATTTAAAGTAGACTTAAGAGAGCCCACAGCATAATAACTAGTCTCTTTATTACAAGTCTTGAAATCCTGAATCCTCCAACCTCTCATAACTTGAAAGCTACTAAATCAATCAAGCTGACATTTCTACCATTGGTAAAGTCACCAGTAAATAAGTGTTCTAGCTCTCCCTGAGTTATAAGAGGTTAAGCTAGGGGTCACAATTTTAGACTTGTTATAATGAATAGACTAAAGTAAAGTGACCGACACAAAGATCACCACTGCATTAATAAGGCCACCTGTATTAAAATTCACTAGGATATCTCCATTAGTAGCACTTCTCAAATGTTTTCATTAATTTTCATGTCTCTAGTAAAGTTAGAAGATTACTAGTAGTGCTGATTATGCTGATTGGTATGGAGATATTAGAGTACAGATGGAATAATACAAACAGGAGCAGCTTTTTATAAAACTTATGTAACTTTCCTAATTTTATCAATTTAATCAAACTAAATACAGTACAGTATGTCCTCGTTGTACGCAAGTTTATGGGGACACATGCCCTCGCGTAAGGTACTAGAAAATCGCGTACACAGAATAACACATCTTACGGCAGATAATGCACATGGTGAAAACTCCTGTTCAAAATAGAAATTTTTACTGATTAATCCTTGGCTGCACTTCCTTTTCACCTTCTTTTTCGCGATTGATAATGAGAGTACAGTTGGTTCATGCCGTATGTGTGTATGTGTGTGCAGGGAGGGGATGGGGGTTATCGGGAGTGACGTAACGTCCAAGCAATCGATAGTGAGTGTAGGTGCATGCGTATGTGTGTGTGCGGGGACTCCAGGGGAGGTTGCTGACCGACATCTGTATCTCCGATGTGTGTACTGTAAACTCTCTTGCTCATCATGCTCCATGTTTAATTTGGCTACATTTGGACCCCGCTCGCGTATAATGTGATTCGCTCACAAAGAACTTGTGATTTTTCTCAAAGATTGTTAGACAGAAGTACAAGTATAATTGTACCCAAATTCACCGTTGCTTACCCAGTACATTACTAATCATGCTACTGAGTTAGTGTTTCTTTTCGTAATTAATTTGATCAACTCGAACAATGTTAAAGACATACATACATACAAGTTTAAAGACTGTTTGTCCACAGAAGCTGTGGTTACAGTCTCACGTCCTAAATGGCAGCTTTCCAGGCGGTCCTGTCAAGGGCCGCCTGTGTTGTCAAGTTCTTTATTTTGAGATCGGACTGGAGTACCCGAGCCCACGTCATTCTAGGTCCACCCCTACGCGCAGCTCCCCCCAAGTTCACTGTCCGGCATTTCTTCACCCAGTTCTGATCATCCATTCTCTCCACATGTCCAAACCAACCAAGTCGGTTCGTGCGCATCACTTCACTGATACTCCTAATGCCCAGACGCCTTCTCAATTCCTCACTCGATACCCTGTCCCTAAGATTAACCCCACACATCCATCTCACCATTCTCTTCTCATTTCGTTCCATTCTATTGACATCCTCCGCTTTAACCGGGCACGTCTCAGAGGCATAGGTCATCGCGCTCCTAACACACGAGGTATACACCTTCCCTTTAAGGTGGGGTGGGAGCCCTCTCATGGTCAGGAGTGGCAACAGCTCTCTAAACTTTCCCCAGCCACTTCTGACTCTAGCAATGGAGCTAGCTTCAGCGCCACCTCCAGCGGAAACTGTATCGCCCAGGTAACAGAACTTTTTCACACACTCCAGCGTTACACTGTCGAAATCAAAACTGACAGGCGGGTCATTTAATACAAGATCTCCCTTGCACACTGCACATTCAAAGTCTATGATTCTTGTCAAAGGTCCTCTAGCTCCACTACATCTCTTGTGTACCCAGTCACTACAGACACAACATTGAATTGAATTACATCCCACCCCCTTCCCACATACTGCGCATGGATAGTCACCGCTTCTTTCCATAGCTCCACGCCCTACTCCACTAATCATGACCTTTGTTTTGTCTATGTTAACTCTTAGACCCATATTTGCCATACCTTCCCTCCATCTTTTGAACTTCGCCTCTGCTTCCTGCGCACTATCTGCGATAAGAACTAGATCATCTGCATATAACATCTCCCATGGGAGTCCTGTCCTAAATTCCCTTGACAGAGCCTCCAAGACTAAAACAAACAGTAATGGGCTCAGAACTGAGCCTTGGTGAACTCCAACTTTCACTGAGAACTCTTCACTCAGGCCCCCGTTTACTCTAACTGCTGCCCGTGATCCCTCATACATTCTCATTATCACACGCACCAACCACTCTTCTACTCCAAGTTTTCTCATAGCCCACTGCACTACCTCCCTGGGCACCCGGTCGAAGGCCTTCTCCAGATCTACAAAAACTAGGTATAACTCCCTGTTTTTCTCTAGGTACCTCTCTTGCATTTGCCTAAGAGTGAAGATAGCATCAATTGTGCCACGTCCCGGCATAAATCCAAACTGCATGTCGCTGATAGCAACACTTTCCCTGATCATGCATTCAAAGACCCTTTCGCTGACTTTCATGATTTGATCGAGCATTTTCAAACCCCGATAATTTCCCCTGTCTAAGGAGTCACTCTTGCCTTTATATATATTTACTATAACACTTTCCTGCCAAGCATAGGGAACTTTTTCTTCCTTTATGATAGCATTAATCAACTCTGTGACCAATTTTACCCCAGTATCTCCAGCTGCTTTTAGCATCTCGGCGACAATGCCGGAGCTCCCAGCGGCTTTTCCTGACTTCATTTTATCTATAGCACTTTTAACAGCGTCGTACCCTATCAAAGGCGGAGGGCCTTGTACTGGGACTACAGTGCTGAGCTGTTCCCTGTTCCATTCAAACTCCACATTAAGCAGTCTTTCTTATGGTTTCTATAATATTGTTAGATACTCATACTGGTGTTAAGAACATAAACAAGTTGTGAAAAAGGTGAAAACAAAGTCATATGCATTCTAGCAGTGTTATAGCTTGTAATAATATTAAATACCAAGTATTGTACTTTACACAGATAATGCAGATTGCTCCAGTACACATATACATTAAAACCCCTCTCTCTCTTAGACTAATTGAAGGAAGATCCTATCTGGAAGTGTAAAATGCCATTCTTCCTGATTTTCATCTTAGACTATTGGACAAAAACCTCAGTAATTCGGAATCTGTTCAAGATCAAGGTGATAATCCAAACCAGATATAGGTTGTCCAAACATATACCTTAATCTTTTGGACAAAATTAGAAAGATAAAGGTACCGTATATGTCTTAACTGAATACCATTGTTAAGACATAATCCTTGATACTTCAGACTTTAGCCTCACTCTTTCAGACTCTGTTTAAAAGAGTGCTAGATAGTCTGGACTGAATACCTAGTCCAAAATTGGGGGTTTGAAGAAGTCTGTGCTCCAAAAGAGAGAGTGGTTTTACTGCATTGAGGACTCTACTACACTACTGGATCAATATTGTGAGTAAGCTACACCAATACCTCCATAACACTGTCATTAACAACTTGCCTTCTCTCTCATCTTATTCCTGAACAGCTCCGCCACCTCATGTCTTAACTGAAGAAAGATACAGTACTTAGCTTTAAGGCCAATGATAATATGGTTAATATGGATACCAACTTACTTCTTTGTAGAATTTCTTAGAATCATAGTTAATAATTCCACATGGAAAGCTTTGGATATATGAAAATTTAAATATAATACTGCAGGAATTTTTTGTTTTAAACAGTACTGCACAGTATTACCAGTATATCTTTACGGCAAATATAATTGACATGCTCATTACTGTATATATATAAAAAGCTAAACACAATATGTATTTATAGATTTAACACAGCATGTTCATAAAGTAATCGAGGTGAACAAGCTCAATGTCCTATAACTAATTGCAGAAAGCTACCGACTCACTTAAACTAAAGACTTTTCATTGTGACAAGTCTAGATATCCTGACTTTCAACCTCCCATAACTCTATAAGGACTTGTGCAGCTGAGCTGACTTTCATAACATTTGTTAAGAGTCAACTATAGGTAGCCCCAACGAACTTGACAATAATCTTGATCCTTAACCTCTCTGTAACTCAAAAGGACCTTGAGCAAACTTGCTATAAATATCCACACCTATTTCCTATTGGAATCTTCCCAAATGATAGAAACGTCAGCCTGATTGCTTTCATTCATTTCGAGTTATAAGAAGTCAAGTGGTCAAGATAATTGTCAAGTTCGCTGGCACTACCTATAGTAAGTAAATGTGGACATTTACGACCAATTTACTTCTGCCCTTCCTGAGTTACAAGAGGTTAAGGTTACAATTTCGAGACTAGCCATAATGAATAGACTGAATTTATAAACAGTAAAACCCCTCTCTTTGGTCTAATAGGGAGGAGATACTGTTTGGATGAACATTTGAGTGAAAATGAGAGGTAAGTGTCTGAACATACACTTACAATGATATTCAGTTTGTATTCCAATGATTCAGACATTTACTTAGTTTTTTTAACTTGTCTGAGAGAGAAATATAAGTTTAAACCAGATACCTAGTCCCAAATCCCCGAGTTTCCTGATCCAGGAGTCCTAATGAGAGGGGCTTTACTGTACAGTAACTGACTGAAGGCAGAAATACACAGGGGATCATTCCGACAATTTTTGATCCGCAACTCTCTTCTGCTAATATATAGAATCTGTTTTGCATTGGTATTGGCAACTAGACTGAAGAAGGAAGATTATAGCAAGTGACCAAACTCTCCTAGAAGCATATTACAGAAGCTGCCAGATCAGAGTTGTGGGAAAAAGAGCTTGTGTAAATCCTCCTTCATTGGACGTACTGGTAAATTGCCAGATATTTTCAAACACACAGAGGCAAGCATAGTACCTAATAACACTTTTCAAAGCTGCACATTGGCTAGAATTCACTTCCCTCGAATTGCTTTCCACAAACTTACAATCTACAAATGTTTAAATCCAGTTGTTACAAACATTTTATGAATGGAGGATGCCTTTAGGCACATGGACCTTTTTGTTTTATCTGTGTTTTTCCTTCCTCCGTTCATTGTCTCAAAAAAAAAAACAAAAAAAAAAAAACAAAAAAAAACTGTACTATTAGCTTGTTCTTTCTATATAATAAAACCCATTTATACAGGTCTGTATTTTGTTCTGGCTATCAATAGACATTTTAGGAATGACATGTTGGAGTTGAATGAATAAAGACGAAAGCTTTGTACCCTCAGATAAACTATAGGTCATTCCTAACCAGACAAAATCATCTAGTGTTTGCCAGAAAAATACACAAAATAGAGAACAAACCAGCAGCCTAAAGTGGTTAAAAGTAGTACAATATATAAAGCATGCTGTTGGTATAGGAAATGACAGGAACACCAGAGAGAAGTGAGTGGAGGCAGTCAATCAGTGTTCCATTCTCATTCCCTTCCTGCTGCCACGACGTTAGCGACGGGCAGCGCACTCTCACTACCTGGTAAACAAACAGGTGTAGGTTGTTGTGTTGGTGGTGTAATGATTTAGGTGCTTATGTTCTGGGTGTGGTGTCCTGAGTTCGAATCCCGGGAGGACCATTATGCTTTCATTAGTTTATTCAAGTACATTGGGGTTTGTAATTGATGATTAATGTTAAGAATGGGGTGTTACTAATACATCTGGTGCTATTGTGGTAGGTGGGGGTGCTTATCTTATATACCGTGCTGCCCTGTTGTTGTTGTTGTCGTTCCCTAGGCTGCCTGGCCGAATAGCCCCGAGTCCCTAAGGAAGGCAATAGCCGAGTGCTGCCCAGTAAACCAGTTCAGCTTCGCATAAAGACCCGAATACCTAGACATGCCCCATCATTGTCGGTGGTAACTACCATAGATTTGCTGTGTTCCTGTAATACCAATAATATTGAGGCAAGAGCCTAAACGGAAAATATGATGCAGAAAAATACTTGAGCTGCCAGCCCAAGTAGAATATCCTTTTTGGTCTTGTGGTTAAAGTACTCGCCTCGTATGCGGAGGAACCCGGATTAAAATCCCAGCCCGGGATAGCTCCCTAAACATATTTTTGGGAGGAGATATCTTCATTTAATGAAGCTTAGCTGCTATGGCATAATTGTAAATAGCATAGCAAAAATAAATGAGAGCAACCCCGCCTTACATTCCTAGCTAGCCCGGGAACTGCGGGGAGACTCTTAAGAGTTCCCCCGGCGGACTGCGGGAAGACTCTTAACCCGGCAAGCGCGATAGGCCTCACGGAAGGCTTCCTATAGGGAACGCGATAGGCCTCACGGAAGCAGGACCATAAAAAAAGCCTTCCATAAAAAAAAGGGCCTATCAAAACAAAGGAATTTGTCTCTAGGTGAGATAATTCCCCTCCAGTACTCATCCATGTAAATCTCACCCACCCCCCTCCCCTACCTTATTCCCCCCTCCCTCCCCTCCTCAATTATCACCTATTTTTCCTCTTATTATCATCATTTATCGGTTATTTTTCTCTCCCGCGATAATGTAGCACAAGTGGGTTGCATAAAAGATCGTTATGCAACACCCAGACACCGGCACACACCGCCCCGCTCGTCTCAGTTGACTCCCAGACAGCGAGAGGGGAGGGCTGCCTGTGTCTCTCTCTCTCGCCTGAGATTATGACCGGGTGGCCAATATCTTCGTTTTTCACCACCCAAATGCTTTCCCACTTATTTTAGCACTCTTGAAGGTTCATATATACATCATATATGTAAAATAAAAGCATACCGAAAACAAATAATGGTTTATATTGTAAATATAACGAATTCTGTCAGAATCCAGGGCTAGAAATGCACAAATAACTACCCTAGCACCTAGGTCTATATCGCGCTTGTCAGGTTAAGAGTAAGGGAAAAAAAAAAAACATTTAAAACACCCAATTTTTGTTTTGTTTTTTTGTTTTTATGTTTTTATTTTTTTTTTGCCCCTGGGCCATGCCAAATAGCACTCCTCCACCTCCCCTCCTTCAGTTATCACCTATTTTCCCTGTTATTCCCTTATTCTGTGGTTAATTTTCGTGCTAACATTAGCGAGTTGGTAGCAGGGCGTTGTCATCACTGTTACCAAGCGTGGGAAAGGGCGAGAGAGAGACTATTGCGGAACAGTGTCTCTCCAGACAAGGGGAGGGGTGGAGGGCAGGGAGGTTGCCTCAGCCATACATTATGTAACTCCCGGCCTGTATCGCCGATTTTGACCATCCAAACACTGTTTCCACTTGTTTTATTGTTGTAACAGGTTAATACCTTTATAATCAACCTATAATAGGCACATATGGATAAGTATTAATGCTATTTATGGTAAAATAACGATGTTAGTGATGGGAACAGCTCAAATACGTCAGCACAGGAGTGTGGTGTCTCATACCCCCCATGCGCACTTCTTAGGCTAGTCAACATGATATGCTAGGTTTTGTACTGTAATTGTAATTAAAGTACAGTCGGTACTGTAATAATGTTCAAGTAGTTCTCATTGCAATTACAAAATAAGTGTAAGATACTGAGTGGCTAGAAATATAGTATGGCAAAAACTTCCGTATTTACTACCAACAATAATGAGGTAATGAGGCCACCCCTTCGGGGATCACGGCGTCAGGCAATAGATAGAATAATGAGGTTTATCTAGGACTACGGGACAAATTGATAAGCTCAAATAACTTTTTAGTATTGCACCCTGGAAACTGTTTGACAAAGCTGGGTGGTAACCATAACTATGTATATAAGGGTATACTATAGTCTATTCGCTGTAAGTAGGCGAGAAATCATTAACTCTATCTTCTGTAACACAAAATAGGATAGAGAAAATTGGCTGTAAATTTCCACATCTATTCTTTGATTGACTCTTCCCAAATGGTAGAACTATTAGCTTGAGGTTACAGAGGTTAGAGGTCATGATTTCTCGTCTACTTACAGCAAATAGATCATAGCTACCAGTGGCTTCACAGAGCACCAGTGATAACAATGTTCCAAGTTACCATGAGGTGGTACAGTGGTGTTGGAGTCGGGGGCTTCTAAATAATCAAGGTGCTGTAGTTGGGCATTCTCCTCTCTGACTCCCAGTGTTGCCAATTTAGCTACTTTCCCGCTAGATTTAGAGGTACTGTACTGCATTTACTTTGATCTAAAGGCAAATGTTTACATCTAGCGGCATGAATTCTAGCGATATTTTGGAGATTTGAGTAATTTTACAGCGATATTCTAGAGACTGTGGCCTTATTCTAGTGATTTTGGCCATCTATTTACTATCTAGCGGGCTTCATATGGTAACCCTGCTGACTCCACTACCAAGAGTGACGTCTTTGGGTGAACAAGGCTTACACGTTCATGTATACTGTATTTCAAGTAATTTATAATCAAACATTAGTTTTTGTTAACTGTAAAATATATCCTCTGGTACCGGTAACATGTGTTCCTCGCCTGATAAAAATCAGGAGCAAGATCTTGCATTGGAAATTAACTCTTCAAGGATTCCAATTATCTACATGAGATTGTATTTAAATAGAAAAAGTTTATAATACCCAACATGGTTATTACTATGCCAACATCATCCACAGTGCTGATTCGATAGAGCAGTGTTATGGCAGGACTTTATTGTACTACACTCCAACTGTTGACAGGCAACCATTCTGAGCTATTACTGTACAATGTACCGTAATGGAAAAGGACAATTGTATATACAGTATACTGTATGAATATATGAAACAAAGCAGATGAAAATAAAAATTAACAGAATACTAACCCACAACTTTGACTATGAGTTTCTTGCAGTCCTGCAGTGCATGCTGGAAGTTAGGGTTCTTTGGCTGAAGCTCCACCGCCTCATGAAGATCATCTAAGGCTTTCCTGAGGCTTACTGCAAGAGATATAAAGATGTGCTGATTCATTATGATGTACAGTATTATTATTATTATTATTACAGCAAGAAAGTGAGTGTGTGAATGTAGGCTATGTGGTATACTGTACAGTACAGTATATAAAACATTTATTTTTATTACCATTTTCATGCTACTAACTTGTTTATGCATGACCTACACATGGCAAACATATTAAAAAAAAGACTACCTACAACTGCGACACCAACAATCAACTGCCCCTAACCTTCCGGTGATGAGGAGGCGAGACGGTAGTGGATAGTGCCGCGGTTGTAATATGCTGGGGCCAGGAGAGGGTTCAGTCCCAGTGCAATGGTCAGGTCCTCGATGGCCTTATCAAAACACACCATCAGGTAGCGGCAATACCCTCGGTCGTTATATGCGCGTGCCAGAGATACATCACTGAAAATTATAAAATCTTGAAAAAAAAAAGCTAAAAGAACTTAGGTTAATTACAGTTAGGGCTATCATATGGGATGGATGTAGATTCCGGGCGTACGGTCGTCATGTTTACGTAAGGCGATCGCCGCGGTTAACTTCGCGTCTATTTTGACGGTGATTTTTTCGGTTATTGCCCCCTGCTGGCAATATATATGATGATGACAATATGTCATCATATGTCCCCCGTGAGGTGAGGCAAAGCCCCCCCTCAACATATTATTGTATCCAAAGGCAGTCAAAATAGACGGGAACATGATGGCAATCGTCCAGACGCCGGTCCGCGTAGTGTACACAAGGCTGGCGGTACGCCCGAACTCTACATTCTACCCAGGAATTTTACCTTACATATATAGGCCTAGGCCTAAACTCAGTACAACAGCTATATATAGGCTACTATTCGGAGGCTGTGTTTAAGATCACTGAACTGTACTTGTAACTAGTTGCCTCGGAGTGAAAAAGGGAACGTTACCTTAGGCCTACCTAGCCTCATAGCCTAGGCCTAGCCTAATATACACATGGAAAATCGCAGAGGTTTACTACCAAACCTACATAGGCTACCCTGAGTCTGACGAGTCATGAAATGCAGTGAAAGGAGAGGCTGGGAATGCCCACCTCCTTGTTTACACTACGCGGACTATCGCAATTTGCAATCATGATTATCATGTTCCTGTCTATTGTGACTGCTGAGGGATAGGCCTACAATAATAGGTTGATCATCATATAAATTGCCGAATGCGAGTCATTTCGAGCGAATTCCTGATCGAGCGGATGCACAATCGAGCGAATGCGTTCCTATTCGACAGAACAAAACTTACGTTTTATCTACAAGTTGTTGTTGTTGTTGTTGTTCCCCAAGCTGCCTGGCCGAACAGCCCCAAGGCCCCGAGCAATTCCAAGGCCATAACCGAGTGCCCCCACAGAACCCTCCCCGCCGACCACAATACAGTAAAGCCTGGGTGACCGAAGCCACTCCATGGCGGGGGGCTGAGGAGGGTGCGGAAATGCCCGGGAAACCAAAGCCCCACCCAGGGCCCCTCTGTGCCCCTCAGCAATTATGAAGAGAAAGTTGAGGGGCAAGGGAAAAATGTGATGCTTTGGCTTCCAATCTTGGTAGATTTGGAGGTCAATCCACGGAAGAGATCTAGAAAATATATAAGTTAAAGGAAAAGTCAGAGTAAGCTATGGGTATGGCAGAGATTGCTCAGCTCTCACTCTGATAGACCAGCCCATCACCACATTATCTACAAGTAATATTAAATTGAGGTTACTTGCCATAATTTTAAGGTATGTTTCATAATAAACTAAGCCTAATCCAAATAATCTTGACCAAACCGATTCGTGAACATGCACCCAGTCAGGGGACATCCTGACGACGTATACAGACAAAACACACATAACAAAGCCACTCCAACACCTTCCTCTCTCTCCAACACCCCTTCTCCCCTCTCAACACTCTTCTCTGAGCTATTGCCGATAAAAATGGCATGTTCAGTCCTGTACAGAATCGTAACGGTAAGATTCAGAGTCGTAAAGATTCCAGGACGAGCTCATCAGCGGCGGATCCCCAGATCGACCGTGGTGATTGTCACCTAAACATCTACAAAACAAAACAAAACACATCACATGTGTTGTGTTGATTACTGTAGCACCGATCGGTCTTGGGTGGGGGTCTAATAGCCTATATCCGGTCGAGTTCATGTCTGCCGCTTTCATTAATATAACTAAAGATTTATTAACCCTTCTCTGCGGGGTGTTTTGGGCTATTTAGGGCATATTCAGGCACTCCTGAATGATAAATCAAGCATCTGCATGAAATGAACTGTATTCTGCCGAAAACTAGGCGAAAATAGCTTCAAAATGAGACCAGAACGGGCCTCGTAGGTGGCCTGGTTCACCCGCAGCGGTGCCATAGAAACGCGGGAAACCTGCTATTTGTTAGCACTCGCTCGCTCGGCAACACTGTTGTGAGAGGCAGTGAGAGACCCGCGCGAGACTGACACAGTCTACCTCAGTGAGCCGCTCGCTGCTCTGATGGTCGGAGGTGGGCCCCTCACGCTCCCGCCCACTGACACTCGATTTCTACGGATTTTACAGGCTTTTAAAGCCTGGAAATTGCTGTAAATTGCCAGGACATTCCAGAACGTCACCCGCAGCGAAAGGGTTAAAGGATTAACGAAATTTGAGTGAAATTTTGATTACGGTAATAGCCTAGGTATAGCCTACATGAAACGGTACACTTTGAACCATATGTGCTGCTGTGCACAGTGGCAGTGCACTACCGGTACATTATACTACAGGATTGAGGTAACAAAGGTTAGAATATGCTTAGCCATTCAACCAGCAACATAGGCCTATGTCCCAGGATAGACCTACAGGTACCGGTACCGTACAATAACAAGTCGTATTTCTATAACGGTGCATAATTTAATTTAACTATAAAAAACATTGAAAGTCAAATGAATCAATGTGAAAGATAATATCCTACCATCCAAGATAATAGTAGGCCTATTTAACATCTGCAGTTATCGTAATTATAATTGACTACAATAACAAGTCTTAGGCTATAGGCTACCTATAATATCAACTTATCAAGTGCATACTTTAATTTAACTAGCCTAGGCATATAAACAATCGAAAGTCAAACTAATAAATGTGTAAGATAATACTAGCGGCACTAGCCTATCGAAGATAATAGTACCAGTCTTCAATACCTGCCGTTTTCGTAAATATAGCCTAATAGAGACCATGACAATTCGCTCGTAGGCCTAGGCTATGCATCTTTGAGCGAATGCGCCTACGCTCGAAGTGTCCAGATACCAAATTGCCAGCAGGGGGAAAATAACAGAAAAATTGGTTTAATTCTAGTTTCGCTTTCACAGCATACTCCTCAATTTCTATGGCTACTTTAGAGTTGTCATATACCATACTTAATTCCTATATATGTCCAAAGCGGCGGAAATGCATTAGCCTATAAGGCAGGGTGTCAAATGACGCTGTTTTTTTTAGTGATAACGCAAATGAACTTTTTGTATAATGATAACAGAAACTCCCCCAACCCTTTTTATTTTTTAAGAAACAAAAAAGGTAAATTGACATAATTTTGGTCGCCATAATTTCCATCTTGATTGCTTTTAGATTACAGGAAATACTGTTTTAGACACCTAAATTCTCAAAAAAATCATGGGGGGGGGGGCATGCCCCCAGACCCCCCCTAGAGCTAGCGCCTTCGCCGCTCCGTCGCGCTATAATGATAACTAAATAATAAACCATAATGATAACACAATTCATATTTTGTGGATTGACACCCTGCTATAAGGAATTATACCTACTGTAAAAAAAAAAAAAAAAAAATTCCCATATGCGGCACCATAGCTATTACATAATACTAGGTTAGGTTAGGTAAGGTTGTTAGGTTAGGCTAATGTCGTTAATGTAGTTTATTATCATTATATTACGTCTTTTACCCAGCAATTTCCCTGATCTTCATAGTTGGTCGGGAAGCTATGCCTTTACAACGGCGCCTCCCTTTTGTCGCTGTGTACGTGAAACTAGAATTTTACCGAAAAATTAGTCGTCAAACTAGGCTAGACGGGAACTTAGGCTAACCGCCGCACCGCGAGCGATCGACCTATGTAAACATGACGAGTCCGTACGCCCGGATACTAGCCTCCATCCGGTCAATATTTACGAGTCACACCACAGCTGTAATCTCATTTCTAATGGTAGTTTTGGGTTCCTATCATTCTATGTTTCATTACTATATACTTTTTATCCACCGGAAAATATTATTTTTTCTGTTTTTTTTATTTTTATTTTTATTTTTTTTTATTTTTTTTTTAGCATTAACCTAACCTAAAAACCTAACCTAACCTAACCTAAATGTATTTGGGGCTATTAGGTTAGGTTAGGTTAGGTTTTTTGGTTAGGTTAATGCTAAAAAAAAATAAAAAGCCAAGAAATTTTTTTTTTTCCGGTGGATAAAAAGTATATAGCAATGAAGCATAGAATGATAGGAACCCAAAACTACCGTTAAAAATGAGATCCCAGCTGTGGTGTGACTCGTAAATATTGACCCTACATCCTTCCCCAGAATCCCAGATCACCACCTAGAACGAGAGGCGGCGTGCTCCTCGGTGCGGCGGTGCCACTAGAGTGGCGAACTCAACTCAACCTTAGGTACGTGAGTAACGTGACCCAGAGCGTGTTAGGGCCTAGCCTAGGCCTAATCGCCGTGAACTGTTGCTTGAATATTAGGCTAGGCCTACCCTGTTAGCTTAATTAACACCATATATGAATCAGGATTGGCTAGGCCCTAGGCTAAACTAAATCGGTCTCCTTACTCGGGGCTGGGCTCGAGGGGGTCACTCTTTTGTTCTTCCCAGATGTTGATAACGTCAGTATATAACCTGTCTGCATCCTGATATACTCCAGCTTCATGGGCTGCTCTAGCCTTCTTCAATATATCACTAATAATATCAGCCATTTTGATATATTAAACCACGAACGAAATTTTGGAACTAAATTTTGGAAGTTTTCTCTACTTTAAAGGGCTACCGCAGTAACCGCAGTGAAAGATAATTATTATAAACCATGCTGTAGATCTTTATATCTTGTCAGGGGTACCCACAGAGGGCCCACAACACACCGAGAGGGCTCACACCACACCAAGAGGCCTCACACAACACACCAAGAGGGCCCACAACACACTGAGAGGGCCCACAACGCACCGAGAGGGCCCACAACACACTGCACTCAACACACAGAGAGGGCCCATAACACACATAAAGGGCCTACAACATAGAATGAAGGCCCACAACACACAGAGGATGCCCAAAGCACAAAGAGCATTCCCAAGACACACAGAGAGGGCCCCCAATACAACACATAAGGAGCCTACAACACAGATAGTCAACAACGCATAAGAGAGCCCACGACACACGGAGTGGGCCCACAACACACAGAGAGGGCCCACAAAACGCAGATAGGCCCACAGCACAGAGAGAGAGAGCCCACAAAATGCAGAGAGGGCCCACTACACACACAGAGAGGGCCCACAAAACGCAGAGAGGGCATACAACACACAGATGCCCATAGCACAAACTAGCTAGGGTACACGAGACACATAAGGGAACCTACAACACATGCACAATGAGGGCCCACAATACACACAGAGGATCCACAACACACAGAGAGCCCACAAAACTTAGAAGGGGCTCGCAAGCCTTTTTCTCCATAGCGACAGACAGGGACAAACAGATGCCCCACAAGGCCCATCCTCCGTGTCTCTGGCCGATGGTTTAAAGGCTTCCAGACCTTGCCCTCAGACTCGTACAATCACGCTCAAAAGTTGTGTCCTACCTCCATAGTTTTTGCTATTTAACTCACTCTCACTCTCAATCACTCTCACTCTCTCTCTCTCTCACTCTTTCACTCACTCACTCACTCAGTCACACACACACACACACAAACACACACACTGTGCATAGACAATATCTATATATTCCAACTTAATTAGTTTAGTTGAGGAGTTTGTTGTTAGTATATCAATATTAAACAAAACAAGCAAAAAAATAATGCGGGACACAATGTTTTATATATATATATATATATATATATATATATATATATATATATATATATATATATATATATATATATATATTTATTAATTAATTAATTATTTTAAAGATTGCGCCCTAGACCTCCTTCAACCTTAAAAAAATAGACACCCCCTAACCTCCCTTCGAGATAAGTGTGTATATTTTGTCGGACGAAGGCCGGTTCCTTCTAAAATTTCAGGCTCGCTATCGCTCGCAAGGAAACAATGAACACCTAAATGACACGAAAGTCCTTAGAAATTACAGAAATGGGACGCAAAGTCTTAAAATCGCGAAACTAATGAGGCGAACGTCTTAAATGTCTCAAAACTAATTTGGCTAATCATGAGGGAGATGGGGGTCCAGAAACATCAATAAAACTCCCCTTAACCCTTTCAGTAGCATGGTGTCTTGCCCATAATATTATGTCAAATACTAAAGGATTGTTCTCAGGTTTTGGAAAGTGTCAATCAGGGAGTCAACTCGATCTCAATTAACCCTTTGAAGATTATGACGCACTGTGACAGTTCATTCTGGCTATCATTAGACGATTTTACATAGCTTAGGAGGCATTTGTGGGAATTAAAAGGGTACACAAATATCTCTGACTTCCATATGCTCTTAATTAAAAGGGTAAAATACTATCTCTGACTTCCACATACCCTTCTTAATCTAAATATTACAGTCTAATAGTAGCCAGAAAAGAGGAGAGACATGCGTAATCGTGTCTTGTAAGGGTTAACCTCCTGACTCCCGCAGATTCTTCCTAAGCTTAATATACTTTGTCTAATAACAGCTAGAATAGAATTAAGGGTGGGTGGGGTGGGGTGTTTTTTTCTGGTCCCCCTTCTCCCTCATGCTTATCCCCATTAGTTTTAAGATTTTAAGATTTTCGGCCCATTAGTTTGGCGATTTTAAGACCTTTCACCCCCATTTCTTTGTCATATTAAGACCTTTCGTGCCATTTAGTTGTCGTTTTTTTCCTGGCGACGATAGCGAGCAGCCTGTAGTTTAAAAAGTAATCGTCCTTCGTCCTGGAATTTGTTCTACCGAAAAATATACAAATTTAGCTAGAAGGTGGATCTTGGGGATGTTTTTTTTTTAAGCTTGATGGAGGTCTAGGGACGAAACTAAGATAATAAATAATAGATAAATAAATGAACGAATAAACAAACGCTCCCCCCTTAGGTACCATTCCAGGTGAAGGGTTAGGTGACGTGTGAAGGTGGTGATATGTGTGGTCAGGTCAAAGGGGGGTCATTAGTGGCCTGGTAATGAGTCTGTCACCTGGCTGTTAACTTGCTGGGGGTCAGGAGAATGTAATTACCTACGAGCACTGGGCATATGATAGGTTATGTGGTGCTTTATATCTTGTAATTACCTGTGTGTGTTTATATATATATACAGTATATTGCAATAAACTAAAAGTAGTTTATCTGAATAGAGTGTTTTGGTCTTCCATATGTCTTTGTGTGTATGAGAGAGAGAGAGAGAGAGAGAGAGAGAGAGAGAGAGAGAGAGAGAGAGAGAGAGAGAGAGAGAGAGAGAGAGAGAGAGAGAGAGAGAGAGAGAGAGAGAGAGAGAGAGAGAGAGCAAACGTAACAAGACAAACAAATATATAAAACAAAAGAAACAGAGCTGAGTGTGTGTGTCAAATTTTCAAAAAACAAATAATCACCTCCCTTATGAAATCCCCAAGCTCCCCTCCCTCCAAAACGACCCTTTCTCCCACACTCCAAGAAATGAGAAAGCAAGAAAGAAAAGTCCAAGAAATTATCCTTAGCTTCAGAGTTTTCAAGAATATGGCCGTAAAACTCATTCTATTCTCCATTATAATTTCCCTAGTATGACTCTCTCTCTCTCTCCTTAACCCCTTCTGAAGTTCTGTACCTCTTTATCTCGCTCTCGCTCTCTCTCTCCTTAAGCCTTTCTGTACTAGCGACGTCTTGTTATTTTTATTCTAGCTATATTTAGACGACTTTATGCAGTTTAAAAAGGATCTGTGGTAGTAAATAGAGTTATGTGAGATAGTTCGAGCCTGTTAATTGCTGGAGGCCCTTTTTAAACTGAATAAAATCGTATAATAGTAGCCAGAATAAATATAAAAAGACGTCACCGGTACAGAAGGGGTTAATATTTAATTCTTCATTTTCATATATTGTACATAATTTTTACCATTCATCATCTTCGTTTCCTTCCAATCCTAAACTCCTTCCTACATTTTCTATCACCACCTTTTATTTTCCATTTAACTATTCCATCCTGTTCTCCATTATCACCATTTATCATTCATATTTTTCTTGTCCATTCAGTTCCTATCGTGTTATCTCCATTTCTCATCATTCTCCTCTCCTTTCCTTTCCTTTCCTTCCAAACTAAGCTGATTTTCTGGGTTCCAAACTAAGCTGATTTTCTGGGGGTTTTCATCCTTTGCCTTCTTCTTTCTTCTCTTATTACCTCGTTTTCTATCTTCTTTCCGACATGTTATCATCGTCACAGTCCACCTTTTTCATTCTTTTATTCTCCCTCTATATTCACCAACAAAAACAATACCCAACACCAACAACAACAAAACCGATACCAACACCAATGAAAACAACAACAACAACAATAATATCAGCATCAACGACAACAACAACACAAATAATACCAACACCAATAACAACAACAATACCAAAACTAATGACAACAACAATACCATAGAAAAAACAAAACAAAACAAACAAAACCCAACACACAACAACAACAAGAACACCAACGACAAAAAATAACAACACCACCGACCATACAAAACCCAACACCAATTACAGCAACAACAACAGCAACGACAAAAACAACACCAATGACAACAATAAAAACAACAACACTCCAAAGCAACAACACCAAAATTACAGCAACAACAAAAACAACAATACCAACAACAATAACACCTACACGTACACACTTGCTTTGTCTTCGGTCTTGTATTAAAGTTTCTTATTACTGTTTTCTTCATAATAATAATAATAATAACTAGAATTTTGAGCACTACATATCAAAAGAAACACATTGGAATAGTGAGAGTATAATTTCAAGATGGGATTTTTTATGTTTATAATTGAGAGAGAGAGAGAGAGAGAGAGAGAGAGAGAGAGAGAGAGAGAGAGAGAGAGAGAGAGAGAAGTCCAAGCAATTACATGCACAATCATAGCATTAGATTTCTCTCAATTTCTCTCTCTCTCTCTCTCTCTCAGTGTCTCACTCTCAGTGTCTCTCTCTCACTCTCTTCTGCCCTATTGTTCATGGTATTGGAGGCTCGAGCATTGTCCCCCCCACGGCTTAATCTCTCATAAAACTAAATACACATACCCGGCACAGTAGGCATAACATATAAACAAATAACAAAGTCTAAAAAAAAAAAAAAAAAAAAAATATATAAAAACGAAAAAAAACGTTTGAAGGGGGTCTATGTGGGTATATTTTTTTTAGCTTGAATGAAGTCTAGAAAGTCTTTGTTGCTAGCCTAAGGGACAAACTAAAATAAATTGCTCGAAAATGGTAAAAACAAGCAAAATCCGCAATACTAATTAAACAAAATAACAAAATCACCCTCCAAGACGTCGGACCACATAGTGTTAAAGAAGGGGATTGTTATTATCACTGCTCACTGGTTTTACTTTTAATTATATTATAGATTTGATTTTGTTATTATTTTGTATCTTATCGATGTCTTCGTTTTGCTGTCCTTTCAAACTGCAGGCAAAGGTAGAGTAAATTCTTCCGTGTGGTCATGTGTATAATATGTCGGCACCCCCCCCCCCTCCCTCTCTCTCTCTCTCTCTCTCTCTCTCTCCCTCTCTCTCTCTCTCTCTCTCTCTCTCTCTCTCTCTCTCTCTCTCTCTCTCTTTCTCTTTCCCTACCCAACTCGACTCTTTCACCGCATTTCCTTTTTCCCACTTCACTCCCGAAAATTGGTAAACGTTGAAAATTTATGTCGAAGGTGTGAAAGGAATTCCTTGGGTGGGCTACTATGAAAGGAGAGAGAGAGAGAGAGAGAGAGAGAGAGAGAGAGAGAGAGAGAGAGAGAGAGAGAGAGAGAGAGAGAGAGAGAGAGAGAGAGAGAAAGAGAGAGAGAGAGAGGATTCCTACCTTTCCTGTTATGTCCAGACCCACCGAACCTATAAGTCAGCTATTTCTCCCATGATAAAAAAAAAAAAAAAAAAAAAAAAAAAAAAAAAATATATATATATATAAATACCAGTATTTTCTATGTGTAAGTTTTTTTTTCCGCTTCACTTTTGACAATATTGGTGGTTTACGTTGGAAATTAAGTTCGGTTCTTCTCTCTCTCTCTTTCTCTTTTTCTGTTTATGTTAATTTTTCTCTCTCTACCTTTCTGTATCCCTCCCACCTCTCTCTCTCTCTTTTCTTGTAACACACACACACACACACACCACACACACTTTACCTGTTTGTCTGTCTGTCTGCCTGCCTGCCTGTCTTTCCGGCTGTCTGTCTGTCTGTCTCTCTCTCACTCACTCTCTCTCTCTCTCTCTCTCTCTCTGTCTTTCATGTTATGGTCCACCCAGCTGTCACCAATCCTAGTCAGCTAATTTCCAGATGTCACAGCAGGGCCCATATTAGTCTTGCTCCCTTTTAGCGGAAATTTAGCTGAGCCTAGCAACGTTTTGGTTAATTCGATATTTTTAAATTCTTTTGGATCTATTTTTGATTATTCTCTCTCTCTCTCTCTCTCAATTTATTGGTAAGATAAGTAATGGAGAGAGAGAGAGAGAGAGAGAGAGAGAGAGAGAGAGAGAGAGAGAGAGAGAGAGAGAGAGAGAAACACAACGTACTGTAAACCCCCTCCCCCCAACCCTCTCCTCTCCCACACTATCTATAATAATAATAATAATAATAGTTCTTAAAGCTAGCGCATGCTAAGCCAGCTAAGGATAGTCCAATAAGGCCGATTAGGCGTATTTCCATTGGGGTCCTGTACTGCTACCCCATCCCCTTGCTCATGAGGGATGGTAACGACTCAGTGCTTGTGAAAAATCTTTAATGCGCCGAGCGTGGGCGCGATCCCGGGCCTTCTGGGTGGAAGTCCGAGACGCTATAGTCACTACACCAAGCGAGCCGCAATATATGATCAAGTGGGCTGAACCTTTTCCCTTTTATTTTGGGGTATTTACAAGAATAATAAACCGTAGGAAACAGCCCCGGCTTGGCTTTGGTCTGTGATTTTAAGACTTATATTCAATGTCTGTTTTGTGTATACATATAAGTAAAATAGGAGTAGGGTAAAGGAATGTATAATCACCTTTGCCCTTCTGAGACAATGCATATGTTATTTTGATGATCATTGTACTATCTCAATATATGTACTATCTCAATATATGTACTATCTCAATATATGTACTATCTCAATATATGTACTATCTCAATATATGTACTATCTCAATATATGTACTATCTCAATATATGTACTATCTCAATATATGTACTAATATATGTACTATCTCAATATATGTACTATCTCAATATATGTACTATCTTGTACTATCTCAATATATGTACTATCTCAATATATGTACTAATATATGTACTATCTCAATATATCTTGTACTATCTCAATATATGTACTATCTCAATATATGTACTATCTCAATATATGTACTATCTCAATATATGTACTATCTCAATATATGTACTATCTCAATATATGTACTATCTCAATATATGTACTATCTCAATATATGTACTATCTCAATATATGTACTATCTCAATATATGTACTATCTCAATATATGTACTATCTCAATAAAGAATCAAATAAATATATATAATCATACTTTGGAGGTGTGGGGGTGTGGGGGGGGGGGGGGGGGGGGGGGGGGAGTGGGGTAAGGGGGGGGGGAGGGAGAGGGGTCATAGAGGGACTGGTTATATAAGAAACGGGGAGGGGCGGGGTCGAAAAGTTGTCATAGAAGTTATTTAATTTGGGGATATGAGGTGGGGGCAAGAATGTCCAAGGGGAGAGGGGGAGGGGGGGAGGTTTTTATGTCGGTGTGGTCATTATGGTGTGTGTGTGTGTGTGTGTGTGTTTACTTATACTCATTCACGTATGGTCACACTGTGTATGAATGCTAGTCTTCAAACTTCAATACTTAGTTCGAATACTATCTCTATCTATCTATCTATCTATCTATCAATCTATCTATATATGATTTATACTACTTTATAAGACCCATATGCGCATGTAATATTAGGAATAAATACACCCAGCCTCAACATATTTGAGCAGTTTTAATAATTCAAGGCTTGTGGAAGGTAGTGGTAAAACATCATAAGTTAATAACAGTAAATATTCATTCAAGGGTTATTTTTTGGTTGATTATTTAATACATTTATTATTTTTTTAGTTTTCTCCCTAGACCTCAATCAAACTGAACAAAACATCCATTAGATCTCACTTCTAGATTAATTTGTAGGCTACATTTTTCGGTTGAAAGATTTCCCGGCCAAAGGCCGGTTCTTCCCAAATTACAGGCTCAGTATCGTTCGCCAGGGAAAAATCGACACCTAAATATCACGAAAGGTCTTAATATTGACAAAGAAATGGGGCGAAAGGTCTTAAAATCGCCAAACCTATGTCTTAAAACCTGACAACTAATGGGGCTACATATGCGGAAGAAGGGAGGCCAGAAAAACGACCCATCTCCCCTACTGCGTTATGAACCCTGGAAAATCCCAAGGTTAACATTTTCTCGTGCCACCACCTCTTGAATGTTCCCATTTTTATCACTCACTTTTTCTTTGTCATTATTAAGACCTTTCGTGCCGTTTACAGATAGGTGTCTATTTTTTTCCTGGCGAGCGATACCAGCCTTCGGGCCGGGACATTTTGCCACCGAAAAAGGTACAAATTTACCTTGATAGGGGGTCTAGGGGATGTTTTTTTTAAAGCTTGATGGAGGTCTAGCGAGGAAACTAAAAAAAAAAAAAATATATATACTTAGAAATATAGACCAAAAAACAAGAACTACCCCCGTAAAGAACATGATCGTCAGGAAACTTTCACCTTGCAAAACTCGGCTCTCATGTTTGGTGCCCTGAGAGATAAAGAGCGGAGAGTCAAAAATGAAACGGGGGAGGGGGGGGGGGGGCGAGTTTGGGAGGAGAGGATCGAGGGCAAGTTCTCGTGGTTAGGCTTCCGTATGTACAGTCGCTCATGAACATTCGTGGACCCCCTATATTTTTCTTTATGCAATTATAACTACAGTATGTGGATTGATTGTTGGATGAGACTTGCTTTTCAATAATTTGTATATTTTGTTTTGCAGTTGATGTGCAGATTAATATATCAAGAAATTAATGTCCAGAGATATACCAATTCCGTATTTAGAAATAGGTAAAGTCCACGAATTTGGATGACTGATTGTACGTTGATTAATACACACACACACACACACACACACACACACACACACACACACACACGAACATACTTACAAACACACATGCTAGAAATATAGGATATGGAGTTTCGGTCAAGTTTGCAGTGAGAAGGTGGTGTGTGGGTGGAGGGGGTGGTGGTGGGGGTGGAGGGTGGGGGTGGGGGTGGGGGTGGAGGGGGGGGAGGAGAAGGGGTGGTGTTGGATGAGGGGGTGGTGGAGGTAAGAAGGAGTTTTGGATGAGGGGGTGGTGGTGAGGGTGGGGGTAGTGGTGGAGGGGGGGAGGAGAAGGGGTGATGTTGGATGAGGGGGTGGTGGTGGAAAGAAGGGGTGGAGGGGGTGGAGAGTTTAGTTTGGGTGGTAATAAACTAAGGGGGAAGTTTTCATAGTAAGGTTTCAGTTCATGGGGCCATATTACGGTCATACACACACACACACACACACACACAGCCCGTAGCCTAGTAGGTAGAGCTCTCGTCTCACACACGAGGGGTCGGGGGTTCAATCCCCGGCCGGGCGGAGACAAATTGGGCTTGTCTCCTTTCATGTGTTAGCCTCAGTTCACCTAGTTGTAAATAGGTAACTGGAATAAGTGGACGACGTTGTGACGTCCCATCTGGGGTTGGCAAAAATGGTACAAGGCGAGATGGGTATCAGATGGTTCACCTAAGCTGATGGCTACCTAAGCCTTCGGGCGAGACGGTACCGTCTATAGTGAGAATGGTACCATACAGATCCACCCTAAGCCTTCGTTTCCGATGTCGCCAATTGGCTAAAAATACAGACTACACACACATCCACAGCCATTCCAACGATACATATAACACCTACACATATAGGAGGCGGGAAATAACGAGCATGCTCACTCCCGCAATACAACTAGAGTAAGTACAACTAGAGTAAGTACACACACACCTTTTACAAACACACACACACACACACACACCAATTTCGTCAATGGTGTATAGACACAACACATATATATGTAGTTTTTGTTGGACATTGCCTGTATGAATGTATTTCGAGAACTTTTGGGTTTACAGGTATGTGGGTGTGCGTGTGGGTGTGTGGGTGTGCGTGTATGTGTGTGTGTGCGAGTGAATGAGTTAGTATGGGTGTGTGAGTAATAATAACCTAGATGTGTGTGTGAGTGAGTATGTGTTTTTATTTGTGTGTGTGTGTGTGTGTGTGTGTGTGTGTGTGTGTGTGTGTGTGTGTGTGTGTGTGCTTGTGCTTGAATGAAAATATAACATTATGGAAATTGAGATTGATAATTTATATAGTATGATATGTAGTATGATATGTAGTTGATATATAGTATGATATGTAGTTGATATGTAGTATGATGGGATAACAACTACATACTTTTAGCGACACATACAACACACACACGCGAGCCGGAGTGTACACAACCATGGACGTATTACAAGTGCACATATGTAAGCGCCCTGGTTTGTTTACGTGTGCGCTTTAAACTGACCTTGGGTGGTGGGCCTTTAAGGGGAGGTATTAGGTTTTACTGGACACCTTTCTCCCTCATGATTAGCTCCATTAGTTATGAGATTTTAAGACGTTCACCTCATTAGTTTGACGATTTTAAAACCTTTCGCTCCATTTTTTTTCAACATTAAGGGGGGTGTGTGTGTGTGGCTTGCGGCAGTTTTTGTTATAGCTTAATGGAGACCTAGCGAGGAAACTAAAGCATAAGTGATTGCATATATAGATAGACCAAAAAAATAACATATACTATTATAACGTCTCTTTAAAATAATAGCCTCAATATCGACACTGTTTTGCCTTCGTGCTCAAAGTGTCGGATCGGATATCTTGGGGTCGATCATGTTAATAGCAGTGGTTGGAGATATTGACTGCGGACGAAGGATTTTTTTTTTAGTTTGTCGTGTGCGGAGGGTGGGAGTGGGAGTGAGTGAAAGAGAGAGCTAGTAGTAGAAGATGTAACGAGAGAGAGAGAGAGAGAGAGAGAGAGAGAGAAGAGAGAGAGGAGAGAGAGAGATAGAGAGAGAGACGCGAGATATAGAGAGAAGAATAGTATATCCGAAGAAGACAAGTAGAGAGAGTAGGAGAAGGAGAGAGCAAGAAAAGAGAGAGAAGATGAAGAATTATTTGATAAAACTCACGACACTGTTAACATAATATTCGTTGTAAACTGACCCAGGATAAAGGTAAACAAAGAGAAACAAGAGAATTGTATGAAAGGATTCAAATAGGATTTTTGTTTTCTGGACCCCTTTCTCCTTCATATTTAGCTCCATTAGTTATGAGATTTTCAGACGTTTGCCTCATTAGTTTGGCGATATTAAAACATTTCAGCTCCTCTTATATGGTGTCAATATTTTACCTGGCAGCCTATAGCCCGGTCTGAACCATTAGTCTAAATGTGGTCTACAGCGAAAAATGTACAACAACAATTTATCTTCAAAAGGGAAAGTGGGGGAAGGGGGGGGGGGGGGGTGGGGGGGGGGGGGGGGGGGGGGGGGTTGGCGTGGGTGGGGATGGGGTGGGGGGGTTGGGGTGGGGGTGGGGTGGGGGGGGGGTGGGGTGGGGCGGGGGGTTTTAGATTATTTTTTTTTTTTTTTTTTTTTATTTTAATTTTTTTTTTTTTTTTTTTTTTTTTTTTTTTTTTTTTTTTTTTTTTTTTTTGTTTTTTTTTTTTAAAGCTTGATATAGGTCTAGGGAGCAAACTAAAACACATACAGTATATACCGGTAATACTAAACAATACATTAATAAAATATGGATGTTATTTTTGTATGTTTCCTATAATGTGTGCTTGTGTGTGTGTACTTACTCTAGTTGTACTTACTCTAGTTGTATTGCGGGAGTGAGCATGCTCGTTATTTCCCGCCTCCTATATGTGTAGGTGTTATATGTATCGTTGGAATGGCTGTGGATGGTGCTGTGTCAGTCTGTATTTATATTAGCCAATTGGCGACAATTCGGCAAACGAAATGCTTAGGGTGGATCTGTATGGTACCATTCTCACCATAGACGGTACCGTCTCGCCCGAAGCTTTAGGTAGCCACCAATCAGCTTAGGGTGAAGCGCATATGGATACCCAATCTCGCCTTGTACCATTTTTGCCAACCCCAGATGGGACGTCACCAACGTCGTCCCACTTCTTCCAGGTTACCTATATTACAGCTAGGTGAACTGAGGCTAACACATGAAAGGAGACAAGCCCAATTTGTCTCCGCCCGGCCGGGGATTGAACCCCCGACCCCTCGTGTGTGTGTGTGTTTGTGTGTGTTTTTTTTTTTTTCTGTTTTTTTTTTTTTTTTTTTTTGCTGGAGAGAAACTGAGGATGTATGAGAGAGAGAGAGTGTGTTTGTGTGTGTGTGCTGATGGAGAGAAACTAAGGATGTGTGAGAGAGAGAGAGAGAGAGAGAGAGAGAGAGTGTTTTATAATTGTGTACAATCAATAAATTATTCCGACTGAGGACCGTCCATCTTCCGAGCTTGACATTAATGAACTTCCCCAGCAGCATATGATATCACTTCAAGGTTAACAATGAAGGATTGTTTTATAATGTGATTATTATGATAACGACGTACGGTATAAATTTTTCCGGCATATTAAATGATTTAATTTAGTCATGGTTTGCTTGCACGTTTACAATAAATATATATTATATGATGGTGACAACAAGTGTCGATGCTTTATTAATGGCAATTAATAAAGTTGCAAGTTGGACTAGATAATAGTCCATCAGGCGCCTGGCCCGGGGAGACTATTAATATGAAGGGTGTGCCTGGAAGTGTGGTGGGAGGGCTTGTGGCTTTGGCTCCGCTGCATGTCTGCCTGCCGAGATCGGAACCTCTCCGGGTGGTCAGGGGCCGGGGGAGTGCTGGAGCGACCTTGGTAACCCTGGTCTCTGGGTCTTCTGGGTGATCTGGATGTGTGAGAGTTTGTGTTTTTTTTTTCTGTGTTTATTTTTTGTTTTATGTTGTTTTTGTGTTTTCCCTGTTCTTGCTCTGTCTTGAGTCGGCTACCCCCAAAATGGGGATTGGGCCTGAGCATATAGATAGATAGATAGATAGATAGATTAATGGCAATTATGTTTAACCCGTACAATACCAAGGGGCGTCCTTTTCATCCTATTTTGGCAACTATTAGACGATTTAATTAAGCTTGGAAGGACTTCTAGTAATAATAAGGCTTCAAACTACCTCCACCAACCCTTTTAACTACCACAGATCCTTCTTAAGCTGCATGATATCGTCTAAATATCGCTAGAATACAATATAACACACGTCGCTGGTACTCAAAGGGTTAAGATAATAATAATGATAATAATAATAATAACAATAAGAACAATTGTAGTTATTATGTTTTTCTTTGTGGAAGTGCTCAGGTAAAATTGAAACCCGTACACAATTATCACACAAATGAAACACAGACACAGAGACCAACACATAAACACAGACACAAAGAGACCAACACATAAACACAGACACAAAGAGACCAACACATAAACTATATTCTCAAAGAAGTCCCGTCTGTTATGTGGTTAATTCCGACGTAAATTAAGATATTTTGAGATGATTAGGTTTAAGGGGGGGGCGGGGGGGCGTCAACCTCCAGGCTTGTTTTCTCGTCTCGTTGCTTGTTTTCTCTTTCTCTGGCTTGTATCCATTCGGCCCCATTCAGCCAACTGTTTTAAGACGTTTATCGCCATCCAGGTGTCAATTTCTTCCTGGCGAGCGATAGCGAGCCAGCTTTGTATGGAGAAATCCGGCTTCGCCGGAGAAATTTTTCTATCGAAAAATGTACAAATTTAGCTTGCTGTCCAAACAAACTTATATAAATATGCTGGCTCGCTACCGCTCGCCAGGAACATATTGACACCTGGATGGGGGTAAACGTCTTAAAACAGTAGGCTGAATGGGGGCCCCGAATCCGAATGGACCCGAGATGGATCACCGCACGAATTGGATACAAAACCAAAGAGAGGGAGAGAAGAGGAAGAAAGAGAAATAAATGCGAGGTGGGGGCTGGTGGGTCCCGTACCTCCCTTAATGCCAATTCTAGTATGCATAAAAAAAGGGTTAATTAATTTCAGATGCGAAAAATTAAACTGGAGTGAAGTGAATAATTTACAAAGTTGGTGCAATTTTTGTCTCTCGGTTGTGGAAAGTTCAAGGACACAATTACAATTAAATAAAAACAATACTCAGTAATAATAATAATAATAATAATAATAATAATATTAATAATAATTATGATAACAAAACAAAAAATAATAAAAAAATAATAATTATAATAATTATTATAATAATAAAAAATGAAAATTATAATAATAATGTGATTTATTATTATTGTTGTTATTAATATTATTGAATTATACATGCTTTCATTACTGAAACGCTTTTGGACATCCAATAATGTCAATTTTGGTCGCTCTTCTGTAAAACTGAAATGGCTTACTTAAGAATGGGAAAGGGATGAGTTTTTGTTTAACCCATTGACTACTAGGGACCTTCTTTTCGTTATATTCTGGCGGTTATTGGACGATTTTATACAGCTTAGGAAGGACCTCTAGCAATAATAAGGCTTCAAACTATCTCAACCAACCCTCTTAACTACCACAGATCCTTCCCAAGCTGCATACTATCGTCTAAATATAGCTAGAATAAAACATAACACACGTCGCTGGCACGGTACGGTACTCAAAAGGTTAAGGAGTAGTAGTAGTTATAGTCATAGTAGTAGTAGTCATAGTAGTAGTCATAGTAGTAGTAGTCATAGTAGTAGTTATAGTATTAGTCATAGTAGTATCGAACATGGCCGCTTTAACCACCAATAGTCTTCACCACATCTGGAGGGAGTGGGACCTAGGGCCCATGCTTCTATTCAAGGCTTGACGAGATCATCGCAGAGAAGAAGAAGAAAGAAACAGCTCCAGGAGGAGCCACGTGTAGCCTGGATGCATGCGGTGTGTCTATCTTTTCGTTTGTCCTTCAGATCAGGCACTACTCTGCCTGGGGGGGACAAGATGTCATGCACCACAACCAGCGACAGGTGGCAGAACGTGGACTAAGAGGCCAGCAGGGCAGCCAGGGCAGCAGAGTGGCAGAGGGCGCATAGGAAGGAGAATGGATTGAAGTTGCATATGTAGAATAGTAGTCATAGTAGTAATTTATAAATGTATTAGTCATAGTAGCTAGTAAAAACCCAATTTAGTAGTAGTTAGTCAGTAGTAGTAGTCATAGTAGTAGTAAGTAGCTGACATGACTACCAAAGTCGGACCTTGATGACTGTTCTTGACTGGTTGTTTAGGGTCCAAAGAGGGGGATCATGCAAAGGGTGGAGTGTTTAAAAAAAAAAAAAAAAAAAAAAAAAAAACAAACAAAAAAAAAAAAAAAATCATTTAAGTAGTAGTCATAGTAGTAGTAGTCATAGTAGTAGTAGTCATAGTCATAGTAGTAGTCATAGTAGTAGTAAACTAATCCAAGCGTTACTTTCATCCTAATGGTTATTGACAGACGTGTTATTCTAATTACGAAAATCTATTGTCATTGTACTGTACATAATTCGGTATACGAAGCTTGCAGTACACCTCTGTAATGTGAAACCCTAATTCTATATTATACTACTGCTACCGTTAGTCGATATTAGTCAGCATAGGAAGGAGCTCAGGTGCTTTAGGATATTAGACGGACGCACCCCTCCACCCCTCGTTAAACTCCAGGAGAGGGGGGGGGGGGGGGGAGGAGGAGGAGGAGCATTGTATATCAGCGGTTAAGGGAGCCCACCTAGCTTTGTTTTCTCTTTCTCTCCCTCTCTCTTTGGCTTGTATCCATTCGGCCCCATTCAGCCTACTGTCTTAAGACGTTTACCCCCATTCAGGTGTCAACATTTTCCTGGCGAGCGGAAGCGAGCCAGCATATATTTGTTTTGTTTTGATAGCAAGCTAAAATTGTACATTTTTCGATAGAAAAAAAGGTCTCCGGCGAAGCCGGATTTCTCCATGCAATGCTGGCTCGCTATCGATCGCCAGGAAGAAATCGACACCTGGATGGGGACAAAAGTCTTAAAACAGTTGACTGAATGGGACCGAATGGATACAAGCCAGGGAAAGAGAGAAAAGGAGAGAAAGATAAAACAAAGCCGGTGACTCCCCCTAACGAGAACAGCCCTCACTCCATTTTCATTAATCTTGGGGCCTTTTTATGGCTAAGTTTTCATCACTTTCCCCGCTTCCTGGTAGGGTTTATAGTGAGAGAGAGAGAGAGAGAGAGAGAGAGAGAGAGAGAGAGAGAGAGAGAGAGAGAGAGAGAGAGAGAGCGCGAGAGAGAGAGAGTGGAGAGAGAGAGAGTGGAGAGAGAGAGAGAGCGAGAGAGAGGGAGAGAGAGAGAGAGAGAGAGAGAGAGAGAGAGAGAGAGAGAGAGAGAGAGTGTGAGAGAGAGAGAGTATGTGTGCGTTATCTTTCTCATCATGTTTACTTTTCCCTCTGCATCACTGGTAAGAAACTCATTATTAATATTGTATGCATGTATTAATACTAGTTTACTCTTATTCTTGTTCCTGCCCATAGGCTACTTATTTATTATCTCTCTCAATGTATACTTGGCTATCGGTAAATGTGTTCTGCTCTCTTCATGTTCTGTTTTAACCCCTTCAGCACCATGACGTCTGTTTACCTTTGATTCTCGTAAAATTAGATGATTTTATGCAGTTTTAGAGGGACTTATGTTACGATTGTATGCAGTTTTAGAGGGACTTATGTTACGATTGTATGCAGTTTTAGAGGGACTTTTGTTACTAAGAGAGTTTATTGAGATCGTATTTATCCATTTGAGTCGTTTAGGTGGATTACAAACTAAAGGAAATCGTCTAATGGTAACCAGAATATGGTGAATATTTCGTAATGGTGGCAGAGGAATGAATCTTTACTGTTTGAATTGTTAAACAAAAAATGCCTTTAGATTTGTATAATTTTTCTGTTTTCATTTCCTGTTCCTTCCTATCCCGTTCTTTCTTTAACCCCTTCAGTATACAATGGCCCTCCATTCTGCTTTAATTATGGCTAACATTGGCCGACTTTATAGAGTTTAGGAAAAATCTATGGGAAACCAAAAGGTAAACATGATCACGTATAGCCCTTCTACAGGTCCTACCAAAACTTAATAAAATCGTCGAATAACAGCCAGCATATAGTGAAAGAAAGCGTCACACTGTAAATCAAAATAGGATAGAAACATTCTATAACATCATTGGGTATATTGATAGTGGTTCAACTCTTCACCATTATATTACATGGGGTTATTACTACCAATTTGGGAGTTATTAGTATTAAGGGGAGGTTTTTAGTGTGTTTCCTAAACTTCCATCAAGCTTGAAATTACACCCCCTTGAGTCCCTTTCAAGCTAAATTTGTACATTTTTCGGTAGAAAAATGTCCCGGCCAAAGGCCGGTTCTTCTTAAATTACAGGCTCGCTATCGCTCGCCAGGATAAAATCGACACCTGAATGGCACGAAAGGTCTTAATATGGGGTGAAAGTTCTTAAAATCGCTAAACTAATGGGGCGAACGTTTTATAATATCAAAAGCAATGGGGCTAAAGATGAGGGTGAAAGGGGTCAAGAAAAAAATCCCTCAAGTGGACATCTCCCCTTAAGAACGATATTAGTTAATATTTATAGATAAAGGCATAATTCATTGCCTGGTCGGAAATGTGCCCCATACATTATTCTTCTCTTTCTTGCATAAACATTACGCTATTTACAGTGCAGTTTGGTCTAAGTACCGGTACTTGATTAGATTGATATCCGGTATTTGACAAATGGATAATAGTTGTAGTCAGGTACTTAACCTGTAACTGTCTTAGTGGTATGCTGGTTAAAGAGTTTAAGTTCTGTGCAGTGTCCTGGGTTCGAATCCTGGGAGGATCACATGTTGCATTAATTTCCTTGGGGGTTAGTTGTGTTAAGAACGATATTAACTAATACCTATTATTATGGACCCTTAAATTCCCCTTTTAAACCCATAATATTTGACCTAGCATCGTACGGTACCGGTATACTAAAAGGGTTATGTTTATGCGTTGCTGTTGTTTAATGAGGTCATCTATCTCCATTATCCTCCTGCTTAGCCCAAATAATAGTTGGGGTTGTATTCACCTGTCTACCCTTCGTTATTACCTGTTCACTCTTGTTAGTTTACCTACCTATTTTGATATGTTACTCGTTTCTATATACAGTATTAAGGGGAGGCTGACCGTTTGTTTGGTCTATTAATTCATTTATATTTTTTTTGTTTTCTCCCTAGACCTCCATCAAGCTTAGAAAAACATCCCCTAGATAAATTTGTACATTTTTCGGTAGAAAAATTTCCCGGCCGAAGTCCGGTTCCTCTTAAAATTGCAGGCTCGCTTTCGCTCGCCAGGAAAAAATCAACACCTAAATGGCACGAAAGGTCTTAATATTGACAACGAAATGGGGCGAAAGGTGTTAAAATCGCCAATCTCATAATCTTATAATCTCAAAACTAGTGGGGCTAAACATTAGGGAGAAGGGGGTCCAGAAAAACGGTCTGCCTCCCCTTAAGTATCTTTTTCAACGTTCGTTCTCTCTCTATTTGTATATATTATAATTTGTGTAACTCATTGAAATATCCACTAATTTATTTGTTATTTATATCTTATTTATTGTTTTATTTGTTATACTCTTTTCCATGTATTGTTCTGTATTCATACGTATCCAATTCATTTTTCCTTCTTTCATCATCTCTACTTCTCCCCGTTCTCTTAACTTTTCCTTCTTCAAGTCATGCATGCCTGTTCTCTAACCGGGCCATTTGTGTCAATTATCTTACTGCTTCATGTACTTAGTTTAGTTAGTCTTCTTCAGTCTACCATCTTCTCCTCTTGTGCTTACTATTGTTATATAGCCTATTCGACCATTTGTATATTAACGTATTGGTTTATAGTTTAGTGTACGACTTTCACTTTAGTTCATTCTTTCTCCGTGTCTTCTTTTTTCCCAATTGTGTTTACCTAGTTTTGAATCCTTATATCACCATTGCTTTCTTTATTTTTATATGTACCGTATTTGTATTTGATATATAATGTTTATTACTGTTATCATCTCTTTACAGTACCGGCACTCATTAATATTTACTGTTATCATCTCTTTACAGTACCGGCACTCATTAATATTTACTGTTATCATCTCTACAGTACCGGCACTCATTAATATTTTTTATTTTTTTATATTTCTCGCTACCTTACCTATCTATTCTTGGCTCTCTCCCTCCTTTTCTCACTATTTCTACTTATATAGTGAATATTATCCAATTTATCTCTAACTTTCCCATCTATCCTTCTCTCTCTCTCCCTCCCTTTCTCACCATTCATACTTATTATATAATTTCTCTAACTTTCCCATCTCTCTCTCTCTCTCTTCCCATTCATACTTATCTCATTTATCTCTAACTTCCCCATCTACCCTTCTCTCTCTCCCTTTCTCACCATTCATACTTATCTCATTTCTCTAACTGTCTCATCTATCCTTCTCTCTCTCTCTTCCTCCCTTTCTCACCATTTCTCCTTTTTCATATTTCTCTTTTACTCGACCATCTATCCTCCTATCTCACTTCCTTTTTCTCCATTTTTACTTATTTCTCTTTCTTGATTTGTCTTTCTCTCTCTCTCTCTCTCTCTCTCTCTCTCTCTCTCTCTCTCTCTCTCTCTCTCTCTCTCTCCGTTGTACCATTTATCCATTGGTGTTCTGTAACTCGTCCTTCGTCTCCATGAACCTCTTATTTGACCCCATTACTGACCTTCTTTAGTTTCAGTCTCCCCTCCTTTATCTTCATTTTCTCTGTTATGTATTTTCCATTATTTTCTATATATCTCCTTTATCTTATATTCCCCTTTATGTTGTATGTATATGTTTCTAAATTATCTTCTTTACTTTGTATTTTGTTCAATTTTATCCATATTATGCCTTCGTATCCCTTTGCATAATGCAGTAAACGGTCCTCCATTTTCTTTAGCTGTCTCTCAAGTAAGACACACCGCTTAAACAAGACCTCTTACTCTCACTCACTCTTTCTCACACACTTTCTCTCGCTCTTGTTCTCTTTATCTCATGCTCTCTCTCTATATATCTATCTATCTATCTATCTATCTATATATCTTATTATCTATCTCTGTATCTCTCCCCCCTGACCTGCCCTTCCTGCTAGTGACCTACTCCTCATCTCCGGCCTTCCTCCTGCTCTCTTGTACCCTGGTCTACTCTCACTCTCTCTGGACTCTCTATCTATCTATCTATCTATATCTATCTATCTATCTATCTATATATCTATCTCTATCTCTCTTAGTATCTATCTCTATCTCTCCCCCCTGACCTGCCCTTCCTGCTAGTGACCTACTCCTCATCTCCGGCCTTCCTCCTGCTCTCTTTGTACCCTGGTCTACTCTCACTCTCTCTGGACTCTCTCTCTCTCTCTATCTATCTATCTATATATCTTAGTATCTATCTCTATCTCTCCCCCCTGACCTGCCCTTCCTGCTAGTGACCTACTCCTCCTCATCTCCTCCTTCCTCCTGCTCTCTTTGTACCCTGGTCTACTCTCACTCTCTCTGGACTCTCTCTCTCTCTCTCTATCTATCTATCTATCTATCTATCTATCTATCTATATATATATATCTTAGTATCTATCTCTATCTCTCCCCCCTGACCTGCCCTTCCTGCTAGTGACCTACTCCTCCTCTCCAGCCTTCCTCCTGCTCTCTTTGTACCCTGGTCTACTCTCACTCTCTCTGGACTCTCTCTCGCTCTCTTTCTCTCGCTCTCTAATATTACGCTCTCTGTGTCCTATCTCTTGAATACGCAGGCATATACTCTCTCTCTTCACACACACACACACACACACACACACACACACACACACACACACACACACACACACGCACGCACGCACGCACGCACGCACGCACATATATATATTTGTCTTCATAATTCATATTTTTTCACCAACCATCTTTACTTGTAAACTCAATTAATGAAATCAACAAATGTATGTGGCACTCCAAGGACTCGAACCTAGGATGTTCAAACCGAATTCCGCGCACTTATGCATTACGCTATCAAGACAGTTATCCAAGCATTTCAACTTCACCCATTTCTTTTCTTTGCTTTCATTTGCTCTTTCTCCCTTATCTCGATTGAGCAGCATTATGAAACACATAGTTCTCTCTCTCTCTCTCTCTCTCTCTCTCTCTCTCTCTCTCTCTCTCTCTCTCTCTCTCTCTCTCTCTCTCTCTGTAACTATATTATGAAACTATCTCTTATTACAACAGAAGCCTTTCTTGCAAATTTCTTTGTATTGCCGCTGCATCAGTCAGCATGTTGGTCTATCTAGGTAGCCCTTTAGTTGTTCATATGCCTTGCGCATTGAACGTTCTCTCTCCTTTAGAACACAAACATACACACTCACTCTCACAAACTCTCACACACTCTTTCTCACACACACACACACACACACACACACACACACACACACACACACACACAGCCCGTAGCCTAGTAGGTAGTGCTCTCGTCTCACACACGAGGGGTCGGGGGTTCAATCCCCGGCCGGGCGGAGACAAATTGGGCTTGTCTCCTTTCATGTGTTAGCCTCAGTTCACCTAGCTGTAAATAGGGTACCTGGAATAAGTGGACGACGTTGTGACGTCCCATCTGGGGTTGGCAAAAATGGTACAAGGCGAGATGTGTATCGTATGGTTCACCTAAGCTGATGGCAACCTAAGCCTTCGGGCGAGACGGTACCGTCTATAGTGAGAATGGTACAATACAGATCCACCCTAAGCCTTCGTTTCCGATGTCGCCAATTGGCTAAATACAGACTACACACACATCCACAGCCATGCCAACAGTACATAAAACACTTAACATGCATTTCACGCAATACATTCCCAGTTAAGGAGGCGCGATAATAATGAGCTTAGCTCGCATTGCGTGGATTCCCCTTGACGAACAAGTAACTGAGTGAGTAACACACACACACACACACACACACTTTCTCTCTCTCTCACTCACACACTCCTCTCTTTCCATCTCTCTTCATTTTTTTTATCTTGCTCTCTCTCGCTCGCTCTCTCTCTCTCTCTCTCTCTCTCTCTCTCTCTCTCTCTCTCTCTCACAGGGTCTCAATTTCCCCTCATTTAGTATTCCTCTTGCCTCTCCCTGTATTTTGTTCCGTTTCTCTCGCGACGTGCCCATATTCATTTAGCTTACCTACTCGACTTAGCTTTGTCAGGAAATCCGAAACTTAATTTTAGCTTGTATTGCAGATTTTCCGGTAAAGCTTGGAGTATTTTTGTGTAATGGATTATATTTTGTTCTTTGATGTTATGTAGCGACGAGAAAAGTACCTTTTTACTCGTTACGTAGTGTTTGTGTGTTGTTTATATTTGTTTACAGTGTGTGTGTGTGTGTGTGTGTGTGTGTGTGTGTGTTACTCATTTCGTGTAAGTTATAAGGCCTCTGGTGTTATTCACTAGGGTATTATTTTTCTCGAAGGATTGACTAGAATCCTGTTTTCCTTTTTCTCCCCGAATTATTATGTTACTTGCAGCCAAACGGATTTATTTGTATATTTTTGTATTATTACCTTTATTGTGGTACACTCGGATGCCATAGTCTCTGCCCACTCTTAAGTATTCGTACACTTCACTTATTTCTAATTATGGAAGTACGGTATATCTCTGGAAACGAATTTATGAATATATTTTTTCTATACATCGACTACATAACTATATACCTTAACCTTAGGTTGTGTTCGCCACTCTCCTAGCAGCACCGAGGAGCGCGTCGCCCCTCGTTGTGGGTTGTGCTTTGTATATACTAGTTATTGAAAAGCAAGCTCTATCTAAAAATCAATCCAGATGGTTATAACTATATAGACAAACAAGGGGTTTACGAATTCTTATGCGATTCATGACAATAAATTATATAAAGGATAAAAACACCATCTGAGGAAGAGCACTTGATTGGCAATGTTTCGCAGATAGCTTCATCAGGTCACTAAGTTAGTGACCTGATGAAGCTATCTGCGAAACGTTCTCAATAAACGTTCTCAATAAACGTTCTCAATAAACGTTCTCAATAAACGTTCTCAATAAACGTTCTCAATAAAGTGCTCTTCCTCAGATGGTGTTTTTAACCATTCGGTCTACTTGTCAAGTACCGCTCAAATTCTATAATATCCTATATAGGATACCGTACCGGTATATATACATCCTTCTAAAATTATGATGCCGGTGTTAATATTATTCGGAAGTCCTATTTTAACTAAGTGTACAGTACATTTGCTTGTTTCTTGGCTTAATTTACCCCTTTATTTAGTTTATTTAGCGCATTTATAGACTTGGCATTCTCATTTCTCTAATTAACTATTCTTTCATCCTATTTGTCATTTTAATCACACAAATTCGTCCGAGTTTGAATTTGTGCTATCCCCTTTTCCAATTTAGAATTCCTTTGTGTTTCGACTTAATATTGATGTACATATATGTTATTGTGTGTGTTGACTGGGTGATCATTTGTTTATCATATTAATTCTCCGTGTCTGCTGTATTAATGTTTTCTTTTGTTTTGTTTACAGGTAATGTGTTGCGAGATGTAATAGTGCGCAGAGGTTGCCATGGTAACGTAACACTAGCAACATCTACGGTAACGTTATACCCATGGTAGTCTTTAGTTTTCTGTTACCATATTATTAATGTAAGTTTTTGTTTTTATCCACCTGTCTATCTTTTGTATGTGTATCAAATATCTGTCTATCTATACGTTTACGTTGTGGGACCCGCAGAGGGCCGCTCTCGGCGAGGCATAATGTGCGGGGATTGTGATTATGGATTAGGAACAGGATCAAGAGAAGGATCAGGATTAGGGATGTAATGACTGTTAATCCTAGTTCTAAAAGATTCAAGAGTGGAACTATTTATTTGGAGGTGATTCCACTCTTGGATGCTGCGGGGGGAAAATGAGTGTCTAAATAATGTCGGTTCTTGCCTGATAAGTATGGTATTTTAGGTTGTGTCTGCGTCTCGTATATCGTATGCTTGTAGGATGTAAATGTATTTATGTGCCTATGCCTACTAAGTTGTTAGTGATTTATCATAGCCTACCATTTATTTTCTGTTTATTTGTCTTCTTGTTGCAAGTGGGTCTAGCCTAATTTCTAGCCTGAGCAAAATGTCAGATGTACCGTAGTGTCTCTGTAATCACGTTTGATCCATCTTGCACCTTGGTTTGGATGGCCTCTAGTTTATTGGTATTATTGTGAGTGTGGATTCCAGATGGTGTCGCAGTATTCTAAATGTGGCTGAACAAATGGTTTGAATGCTAGAATGTTTGTTTGCATTACACTTTGTGATATTCATGCACAGGAAGCCCAAGGTCTTGTTAGCCTTGCTCTGATACAGTTAATGTGCGTGGTCCACCTCATGTCCGCTGAGATTTGGACCCCCAATTATTTGTGGGAGGGAACGGTATCTAGATAAGTGCTATGAAGTTTGTAGGAGAATGGGATGGTTATGTTAAAGCAGGTGAAGCGGATATGGGAACATTTGTCTGCTCTAAATGTCATCTGCCACTTGGCTTCCCACTCTTCAAGGGCAGTGAAGTCGTCTCGTAGTAGAAGGTAATCGTCCCTATTAGTAATTGGTCGGTAAAATATGCTATCATCTGCGAAAAGTTAGAATTAGAAGCAAGCACTAGTTGGAGGTCATTTATGTAAGAAAGGAAAAATAGGGGACCCAGGACGGTGCCTTGTGAGACCCCGGACGGTGTCTTGTGGGACCCTGGAAGTTACAGGCACAGTAATGGCATTCCTCAAGAAGAACACGTTGATCCCGATTAGTCAATAAAGTCTTAATCTAGAGTATCTATGTATGTGTATCTATTTATATACAGTATGTTTGTATCTAAATCTTATGTTATATGTTTCATTATTTCTTAGTAATGATAGTGCTGAATGCTAATTGTTAGAATCTCAAAGTAACATATTTAATTTTAAGAGCGTTTAAATTTGTTTAAGGTACAAGGGTACCCCATGTTTGTAATTTGTTTAAGGTACAAGGTTACCCCATGGCTGTAATTTGTTTAAGGTACAAGGTTACCCCATGGCTGTAATTTGTTTAAGGTAAAGGTTACCTCATGGCTGTAATTTGTTTAAGGTACAAGGTTACCCCATGGCTGTAATTTGTTTAAGGTACAAGGTTACCCCATGGCTGTAATTTGTAAGAGAATGAAAAAGTGTAGATACACTTTTCTAAAAAAAACACTTGCGATCTAGAGTATAACAATTCGCCTTTGTCCTTTTGTCCTAGTTTTCCCTGCAGCAAGAATTGTTTAGCGTGAGTCATTCTCTCTCTCTCTCTCTCTCTCTCTCTCTCTCTCTCTCTCTCTCTCTCTCTCTCTCTCTCTCTCTCTCTCTCTCTCTCTCTCTCTCTCTCTCCACTTTTCCATTGTTCTCTCTTTTCTCTGAATTGACTTCCTCTTTCCTCTCCTCCAGTCCTTTTAGTAAAATTTTTTTTTTTTAATGATGCATTCGATTTTAGGAAATCCATAGCCCACAAATCGCTAAATTTAAATCACTCCCCCGATCGTGGGGAGGGTTATGAGGATCAGGGATAGTTTTGGGAATCGGAAAATGACGCATAAATTCTGACTGGAATGAACCATAAAATAAGCTGAATCACCAAGAAAATCATCATACAAAATATCAAATATCACCAAAAGTTATATCGGTGCACTCTTACACCTCGCCCATCCCCTTATGTCACGGTTCTTTCTCTCCCCTCACTTCACCTTTCCCTTCCCTCACTTCACCTTTCCCTTCCCTCACTTCACCCTTCCCTTCCCTCACTTCACCCTTCCCTTCTCTCACTTCACCCTTCCCTTCCCTTCCCTCACTTCACCTTTCCCTTCCCTCACTTCACCCTTCCCTTCCCTCACTTCACCTTTCCCTTCCCTCACTTCACCTTTCCCTCCCCTCACTTCACCTTTCCCTTCCCTCACTTCACCTTTCCCTTCCCTCACTTCACCCTTCCCTCCCCTCACTTCACCTTTCCCTTCCCTCACTTCACCTTTCCCTCCCCTCACTTCACCTTTCCCTTCCCTCACTTCACCCTTCCCTTCCCTCACTTCACCCTTCCCTTCCCTCACTTCACCTTTCCCTTCCCTCACTTCACCTTTCCCTTCCCTCACTTCACCCTTCCCTCCCCTCACTTCACCTTTCCCTTCCCTCACTTCACGTTTCCCTTCCCCACTTCACCCTTCCCTCCCTCACTCACCTTTACCTTCCGCACTTCACCCTTCCCTCCCCTCACTTCACCTTTCCCTTCCCCACTTCAACCTTTCCCTTCCTCACTCATTCCCCTCTCACTTTCCCTTTCTAAACTTCACCCTTCCCTCACCTTATCCTACTCCTTCCCTTCTAATTTCCCACTCACCCTGCCAACTCCCCTCCTATCTGTCACGACATTCCAACCCCCCCCCTCTCTCCTTTACCTCATCCCCCTCCATTTGACCTCTTTTCCTTCCCCTCTCCATTCTCTTCCCATTCTCCCTTTTCCCGCTCCCTCTCCTCACCTCTCCTTATACAACCGCTCCTCTTGGTCTCCTTCCACTACCTCATGCCTTCTCTGTCCCTACTTCCCTACCATCCCTTTTATTGTATCTCTTTTCCTATCACATTTCTTGGTATTGCCTTTCACCCAGCCCCATCCCATAGCCTCGCCCCTGTCCCTACACTATCCCTCCCTGCCCCCAACCCTTCTATTTCTATTCATCCTCTCCCCTTTCCTTTTATATTCGTTTCCCCTCCCCTCCCCCTCTTCTCCCCTCCCCCCAGCTGACTACGCCTATATACCCATGGCTCGTGACTGCAGGTTATATCTACACGCATCTCCCCGGCCACGCCTAGTTGCACACACCTACACACGCACACGCAGGCACTGATTCACAGGCACTGCTAATGACACACACACACACGTTCAGTCACTAGGTCTTTTACGCGCACGGATAGACACACTAGACTTTTTGAGAGTGATGGACACTGTTCACTCAAGCATACGTATACACACATAGAGTACATAGCTTATATGCTTACATGAACATACATTCGCATCCAGCCTATATGCATACACGTATGCACATAAATTCGCATCCTAACGTAATTAAGTACGGTGGTACAATTAATGTATAGCCCGTCTACATTCATTTTTGTATCATTCACCAAAACCACGAATATATACATATATACCGGTACCGCATTTGTATCTATTCTGGAGGGTTGCCTTTAGTCAATTGTCCATGCGTAATAATTCAACCGTGGCCCGAATAATTAGTTATGAACAGGTTTGGCTCCCTGGGCTCCTCTCTCGCTCTCCGCTCTTCCCCTCGCCTCAGTCTCTCTTCTCTCTCCTCTCTCTTCCCGCTCTCTCTCTCCTCTCCTGTCTCTCGTCTCTCCATCCATCTCTCCCTCTCTCATCTCTCTCTCCGCTTCTCTCTCTCCCTCTCTCTCTCTCGCTCGGGGTCTCTCTCCTCTCTCTCTCGCTCTCTCTCTCCTCTCTCGTCCCTCTTCCTCTCCTCTCTCTCTCTCTCTCTCTAGCTCTCTCTCTCATGGGTCTTCTCTCCCTCCATCTTCCCTCCCCTCCAGCTCTCTCTCTCTCCTCTCATCTCTCTCTCTCTCTCTCGATCTCGCTCCTCTCCCGGGTGCGGGGTCTCGGGGGGGTCCGGATTCCTCCTCTCTCCTCTCTCTAGAAGAAGTCAGGCTTGCGTGGGAGACTCGATGATACGTGGGTCAGCTCACAGAGCTTTTTTGCGCCAGGGCAAACCTAAGACCAGGAAGCTGTTTTTGGTATCCCTGGTGGGTGGTGGTGGATGGACGTAAGTTGCCCGCAGGTTAGAAACGAAGTATCAAAAGCTGGCCCCTGCAAATACAATGTACGTCATCCACGTTGGATCCCACTATATACAGCGAACCGGTCGGAAAGATTTGCTTTTTAAAAAAAGTACCAGGCAGCTGATCAAGTCGTTTAAGGAGAAGTCCATCAAGGGGATCATCGTCTCAGGGAATCGTTCCCCCGGCTCGGTGTTAGAGAGCCGATTTTTTAACAACCTCGGCCAACCAGCACCAAATCGTTGTCTAGCAAACCTCTGCAGGAAGGAGAACGTGGGATTCGTCGACACCTTGGAGGACCATTTCTACTACCCCGATGACTAATTTGTTTTCGGATGATGGGAGTTCCTATTCTGAACCAGGTTGGGAGCAGCCGGCGTTTTGGGCGTCTTCTCAAACGATTTGCCGGTTTGAAGGAATTTCGGAGAAGAAATCGACTCAGGCACAGGACAAACCAGGAAGGAGGACCGAGAAGACAAAGCGAGTGACGCGACAATCTACAAAGGAATTAAATACTAATCCGTCAAGAACCGCGAATTTTGGATAAAGCTCCACCACCAACACGACCCAAATTCAAAACCCGTCAGGGATAACGACCGCAGGACCCGAGGACAGGCCATGAATGTAAATGTATATTCGATCTTCCGACCAGAACGCAAACAAATTCGAATGAAAGAACGATCTGCGAGTTCTAAAAACCGTGCAACTTTAAAGGTTTTCTATGCAAAACATCTCGTGTAGCGATGACGCAACTAAAGTTTGTCAGATTTAGAAGGAACTAGTGTTTACAGAAAATTATGATGTGATGTGATTTGGGCATAACAGAATTTTGGCTCAATACACAAGATAGAGACTTTTTATAGTTAGGCAGAGTATTCACTTCCCTCCCGGTATTTGAATCTGTTTGAGAAAAACAGCCGAATAACTAAAAATGGAGGCTGGCGTTTTATTTTATACAAGAAATCAAACCCGAAAGGGGGTTTTTTTTTTATTAACCCGAACCTCGTGTCAAAAAAAAACAAAACCCTCAAAATGTGAACGTCGACACATCTTTTGTGCTAATACAAGAATAATAAAGGTACCAAACAATAATACGTGTTGCGTTAATAGTACAGACCTCCAGCTCAAATCAGTGCAAACTGACCCCGAGGAAATTTACGAACAAATTGCAGATTGCCTAAGTAACTCACAATAATAAACCGTAATTTTTGGCGACTTTAATTTTATACCCACCTGTGACCAAGTGGGGCGATACTCTTACTTTCCACACTCCGGACATGACGTGTATACGAACTCTTGCAAGAGAGTTCGCTTTATTTTAATCAATTTGTTCGAATGCCGACCCGTGGTAATAAC
>CM064551.1:24429936-24805463 GCA_032716605.1 Paralithodes platypus | reverse complement strand
CTCGAGGGACATCAGATTCACCTGTTGTGCCTGTGCCATATTTAGCGCGCTATATCTTGACCATCCCCAGCACCTGTCCTTCATCAACGTGCTCAATTAACCAGCTAAGTTGATCTATATTCACTGGTTATCATTTAAAATAGATTTTGGCTATCATACAGCTTGTGAATTAACATAAACAAAGGCCAGACGATACGAGGCTTCTCCTTAGGGCCTAGGCTAATAATGAAACTCTCTTTACTGTCTTAAGAAAACAAAAAGGGAATGTGTCTGGGTAAATATATAGAAATATACCAATATCCACTATACGATCGTAAGTCTTGACACGCGCTGAAGTCCTATTTTAAATTAACTTGCAATGTTTAACTTTTGATTTGATAATCTAAAATAATATCGGATTTTTAACGTGTCTGCGATTTTTATAGTAATTTAATTATTTTATACTCTGGAATTGTGAATCTTTACTCTATTTCTGACTATTCTTTACTTACTGTGTGCTGGCTTAATAATCCTAAATAAGAATAGCCTTTGAAGGCCTATTTTAACGTATGTGCGCATTCTTTACATGGTTAATTTATACCGTATATTTTTTTCGGAAAACGGCTATTCCTGAAGTTTCGATTTACGGTGTCCGTGTGCTGGCTAAAATAATTGTTTGATCACCTGAAGTCTTATTGTAATTTAAATAATTTGATCACTGTAACTATCCGAATTTCTAGAAGGTAATTAGTTTTTGAATAGGTATAAAGTACTATTTGACATGTTAATTAATGTAATCTGGATAAAGAATTATTGCGCATGTCGAAGGTTCCTTTGTTTACCGAGGCGAGGGTCGAAGAAGCTTGCCTATAAAGGGCCTCACTCCTCCAACGCCAGCCCAGCCGCCATCACCTCCACCTGTATGTACCTCCACATTTATCAGTCTCCATGTTGATCATCCTAGCACCTGTCATTAATCAACATGCTCCATTAACTAGCTAAGTGTATATATATTCACTGGTGGCCATTAATTTATATGTAAATATTCTGAGAACCTGTGAATTTACATAAAAGTCGAGACTGTATATTAGTTTCTCCATAGGCTAACAATGGCCGCCGCCATCACCTCCACCTGTTGTGCCATATCTTTACCATCCTAGCACCTGTCTTTTATCAACATGCTCCATTAACTAGTTAAGTGTATCTATATTCACTGGTGGCCATTACAATATATGCAACTTATAAAAGCATGTGAATTAACCCTCTCCGACATATGACGCAATTTTGAGCCTATTAGGGATACTTTAAAGCCTTTATTACCATCAGGGTTTTTTTACAAACCTTTATTTTAGTTACTTCAACCTCTGCAGTTGTCTTTGAGTTAGATGTGGGCAGAAAACTAATTTTGGAGAGGTAATTATAAGAGTGAGAGAACTCTATTTCTTATTGCTAATCTGGCAACCTCTGCGTCATATATGTCTGAAGGGGTTAACATGAGACGGTAAAACATGTCTACCTTAGCCCCGAACCCCTATCCAGAACATTCGCCTGATTTCATTCATCAATATGCTTCACTAACCAGCTAAGTCTATATATATTCACTGGTGGCCATTAAATTATGTAGCCTATTATAGAGCCCGTTAAATAACAAAAAAGGCCAGACGATAAGAGACTTCTTAATAGGCTAGGCTTAGGCCTAGGCTGTTTTTTTTTTGTTTTTTTTTTTTGGTATCTTTAGCCTATTTGTTGGCCAAACTGGTATCGTTATTGGCTAGGCCTAGTTAATATAATTTATTTTTTTATTTATTGCATTTAGGCCTAATTTCATTGTTTTCTAGCCTAGGCTAGGCTAGCCTATGTATTTTATGTCCAGTGTTACCCGGCCGAAGTGTATAGCCGAATACCACTGTAGAAAAATAGTGCTAACAAGATCCACAGAGGGCCTCGGACGGATGCTAAATTGAGTAGTCAATCCTGTAAGTCCTTCACTAAAATGGCTCGGGTTGTCCCTCTCACAGGGAACAGGTCCGCTTGGGGGCATTCTGTGTATGGCCACCCTCGTAAGGGGAATAAGGCGTCTGGCAATAGATATAGATGTTACCCGGTCTCCAGAGCCATCAATATTTACACGTTTTGTTATACAAAGTTAATAGCCTAGCCTACTTCAGTGTTGGATATGCGTAGACCGTCGCGAATGGCTTGGCCTATTGTAGGCCTATATAAAACTTGGGTAATTTTTTGAAAAGACTCGCAGCGTTATTATACATAATTTATTAGGGAAAGTGAAGCTCTATGGAATCCTTATAATATACTCTCATAGATTCCACTGTGGGAGAATAGTTTTGATAGTTAACTATAGTTTTGATGTAAATACTACCGCAACTACGAATCTTTTTTCAGAGACCTAGTATATTAACCTAACCTAACCTAACCCTAGACCCAGTACGTGGGATACAACACTAGCCCTTACAAGTTGCATGCCAGCAACTGTGGGTTCATATATCCTACAGTAACATCTTTGTAGAACATAACACTTTACCGTAGCGAGTGTACTCCATTTCGAACACGTCCGTAGCAGAGCTCTCAAGATTGCAGGACTGAGTTTGTTTACGCGCGGGACTATTTATATCGACAAAATAGTTACAAAACTTATCAAAACTATTCTACCACAACGGAATCTATGGGAGTATATTATAAGGATTCCATAGAGCTTCACTTTCCCTAATAAATTATGTATAATAACGCTGAGTCTATTCGCGATAATTATGAAAACTTGCGTAATAAACAAACTAGAAGTAGGCCTTAGCGTATCAAAATCGCTATGTGAAAAAAATATGGAAAAATGTTATTTTAATACCACTAATTTTCAGTGTTTTTTATAAACAAACTTGTTCATTTGCATCAATATATAGTGTTTGTAATTAATTAGAAATCTCGGGAAAACCTATTTTCCCCATAAGGCTTATCGATCGATGTTGTTCCCCGATAGTGATTTGAAAAGACATTAGCCTAACCTAACCTAGTATTATGGGTGGGGGCTGCCGCCCCCACACCCCTGCTGGTAGAGTACTAATCCCTTAGTAAATAAAAAAATAAAAAATGGCAGTCGATTATACGAAGGTCAAAGAACATTCGATGAAGTCTACGGTGTTTACTCTGCAATGTTCAGCTTTGATTGTACATTGATAACGGGAAAGTACCGTATTGACAACCTTGTTACGAAAATTAAATTTTAGTGGAATACTTTTATATTAAGTTTTTCTGAGGGTATAACACATTTTCATAGGATCTTTAGAGCTGTCGATAACTGGAAGTACCGTATTGACCTTAATACTAGGTTAGGTTAGGTAAGGTTGTTAGGTTAGGCTAATGTCTTTTCAAATCCCTATCGGGGAGCGAGTGTCTCAACATCGATCGATCGATATGCCTAATGGGGAAAATAGGTCTTCCCGAGATTTCTAATTAATTACAAACACTATATATTGATGCAAATGACCAATTTTGTTTATAATAAACACTCGGAAAATTCGTGGTATTAAAATAACATTTTTCCGATTGACCTCCCAATGTACCAAGATTGGAAGCCAAAGCGTCACATTTTTCCTTTGCCCCTCGAATTTCTCTTCATAATTGCTAAGGGACACAGGGCCCTGGGTGGGGCTTTGGTTTCCCGGGCGTTTCCGCACCCTCCTCAGCTCCCCGCCATGGAGTGGCTTCGATCACCCAGGCTTTATTGTGGTTGGCAGGTAGGGTTCTGTGGGGGCGCTCGGTTATGGCCTTGCTCGGGGCCTTGGGGCTGTTCGGCCAGGCAGCTTGGGGAACAACAACAACAACAACACTGTAATGCAATGATCCTTGCTATATAAAATTACTAAATTACTATATTTACTGAGGCCCATTTCCCATTTTTAAATTTGTTTCTGGGGGCGGCAGACTAGAGACAGAGCCCGAATAGGGAAAACCGAGCAATGGCACTTCATATGCAACCTGAACATTTATTATTAATCCTAATATATTTTGTATTTGTCATTGCTTATAAAGTACCGGTATGATTAAGTAATTGCGACTAGCTTGAATTTAAGTCTAAAAGAGATTATGGCTAAATTGACTTCTTTTGATCTGGGTTAGTGGTGTAATGGGTTAGTTTTGTTCTGGGTGTGGTGTCCCGGGTTCTAATCCGGGGAGGACCATATGCTTTCATTAGTTAAAAGTACATTGGGGTTTGTAATTGATAAGTTAAGAACGGGGTGTTACTTATATATTTGTCCACCACAACCGTATTTTGACAATTTTGTTTAGGCCTACTAAACTTTGGTGTCTACAGCTCCAACTTCTTTATTACTTTATAGTCGGAAATTGGTAGTAGTTTATTACTGTTCTATTAATTATTTATTATTTCACATATGCTTTAATTTAATTTCATTAGAGGTGTTTGGTGGTGTAATGAAATTATTACAAAATTTATTAGATTTGTCATTTATCACTACCTACTCTCAGCAGTGAAGGAGAGATGATGCTACACCATGGATGTGTCTGACAACCCGGTACCGGTACAATCTTGTGAGAGATCCTTCAGAAGCTGATGAAAGTGGACAATCTTCACACTTCCACCGGGTGAGTTATATTTAATGCTAGTTTAATTGTGTATATAATGAAAAAGTCTACAAACTTTATTTTTGTTTCATTTTTATTTATATTTTATTGTTGTCATTGGTACAGTAATATATTTATGCTAGTCTGTGTATGTAAAGAAAAAGCCTACAAACTGTATTTTTCATATTTGTTTGTCATTGGTAAAAAGATTTATGCTATCGATCTATCTATGCTCAGCCCCAATATCCACTTTTCCTATTTTTTTGTATAGGCCTATATATGTTTTTTTGTTTTTAATGCTAGTATGTGTACAGTATATGAGAGCCTACAAACTTTAATTATTGGTATTTACCCCATTCCTGACTTTTCCCATTTTAGTTTTTGATTTGTATATAAATTTTACTTTTTTCATTGGTAAATATCTCTTTTAGGTCTGAATTTTGAGCGGTGTTTTATCTATCTTAATCGATTAGTTGCAAAATATATCTTAGGTCTGAATTTTGAGCGGTTTTATCTACTTAATCGATTAGTTGCATTGTTTTCTACCCGTCAAAGTTTGAGAATGTAGATGCGTATTAAGATTAGTAGTATAGTATGTATATGTAAGGCATTAACCTAACAAACTTAGACCTATAGTTTCTTTTCAGCTGACGGCAAATATAATCCTTTTGTAGATGATTTTGATACTGTACAGTACTTAATTAATGGATAAATATGATCTTGCATAGTTTTCATGATTTAATTTAACAAATCTTCATAATAGCAAAGTATTAACCCTTTCCGACATATGACTCAATTTTGAGCCTATTTGGGATACTTTAACCCCTAAATGTCGGCGCGCAACTTAAGTAGAGTTAAATAAAGCTGGACTATGTGGCGGCGCTCGACATAGGTCGAGTGGCAATTTCAGCACTTAATGTTGCTGAGAGCGAGAGACAAGTGGTGGCAGGAGAGTAGCGAGCGTATGACTGCTCCAGACCTTCTTCTTCTTTTGAACCCGCCCGCAGACCGTGCAGATCCGCAGGGCTGACCTTTGTATCGGTACTGGCTCAGAAACGTTAGTAGGAGGGAAAGTTTAGAGTAGAAGGATAGTTTAAGAGACAGTTTTTGTTTTGTTTGTATAAACCCCCCCTCACTTCCTCCCCCCTCCCCCTCACCTCCGCTCCCCCCCCCCCCTCACTCATTTCTCTTCCTCCACATTTTCTCCAATATCCTCTTCATCATCTCCATGTCTTGTGTTTCCATCTCCTGTGTTAACCCCAATAGCGCCCCCACCCCTCTATCTTCCCTCTGCTTAATCTCCTCCCACCCCCTTTCCCCCACTCTATTCCTCATGTACCTCTCCAACTCCTCTCTCTCCTCATTATATCTTGTACACTCGGTTACTATGTGTTCTACATCCTCCACTATTGGATCCCCTCCCATTTCACATTGACTGCAGTGCGGTCCCACTCCATTCCATCTCCTTGTTCTCTCATTTGTTTCTAGCGATCCTGTTCTTGCTTTAAATAGGAGTTTCGATCCCCATCCCCCATCATAGTACAGTTCTCTAGCTGGTTTTTCCTTCTCTCTATAATATGCCAGCGTGGCTTTATTTTCTACCCCCTCCCTCCATCTTCTTCTCCCCTCCTCCTTTATCCCCTTCTCTATCTCTCTGACACATCCCCTCCCATTCTCTAGTATGACTCACTCCCCTCTCTCATTTCTTTTTCTAAATTCCCCCCCCCCCACCCGGTCCTGTTTTATATTTATCCTCCCCAATCTTTTTTTGCACTCTCTGTTCCATTTACTTTGCTCGCTCGCCCATCTGTATACCTTCCCCGGCCACCTATCTTCCTCCATCCCCTCTAGTCTCACTTTGTACTTCCCTTTCGCTTTCCCAATCCTTTCCTCAAACGTACTCCACCCCATCTCCCCTCGGATTGCTTCTTGAGCTACGTATTTATTTGCCCCCAATCCTGTCCTCCCGATTTTATTCTGTATCGTTTCTAATTTCTTCGTTTCCGCCTCTGTTGTTTCTACCGCCTCTAAGCCGTACATTATTGCAGGTACTCCCAATCCTTTCCACAGCCCTCGCACTATTTCATAGCTATTCGCTCTTAGCCTTGTCGCGCTCCATAGTCTTCCATTCCATTGTTGCATTTGTCCCACCTTTTCACTTTTCGCCTTCTCAAACCCTTTCTCCGTGATCGTTACCCCCAGATATTTATACTCCCTTGTCTTCTTCATTCTGTTTCCTTCCAGTGTCCATTCCTCTTCTTCTTGAAGCTCTCTATTCATTTTCATCACCTGGCTCTTTTCTTTACTAAATCTTACTTCAAGTTCCTCCCCGAATCTCGTTGCTTCCTCTAGTAGTCTCTGCAACCCTCCTCCCGTTTCTGCCATCAGAACTACGTCGTCAGCAAACAGCAGTACCCCCAGTCTTTCTTTGTTTATCTGAATCCCCTCCCCAACTCTTTTCATCCTCTGTCATTTCTTCCATATATAACGCAAATAATAACGGCGATAATACGCACCCCTGCCTTACCCCCCTCTTGCTTTCTACCCATCCCGTTTCTATATTTCCTAGCGCGTACTTCGCTTTTGTTCCTTGGTACATCGATGTTATGTTTATATACTTTTCTGGTATTCCACTCCTTGCCATTATTTTCCATAGCAGTTCCCTGTTTACTCTATCATAGGCTTTTTCTATATCCAGGAATGCACAGTAACCCATTTTTTTCTCTTTTCATTTTCCCCATCACTTCGCTCAGTATATAGATATTATCTGTCCCCCTCCTATCTCTTCTGAACCCATTCTGCTCATCACTTATTAGCCCGTTTCCCTCTATGGCTCTATTCATCCTTTCCTTCAATATCCCGCAGAAGAGTTTCCCTATTGTGTTTGTCACTGGCCTGTAGCTTTTCATTTCCTTCTTACTCTTGTACCCTCCCTTGTGCAATAGTGTTACTCTCGCTTCATTCCATCTTTCTGGTACTCTCTCATTTCCCATTACCTCATTAAACATTTTCTTCAGTCTTCTTGCCATTTCTTCCCCCCCCTCTATGTACATTTCATTAGGTATCCCATCCGGGCCGGTCGCCTTTCCCTTTTTTAGTGCTTTGATCCCTCTCCTTACTTCTTCTATTGTGAGCTCCATTTCCATCTTATCCTGTTCTGGTAGCCTTCTCTCTCTCATTTCCAAGTTCCATTCCCTCTCCTCCCCTTGTTCATTTACTCCCCCTATTTCCTCCCAGTATCGCTTTATTTCAATCTTTATTTCTTCTTCTGTCTTTATTATTCTATCTCCCACTATTAGTTCCACGCTTTCTTCCTCTCTACCGGTCTCACCTCTTAACATCCTATACCACTCCTTTTGGCCCTCTTTCCCCTTGCTTCTGATCTTTTCTACTTCTTCTTTCTCGTGTTTTATCATTGCCTCTTGTATTAGTATTTTTACCTTCTTCCTTTTCTCCTCGTATACCTGTACCGCTTGTCTTCTTCTCGTTCCCTCTCTCCGCCTTCCCTCCTATTTCTCTCTATCATCCTTCTCCTTTCTCTGTTCGCATCCCTTCTTTCACTTCTTGCTTGTTTTATTTCCCCATTCCACCATGGTTTTTGTTTTCTTTTTCCTGTCCATCTTCTTATTCTTCCTATACTCCTTTCTGCCGCTCTATTTATGTCCATCATCAACTCTCCATCCATTTCCTCTACGCTCCCCTCTCTTCTTTCCCTTATTTCTTCCATGTAACCTCTGTACTCTACCCATCTTTCACTTTTTAGATTCCATTTATTAATCCTCCATCTCGTGTTTCCTTTGCTTTTCCATTCCTTTGTGTAGTTTATCACCATGAGTCTGTGGTCGCTTTGTATCCCTACTTCATTTTCTTCATCTATCCACATGTTTTGGATCTCTTCCCTTGCTCTTCCATTCGCTAGTATGAAGTCTATCGCCGATCTTTGTCCTTCTCAGTGTCTTATCCATGTCGCCTTCCCCTCTCCCATTGTTTGGTTCAGTATTTCCATGTCATTTTCTTCCGCAAATTGGATCAAGGCTTCTCCATTTCCATTTATCCTCTCCCCTAATATCCCTATATGTGCATTCATGTCTCCCATTATAATTATCTCCTCTTCCTCCCTACCCCTTATCATTTCCTGTATTCCTTGGTACTTGATTCTGTTTTCTTCCCGTTCCCTTCTCCCCCCTTCCACCGTGAAGTACCCTATTATTGCTGTCATTTTTTCTTCCCTTCCATTATTCATCCTCGCTAGTGTCACTCCCATTATATCCTCCATTTCCTTTGATTCTCCACCCTTTAGTTTCTCTATTTTCCATTTTGAGTTGTTCCTAATCATTAACCCTACCCCTCCCCCTTTCTTTTCTGATTTCTCCCTCCCTCTCCCAATGAGCGTATATTTATCCCCTTCCCATTTTGTCTCTCCCCTAAGGTGTGTTTCTGTTATTCCTATCATTTCCATTTCCCACTCACTCCATACCTCTTCAATGTCTTGTATTTTCCCTCTATTTATCCCATTTATGTTTACACATCCTATTTTTATTCCTCGGTATACATTATCCCCCTCCCCCCGCTCTTTCCCTTTGTTCTTCTTCCCTTTTTTTCCCTTGTTCTTCTGCTTTCTCTTCCTTTCTCTTATTTCTCTTTCTTCCCCTCCTCCTTCTTTCTCTCCCACCGTTCTTTCTCCCATGTCTAAGTTTCCCTCTACTTCCTTTTCAATCTTCTTCTCATTTCCCTCTCGCTTTTCTTTCTTTCTCTTTTCTTTTTTCTCATCCTCCCTTTCTCCTCCCGCTTCCTCTCTTCTCCCCTTCCTTCACCTTTCTGTGTTCTTTAGCCACTCTTTCCTCTGCTCCTCACTTTCTTCTATTGCTCTCCTAATCTTTCCCCCTACAGTCCATTTCCCCTTTTCAGACAGGTGTATTCCATCCCTCGCAAAATCTCCTGGGCTCAGCTTGTAGTCTGGGTCGATGTATCCTACTCCTGCTTCATCCCTTGCCCATAGCCTTTTGTTCATTTCTCCGATATCCCTCTGTATTCTCTCTTTCTCGTATTGTCCCGTTTTCCCTTCCCTTGGCCTTTCTATAATTCCCACCACCCATACCATTACCATTGGGTTGGTTTCTTTGAAGTTTTTTATTCCTTCCATTACTGCTCCTACTGTTCCTTCTGCTCCTTTCCCCTCTAGCCCATTTCCTCCCCCCTGTATCACTATAGTTCCACCTTCCCTCTTGTCCATTTCTGTATTCCTCAAACCTCGCATTATTCTTTCTATATCCGCCCCTGGGAGGCTTATCACACTTCTCCCTCTTTTCCTTGCCCATCAGTTCCTCCTCCATCCATCTTATCGTGCTGTCCCCTATCAGTAGTACCCGGTCCTCTATCATCCCTTCTCCATCCCCTTTGTTCCACCCTTCTGTCTGTTCACCACCGCGGCGAACCTACTGACACGAATCTCACCTCCCTCCTCCCTCTCTCACTCGCTATATACGGAATTGTATCTGGAAAGTGGCTAATTACATGCTTTTTGCACTCGCGTTGCACGGTTATTGCAAGAAAACTAGCCATCATAAAAGGATCGTTATGGTGTCATTCGAAAGCTCTGTTTATGCCCTTTCAGGGATAGATACTTGTTTTACGTTCTGGGTCTTATTTAGGCATGAAAATGATCACGTAAACAGCCCTATTTTGGCTAAAAACACCCCGCTGGGCGGTACATATAAATAAACCGCATAGGCCGCTCTTAAGGTGTTAAAGCCTTTGTTACCATCAGGGGTATTTAGAAACCTTTAGTTTGGTTACTTCAACCTCTGCAGTTGTTTTTGAGTTAGCTGTGGGCAGAAAACTAATTTTGGAGAGGTAATTATAAGAATGAGAGAACTCTATTTCTTATTGCTAATCCGGCAACCTCTGTGTCATATGTGCGTGAAAGGGTTAAGATTGTAATTAAAATATGAAACTTTAAAACAAACTCAAAAGTTGATGTTCAAATCAATAACTAAAGATTAAAAAAATATTGAAACTAAAACGCCCTAAACAAAATTTGGAAAAATGCATTTAAATTTATCGGAAATTAAACTTTGAAAACAATTTAGTCGGCTGGAATGAACTTTAGTACAGTACGTTGGATACAAAACTAACCCGTACCTACCAGCTAGTAGGTATCCCATGTACCGGTACCGTACATGGGATACTAAACTAACTTCCTTATTAGCTGGTACGTAATCTTTAGCATCCAGTACATGTGTGAAAAGACTAACCTTGGCTTAACATGTAGTATCGCTTACCATGTATCTGTAGTATGTAGGATAAAACTCTTAAACCTTAACCAACCCTTTTTATGTATATTGCTTATTACGCATCTGCCGCATAAAACTTAATGGAAGGTACAGGTGGTATACAATGCAACTAACCTATTCTGGTCGCTTAAAACCCTGACATATATGAGTATCGTATTATTTTTTAAGTCTGCTTGAATAATATATGTCTGTTCTATTTACTCCGGCCCATTCCACATTTTTTATATAATTATTTTCTATTTTTATTGAAAAGTGTATGTGGGGAACAGCCTCAGTGCGCAACTTCTATCTATTGCCAGATTCCCTGAGGTGGTGGCCACAAATGAATCGCCTCAATGTACCGATCCTGTCGGTCGGCTCTTCTCCGGTGGTGTGTTGGCAGAGACTTGTGTTGATGGACTCTGCCCTACGTCGGACTCTGCCCTCAAGTGGTGCACCCTCAAGTTGCAAGTTGTCAATTTGTAATTTTCCACATTCAGTTGAAAACACTTTATTTCTGTGTACTGTATATAAATGTTCTTTATTTTTCTTTACCAACTCTCCATAAAGCTTTAAAAATTCTCCAAAGACTCTTAGAGGTGAACTTGTGAAATTTTCATTAGAAAAATGCCCCATCTTAGGGCAGGTTCCTCCTAAATTGCAGTCGCTATTGCACAAAAGGTCTCAAAGTTGCCGTAGTTCTGGGGCAGATACTTTTAAATCTGTAAACTAATGGAGCTAAATATTATAGTTTCTGCATCTATTTTGATAAAGTTTTGTCATTTTACTGAGTTTGTCAAAGTTTTGGTTTCTTTATTTTGAAACTTTTAAATTCTAATTAGGCCTAGGGATAAGGAAGTCTAGAAAGAAAAAAATATATGTGGTGGACGCTGAGTTTTGGCCTGGTGGTGGACGCAGAATTGTGGCCTGGTGTGTGGTGGATGATGCAGTGTTGTGTGGTGGACGCAGTTGTGGCCTGATGGTAGTGTGGTGGATGATGCAGTGTTGTGTGGTGGACGCAGTTGTGGCCTGATGGTAGTGTGGTGGACGCAGTTGTGGCCTGATGGTAGTGTGGTGGATGCAGTGGTGGTGGACGCAGAGTTGTGGCCTGGTGTAGTGTGGTGGAAGACGCAGTGTTGTGTGGTGGACGCAGTTGTGGCCTGATGGTGTGGTGGACGCAGAGTTGTGGCCTGGTGTGTGGTGGACGCAGTTGTGGCCCGATGGTGGTGGTGTGGATGCAGGTTTTTTGGCCTGGTGGTGGATGCAGTGTTGTGGTGGACGCAGAGTTGTGGCCTGGTGGTGGACGACTCAGTGTTGTGTGGTGGACGCAGTTGTGGCCCGATGGTGGGGTGGTGGATGCAGGGTTTTTGGCCTGGTGATGGATGCAGTGTTGTGGTAGACGCAGAGTTGTAGCCTGGTGTGTGGTGGATGCAGTTCTGGCCTGATGGAGCGTCGGTGATGGCGACTAACGTTTCCGTTGAACCACTCTACAAGACTAATATTCGGTTAGTATGTTGAAGTGTTTGTTTTGAGTTTTGGCAGTTTGTTGCAAAGAAATGTGGCTCAAAATGCCTGAATAGGCAAATATGATAGCGTAAAAGCTTGGCATACGAAATTCCATAATGTTGAGCAGTACAGTACTTTAAAAGTAGACCAAATTGATAAAAAAAAGTAAGCTATCTGCAAAACTGTGCAAAAGTCTTATTCCTCGTATTTATAAAATATTATTTTAAGCGTTGTTTCCACATAGCGATTTTGATTAGTTTTGTCTTTTTGCTGTGTTTGTATAAGTTTTGATTTGTTTATTTTGAAAGTTTTAAATTCTAAAATATAAATCCAATTGCCATAATCCTTGGAAGTAACTTAATTATTTTTGTTACTCTTCTTGCAGAGTACGGTGACCTTGGTAATCGTATCTTAAATTGACAAGAGGCAGAGCATTGTGGCCTGACATGTTTTGTATGGATCGTCTGGAATGGTGGTAGTTACGGAAGGAGCCTCTTTGTTTTGGATACAGCGTAGGGCATGCATGGTATTTGGACTATGTGGACCCCTGATGTACCGCTCTACAGGACCACTAATCGGTTAGTATTTTGATGAGTTTGGTATTTTAACCTTTCACGCATATGACGCAGAGGTTTTTCTCTCACTCTTATAATAAACTCTAAAATTAGTTTTCTGGCCACAGCTAACTCAAAGACAACTGCAGAGGTTGAAGTAACTGAAGGTTTCTAAATACCCCTGATGGTAACAAAGGCTTTAAAGTATCCCCAATAGGCTCAAAATTGAGTCTTATGTCTGAGAGGGTTAACTTAGGTGATCCGTATACAGTTGGCCACGTAAGTTATGTTCCTCGTTATGATCTTTTATACGATTGTAAAATAAGTGCATTGAGTAGTAATTTACACCCTATTTGGATAGACAAAAGCACTTCACTATGTGAAAGACGCTTGCGCAAAATTTATAAATAAAAACACAATCCACCACGTAGTACAGTCGCGCTAGTAAGTGATGTCTCGGCACCAGGTATGTTGATCAACAAGTGGTATCGGCAATATATAAGCTTCATTTTGTCATTTAGAGTGAAATATACAAATGTTCCTACACTTACCCACCCTATTTAACCCTCTATTGGTGGCCCGCAACATAAGTAGAGTTAAATAAATTTGGACTATGTGGCGGCGCGCGACATAGGTCATGTGGCAATTTCAGCACGTAATGTTGCCGAGAGAGAGAGAGAGAGAGAGACAAGTGGTGGCAGGAGAGTAGCGAGCGTATGACTGCTCCAGACCACCGCGGCGGGCCTACGGACACGAATCCCACCCTCCTCCACCCTCTCACACTCGCTACATACTGAAATGTATAGGGAAAGTACCGAATTACATGGTTTTTGCACTAGTGTTGCGCGGCTGTTGCAAGAAAACTAGCGGTCATAAAAGGATCGTTGTAGTATCATTGGAAAGCTCTTTATGTGGGGGGGGATAGATGCTTGTTTTACGCTCTGGGTCTTATTTAGGCATGAAAATGATCACTTAAACAGCCCTATTTTGGCTAAAAACACCCCGCTGGGCGGTACATATAAATAGACCGCCTAGCCCGCCAATAAGGTGTTAACATCTGACCCATTAATACAGTACAGAGCAAGCTAAAGTTAATGACAGCTGTGGAATGACTTATTAGCGTGACCGTACATTACTACATGAGCAACAAATTGGAGTATAAAATCTTAGGCTAGGAAATGGCACTGAATCCATATAACTAATATATAATCTAATTTAATTTGACTTTATATTGTTCTTGTCCCAATTTTGGTTTGTTTAGTTTGCAAGTTTTACATTTTAATGTTTTCTAGTTGTATTACAGCGCAAGACGACCTAGGAGGATCGTACCTAGATTGAAGATGATATTCTATGGACTACCCGGTACTACTAGACAAGACTACTATTCTCTTCAATGGACTGGTACTACTACAAGACTGGACTAATATTCTCTGCAGTGGACTACTATTAGCTTCAATGGAGTAAACTACCACTACTTCCCTACAATACTACTATACGGTTAGTATTTAGTTTATTTTAAGTTTAGCAGTCTTTGTACAGTTGTCCATCAAAGTTATTCCTGGTGATGTTTTTTATTTTTGATGGTGTAATGGAGTGTTTAAAATCTGTGGTAACCTACAGTAGGTTCGAATCCTGGTGGATCACATGCTTGGTTTCATTAATTTCTTTGGGAGGTGTTTGGTGTTGGAGTGAGTTATTAAAGAAATTATTAGTTTACTATTCATCTTTATAGCATAAATACGCAGAATTTTGGTGAGAATATCCTAGGTTCGAATCCTTGGAGTGCCGCAAGTTGGTTGGTGAAAAAATATGAATAAAAAGTTGAGTAATCTTCAGAGTTAACTACTGTACTGCATAATAAATCTTAATGTGCACATAAAATTTCAATGTATAAGATCACATAGGACCAGAAGTTATTTGGGCAACTGTACAAACTGTATTGTAAATTGAGATGTTCGTTTAATGTAAAATAGAAAGTTTCAGTGCATGTAAAAGTATTAAAGTTTGATTAATATTTGGCTTAATCGTAGTTTTAAATGTTGATTAACCCCTTGAGACTCATGATGCAGAGGTTGCCAGATTAGCAATAAGAAAGTTCTCTCACTCTTATAATTACCTCTCCAAAATTAATTTTCTGCCCACAGCTAACTCAAAGACAACTGCAGAGGGTGAAGTAACTAAACTATAAGTTTCTAAATACCCCTGATGGTAATAAAGGCTTTAAAGTATCCCTAATAGGCTCAAAATAGTGTCGCATGTCGGAGAGGGTTAAGAAAATATATATATAGTTTGCTCCCTAGACCTTGAAACTTAAAAAACTAAAAAAAAAAAAAAAAAAAATTAATTGTTTCTATGTACAGTCGGTTCCCCGTATCTGTGCTCCATACATTCGCGATGGCGCTTATCCACGGACACTCCTAAATATCCCATTACTCGTCATCCTCACAAAAAAAACCGGCAAAATACCAGCTATTCACGGATTTGAATCGGGCGGGTCTATGCGCATTCCGATTCTTGCTTTGGTCGGCCATCTTGCATTCTTGCGTGAAGTCGACACGGCAGTTCACAGACCAGTGTTGGAAAAGTTGAAAACCACTTGTTTACAAGCTTTTTTTCTGCACGAACTTCTTATCTCCCGCGTTTATTAGGGCCTTTAGAGCATTCAGTGATAGGGACAGTGGGCCTGATGGTAATCATGATGGAAATAAATTCCCGGGACCATCAAAACAGAGCAAGCGAAAGCAGGCAAATTATGGCTATGCATAAGGCTAGCCTAGGCCTAATGACTGAATTCAAATAAAGTTTGTGTGGTAAGTTATCTCTTCATAATATGTATTCATAAGTATTCTCCTCATATAATATGTAGGTCAAAATAATGGTTTGAGGGTCCAAGATGGCCGGGTCAGGTACGAGGTAAGCCTATTTCCCATTGAAACCCATGTTAAATACACTCCACGTATCCGCGGACCGCAGTCGGTACCAGTAAGGCGCGGATACGGGGAACCGACTGTATATATGGCCGGTTCCCCCTAAAAGTCCCTATTGGCCGACAGGGAAGCTGGCTAAATGGCACGGAGTCGTAATATTGACTATGGGGTAAAAGGTCTTAAAATTGCCAAAGTAATGGGGCTATTCATGAGGGAGAAAGGAGTCTAAATTCTAAACTTTGGATTTTTTTTTTGACATGGAGTTCAGTAGATAGTATTTAGTCTTATAATTACCATTCTTACCATTCTTTAACTGTCTACGTGGTGCGATGCATAAGGTGTTGATTTTCGGTGTGAGCATCCTGGATTCGAATCCACGGACTGCCACATGTGTTTGTAAATTTCAATAATCGATTTTAGGAGTATAGTTGGTTGTTGGAAGGAACATAATAATTGATATTGGTTCAGGGGTAATTTATCGAGGACTTCCCTAGTGGTTAAGGCCCCATTAATTGCTCTTTCCATTCACATATGCATAGCCTACGTGAGTTGCAGTTGGGATGTGTGTACATGCTTAGATTGATATGCAGGATTCGAAGTTGCATAATAAATCGTAGGCAGTGTCCACCATTCTTTAACTGTCTACGTGGTGCGATGCATAAGGTGTTGATTTTCGGTGTGAGCATCCTGGATTCGAATCCACGGACTGCCACATGTGTTTTTTAAATTTATTAGTCGATTTTAGGAGTATAGTTGGTTGTTGGAAGGAACATAATAATTGATATTGGTTCAGGGGTAATTTATCGAGAGGACTTCCCTAGTGGTTAAGGCCCCATTAATTGCTCTTTCCATTCACATATGCATAGCCTACGTGAGTTGCAGTTGGGATGTGTGTACATTCTTAGATTGATATGCAGGATTCGAAGTTGCATAATAAATCGTAGGCAGTGTCCACCATTCTTAACTGTCTACGTGGTGCGATGCATAAGGTGTTGATTTTCGGTGTGAGCATCCTGGATTCGAATCCACGGACTGCCACATGTGTTTGTAAATTTCATTAATCGATTTTAGGAGTATGGTTGGTTGTTGGAAGGAACATAATAATTGATATTGGTTCAGGGGTAATTTATCGAGAGGACTTCCCTAGTGGTTAAGGCCCCATTAATTGCTCTTTCCATTCACATATGCATAGCCTACGTGAGTTGCAGTTGGGATGTGTGTACATGCTTAGATTGATATGCAGGATTCGAAGTTGCATAATAAATCGTAGGCAGTGTCCACCATTCTTTAACTGTCTACGTGGTGCGATGCATAAGGTGTTGATTTTCGGTGTGAGCATCCTGGATTCGAATCCACGGACTGCCACATGTGTTTGTAATTTCATTAATCGATTTTAGGAGTATAGTTGGTTGTTGGAAGAAACATAATAATTGATATTGGTTCAGGGGTATTTATCGAGAGGACTTCCCTAGTGGTTAAGGCCCCATTAATTGCTCTTTCCATTCACATATGCATAGCCTACGTGAGTTGCAGTTGGGATGTGTGTACATGCTTAGATTGATATGCAGGATTCGAAGTTGCATAATAAATCGTAGGCAGTGTCCACCATTCTTTAACTGTCTACGTGGTGCGATGCATAAGGTGTTGATTTTCGGTGTGAGCATCCTGGATTCTAATCCACGGACTGCCACATGTGTTTGTAAATTTCATTAATCGATTTTAGGAGTATAGTTGGTTGTTGGAAGGAACATAATAAATAATAATGTATACCGGTACCCTGTTTATTATAGGTATGCTAGAAATTGTTTTGGCTATCTAGTTACTGTACCATTCCCCTTCTATCTATTCTATAATTATTTTAGTTTTATTGAGAGTTGTATTGTCTGTAATTCAAAAAGGGCTAGAGCAAATGAGCGTTAAATTTCTACCCATTCCCTGGCTGATGGTTTCCAAATAGTAGCCTATAATTATAGATGTTATGTTAAAGATTTTCTGCATAGTTGTTTGGAATCTGGCATGTCTGTTAATTTCATTAATTGATTTTAGGAGTTGTTGTTCCCCAAGCTGCCTGGCCGAACGGCCCCGAGCAAGGCCAAGGCAATAACTGAGCGCCCCCACAGAACCCTCCCTGCCGACCACAATAAAGCCTGAGTGACCGAAGCCACTCCATGGCTGGGAGCCGAGGAGGGTGCGGAAACGCCCAGGAAACCAAAGCCCCACCCCTGCCCTGTGCCCCTCGGCAATTATGAAGAGAAAGTTGAGGGCAAAGGAAAAATGCGACGCTTTGGCTTCCAATTTTGGTAGATTGAGAGGTCAATCCATGGGAGAGACTCAGTCACTTGAGATCTAGAAAATATATAAGTAAAAGGAACGGTCAGAGTAAGCTATGGGTATGGCAGAGATCGCTCAGTTCTCACTCTGATAGAGCAGCCCATCACCGATTTTAGGAGTAGAGTTGGTTGGTGGAGAGAACATAATAGGTTATTATAGCTACCGGTATAATTTGACTAATTGTTTTGGAGCTATAGATGTTGATGGTCAAGAATTAAGTCACTTTTAATGAAAATAATTATTTTGGAGTACAGGTAAAAGCTTTGGGTAGGAATGATTTTATTTTAATTTGAAAGGTAACTTTTGAGCTATCTGTTAATTTTAAGACTTTAAAATTAATAATTATTGAAACACCGTAAACAAAGTAAGTGAAAAACATGCATTTAAATTGATCGAAAATTATTATTTAAAAAAAAAGTTGTGATCAGACTATACGTGCCGATCTCAAATCCAAAAAATTGAAAAGTGGAGCAGCCCTTAACAGGGTTGCCTGAAACGCCGCCATTAGGACAAGAGCCTGAAACTGCACGTATGTGTGGAGCATTCGGTCTTAAAATTTGATGCATGTATATCCACATCTGTATAGCATGGAATCCACTAACCTTAGTCTACGCTTTACAGCACAAGGATCGTACAGCCGACCAAGAGCTTCCCAACGTCTCAAGATTATTTCAAGATTAACGTCGCTAGGATTTCCAATCGTCTATCTTCAATCCTCTACTTCAACTCCACACACATCGCTTCTGTTCAATAAGGTTTGTGAAGTTAGATAGGATATATTTGTTATGTTGGATTTGTTGGTTGTAAATTAACGTCCCTTGTTGAAATTAGTCTGGCTATGTTGGTTAAGAATGATCCCTCCTCTCCTCCCCCTTAATAAACTAAGTAATAATACGGTCTAGATAAATATATAGATAATTAATTTTAAAACTTTAAAAATAATCTAACTAAAAGTGGGACAAATTCAAATTAAAGTCAAAATGAGTAATAGAAAATCACGCTAAATATAAAATAGGAAAATTAAAAGTATAAATAAATCTATGAAATTATTATGTTCCTTCCAACAACCAACTATACTCCTAAAATCGATTAATGAAATTTACAAACACATGTGGCAGTCTGTGGATTCGAATCCAGGATGCTCACACCGAAAATCAACACCTTATGCATCGCACCACGTAGACATTTAAGAGTAAATGTGCAGTAAAGTAATATTACAATTGGTGGATAGTTTTGTATAGAATTAGACTGGTTTCTGGCAAAGTAAAAGCGACTATATAATTAATCTATCTAATTAAAATGTAAAACTTGCAAACTAAACAAACCAAAATTGGGACAAGGACAATATAAAGTCAAATTAAATTATCAAAATCGCTATGTGGAAACAACGCTTACTAAAATGAAAATTATTAAATAAAAGAACACAATCCACCACATAGGGTGTACATCACTACATGAGCAAGTTAATCTGTTTCCCAAGCAAACTAATCGCACATATAACAACGCACTATCGTCACGTTAAAGGAAGTAGTCAAGTTTGGGAAGTCCGGGACGTTCTGGCAAATTTACTAAACTCTGCATGAATAAAGAAACTAAATGTTAAATGTCAAAATATTATTTAAAATCAAATTTGCAACATGACAAGACATTACAATAGTACAAGTACAAATATTGATAAGATATCTATACTATTACAAAATAATATATAAAATACAGTACAGCACTCACTAACGATAGTGCTATCGGGTAGGTACCTGTAAGCATAGCATGCTTCAAGTGACCCCTATCAATAACTACCCTACAAATAACCTACATTTATAGCACAAATAAACTAAGGAAATCGCAAAAGTAAGCAATTGATACTATCGACAATGAATACATATAATATAAAGAGAAATAATTGCAAAATATGAAGTAACAACAGATTTAAACAAAGAGTACTCTTTTAACAAGAACAATAAATTTAAAAAATCATCAATATTAATAATAATAATAATAATAATAATAGAAAAAGAAAAAGAAAAAGATAAACAATAAATACAGACAAAAAGTAAGCAGAGGTTATACAAGAAACTTCAAGTTAAAAATGCTTGATTAAAATTATTGATAGTCAAATTTTAGAATACAGTCACAATAATTGACCCTAAAAAGATTAAATTTATGGAACAATTTACTTGCCTCAAAACCTCTGTCCACTAAGAGTCTGTATAGTAACCTAGCTCTAGCCCAAAAGTCATCTACTTTAGTGCAGATTTTACAAAATCTTATTAATTGGGAATAAAAACAATTATAAGTGATTTTACTATCGATATTACTACTAGGGAAAGGAAAGTTTATTACGTTAAAATTAAAATCATCAACTTTGTGATATACTTTAAGTATGCACTGTTCATTAACAATCTCTATATTTATATCAAGAAAATTTTCAACTTTATAATTTACGTTACATTGTGTGAGGGGAATAGAATTAGGGTAAATAAGTTTAGCAACTTGATTAAAATTTAACAAATTGCAAACAAGAATATCATCAATATATCTACTATTATTACTTAACAGTTTAGCAAGTGCTAATTTTTCTGGAATTTTATTTTTCTTGCTACTGTCAACTAAGTCTTTTATATATTTAAATTCTAAAGCAAGCAAGAATAAGTGGGCAATCCAGCAAACTTTTTAAGTATGGATACTTTGTACAGCAATTAAAATATAGCCTAACTTTGAAACTAAGTACTGTTCATATTAATAAAAGTAACTTTAAAATCTAAAATTATCGAAGCGCACTAACAAAAATGTGTCAAAATTAATGTAAAATGATCGGAATTTAAACTTTGAAAACCACTAACTTCTAATGTGAAATAAAATTACTGGACTGAATTACAATGTTCCTTTTAAATCTTCGGTATTGCATTAGCAAGTAAATTGTATATATAAAACTTTAAAAGTAACTAAAAGTTAGTGTTCAAATTAACCCCTTCAGACTCATATGATGCAGAGGTTGCCAGATTAGCAATAAGAAATAGTTCTCTCACTGTTTTAATTACCTCTCCAAAATTAGTTTTCTGCCCACAGCTAAAGTTCTCTCTGTTTTAATTACCTCTCCAAAATTAGTTTTCTGCCCACAGCTAACTCAAAGACAACTGCAGAGGTTAAAGGAACTAAACTAAAGGTTTCTAAATACCCCTGATGGTAACAAAGGCTTTAAAGTATCCCTAATAGGCTCAAAATCGTGTCATATGTTGGAGAGGGTTAATCTAACTAAAATATAAAATAATAGAAACCCCACCTTATATATGTGGTAAAACTCATTAAAATGTATCGGAAATTAAACTTAAAGCTATAAAATAATTAAATGAAATGAGCGTGCACTGAATTAGAATATATTGTTTTTAAAATCGGTTACCTAAATGTTCGCTATTGCATTAGCAAATAATTGTTAAAAGTAATACCTGCTCCCACAGTACTTAATCTTTATCTATATACTCCGTCACCTTCCCCATTGTATTTATTATTAATATCTATAGAACGGCTGATTTATTTGCTCGTACATATTTTGATAGAAAGTTGTCCATACTAGAATATTTTAGTATATGCTGTGCCTATGTAGTTCACCAGTAAAAGTTCGAGAAGGTATCCGCCGTTAGTACCGGACCTTGAAGGGAGCGCGGCGGATATGAGTATTGACTTTGCGTATTGTAATTTATTTTTAGTATATTCTGGGCCTATGCCTACCGCCTATTCATCAGTAAAATGTTTGAGAAAGTATGAGCCGTTAGTACTGGACCTTGAAGGGAGCGCGGCGAATATTAGTATTGACGTTGAAAGTGACGGTCTGTCCTGTAGCACCCTGAATCCCCCCTCCCCCTCCCCCATTTCTATTACAACTTCTAAATCCAGCCTAACTTGATATATCTTCTATAAACATGAATGTAGCCAAATGATATGCTTACAGGGTAAACTTTAAAAAATTATACTAGTGGACAATTAGGATACTTTATTAACGGTGTGATAGTGATGGAAGATTAGGTACGGTTACGAAGGATTGTAATATTTTGGCATGATTTGATAGCGTAATACTTAAACTATGACCTTTCATGTTAATTGTCTTTATAGCATTATGCATAAATGTGCGGAATATTGGTGTGAGTATCCTAGGTTAGAGTCCTTGGAGAGTCTCATGCATTTGTTAATTTCATTGAGTTTAGAAGTAAAGTTTTGGTGAAAAAATATAAATTAATAAAAAATTCCTTTGACCTCAAAGGTTTAAATAAATACTAAAGACACTCAAAATAAATTGGTGCCTTTTTTTGGTAGAAAAATGGCTCTGCCAAAGGCCGATTTCTTCTAAATTACATAAAAAGTTATAAAAATGCCACACAAATGGGGCAAATGTAAGAAAGTTGAAGTATCTTTTTAACTTAAATTATAATGTAAAACTTTTAAAATAAACAAACCACTTAAAGGAACGCAGTAAAAAGAAAAGACCACTAATCCAAATGGCTAAGTATTATATTTGATGCAGTTTTGACCACCATGTACTCCCTGCTGATGTATAGCTGGGTTAGGGTGGGTGCCCTAATGATCGGGGACTTCAGTGAATGGTTGGTTATCAGAAATTTATAGAAAAGTGTTCACTAAATTTAAATCCAGACTGTAATTCCTGCTTTATTGTAGTTTTCATTCAATTTTATTCAGTTTATGAAGGGTCTATGGCATCAAAGCGTATTTGATTCGTACTGATGTTTCCTAAGCTTAATAAAACTGTCTAAGGGTAGCTGTGATGAAAGTAAAATTAAAGTTATGTTAGATATCCGAATCTTGCCAAAAATTGAATCCTGTATCTACTAATCCAGAATGTGAATGGAGGAGTGCTAGAAGGGATCTGCCCCTTGTACAGTACTGCTACCCTGAAATGGGGATTGAATGCAGTAAGTTAGTTCACATAAAGAATATTGGAACCGCGGAGCATATCTCTCTGGCGGGGGAGAATAGTTTTGGGTGGGTGGATTAATTTCAAAATTAAAGTATAATTTTGGTGTGACTATCCTAGGTTCGAGTCCTTGGAGTGCCACATGCATTTGTTGATTTCATTGAGTTTAGAAGTAAAGTTGTTAGTGTAATGGCTTAAGGTGGTTATGTTCTGGTTGTGGTGTCCCGGGTTCGAATCCCGGGAGGACCATATGCTTTCATCAGTTTATTAAAGTAAATTTGAGTTTGTAATTGATAAGAATGGGGTGTTACTCATTAGATTTATAACTTGTATTTAAATGGGGTGGTACTTATTAGATTTCTTACTTTTATTTTTATTGTTTTGTTAGTATATTCTGGGTGGGATTATGCTAGGAAGGGTAACTTTAAATTTAATGTTTCTAGCTGTAGAACTTTTATTTTATTTGTTTTTGAGTATATTCCGGGCCCACGACTGCAGCCTGAAAACTAGTACGGTCATTCATAAGTCTCCTGCTAGTACGCAACAAGGTTGTCAATAAGTAGTGATTCCGAACGTCAGGTCCTGCCCCCGAGGTGCCCGGGATATAGGGATGAACGGAGAGAGCGAGAGTTTGTTTATGTAGGCTTAGCTTCGGGGTATTAATTGTTCCACTGGTATCATTTATATTCCTTCGGAAGCAATGTTTGGAGAGTCTTGGCTCCCTTGGTATTAAGATGCACATAAAGTTTATTCGATCTTTATATAATTTCTGTGTTTTAGGGAGGTCTTTGGCAACTCGAATCTACCCAATATATCGTAGCCTTGTGCATAATTCTTTAACGGTCTTTATAGCGTAATGCATAAATGTGCAGAATTTCTGTGTCTCCTAGGTTAGAGTCCTTGGAGTGCCACATGTACAGTATTTTTCATTAAATTTACTTTAGTAATATCCTTGGTTCGAGTCCTTGGAGTGTCTCTTGTATTTTTCATTGAGTTTAGAAGTAAAGTTGGTTGGTGAAAAAATATGAATCCATAGATCCTTCCGAAGGTGAATAAAAGCATTTAATGATCGAATAAACTGAACGCTTCCTAATCCTGAAGGTGTTTATTAACTTAAAAGAATTTCCATCCTGGTGTTTTGGAAATATTTTAAGTTTGTAAGGGTTCTGTAAACCTTGTTAACGGAGTAAATTTATACAAATCGAACTTGGCAAGGTAAAAGTGAATGGGAGAGCTTTGGTTACTGATTAGTTGCTTTCGTTAACTCAACTAAGTTAAGGAAAGGAATTTATGTGCAGTATCCAAGCTTTAACCTAATTTATTTTACCGATGCTGATTTTAATGCACGATTGTAAGTTGATTTTTTTTGCTCCATTGGTAAATAAAGAAAAATATGAGATGTGAATTGTATATATACCATCTAAGCCCATTATACATTTTGATATGCTGTATTGTTCAATGGATAGGGTTAGGCTGAAAATAGAAGTACCGTACCTAGTTGTAGTAGTGACTAGTTATAAATAGTAAAATATGCTAGGTATAAGTTTGGTAAAAGATCTGATAATAATTGGTTCTATATACTGTAGTCTTTAATGTTTTTTTAATTAGTCGGGCAGCTTAGTTAGAAATTTGAAAAACTTTCAAAAGAAACCAAAACACAAATGACTTGTCAAAATAGCAATTAGCAATAAAGTTTGAAATGGTATAAAGCAAGAGCAATTTTGGCGTAAGTGAAACTATTCTAGTTTGTGAAACTGAATAACTAATAATAATAGGCAAATAACTGAAATAAGTTTGCAGTCAATTTTTTTATTTGATACAGTACTCTGTTGAAGAATATACAGTACTATATATTATAGTTGCAAATGCAGTATCCCGCCAGACCTATGAGAGTTCCGTATGGAGCTCAGTGGTCTGGTTAATCTGCTCTACATAACTAACTAAATGCAGTATCCCTAAGTGAAGTGTTGGTATAAAACTTTTAAATTTTAAATTAAATGTATAAGTAAAAGATTTACCTAGTGGTGTAATGAGTAAATTACCTGAAGTAATTAACAAATACTACGGGAATGGAAGCAAACCTTAATTGTCCATTTATAACTTTAGATCCTTCCTAAGGTGAGTAAAGTGGATTAATGGTCTCTATAAATTTTTAAAAGTAGTTTAATAGGCTGGAAGGCTAAGAATTCAATAACAAATGTCTGAAGAAAGTAACTTGGTCATTTATATAAAGTTCAGTGAAGTCTAAGACTAGTGTAATCTATATAATTTGGGCTGAAAATATGACTTGCTGTGAGGAATTTGCCTATAAAATAAGATACCCTGGCTGACTCTTCCCAAATGCTAAAAATATTAAGTTCTATTACTCTAGTACAGTAACCGTTATCTGAAAGTAAATTTAGTCAGATTATTGTAGATTTCTGTAAACTCTAATTGGTCATTGGGAATACTGTACATTATATGGGATATATAGCTGTATTTAGGAGGGATGATTGAAAAATAGTTATAAATTTTACAGTATATATCTTTAAAATACTTTGAATCTGAATGTTACATTTGTTATTTTTGCTTATGGCTGAAACTTGGTTATAGGTTATGAGAAGAGTAGTTATTAATACAGTACTGTACTGTACCTATATATGGTAATAAGGATTATCTTTTATGGTACTAGGGAAGACTGATGGAGATAGTGATGCCTTGGTCTATAGTACAGTATGAAAGTTAGAATTTAGTTATAGGTATAATCAATAGGGTTTTAGTTCATAGTTTTATAGAATTACTACTACATTAGGTATAATTAATAGGCTTTTAGTTAGTTCATAGTTTTATTGAATGATTAGTAGGATTGGTATAAGTTTAGTTTATACATAGTTTTATACAATTATTACTAAATTTGTAAAGGGCTTATTTGTTATATTTATGATTTATGTCTTTATTTGTCTTTAACATGGAGCTAAAAATGTCACTAACCCCATGGTGTATTAATCCTTTTGGAATGCAATATATTTGTCCATATTCTGGCTTTTTGACAAATTTGAGCAGTTTAAGAGACCTGTGAGAGTGTAAAGGGCAATGACTAGATGAAGCTTCTGACTCACAGCCCCTACCTAAGCTGAATAAATAATCTATTAGCCAGAATAAAGGAAGTAATTGTATACTGAAAATTTAAGGTGCAAGTTTTGTTTGTATAGATGATTAAAGTTTACTTTTTGAGATGCAGTTGTAGATGATTCATAATTATTCTGATTGAGTTTTAATATTGACAACTTGAGACTTCAATAGAAAGAAATTCATAAAAAAATATTGCTTGCAAAATAGACTTGGAAATTAAAGTAATTAAATGTATACACCCCATAGTTTGGGTTTGCCAACTTGAGACTGAGCCCGCACAGGGAGTTTAACATTTAAATAAATATAATTTTTGGAATATTTGAGCGACTGAAAATTTAAAGTAATGAAATTGGGTATTTATGTATATACTCAGGCACATACCCCATAGCTGGGGTTGGCAGACTTGAGACAGATCCCAAATGGAAATTAAAATTTAATTAAATCTAGGGTTTGTCAAAATACTTTGCAATTAAAGTAATTAATTTGGGAATTTGTATATACTCAGGCACATATCCCATAGGTGGGGTTGGCCAACTTGAGACGGCAGGAAAAATTCTATCTATATACTCGCCCAATTGCAATTTTCCTAAAAAAAAAAAAAATACTAGAAATTTTGCAATAATTAAGTTTTCATTTTTCTATTGTCGACTCAAAGTTGTCTTTATTAATACTGGATATAGAAGTTATGCATATTTCTCTACAACTGCATAATACAGTAATGAAATCTTTAATGGAATTATGTTTTAGAATGTGCAATTATTGTATATGTTTTAAGACTAATTAAGCATTGATTTATGAAGGCAATGTAATTCCCTCTGAAAATATAAGTCATGGTATATTTAAGAGGAAAATTATATATGCTTTCAAAATGATTCAGGTTTTACCACTACACTCTTTGCTCAAGAGCTGGGGTAGGGTGGGTGTCCTGATTATCGGAGACTTAAAACAAATTGATACTTAAAATCTTTAATATATATACAAAAATGAAAATATATGAAGTAGAAATGATTTTACTCCATATACTTTAGTAGATTTTGTCAAGGACTGTCTACTTGACATCACTAAAAGTTTGCACATTCTAAAATTTATTCCGTCGAGATACTCTTTAGCCATAAATAAGTACATGCTATGGAATCTATTGTAGAAAAAGTAATTTAGGGTACAGCATAAGATTTGTATGCAGTGTTGTAACTAGTTATATTAATAGAAAATGCCCACTGAAATCTAACTGATTAAATATTTATGGAAATGTACTTGTGCATTTTGATATATTAATGTCCCTTGATTATTGTGATGGAATTTATATTGATATCGCAAAGAAAATAGACTGCTTACAAATCTGGTTCTGTATTTTAATATATGAGATAGGCCAACCTTCTTGAAACTCTAAAAGGCTAGAAGAAATGGGCTGAAACTTTCCTATCTTATTCCCTGGGCGACTCTCCCCAAATTATGAAAATCCCATGCTTGATTACTGTTTATTGATGTTAATGGTAAAGAATATTTGGCAATTATAAAAGACTGTTCTATTATAATTAAGCCAGATATCTTTGCCACTAAGATTAATAATGGGTAATCACTTTATGTGAGTTCTGACTTTGGAAGAGTTGACCAGGAAATAGGTGTGGTAATGCAGTTTATTTACTTTAGCCTTTTTAGTTAACCCATTGATGAATATGAATCACTAAGTTAATTTTGGTTACCTGACTTATTATATGCAGCTTAGGAAGACTGTTGTGCAATGAGAGGGGTAATAGTAATTTATTAACCCTTGAGATTGATCTGGTACTTCCTAAGCTGAATATAATTGAATGCTAGCCAATATTCCCAAAGTGCATCATATTTGAATTGGTTTAGAATTTTGGCCTTAATATATTTACTGCTATAATTACTGAAAGTGATTATCAGCCCCTTGATAAATATGAGTAAGTTAATTCTGGATATTTGATGTTGCTTTGGAATTATTTTGGCATTTATGCTCTTAATTATTCCTTAAGTGCATATAATTTCTCTTAGCCAGCATGACTTGTTAATTCTGGCTATTGAATGATTTTATTAAGCTTTGGAAGGATCTGGGTCTAATGGAGTTTTATACTTTATTATTCCTAGAAGTTTTCCTGAAGTGTATAAAAAAAAATCCTTAGCCAGCATGACTTATTCTTTTATGAGAGGTTAAAAGGTTCATGATTCCATTGGTGTACTTATTTTTGCTTAAGAGTGTACTGTATCATGTAAGCAATGGTTTGGCTGCATTTATGTAGGTTTAAAACTTTATATCTTGGGTTTGCATATTTAAATGTTAGTTTGTCTATCACTGACTGAACAAATCTGCCAAAATACCTTAAAGATTTAAAAATAGCTGGTTGATGTAAAGTATTTAAATTGGTAAAAATATATTTTATGATTCATATGCCATTTATGAAAATACATTCTTTGCATGGTAAGTGAAAATATCACTTAACATGCACAGAAAGTAATATTATTTTCATAAATAACATGCATAATAAAAGTAATAAATTTGTAAATATATACAGATATTTTACTAAGATTTGTTTACGGACTTTTTATAAATCATTAAAAGTAATTTCTTTTTATAAATCATTAAAAGTTATTTTGGCTGTTACGTGATAGTTGACCATATTTATATACTGCACACTCATGATATAAAGTTTAGCAACTTAGAATGAACAGTGACAACCAAAGGATCATTATGAACTCTGAATATGTTCAACCATGATTACTGAAAGTGCTAAACCAAAGTTCTTTTAAGTAATGTGGTTGAATGTTTTAGAAGCATAATGATAAAGTTCAGAGCCCTCATTATTTGTCTGGTCTTGCAGAAGATGGCAAGTAATGTTTCTCTGACTGTCTGGTTTTGTACCGTTTGTTCTGGGTTTGTGTGTGTTCTTAGTGCATTTCAAACTTAACCTCTGTAGCCCATGCTTGTCATTGGCTCAATTAACCCTTTCGGTACTGTCACTAACTGGCTAGCCTCAGATGATTTTAATTGGCTTAGAAAGTACTTTTTTCCTAAGCTGACTAAATTTTGAGGTTAGCCAGAATAAGTAGGGACTACTACTACTGAAAGGGTTAGTTGAGCCAATGAGAAGACAGGCTATGTGAGGTTAGGTTTGAAATGCACAGAGTTGCTGGGCCAATCCTGGATGGTCAAGTAGAACCTATCTCCACAAATTGCCAGCAAGAATCTTGAGATAGAAAAGTGTTCACGGTATGAAATGTTTGGGTTTCACCCCATAGACTTTTGACTGATTTCCCCAGAATTTTGCTAAATCCAGCCTCTGTGGCTGGACTTAGCAAATTTCTGGGGGGTTACTGAAATTTGTCAAAGTCCAGTGTAAACTTTGGAACATTTCACAAGCCTGGACTTGTGAAATTTTCCAAAGTTTACACCACTGAAATTGTTTTAAGTTTCACTTTGAAAAAATTTGCTGAACACATCTGAACTGAATTTTCCAAAGTCTAAACCAATGAAATTCTTTACAGAGTCCAGTCTATGACTGGACTTTGAAAAAATGTGGTGGTTTGGTTTGGACTTTGGAAAATTTTGCATGTCCACAGTTCTGATATGTTTGGAGCTCTGACTGGCAAAATTTTGCAAAGTGACAGCTAACTGAATTCTAAATTCCATTCATTGGTTTGACTTTTTTGGCTATGATTTTTGTTCTACTTTAACAAAATACTCTGTGAATGGGATTTAAATATTCAGAGTCCAGCCTTTGGTATGAACCTAAGGTGAACTGTATCCTATATTATAATAAAACAATAAAGATATGGTATTCAAAACTTACTGTATTTCCAAATATTACATGACAGCTGGCTATTTGTGATAGAATTACTTAAGTCTTCAAGAACCTTTCAAATTCACTTACTTATATTTCACTTTAATGTACTTATAGTAACTCAACTACAGTAGTTCCATCACTTATAGGCTTTGGGATTATCAACAACTATGCTGTTATAACATTTGATAACTTTCAATACTTTAGTAATATCACAACAATTATAGATTTTTAAAGCATCGCTGACAATGATATACTTTCAATTGATTAGTATACAATTTATAACTTTTACTTATAAAACTTTAAAACTTATTGTTATTTCTGTCTAATAAAATTTACTTTGTATACTTATGTTTCTCAATAAAACCTTGTAACGTTTGGCTTTGCCAAATTATAATTTAAAACTTTCAACATAAACAAACTAAAATTTGGACTACACAAGATAGACTCAAAGGAACTAATCAAAATTTCTATGGAAATTACTTAATAAATTCCAAACTTCATGGATACAATTGACTGATTCATATAAATAATCATGGACTTAACAAGAATATAAATGTCTGAGTGGCTTAGAGACTGGCATCAGAGTGTACATGTACCAATAATATGGAGTCATTAAACCGAGTCAACATTAATAAAATTATAACTAAATAAAAGGGAATGTGCCTGAGCATACACTGATAGTTAATTATATAAAAGAAGTTCAATTTATTGGTAATGAGAAATCCAACAAAGACCTGCCTGAGCATAAACTGATGGTTTATACAAATAAAATAATTCATCAATTATTAGTACTGAGAAATAAAACTTAGTAAGGACCTCTTGAGCATTATACTGATAGTTAATTATACAAATAAAAGTAGGCATCAATTATTGGTACTGAGAAATACAACGGTAAGGACTTGAGTAAATATGCCATACCTATTATTGGTAAGCCATGTTTCATCAATAAATTATAATTTCAAACTAAGCAAACTGGGACAAAGGCAAAATTGCTATGTGGAAACTTCAAAACCAATTATTATAATTTAACTTTCACAATAAACAAACTATATAAAGACAAAAGAACTTATCAAAAATAGGTAAAAATTAAAACTAATATATACCGTTGAATCTGCAACAGCGAGACTAATCCAAATATGTAATAATATTGACAAGTCAAAATTCGACCAAAATCACCGATTTGCCTGGGCTGGTTTTTTGATATTTTTTTTTTTCGATTCTGGCCGAATGGCTGGGCGAAAATGAAATCTTAAGACCATGTCTAGAAGCAGCTCGGCGCGAAAAATCGAATGACACCAAGTAGCATTCCCTAGGACTTATAGTTTGGGCTACAGAGGACTTTTAAAGTCCAAAAAACGGTCCCCTGGGCCCTCCAGGAAGGCCCAGTCAAAATCGAAATCCTAAACTAATGGTCCGATTTTAATTCTGTTTGCGCCATTCGATTCAGCTTGCCAAAGTGTACTTATGGTATAAATTTAAACAAAATCCGTTCATAAATAACTCGTCTATAGAGTTTTTAAACTTTAAAATAGGCCTAGGGGGCCTTAAAATAGGTCAAAATTAAAAAAAATAGTATACCGTTGAATCCGCAACGGCGAGACGAATCCAAATATGTAATAATATTGACAAGTCAAAATTCGACCAAAATCACCGATTTCCCTGGGCTTAAACCCAAGGTTTTTTGAGAGTTTTTTTCCGATTCTGGCCGAATGGCTGGGCGAAAATGAAATCTTAAGACCATGTCTAGAAGCAGCTCGGCGCGAAAAATCGAATGACACCAAGTAGCATTCCCTAGGACTTATAGTTTGGGCTACAGAGGACTTTTAAAGTCCAAAAAACGGTCCCCTGGGCCCTCCAGGAAGGCCCAGTCAAAATCGAAATCCTAAACTAATGGTCCGATTTTAATTCTGTTTGCGCCATTCGATTCAGCTTGCCAAAGTGTACTTATGGTATAAATTTAAACAAAATCCGTTCATAAATAACTCGTCTATAGAGTTTTTAAACTTTAAAATAGGCCTAGGGGGCCTAAAAATAGGTCAAAATTAAAAAATATATACCGTTGAATCCGCAACGGCGAGACGAATCCAAATATGTAATAATATTGACAAGTCAAAATTCGACCAAAATCACCGATTTCCCTGGGCTTAAACCCAAGGTTTTTTGAGAGTTTTTTCCCGATTCTGGCCGAATGGCTGGGCGAAAATGAAATCTTAAGACCATGTCTAGAAGCAGCTCGGCGCGAAAAATCGAATGACACCAAGTAGCATTCCCTAGGACTTATAGTTTGGGCTACAGAGGACTTTTAAAGTCCAAAAAACGGTCCCCTGGGCCCTCCAGGAAGGCCCAGTCAAAATCGAAATCCTAAACTAATGGTCCGATTTTAATTCTGTTTGCGCCATTCGATTCAGCTTGCCAAAGTGTACTTATGGTATAAATTTAAACAAAATCCGTTCATAAATAACTCGTCTATAGAGTTTTTAAACTTTAAAATAGGCCTAGGGGGCCTTAAAATAGGTCAAAATTAAAAAATAGTATACCGTTGAATCCGCAACGGCGAGACGAATCCAAATATGTAATAATATTGACAAGTCAAAATTCGACCAAAATCACCGATTTCCCTGGGCTTAAACCCAAGGTTTTTTGAGAGTTTTTTCCCGATTCTGGCCGAATGGCTGGGCGAAAATGAAATCTTAAGACCATGTCTAGAAGCAGCTCGGCGCGAAAAATCGAATGACACCAAGTAGCATTCCCTAGGACTTATAGTTTGGGCTACAGAGGACTTTTAAAGTCCAAAAAACGGTCCCCTGGGCCCTCCAGGAAGGCCCAGTCAAAATCGAAATCCTAAACTAATGGTCCGATTTTAATTCTGTTTGCGCCATTCGATTCAGCTTGCCAAAGTGTACTTATGGTATAAATTTAAACAAAATCCGTTCATAAATAACTCGTCTATAGAGTTTTTAAACTTTAAAATAGGCCTAGGGGGCCTTAAAATAGGTCAAAATTAAAAAAATAGTATACCGTTGAATCCGCAACGGCGAGACGAATCCAAATATGTAATAATATTGACAAGTCAAAATTCGACCAAAATCACCGATTTCCCTGGGCTTAAACCCAAGGTTTTTTGAGAGTTTTTTTCCGATTCTGGCCGAATGGCTGGGCGAAAATGAAATCTTAAGACCATGTCTAGAAGCAGCTCGGCGAGAAAAATCGAATGGCACCAAGTAGAATTCCCTAGGACTTATAGTTTGGGCTACAGAGGACTTTTAAAGTCCAAAAAACGGTCCCCTGGGCCCTCCAGGAAGGCCCAGTCAAAATCGAAATCCTAAACTAATGGTCCGATTTCAATTCTGTTTGCGCCATTCGATTCAGCTTCCCAAAGTGTACTTATGGTATAAATTTAAACAAAATCCGTTCATAAATAACTCGTCTATAGAGTTTTTAAACTTTAAAATAGGCCTAGGGGGCCTTAAAATAGGTCAAAATTAAAAAATAGTATACCGTTGAATCCGCAACGGCGAGACGAATCCAAATATGTAATAATATTGACAAGTCAAAATTCGACCAAAATCACCGATTTCCCTGGGCTTAAACCCAAGGTTTTTTTAGTTTTTTCCCGATTCTGGCCGAATGGCTGGGCGAAAATGAAATCTTAAGACCATGTCTAGAAGCAGCTCGGCGCGAAAAATCGAATGACACCAAGTAGCATTCCCTAGGACTTATAGTTTGGGCTACAGAGGACTTTTAAAGTCCAAAAAACGGTCCCCTGGGCCCTCCAGGAAGGCCCAGTCAAAATCGAAATCCTAAACGAATGGTCCGATTTCAATTCTGTTTGCGCCATTCGATTCAGCTTCCCAAAGTGTACTTATGGTATAAATTTAAACAAAATCCGTTCATAAATAACTCGTCTATAGAGTTTTTAAACTTTAAAATAGGCCTAGGGGGCCTAAAAATAGGTCAAAATTAAAAAATTAGTATACCGTTGAATCCGCAACGGCGAGACGAATCCAAATATGTAATAATATTGACAAGTCAAAATTCGACCAAAATCACCGATTTCCCTGGGCTTAAACCCAAGGTTTTTTGAGAGTTTTTTTCCCGATTCTGGCCGAATGGCTGGGCGAAAATGAAATCTTAAGACCATGTCTAGAAGCAGCTCGGCGCGAAAAATCGAATGACACCAAGTAGCATTCCCTAGGACTTATAGTTTGGGCTACAGAGGACTTTTAAAGTCCAAAAAACGGTCCCCTGGGCCCTCCAGGAAGGCCCAGTCAAAATCGAAATCCTAAACTAATGGTCCGATTTTAATTCTGTTTGCGCCATTCGATTCAGCTTGCCAAAGTGTACTTATGGTATAAATTTAAACAAAATCCGTTCATAAATAACTCGTCTATAGAGTTTTTAAACTTTAAAATAGGCCTAGGGGGCCTTAAAATAGGTCAAAATTAAAAAAATAGTATACCGTTGAATCCGCAACGGCGAGACGAATCCAAATATGTAATAATATTGACAAGTCAAAATTCGACCAAAATCACCGATTTCCCTGGGCCGAAACCCAAGGTTTTTTGAGAGTTTTTTCCCGATTCTGGCCGAATGGCTGGGCGAAAATGAAATCTTAAGACCATGTCTAGAAGCAGCTCGGCGCGAAAAATCGAATGACACCAAGTAGCATTCCCTAGGACTTATAGTTTGGGCTACAGAGGACTTTTAAAGTCCAAAAAACGGTCCCCTGGGCCCTCCAGGAAGGCCCAGTCAAAATCGAAATCCTAAACTAATAGTCCGATTTTAATTCTGTTTCCGCCATTCGATTCAGCTTGCCAAAGTGTACTTATGGTATAAATTTAAACAAAATCCGTTCATAAATAACTCGTCTATAGAGTTTTTAAACTTTAAAATAGGCCTAGGGGGCCTAAAAATAGGTCAAAATTAAAAAATTAGTATACCGTTGAAACCGCAACGGCGAGACGAATCCAAATATGTAATAATATTGACAAGTCAAATTCGACCAAAATCACCTATTTCCCTGGGCTTAAACCCAAGGTTTTTTGAGAGTTTTTTTCCGATTCTGGCCGAATGGCTGGGCGAAAATGAAATCTTAAGACCATGTCTAGAAGCAGCTCGGCGAGAAAAATCGAATGGCACCAAGTAGAATTCCCTAGGACTTATAGTTTGGGCTACAGAGGACTTTTAAAGTCCAAAAAACGGTCCCCTGGGCCCTCCAGGAAGGCCCAGTCAAAATCGAAATCCTAAACTAATGGTCCGATTTCAATTCTATTTGCGCCATTCGATTCAGCTTCCCAAAGTGTACTTATGGTATAAATTTAAACAAAATCCGTTCATAAATAACTCGTCTATAGAGTTTTTAAACTTTAAAATAGGCCTAGGGGGCCTTAAAATAGGTCAAAATTAAAAAATAGTATACCGTTGAATCCGCAACGGCGAGACGAATCCAATATGTAATAATATTGACAAGTCAAAATTCGACCAAAATCACCGATTTCCCTGGGCTTAAACCCAAGGGTTTTTTGAGAGTTTTTTTCCGATTCTGGCCGAATGGCTGGGCGAAAATGAAATCTTAAGACCATGTCTAGAAGCAGCTCGGCGAGAAAAATCGAATGGCACCAAGTAGAATTCCCTAGGACTTATAGTTTGGGCTACAGAGGACTTTTAAAGTCCAAAAAACGGTCCCCTGGGCCCTCCAGGAAGGCCCAGTCAAAATCGAAATCCTAAACTAATGGTCCGATTTCAATTCTGTTTGCGCCATTCGATTCAGCTTCCCAAAGTGTACTTATGGTATAAATTTAAACAAAATCCGTTCATAAATAACTCGTCTATAGAGTTTTTAAACTTTAAAATAGGCCTAGGGGGCCTTAAAATAGGTCAAAATTAAAAAATAGTATACCGTTGAATCCGCAACGGCGAGACGAATCCAATATGTAATAATATTGACAAGTCAAAATTCGACCAAAATCACCGATTTCCCTGGGCTTAAACCCAAGGTTTTTTGAGAGTTTTTTTTCCGATTCTGGCCGAATGGCTGGGCGAAAATGAAATCTTAAGACCATGTCTAGAAGCAGCTCGGCGAGAAAAATCGAATGGCACCAAGTAGAATTCCCTAGGACTTATAGTTTGGGCTACAGAGGACTTTTAAAGTCCAAAAAACGGTCCCCTGGGCCCTCCAGGAAGGCCCAGTCAAAATCGAAATCCTAAACTAATGGTCCGATTTCAATTCTGTTTGCGCCATTCGATTCAGCTTCCCAAAGTGTACTTATGGTATAAATTTAAACAAAATCCGTTCATAAATAACTCGTCTATAGAGTTTTTAAACTTTAAAATAGGCCTAGGGGGCCTTAAAATAGGTCAAAATTAAAAAAATAGTATACCGTTGAATCCGCAACGGCGAGACGAATCCAATATGTAATAATATTGACAAGTCAAAATTCGACCAAAATCACCGATTTCCCTGGGCTTAAACCCAAGGTTTTTTGAGTTTTTTTCCGATTCTGGCCGAATGGCTGGGCGAAAATGAAATCTTAAGACCATGTCTAGAAGCAGCTCGGCGAGAAAAATCGAATGGCACCAAGTAGAATTCCCTAGGACTTATAGTTTGGGCTACAGAGGACTTTTAAAGTCCAAAAAAACGGTCCCCCTGGGCCCTCCAGGAAGGCCCAGTCAAAATCGAAATCCTAAACTAATGGTCCGATTTCAATTCTGTTTGCGCCATTCGATTCAGCTTCCCAAAGTGTACTTATGGTATAAATTTAAACAAAATCCGTTCATAAATAACTCGTCTATAGAGTTTTTAAACTTTAAAATAGGCCTAGGGGGCCTAAAAATAGGTCAAAATTAAAAAATTAGTATACCGTTGAATCCGCAACGGCGAGACGAATCCAAATATGTAATAATATTGACAAGTCAAAATTCGACCAAAATCACCGATTTCCCTGGGCTTAAACCCAAGGTTTTTTGAGAGTTTTTTCCCGATTCTGGCCGAATGGCTGGGCGAAAATGAAATCTTAAGACCATGTCTAGAAGCAGCTCGGCGCGAAAAATCGAATGACACCAAGTAGCATTCCCTAGGACTTATAGTTTGGGCTACAGAGGACTTTTAAAGTCCAAAAAACGGTCCCCTGGGCCCTCCAGGAAGGCCCAGTCAAAATCGAAATCCTAAACTAATGGTCCGATTTCAATTCTATTTGCGCCATTCGATTCAGCTTCCCAAAGTGTACTTATGGTATAAATTTAAACAAAATCCGTTCATAAATAACTCGTCTATAGAGTTTTTAAACTTTAAAATAGGCCTAGGGGGCCTTAAAATAGGTCAAAATTAAAAAAATAGTATACCGTTGAATCCGCAACGGCGAGACGAATCCAATATGTAATAATATTGACAAGTCAAAATTCGACCAAAATCACCGATTTCCCTGGGCTTAAACCCAAGGTTTTTGAGAGTTTTTTTCCGATTCTGGCCGAATGGCTGGGCGAAAATGAAATCTTAAGACCATGTCTAGAAGCAGCTCGGCGAGAAAAATCGAATGGCACCAAGTAGAATTCCCTAGGACTTATAGTTTGGGCTACAGAGGACTTTTAAAGTCCAAAAAACGGTCCCCTGGGCCCTCCAGGAAGGCCCAGTCAAAATCGAAATCCTAAACTAATGGTCCAATTTCAATTCTATTTGCGCCATTCGATTCAGCTTCCCAAAGTGTACTTATGGTATAAATTTAAACAAAATCCGTTCATAAATAACTCGTCTATAGAGTTTTTAAACTTTAAAATAGGCCTAGGGGGCCTTAAAATAGGTCAAAATTAAAAAAATAGTATACCGTTGAATCCGCAACGGCGAGACGAATCCAAATATGTAATAATATTGACAAGTCAAAATTCGACCAAAATCACCGATTTCCCTGGGCTTAAACCCAAGGTTTTTTTAGTTTTTTCCCGATTCTGGCCGAATGGCTGGGCGAAAATGAAATCTTAAGACCATGTCTAGAAGCAGCTCGGCGCGAAAAATCGAATGACACCAAGTAGCATTCCCTAGGACTTATAGTTTGGGCTACAGAGGACTTTTAAAGTCCAAAAAACGGTCCCCTGGGCCCTCCAGGAAGGCCCAGTCAAAATCGAAATCCTAAACGAATGGTCCGATTTCAATTCTGTTTGCGCCATTCGATTCAGCTTCCCAAAGTGTACTTATGGTATAAATTTAAACAAAATCCGTTCATAAATAACTCGTCTATAGAGTTTTTAAACTTTAAAATAGGCCTAGGGGGCCTAAAAATAGGTCAAAATTAAAAAATTAGTATACCGTTGAATCCGCAACGGCGAGACGAATCCAAATATGTAATAATATTGACAAGTCAAAATTCGACCAAAATCACCGATTTCCCTGGGCTTAAACCCAAGGTTTTTTGAGAGTTTTTTCCCGATTCTGGCCGAATGGCTGGGCGAAAATGAAATCTTAAGACCATGTCTAGAAGCAGCTCGGCGCGAAAAATCGAATGACACCAAGTAGCATTCCCTAGGACTTATAGTTTGGGCTACAGAGGACTTTTAAAGTCCAAAAAACGGTCCCCTGGGCCCTCCAGGAAGGCCCAGTCAAAATCGAAATCCTAAACTAATGGTCCGATTTTAATTCTGTTTGCGCCATTCGATTCAGCTTGCCAAAGTGTACTTATGGTATAAATTTAAACAAAATCCGTTCATAAATAACTCGTCTATAGAGTTTTTAAACTTTAAAATAGGCCTAGGGGGCCTAAAAATAGGTCAAAATTAAAAAATTAGTATACCGTTGAATCCGCAACGGCGAGACGAATCCAAATATGTAATAATATTGACAAGTCAAAATTCGACCAAAATCACCGATTTCCCTGGGCTTAAACCCAAGGTTTTTTGAGAGTTTTTTCCCGATTCTGGCCGAATGGCTGGGCGAAAATGAAATCTTAAGACCATGTCTAGAAGCAGCTCGGCGCGAAAAATCGAATGACACCAAGTAGCATTCCCTAGGACTTATAGTTTGGGCTACAGAGGACTTTTAAAGTCCAAAAAGCGGTCCCCTGGGCCCTCCAGGAAGGCCCAGTCAAAATCGAAATCCTAAACTAATGGTCCGATTTTAATTCTGTTTGCGCCATTCGAATCAGCTTGCCAAAGTGTACTTATGGTATAAATTTAAACAAATAAACAAAATCCGTTCATAAATAACTCGTCTATGGAGTTTTTAAACTTTAAAATAGGCCTAGGGGGCCTTAAAATAGGTCAAAATTAAAAAAAATAGTATACCGTTGAATCCGCAACGGCGAGACGAATCCAAATATGTAATAATATTGACAAGTCAAAATTCGACCAAAATCACCGATTTCCCTGGGCTTAAACCCAAGGTTTTTTGAGAGTTTTTTTCCGATTCTGGCCGAATGGCTGGGCGAAAATGAAATCTTAAGACCATGTCTAGAAGCAGCTCGGCGAGAAAAATCGAATGGCACCAAGTAGAATTCCCTAGGACTTAATAGTTTGGGCTACAGAGGACTTTTAAAGTCCAAAAAACGGTCCCCTGGGCCCTCCAGGAAGGCCCAGTCAAAATCGAAATCCTAAACTAATGGTCCGATTTCAATTCTTCTGGGGATTTGCACCTGCCCCTTGGTCTTTTCTGGCCGGGGTTTTTCAGGGTTCTTGCTCTTGCTGGTTCGCCTGGTCTCTCCCTGACCCTCCGCATGGGGGGTCACTCTTCACCCCTCGCCTCGCACAGGGGGGGGGTATACTCACTTTCATGAAAGATGCTCCATTTTCGAGGTGTAGTGAGCACTTTTGTGCGTCCTTCGGCCCTTGTGCCTGTTAATTTTCAGGAGTTTTATTCCAGTATTTGTGCACCCATGAATTATCCTCCTGTATAGCCCTCCGTTCGAAGGGTCCCCCTTTTTCGTCCTTTCCTTCCTACACAAGGGAAGGGGGTAATCTCCTGTCACGGATTTACCGGTTTTTCACTTTATTGTGCTTACACACGATTCCTGGGCTTCCTACATGGGACGGCAGTATCTTTTTCCTTTCCGATTGCAAGGAGGATATCACTTCCTTCCTGCGCACACCATGGGTGTGTCCGTCCTGCCATGGCCGTTGGACGTAGAGTGTCCTCCCCTTATCTCATGCTACAGCCGCGATGGTTTTCACCCTCGGAGGTATAGATCGTGGCTCGTGGATATTGTCCTTTGTGTCTCGTCCTCCTTCCCCGGACAAGGATGAGGCGAGGTCTCGCCTCTGCACTATGTAGTCGGGAATTGCTCTCTATGTCAAGGACCACTTCCATTGGATTCCACACTTCGTAAGACGGAGGGGTACGCGCCATGCGTCCCTTACCTCTGCTGTCTCCGTGGCGCCAGGCCGCCTTTCCTCCTGTGCCTCGTTCGGGCGTCCTCGCGGTTTCCGAGGACGCCGAAACGACGGTGTGACGTCGCTCTCCTTCCCCATATCGCCTCCTACGTCCGGTTCATGCCATACATGTGGCTCTGAACGAGGCTCGGGAGCCCGTCACACTGCATGCAACCTCCCTGCCCGGGCCTGCCGCCCTATGGGCGGATGCTCTGTCGACAGGACAGAGCGCCCGGGTAGTATGGTATTCCCAACACACCGTGTTCGACGACCTAGCGGCCTCCTGGAGTGTTCCACAGGTGGCCTGGTTCGCCTCCTGCGAGGCGACCGGGTTGCCTGTGTTCCTGTACCGCTGGATTACTCCTCCGGCGGAGGTACCGGTCGCGTTCAGCAAGGACTGGCGCAGGTGGCGGTCGGTTTATGTGTGTTCCACCAACCGCCGCCCTTTTTGATGTGCGTCGTCCTCCACAGGCTGTGAGGGTACCAGTGCTTCGTTTGGTTGTCGCGCCCATCCGGCCGGCCCAAGCCTGGTCCGCTCGGCTGAAGCGGTGGTACCCGAGTCCAGTTCCCCTAGCGATCTCCGATTTCCTCTTGGTAGCGATTGGTGTCCTAGGGACCTCGTTCGCCTTCACATCGTGGATGTTGTGCGGCAGGGTGGATGCCTAAGTTTCGTCAATCTTTGAATGTCAAATCCTCTCCCCTGGATTCATTTTACATGGCATACTTACGGATCTCACTGACAGTTTTCCTTCTTGGTTCCCTACCCGTCACGGCCGCGACCATCGGTGGCGTTCGTGTTTCACTACCTCCATTGGTTAATGTTGAGAAGCGTCCCAACATCTGCACCGCTCTTACGAACCGCCTGTCGGCCATTCGGGTACCGTTTGAGACTTTCACGGGGTTGGTCGTTCCTCCCTAGGACTTGGGTTCTTTTTGCGATCCTGCTTTATGCTTCGTCCGACGCCGCGTCAGCTTCCTCCTCAGTGGTTTCTGGTGGAGGCTCTCAAACTGCTCTCGTCTGCCTCTTACGCTCATTACCCCACGCCTGAACACTTTCGTGACATGACATTGTTCTTTATGGCTTTGGCGACGGGTGAAGGAGTCCCCGGAGATGACTGCCAGGTCTAGGGTCCGACATTCCTTACATCGTTCTCCCGTCCTTGAGTCAGTTACTTTGGCTCCGTCTGTTCGTTTGGTTGCTACAACCGTATGCGACACTCCCGTTTTTATGCTTTTCCTGTACCAGCTTTCAAACATGGTAGGGTTCATCATCCGTTATGCCCGGTTCAAACCCTGCGTCCGTATGTGTACTCGACCAGGCCAGTGTCGGGGTTGCCTTTACGGGTGGCGCCTCCGACCTGTAGGAGACTAGGTCGACGTGCTGTGGGACTACGCCTGTGTCGGTAGTTTCGGGCCAGTAACCCTTACGTTCTGGACGCAGCTCATGTTGTCCGTTCGTACGCTGCTACGTTCAGATTTTACGTAATCTTTCTCGACCGAACGTTGCCGACACGGGGCTTTGGTCTTCCCCCACCACGTTTGTCTCCTCCTCTCTGGCCATGTCCACAGGCAGGCCGGGACGTCCTTGTAGTGTGTTGGGCCAGCAGGTTCACTCAGGGTCTACCTGCAACGTTCCTTCTGTCTCTTATCCTTCTCCCTTCTTGTTCTTCTTTTATTGGGGGGGGGGGGATTGCACTATACCCATACTTGCACCAAAGTTAAAGGATTAATAACTAGGTTAAGATTTTGATATACTTTCTCGTCTTAAAGTATACTACGTTCTGTTGGTAGGTCTTGGCCTCATACCACTGAACTTTTCTCATGGCTTTCAGTGCTGGTCACTGTGTCTGCTCGTCTTTTCTCGTCACCCCTTGTACGGTCCTCCTCTTCGACGTATGTCAGTATTTACTCATTACATTCTGGGTCTTCCTGCCTTCGTCCGGAAGGAGGGGGGGGGGGGGGGGGAGCATCCTGGACTTCATATTTTATGATGAAATGCAGCATTCTTTGTCTTAGGTTAGTTATCCCATGGCATAAGACTTGACTGTACTTGACCTCTCTTGATATGCACCTGTCAGTACACTCTTTCTATAAACTCTCTTGTTTAAGTCGGTCTTTCCATGGTCCTGATATTTCCTAAGGGCTAAAGTTTGTGTTTTCAGCTTGTATGTCCGCCTCCTATTTGGTACTCTAGCTCTACGTTGGAACGTAGAGGCTACTACTAAATTGGGAGGTTTAACGACCCTCCCAATACCAAATGAGGTAAACCTCCTATTTGGTCGTAGCCTCGGAGTATTCAACGTCATAGTATCCCGCCCTCGCGCCGTACCCCTGCCCATCCAATCTTGTCTCTTGTAACTTGATACCGGGAATGCCCAATGAACCCTGTCAGGTAGTGGGGTGGATCCGTCAAGACGGCTGAAGGAGCCAGATAGGATGGCCTAAAATCCTGTAATTTTCTCTTCTTTCTCATCAATATTTTCTTATTTTCCTTTTCAAATAGTGGCCTCCAAAGTATGTACAACGTACCTAGTAGAGAGAGTAAGGTGCTACTCTAGATGTTATCGTTTTATCGCGCTAGTGATTTCGATAATTGCCCGCTCTAGAGCGGAGCAAAATTATACGATAAGTATATAGCTCTACGTTGGATACTCCGAGGCTACGACCAAATAGGTTTACCTCATTTGGTATTGGGAGGGTCGTTAAACCTCCCAATTCCTTCAGACGTAGCCTGAAGGAACACCTGAACCGGACAGCTGCGAGAAGGGAGCACCAAGCTTATGTCTACTACTAAATACGACATAAGAGATAGACAAACCAAACTGAAATGAATACTGATTATGGATTACTGATATTTACTAAAGGATGTAAGGTATCTTAAAATAACCCCCTAGAAATACTTTCTCTAAAGTATCTATTTCTTTATCCTCCCCATTTCCCCAGCTAACCTAATCCCACAAGGACCCCAATGGAAATACGCCTAACGGCCTTATTGGGCTATCCTTAGTTGGAATTATGCAAGGCTGGTACATGTCATTTTTGTAACATACTATGTGGTACCAACTCTGTAAATTGCTAACTGAATAAATATTCTTATTCTTATTATTATTATTATAGCCACACAACAATAACACACACGTGTGTGTTACAAATTGTTGTTGTTGCTGCTAGGCTGGCCAACAATCTACTGCCTTCAATAAAGTTACAGTTTAATGGATTTTTCTTTTACTTTTACTTTTACTATTATAAATCTTATTTGGTAAAATTAAATTAAATTCCATAGAGTATAATTACAATAACATTGTATTGCATACAGAAATAACTCCCTACCTAGACCGATCAATACGGCCGACATAGCTACACAAGAACACAAGAACACACACACACACACACACGCGTGAGTGTTACAAGTTGTTGATGTTGATAGGCTGGCCAACAATCTACTGCCTTCAATAAAGTTACAGTTTAATGGAGTTTTCTTTGGCTTTTACTATTATAAATATTTTTGGTAAAATTCAATTCAATTCCATAGAGAATAATTATAATAAAATTTATTGCATACCGTATATCAGTGGCGACCGACATAACCACATAAGAACACACACCGAAGAACACACACACACACTCACTCGACATAGCCAAACACCAATAACACACACACACACACACACACGTGTTTCGGTAATGGTACCGCCGGTACACTGATTTTTCATTTGAACTTATAATTTGTGTTATATAAGTTTATTGAACTTATCTATCTATCTATCTATTGCCGGACGCCTTACTCCCCTTACGAGGGTGGCCATACACAGAATGCCCCCAAGCGGACCTATTCCCTGTGAGAGGGACAACCCGAGCCAGTTTAGTGAAGGACTTACAAGATTGACCACTCAATTTAGGATCCGTCCGACTCAGAGGCCCTCTGTGTATCTTGTTAGCACTATTTTTCTACAGTGGTGTTCGGCTAATCCATCCACTAACCTGCCTTACCCTTAGGTAAGCAGTACAGATTTGTATCAGGTTTACTCCCCTAGACAGGTTGCCAACCAAGGCTGACGAGTCCCATCCACCCGGATTTGTATAAGGTCGTCTCCCCTAGATGAGTTGCCGACCAAGGCTAACGAGTCCCATCCACCCGAGTACTTATAATTCGTGTTATATAAGTTTATTAAGAAATATTATAAAGAATTAAGGTAAGTATATAAGAGATATACAATAGTCCCTCGTTATCGACGGGGGTTACGTTCTTAAGACTGCCGTCGATACCGCATTACCGTACATACACTTACAGTATCCGTGGTCTCTATCCTAGGCTATGTACTTTTAAGTGTTTCCTTTACACAGGCACACCGTCTATCACTGAATACATTAGAGGCCATAATAAACGCAAGAGATACAAGGTTCAGGCACAAATAAGCAAGTAAAAGGCGGGTGGACTTAGAGCTTCTGCCTGGTATTATTGTTATTGTTTGACAACATTAAAAATGGAGGACTAAAGTGACGCTCCGATCGTCGGTGAATCCGGATTCACTCAAAATCTAGTCTTTAGGCTAATTATTTTTGCTCTCGTTTTCGGTGTATTTTCTTATTATTGTATGTCTTATTGTTCATCATTTAATCCACTTTTGGTTGGTATATTAGAGTAATATAAATAAACAATTAATCCGTCGATATAACATTAAAAATGGAGGTCGAAAGTGACGCTCCGATCGTCGGTGAATCCGGATTCACTCAAAACCTAAAGTCTTTAGGCTAAATATTTTTGCTCTCGTTTTCGGTGTATTTTCTTATTATTGTATGTCTTATTGTTCATCATTTAATCCACTTTTGGTTGGTATATTAGAGTAATATAAATAAACAATTAATCCGTCGATATATCAGTCGATACTCGAATCAGTCTAAAGTCAGTCGATAGTCGAATCCGTCTATGATAAAGCAATCAGTCTATAATCAAATCCGTCTATAAAAAAGCCGTCGATAACGAGGGACTACTGTATAGTACTTATGATTAAATTATCGTATTTCGACGATTTCGGTCACTCGGAAAATCGAGTAGTCCGAAAAGGACGGAGGTAGTTTCTCAGCCTTTCAGACAAATCCAAAAGGCTGAACCATTAGTCCGAATTGAAATGCTAGTCCGAAAGTCTGAGAATTCCGAAAGATTGAAGTCCGAAAGAGCGGGGGTTTACTGTATACGCAAAAGGCACTGCTGTGGTCCGATTACACAGACACAAAGAAGATAAAGATTGGGAAAGGAGTGAGACAGGGAGACACAATCTCACCCAAGCCGTTCACAGCTTGTCTTGAAGGGGTTTTCAGAAAATTTTCATGGGAAACGGAATTAATGTAGACGGGGAATACCTTAACCATCTCCAGTTTAAAGATGACTTTGTATTAATTTCAGATAATGCAGAAAAACTCCAAGATATGCTCAATAATCTCAATAAAGAAACTCAAAATAAGTCTACAAATGAACAGGAGTAAAACCAAAGTTATGTACAATGATAAGGCTCAACGCAGAATAATTAGGATTGATAACAATATTCTAGAGGAAGTAGAAGAATACAATTATCTTGCCCAAGTAATGAAACAAACAAAAGACAATGAACATGAAATAGTAAGGCGAATCACTCTAGGATGGAAAGCATTCGGCAAACAGAAGAACATCATGAAAAGTACACTACCAATATGCCTTAAATGTAAAGTATATAACCAGTGTGTGCTACCAACCATTATCTATGGATCTGAAACTTGGAAACTAACAAAACCAATGGAGAATAAGCTTAGAAGTGCGCAAAGAGCAATGGAAAGATCAATGCTAGGAATAACACTTAGAGATAGGAAGAGAGCATCGTGAGTGTGAGACCAAACCAAAGTCAATGATATTCTTAAAACTATTAAAGAGCAGAAGTGGAGATGGGCAGGACATGTAGCAAGAAGAGAGGACAATAGGTGGAGTAAAACACCAACTCACTGGACCCCGAGAAGGAAAGGACGATAGGAGAAGACCGGACAGGAGGTGAAGAGACAGAGAGAAAAGACTGCAGGGGTAACATGGCAACGGATGGCAAAGTCTCGGGAGTCATGGAAAAGGTTAATGGAGGCCTTTGTCCAGCAAGTGGACTCCTAATGGCTGATGATGTTGATTTTGTAGGTTTCTAACTAGGCATACCTGGCTGTAGACAATTTTCTCAACTTATATAGGAACTTCTGGAGTTTATAGCTAAATAATATACCAATAATACCGTCATACTAAAAATGACAAAGCTTCGTTCGTGGATTATGGCTTATTTCTTGCTAGGCTAAACCGTATTATTATTATTTTGTTTAAATCAAAGATTGAGGGAGCACAATAGCAAATAAAGTAGAATATTTGCAAGACGTTCACTTTTCAAACTATTTTTTTTATGAGGTAGGCAAAAGGCAAAACTGTCTGTAACGAGTGCCTCCCTCCAAGTTGAAAAAGTGACAGGGCCAAAATCAAGTAATGTTCGAGCCTAAATGTCTGGACAAACGGAGTTTGAAGCAATTTAAGTCATAGTGAAAAGATTGATAGCCTATTAAAACAAAACAAAGCCCTACACCCGAGTTATCACTTTAACAGAATGCAAACAACACAATTATGCGGCAAGTACTATTGTAATTGTCGATCTATCTATTGCCGGATGTCTTATTCCTCTTTATGAGGGTGGCTATACATAAAACGTCTCCAAGTGGACTTGTCCCCAGTGAATAGGACAATCCGTGGCAGTGTAATTAAACTTACAGGATTGACCTGTCAATTTCGGGTCCGTCTGACTCGGAGGCCCCCTATGTATCTTTTTAGCACTATTTTTCTACACTGGTATACAGCTAGTCCATCCACTAATTATCACTATTGTCAGTCTTTTTTCACCTGGCAGTAAATTGAATTCCTTACCAACATATCCCTCGTTACTTCATTGAAATATATGAAACTATTAGCCTACATATCTAAATCATATTAATGCCAACTTTTCCTAATTAACAACATAATTAGCCAAGCAGAGCAATCACGATGGGGACATGGATATTTACCGTCAGCTGTTATGAAACATACTATACGCTATCACTACAATAACAGTAAACATAAACTCTACATTATCACCAAAACAACAGTACAAATAAACAGTAAACACTACATTCCTACACACTCACATTGCTTTGGCAGAGTTCTTGTCTTTGTTGCGTCCGATGGCCCCGTAGTTGAAGGGTTGAACAATTATCCTCTTGTAGTCCTCCAAACGGTTGTACTGGAAGCCACCACCAATCTGTACAGGTTATAATGTTGTTAGTATATTCCCTTAACTGTCTTGATAGCGTAATGCATAAATACGCGGAATTTCGGTGTGAGTATCCTAGGTTCGAGTCCTTGGAGTGCCACATGTATTTGTTGATTTCATTAATCGAGTTTAGAAGTGAAGTTGGTTGGTGAAAACATATACAGTAATATCAATAAAGTCAAAACTATATTAATCACTTCAATACGGATGATGCTATTCCGACTTATATCCCGACAATCAAAATGTAAAAATTGCAAAACAAACAAACCAAAACAGGAATGGTACAATATTAAACTATTTTATGCAGCTTAGGAAAGACATCTTTTAATCAGATAGGCATAAACTCCTACAGTACATGTCAATGTTTGCAGATGATGTAAAAATTATGAGACAAATAACAAATAAAAGTAGTTGTGAGGAGCTGCAAGGGGATTTAGATAAAATATACGAATGGAGCACCAAGTGGAAAATAAAATTTAATATAAGTAAATGTCATGTGTTAAATATGGGAAGAAGTGTGAATAGACCAAATTGGGAGTACAGGATGGGAGACAATATAATTAGCAAGGCCGAAAAATAAAAGGACTTAGGGTTGATTATACAAGATAACTTGTCGCCAAAGAAACATATTAACAAGCTCTTTAGCGGAATGTATGCAATGGCCGGGAATATGAAAGTTGCTCTGAACTACTTGGATGAGAACAGGTTAGCAAAAATTATAAAAAGTAGGATTAGACCAAGACTGGAATATGCAGCAATGGTGTGGTCCCCGCATCTTAAAAAACATATTCACAATTTAGAAAGAATCCAGAGAGCAGTTACTAGATTGGTTCCAAGTCTCAGAGAACTGCCATATGAAGGGAGGCTAGACAAATTAAATTTACCGAGTCTAAAGGAGAGGAGAGAGAAGGAGCCATGATAATGATGTACAAATGCACGCTAGGGCTGGAGAGGCTGGATAAAGCTGGAGTCACACGAGCCTTTTTTCGAGCAATTTTTATGGGCAATTATGGTCTGGAAGCTTAAAAAATTACACTTTATCAGAATTCAACCGCGTAACATAATCTACCTTCAGTCTAGTTACCGATACCAGTGCGAAAAAGTCCCGAAATATTACGAGAAAAAAATTGCTCGTGGAAAATTGACGGAAAAAGCGCTCGTGTGACAGCGGCTTAACCCTCCGGGCCCGGGCTGGTCCGCCAAAGGACGGTCGCCCGTACCCGGGCGAAATGGCCGAAAAACGTCTAGGCCTAGGCTACCGTATTTCTGTTTAATTTAACTGCTAGAAATTTCCCACGCATCTATAAACGTAGTGCGGTTTTCAATCTGTAGACTGGCGTTGAGTAGAGCTCTGTAAGTCAACTGGTTCAGTTGTGATGACGATTTCAGTGGCGCTAACTTTGCCGTGATGTTGACAATATCGGAGCTATTCAGACACTAATTTCGTCTTACGTCACAACAATAACATTGATCCAACGTCTCCTTGTTTTCGGAGGTGTGGTGACGCAACGATCGGCTTTGTTTACATGCGTCGGACGCATGGCGTTCAAACCAAGCTGAATAGGTTTTCAAGCTTGCTGCCTATTAACCCGCAGAGACCCAGCGTCGCACGTGTTGCGTCGGCAGTCTTTGATCACCAACTCCCAGCGACGCATCACGTGCGTCCGACATATAAAAAACACTTACGTGGCTCGTAAGGTAGGAAATGGCGGGAGAATAGGAGGGGGAGGTACCGTAGTGTGTGTGGGAGCCGGGCCAGTAGGTGTGAGCGGGCCGAGACAGCCGCGCGGCTGGTGGTGGTGGGCTTAGTGGGGATAGTTTACACCCCTAGTTCACCGCCACTTTGAACCTTCATTACTCCGGTCGTATGGGAGCTAGAGGCTTGAGATTTATGTGAGATACTCCTTAGGATGTATGCCGTACAATGCCATACTCAGTTTTTACCCTAGTGCTCCCGGGCGGGTGGTCATGCGGGGGAGACAAACTATTGAAACCCCCCCCCCCCGCCCCCCAAATGACCGAAATGAGTTTTTTTTATTTTTGTCTTCATTTCTCACCATTCTCTTCCATTTTGGCTCAACAAATTTTTTTGAGGCTCCCCCCCCCCCCCAAAAAAAAATGTCAGAGGTGATTTTTTTTTTTTTTTTCATTTCTCATCCTTGTCTTCCATTTTAGCAAACAAAAAAAATAAGTGAAAATGGCTTGGGACTGGGGTGAACAAAATATTATAACTAGCCGGGGCTCAACGGGTTAACATGACACCCGGGCTCCTGCCCTTCTTTTGTGGTGTCCTGTTAACCCGGGAACTGCGGGAAGACTCTTAACCCGTACAGCCCCAGCGACGCGTCTGACGCGTCGGCGATGTATGTAACGCACAGCCCCAGCGACGCGCCTGACGCGTCACCCTAATTGCGCCGACCGTAACCTCAGGTGTAGCCACTCAAGAGGGCTCAGATTTGTATGGGAACTGTGTATGTATCCCATGCAACCGTGCCGATGGTTGAAAACTCTCAAAGTCCACGTGCGTGCGCGTGAGCGCGCAATAACCTGTTTTTTTTGGGTAATAGCCTTCAACTTTTTACTCTTGTAAAATACGTTTTCGGGGGCTCTGTAGGACCATTTTTTAAGCTTTTTGAGCGGTTTTTCGTGGTTTTTCCTTCATTCCTAACCCATTCGCTATTGTTTCTGGAATAAAACCATTTTTTGAAAACCGGCCGGGTTCTGGTGAACAAACATTACAAAACTAGCCGGGGCTCCACGGGTTAAGAGTAAGGCTATTAAAAAAATCCATTTAAAACACCCCAAAAAAAAAAATTTTTCTTTTTTTTTTATTGCCCCTGGGCCATGCCAAATATCACTCCTCCACCTCCCCTCCTTCCCCACTTTCCTCACCTCCTTCAGTTATCACCTATTTTCCCTGTTATTCTCTTATTCTGTGATCTATTTTCGTGCTAACATTAGCGAGTTGCAAGCAGGGCATTGTCATCACTGTTAGCAAGCGAGTGCAAGAGAGAGAGAGAGAGAGAGAGAGAGAGAGAGAGAGAGAGAGTATCGATCGACAGTCTCTCTCCAGACGTGGGGAAAAGTGGTGGGAAGGGAGGTTGCCTCAGCCATACATTATGTAACTCCCGGCCTGTATCGCCGATTTTGACCATCCAAACGCTGTTTCCACTTGTTTTATTGTTGTAACAGGTTAATACCTTTATAATCAACCTATAATAGGCGCATATGGATAAGTATTAACCCGTCCAGCCCCGACTAGTTTTGTAATGTTTGTTCACCAGAACCCGGCCGGTTTTCAAAAAAATGGTTTTATTCCAGAAACAATAGCGAATGGGTTAGGAATGAAGGAAAAACCACGAAGAACCGCTCAAAAAGCTTAAAGAATGGTCCTACAGAGCCCCCGAAAACGTATTTTACAAGAGTAAAAAATTTAAGGCAATTACCCCAATAAAACAGGTTATTGCGCGCTCGCGCTCACGCACGTGGACTTTGAGAGTTTTCAACCATCGGCACGGTTGCGTGGGATACGTACACAGTTCCCATACAAATCTGAGCCCTCTTGAGTGGCTACACCTGAGGTTACGGTCGGCGCAATTAGGGTGACGCGCCAGGTGCGTCTCTGGGGCTGTGCGTTACATACATCGCCGACGCGTCAGGCGCATCGCTGGGGCTGTATGGGCTAATGCTATTTATGGTAAAATAACGATGTTAGTGATAGGAACAGCTCAAATACGTCAGCACAGGAGTGTGGTGTCTCATACCCCCATGCGCACTTCTTAGGTTAATATGACACCCGGGTAGGAAGGGTTAAGGAGGATATAATAATTATGGATACAGGAATAACTAGAGGCCACAGCTACAAAGTAAAAAAGCTACCTACAAGAACGACATTAGGAAGTTTACCTTCCCCTATAGATGTATTGACAAATGGAATAGGCTGGAGGAGGGAGCTTAGCTCAACTCCTGTAAACTACAATTAGGTAAATACACTCTCAATCCTTTTACATTGCCACATATCCTTCCTAAGCTTAATCAAATTGTCTAAATGTAGCTGAAATCAAATAAAACAAGTCACAATAACTGAAAGGGTTAAATGTACATATGTATGTATATATTCACGCAAATACCCCATAGCTAAGGGGTGACCGACTCCAGAAAGGGTAAAATAGGTGAGTCCCAATTTATGCTCCTAACTGTATTATCAATATTCAGTGGACATCAAGGGAGATTGCTAAATATTTTATGCTGAACATTCCATATGTAAAGAAAAACGCCAAGTCATGACATCATAAATTTTAAGGGAGTACAACGAGATTCCCCTTAATTTTTTTGTTTATGTCCATATCTAAAAAGCCTGAATTTGAATGTCTTTGTTCTTCTGGTGTATAAGTATAGATTTTTATCCTTTTACAGTACAGTACAGTCATGCTTTCGGTAACACGGTTAATTTGTCCTTTCAAAGCAGTGTTGTAAAATTCTCCGACTCAACGAGACAGAGAAAGGGGTACGGGAACGCGTAAGTGGTCCAGGACCCTAAGAATTGGAACTTAAAAGGTTTCTGTTCGGGCTCTGCCTCAAGTCAACCACCCCCAGCAATGGGGTATGTGCCTCACTATATACATACATACATACATACAGCAAAGTGTCACCGAAAAACGCGGTACAGAAACAACATACCAGTACCTTATGGGAAATAATTTTTTTGTCCCAGCCAAAATCCAAAAGTCCCCTTTTTGACCTATTTCGACTCAGCAAAAGTCCCAAACTTCCCTTTTATTGACATGTAATGTACAGTTTGCTGCACAAGTCCTTGCAAAATAAACAAACCAAAACAGGAACGCCACACTATAAAGACAAAAGAATCGATCAAAATCACTGTAGAAATAACGATTTAGCACAATACATTTTTGAAATAAAAGAACACAAAACCAGGAATGGAAATACAACTTGAAGTAAGGAATTACTGTACCGGTACTTAACCCTTAACTGGCGGCGCCCGGCTATTGTCGAGTGAAAGAAATGGTACCTATGGGCGGGGCCCGGCTATTGTCGAATGCCATTTTGAGCACGTAATGTGCTCTGAGAGAGAGCGGAGCGGTGGGAGGAGCGTAGATTACCTCCCGACCGCTCGCCACGGTGGCCGTGGAGCTACTGAGATGTACTCCTTTGTACTCCACCCTCTCTCACTCGTTTCACACGTAATAATGTAAGAAAATTACCGTATTTTAGCTATTTTGCCCTTCGGTTGCACGATTGTTGCAAGACAATCAGTGATCGTAGAAGGATGGTTCGGGTGTCATTGGAAAGCTCAATTTATGCCCTTTCAGGGATACATACTTGTATTATGCTCTGGGTCTTGTTTATGCATGAAAAGAGCACGGAAACAACCCCATTTATGGTATAAAAAAAACGCTGGGCGATACATAGAAATTACCTCTTAACCCTTCCTGCCCGGGTGTCCTGTTAAAAGGACACCACAAAAGAAGGGCAGGAGCCCGGGTGTCCTGTTACTAGGCAGTAAGCTTGAAAGCCTATTCAGCTTGGTCTGAACGCTGTGCGTCCGACGCATGTAAACAAAGCCGATCGTTGCGTCACCGCACCTCCGAAAACAAGAAGGAGACGTCGGATCAATGTTATTGTTGTGACGTAAGACGAATTTAGTGTCTGAAAAGCTCCGATATTGTCAACATCACGACAAAGTTCGCTCCACTGAAATCGTCATCACAACTGAACCAGTTGACTTAGAGAGCTCTACTCAATGCCAGTCTACAGATTGGAAACCGCACTACGTTTATAGATGTGTGGGAAATTTCTAGCAGTTAAAATAAACAAAAATACGGTAGCCTAGGCCTAGATGTTTTTCGGCCAGATCGCCCGGGTAGCCCACACTGTCCTTTGGAGGACCAGCCCGGGCCAGGAGGGTTAAGGTGTTAAATCATTATGGCATCTCACCTCAACACTGGTAGTAAACTTAGGACTGTCTAGTTATATATATTGTACTGTGCTGCAGTAGAGACTGTAGCCACCGTGTTGTGATTGCTGTGCACTGTGTGCAGTACTGTGATTGTACCATGGAAGCCACATTCACTGTGGACGGTTGCGGTCTTTAAACCCGTATGTATGTATGTACTGTATGTATGTATAAGTACATGTACGGTCGTGCTAACAAGTCATGTCCCACCAATCATTACGTTTGGCTTGCTCTGTGCTGTATTAATGTCTGTCAGATGTTGAATAGGGTGGGCAAGTGTAGGAACTTGTTTGTATATTTCACACGATATGAAGAAATTATGCTTAGATATTACTGATAACGGTACACATTATTGATCAAAACATACTTGGTGCCGAGACATCACTTATTAGCGCAACTGTACTGTGTGTGTGCAAATTAGTATGTTACTACTGTTGGGTGTCAAAAAAACCCGCTGCTCATAAAAATTATATAGAAGCCGTTAAATTACCATAAAGTACTGCGGGAGAATGAAAAGCACCTTCGAGATTGCGCGTCATAACAAGAGTAAACAGGGGTTGCGAGGGTAAACTCGTCCGAAATTATCATAAATCATCTAAATATTCTTAACCTAACCTAGGGCCAGGTTAGCATAAACTGAACAACAAGATGTGGAAATATAGTCGAGCCAACCAGGCCAAGTGGTACAGTATATCTCTATTGGTCTAACTGATAAGGTGTCTGCCTCGTAACCCAAGGGTCTCAGGTTTGATTCCCATCCTAGGTATATTTTCGGGAGGCTATTTTCGCAACAAACGAAGTTTAGGCGTTGGTAAAATTGTCAAGATGGTTGAAAGTAAGATCGCAGATCCATAACCCCTCTTTCGGGCATGGTATAAAAACCTAATCCTACAAGTACAGTAGGGTCTCACATAGAACGAGAAATTGGTCGATAAACGACGCCGTTCTATGCGATTTCGTTCTATGTGAACGCGGCATTTTGGTGGCCCAATATCGTCAATGTTCACTGTAAGCGTAAATTTCCATCAGGAGCGTACGATATTTTGTACGTTTTGTACGATATTTCAGCGCTCTATAAATTATGAGAACTCCTCGGATTTGCCCTACTTTGATGGCGAAATCGTTCTATATGATCACATTCGTTCCTAACGAACAGTTTGGAACAGTTTGGAACAATATTTTAGGTCGGCGTTCTATAAGAAACTCGTTCTATGCGAGACCCTACTCTACTGTATTATTAGTGGGGCTGCCGCACCCTCACCCCCACTAATAGGCTATTCTGCGAGTGTGTGGTTGTTGCAGCCCCCATTAATAATTCAAGGTTAGTTTAGGTTACAGTTATTCTGATGATTTAAGTCTTTAATTTTGAAGAAAGAAAAAACAGGTCAAATTAGACACAAACATAACAGTGTGTGAGGTGATATGCACGATAACACAACCCTTACCAATTTAATGGCATAGACCGGAAAGCCCGAGTCTAAAGAATTAAGGTTTTACCATGTGTACATTATGAAGCAGACAAAAGACAAAGCTGCCTGTAACAAGTGGCCCCCTAAAATTTAGAAGAGTGAAAGAGAGCCAAATTCAAGAAGCGTTAGAATTAAAATGTCTGGACACACTGAGCTTGTGTGTTGGAGAGTACCAGTACAGTACAGTACAGTATTTGCAATTTTTGTATCATCTGCAAACTTTGAGATTGTACAGGTGAGGCCCTCATCTACTGTATGTCATACATATAAACTAGGAAGAGCACTGGCCCTAGATCCGATCTCTGGCGTACCCCGCTAGTTACATTGGTCCATTTTGATGCTTTACCATTTATGACTACCCTTTGCTTTCTTTCACAGAGCCAATTTTCCATCCATCTCAACACTCCCCCTTGTATTCCAATCACTTTTAATTTTATCAATCACCATTTGTGGGGTACTTTGTCAAAGGCCTTTTGAAAATCAAAGTATATAATATCTACAGTTATACTCTCGTCATGTAGGTTGAGGATATCGTGGAAGAAGTCCAAGAAAGTTCATCAAGCTGGAACATTTGTTACGGAAGCCATGCTAGGTATCTTTGAGTAGGATATTTTCCTCTAAGTGATTTACAAGTCTGTCTCTTGTGAGTATTTCTAGCATTTTACAGACAACCGAGGTAATACTCACTATTCTATCGCTACTACAATAATCAGTGTTCCTCGGAGCTTTCCCAGTGTATACTACCTCCTCTCCTTGCAACATAATCCCACCCCTACTCTGTGCAACTCTCCAACCCAAGAGTGAAACGCTATTCTCAGACTTTCTTCTATTCAACTGCTGAGCTCTGGAACTCTCTCCCAGAATCAGTCTTTCCCTCTTCCTATGACTTAAATTGCTTCAAACTCTGTGTGTCCGGACATTTTAGCTCGAACGTCCCTTGATTTCGGCCCTGTCACTCTTTGAAATCTAGGGGGAGGCACTCGCTGCAGGCAGTTATGCCTTTTGTCTCCCTCATTCACATAGGAAAAAAAAAAAAAAAACATTAGACGGGGGTTCCGGTTGCAAGGATAAACACTCGTCCGCAAGATCATCAATGCCCACACATTTTCCGTTCTGAATCAAAATATTGTACGGGTTTCTAATGCCATATCGCATAGGCCAAATCTGGAATTATACAGTGTGTCAAACTAGAGTAATTTTGTTTAAAGACTTGAATGAAAATTAGATGGAATACAAGAAAAATACCAGAAAATAGCACTATTTTGGCCATTTCATTACATCAAACGACAAAATTTGAACTATAAACCACAATATTATCTTTGCATAGACAATAAAGACTAAAAAGAAAGGACTCGTTTGACACCTTGCTGGAATAGCCTAGTTTTAAAAGCAAAAATGAGGAAAGACCCGAGCAAATACGCAGTTCACCGTTAGGGCAGGGGTTAGGAATCCTCCTCCCCTTGTAAAATTTATCTACTAAAAGAGACAGAGAAAGGAGCGAGGGAACGCTGCACGCGAAAGTGCTCCCGGACCCTAAGAATTGAAACTGTAAATGTGATTTAAGTTCGGGCTCTGTCTCGACTCTCGAGTCGACCATCCCCAGCTGTGGGGTATTTGCCTGAGTTTATACATACATACTGTTGGCCTTGGGATAGAGTTTGGTAAAATTCTTGCGATGGCGAAATGGACATAAATAAACACGGGTACATTTCTAGTTTTACACCGGGGACGATTTTTACACGTATTTTATATTTATTTATTTTTTAATTTTATTTTTTAGATGTTATTTCACGAGCCCCGTCGGAAATTGCAAAAAAAAAATTATCCAACAATCTTAAAACACCAATGCAACACAAAATATTTGCGCGCTCGTGATTACGTTCCCGGCTATTTTGACTGCTGTGGGATACAATAATAGGTTGAGGAGGCCCTCACCCCCCACAGGACTTATTGTCATCATCATATATATTGCCAGCAGGGAGCAAATAACAGAAAAAAAAAAAAAAACAAAAAAAAACGAAACTACGACCTATGTAATCATGACGACCGTACGCCCGGATACTACAGTACTGTACAGTACTGTACAACCTTCCCCATTTTTTTTTTTAGTGATTTAGGGAGTACCGGTACTGTATATAAAGTACTGTATATTATAATGAATTACCGACGGTTTGGACATACTGTACAGTATATGCCAATGAAGTACCGGGACATGATATAACTACTACTGTACGTAATCCTAAATAATAGATCATAACTTCGACCCGGTGTAAAAGGAGAATAATACCCAAACACGTAACTCACCCGCATCCTCCGACGACAATATTGTCTGTTTGTCATTAACATCCATTAGCCTAGCCTGACAACCTAACCTAACCTGGGGCCAGACCCCTATCTATCTATCTATTGCCTGATGCCGTGATCCCAGCAGGGGTGGCCACGAACGAAACACCCCCAATCACCTCTGTCCCCAGTCAATCGACGCCCCTCCTTCCAACCAGCACCGCCTTCACTCATATACTTCTTCACTCCATCCTTCCACCTCTCTCTCGGTTTACCTCTCCCTCTCTGTACTTCCACCTCACTCTCGTACACCCTCTTAGTAATTCTCTCGCTACCCATACGTTCCATAAGGCCGAACCATCTCAAGGTGTTCCTTTTCACACTTTCCAGCATATCTACATCCACACCACACCTCTCTCATACTTCCTCATTCCTCTGGCTATCCATCCATGTAACTCTGCACGCACTTCTCAAGTACCGGTAACTCATTTCCACCCCTCATGGTTTGAGTCTCTTCACAAACGTATATGCTTCGCTCCCGTAAGTCAATGTCGGGAATACCACACTGTCATGCAAGGACTTCTTTACTTCCATGCTGACCACCCTACTTCTTGGTACTGCTTTCGGCATTCCTACAACCCTCTTCCCCTGTTGCACCCTCTACCGCACTTCCTCATCCATACAGTACTCCCATACTTAATCAACAGTGTCAACACACTGCCCAAATACTTAAATGAGCTGACATTCTCCATAACGTGACCGTTCAACCTCACCTCACACGCTGTGACTGCACCCCTTTCAAAGACTCTGCTGCTCTTAAAAAATATGTAGGAGACATCAAATTACTAGCAAGCAATGCAGGACTCGGGAGAGTGAAAAACATCTCCGAGATCACGCATCATAACATTAGAAAACGGAGGTTTTGAGGAAAAGCTCTTCTGAAAGATTGTCAAGTGAATGTTCACAATACTGTACTGGCATACCATACCCTACCCTTGTGGTGATGGGCTGGTCTATCAGAGTGAGAACTGAGCGATCTCTGCCATACCCATAGCTTACTCTGACTGTTCCTTTAACTTATATATTTTCTAGATCTCAAGTGACGGAGTCTTTTCCGTGGATTGACCTCCCAATCTACCAAGATTGGAAGCCAAAGCGTCACATTTTTCCCTTGCCCCTCAACTTTCTCTTCATAATTGCTGAGGGGCACAGGGCCCTGGGTGGCTTTGGTTTCCCGGGCGTTTCTGCACCCTCCTCAGCTCCCCGCCATGGAGTGGCTTCGGTCACCCAGGCTTTATTGTGGTCGGCAAGGAGGGTTCTGTGGGGGCGCTCGGTTGTGGCCTTGGAATTGCTCGGGGCCTTGGGGCTGTTCGGCCAGGCAGCTTGGGGAAGAACAAGAACAAGAACAAGAACAAGAACAAGAACAAGAACAAGAACAACAACCATACCCTACACAGTAAACCCTCGCTATCTCGGACTAATTGGGGGGAGACCACTTCCGAGAAGCCCAATTTTCTGAGATGTCCGAAGTCCGACTTAGCCTATATCCGACTTAAGACTTCTAGGGAAAATTCCAAATTAGAAGAGGAAAGTCTGTGTCACCAGAGAAAATTAGTATTTTTTTTTTTTTTTTAACATGTGAAATTCATCATAGTAGTCATTTTCAGAGCTTCCGTGATCGTGTTTAGGATACCAAAGTTTCTCAGTGAATTTAACAAGGGCAACTGATGCTAAAAAAAATAAGCCCCCATAAACCTCACCAAAATGACGGGAAAGTTGTTATTTTAGACGTTTTTCAAAATGGCCGCCGCCGTCATCTTAAAAAATTTATAAAGTTCTATTTCTTAAAGTGAATGGCCAAAAATTACAATTTTGGTGTCTATTTCCACTAATTTTGGTGTCAGAAAACCAATGGGATGGCATAATTAAAAAATAATTAATAACTAATTACCAAATAATTAAGAAAATCAATGGGATGGCATAATTCATGATTTAGAGTCCCATTAACCTCAACATTAACCACGTCGGTGATCATCCTGTCTACGCATTAGGCCTATTGCTAGAATTGAAAAGTGAGAATCCAGAGATATTTGCTGACATATTGACATTCATGGGGCCCTTTCATATCCAGATGTCTTTCATCAATGCAATCTACAAAAGGTTCAAAGGCTCAGGCATTTCAGATGTACTGGTGGCTGCAGGCGTCGTTGCAGATGGATCCGTGGATCAAGCTCTGCGTGGAAAACACTTCAACCGCGGTGTGCGTTGCCTTCGACTCTTCTACGAGGCTTTACTCCAACATGCACTAGACAACGTTTGGAAGGTGCCACTCTGTGTGAAGAGATCCAGGCATCTCTCAATAAGTTACGCAGTTCAGTAGACCAACAAGAACTTAATGATGCACATGCTGAGTTAGAGAGCAATGCCGATCTCAAGGGGCTCGTTGACTCCCTATTCCAGAACTTAGATGGTGCTCCACTAGCAGAATTCTGGATTTCATTCTTGGAGATGGTAGAGATACTGACTCAAAATATACATGCTATAAGGACAAGAAACTGGATCGAGTTCAAGTCTTCACTGAAGTTGATGCTTCCTTGGATGCATATTTATGACAACGATAGATATGGGCGCCATCTTCCAGATTTCATAGCAGTCCTAGAAAGTCTTCCCCATATCCAAGCACAATTCATGGAGAGTGGCATGTTTGCACAGTCAATGACCGGTAAACCCTACTCATGTGTTGCCCTTGACATATGGATAGAGTCAACGATGAATAAAGGATCCAAGCTTAAGTGTGGATGGTTGGCTATTCTAAAGAATGAGAAGCAACTCCTGTCAAACACGCGGAATGTTAACAACGTCAACCGGATAAGAGGCTGTATTCATCGTCACGCAAATCACAAGAGACGAGGTTCAAGAAAGCATGCAGATTGTGCCCCAAGTAAGATGAAGATAGATGAACAATCTGTGCAGGATATCAGTGCATGTCTCACCGAGTTCCATTGTGATCCATTTGACCAATCAGATCTGACACTAAGATCCCTACAATCTGGAATTCAAGCCTCTCCAGCTCTCTTTGCTGATCTGAAGTCTGCAAAGGCCGATGGAGAAAGAAAAGTGGAGGAATTTGTAAATGAAAGAGTCTATTCCAAAACAAAGTCCCTCAATGCTCGAATACCACGTAGTAAAAGAGGCAATTTTGCAACTCAAGAAATCGAGAAGACAGCAAGTGAAAACCTGAAACAGACAACTGAAGAAATGGAGAGTAAGGCATTTACCTCGGTCATCAAACTTGTTGAGGCAAGTGACGGCTTAAAGATGGAAGACTTAATGCAGCATCGAGTAACAGATGAGTGCCTTTCAATTTTCAATGCAAATGGTACTATGCGCAAAACGCAGAAGAGTAAGCTACAGGAAAAACTGACAATGACATCCATACCGTACCCTGATATTTACACATCAATAGTAGACATGGGACTAATCTGGCGTCTAACAACGCCTACTACTGAAGACAGAGAAAAAGCAGATGGAACCAAGTTAACGTGGGGAGACTATGGTGAGAAACTTGTGAACTTTGTCCTGAATAGACATTCGAATGCAGAATGTGTTATCTTGGTTAATGACTCGTACGAGCAAGACTTCTCCATCAAAGATAGTGAACGACAACACCGTCAAAAAAATCAGTCCATTTGCAATGTGTTTATGAAGTCAGAGGACAAATTTCCTTCTAATAGAGACTTTCATGCTCTTCTTGGTAAGCCAGAGAATAAAGTTCGCCTTCAAGCATTTATCAAGGCTGCTTTCAAAAGAAAGGCATCTACAACCACTATTCAGCTCATACACTGTGTTCTTGGCAAACCAGCAAGGAATCTCACCACAGATGAAGTTTTGCAGAATCTCACATACGCCCATGCAGAAGCAGACACAGCTCTGTTCACTCTTTATGGTAAGCTGCAGTCAGAAGGGTATACAGAAGCAGTTGTCATAGACACTGAAGATACTGATAACTACGTTCAGGCAGCCTATGTGGCTCGGCAAATATCAGGACTCTTGTGCTTGAAACGCAAATCTCAGCTGATAAATGCTCGGTGTTTGTGTAGTGAGGCAATGGCGGAGTCTTTGATCCCACTTTATGTTCTTACCGGATGCGACCATAACTCCGGCTTTTATGGAATAGGCAAGAAAACTATTGTTGACCGTGTAGAAAAATCATCAGAAGCTCGCAACCTCCTTAAAAGTTGTGGCACAATCATCCCAGTCACACAGGAAATCATCAATGACTTACAGAAATTTGTTATCCGGTACATCTATTGTGACACCAAACACAAGACCCTAGCAGAGGTGAGAGCAGCAAAGTGGTCAGTACTCAAGAAAAAGAAGATCATCAGACTGGTACCTGATTCTGACAGTCTACGACCACACTTAGAGCGCACCAATTACCTCACATATCTGCAGAAGAATTTCCAGCTTCAGAATCATCCATCACCAATTGGCCATGGATGGCACCTTGTAAATGGCTTATGCCTCCCAGTACGCTATACCCAACCTGCACTTCCATCATTCCTGGATCTTCTAAAAACTCCAAGTCATCCACAAATGGAGAGCAGCGATGATGACAGCGGAAGTGATTCTGACAGTTGTGCATCATATTTGTCCTGCAGTGATAGTGCAATCTTAATGCAGTAGGTCTCATGTTTTATTAATTTAGGATACCAAAGTTTCTCAGTGGATTTAACAACATCATATTTGTCTTAGATGTTGAGGTTAATGGGACTCTAAATCATGAATTATGCCATCCCATTGATTTTCTTAATTATTTTCTTATTTACTTAATTATTTGGTAATTATTTATTAATTATTTTTTAATTGTGCCATGCCATTGATCTTCTGACACCAAAATTAGTGGGAATAGACACCAAAATTGTAATTGTTGGCCATTCATTTCAAGAAATAGAACTTTATCAATTTTTTAAGATGACGGCGGCGGCCATTTTGAAAAACGTCTAAAATAACAACTTTCCCGTCATTTTGGTGAGGTGTATGGGGGCTTATTTTTTTTAGTATCAGTTGCCCTTGTTAAATTCACTGAGAAACTTTGGTATCCTAAACACGGTCACGGAAGCTCTGAAAATGACTCTACTATATTAACACAATAATTAAAAGGCACAGGCTTCAATTCATCCTAAAATCACTTAAAACCGAGTGAGAGAACATTGTAAACCGGACACAAATCCCGTCCAACTCGGAAATTGCCGAGATATACAGGGACATCTTCGAGAGGCCTATGCCATTCCGAGAAGTGCGGGTTTCCGAGTAAAGAGTCCGAAATATTGGGGTTTAGGCTACTGTATCATAATTTCAGCATTTACTTTGTCAATTTCACTCTTTTATGGATTCCTACAGTCATATCTCTTAATCTGGGACAGCTTTTAAAAGCGTAAAGCGGAAGCCAAACTACTGTAATAACAAATTACAATCGATTTATCAATTTTAGCTTTAGCCTAGGCCTAGCCTTTTTTTTTTCCTAATTCCCTAGTTCTCCTTCGTATTTACTAGTTATTTATAGGCTAGCCTAATGAGAATTGGTGCAATTTAACTTTATATTTATATCAGCTTAATCTACAGTAACCAAATACAATAACATAGGCCTAGGCCTAAACCGAAAAATATTACCGAAACTACCAAAAATGTTCCCGTGGTTATCTATCTATCTATCTATTGCCTGACGCCGTGATCCCCGAAGGGGTGGCCACGAACGAACGGCCCCCATGCATCTCTGTCCCCAGTCAGTCGACGCCCCTCCCCCCAACCAGCACTGCCTTCGTTCATGTACTTCCTCACTCCATCCTTCCACCTCTCATTCGGTCTACCTCTCCCTCTCTGTCCCTCCACCTCGCTCTCGTACACCCTCTTAGTCATTCTCTCGCTTTCCATACGTTCCATATGGCCGAACCATCTCAAGTTGTTCCTTTTCACACTTTCCAGCACATCTACCTCCACACCACACCTCCTTCTTACTTCATTAGTCTGTCTATCCCTCCATGTAACTCCGCACGCACTCCTTAAGTAATTCATTTCCACTGCTCTCACTCTTGGTCGGAGTCTCTCAACCAACGTCCATGCTTCGCTTCCGTAAGTCAGTGTCGGGATTACCACACTGTCATGCAAGGACTTCTTCACTTCCATACTGACCACCCTATTTCTTGATACAGCTTTTAGCGTTCCTACAACCCTCTTCCCCTGTTGTACCCTCTCCCGCACTTCTTCATCCATAGTCCCATCTTTACTCAACACACTGCCCAGATACTTAAAAGAGTTGACAATCTCCATAGCCTGACCGTTCAGCTTCACCGCACACTCTGTGACTTCACCCCTTTCGAAGACCATAACCTTGCTCTTCCCCGCATTTACCTTCAAATTCCGTTTTTCGCACACTGTTCCAAACTCATTTACCAGACCCTGCAACTCCCATTCATTATCACTTATCAGAACTGTATCATCCGCAAACAGCAGTATAGGTAGCTTCCACTCAATTCCCTCCCTTTTCAGCGATACACCAACATCCACTGCTCTTGATAGTATTTCTTTCATGACTCCATCCATATATACAGTAAACAACCACGGGGACATCACACATCCCTGTTTCAAACCAACATTCAGGTCAAAGAACTCGCTCTGCTCACTCTCCACACGTACTGCCGCCTTTGCACCCTCATACATGCTCTTCACTGCTTTCAGCAACTTGCCCTCTACTCCGTATATTCTAAGTACTTTCCACAAACCTTCTCTATCCACTCTGTCATAGGCCTTCTCCAAGTCCATAAAGGCAACATACACCTTTTGTTTCTTCTCCAGATACTTCTCCACAACACAATTCAGGGTAAAAATCTGATCTACACATCCTCTTCCCTTCCTAAAACCTCCCTGCTCGTCGCCTATCCATTTCTCCGTTCTCACTCTCACTCTCTCAATCACTACCCTACTGTATACCTACTGTGCTTATTCTTTTTGGTTTTAGGCTAGGTAGTTTGGCAAGAATGTAGTTACCGGGTGTACCCCATCATGTTCCCGTCTATTTTGACTGCCTTTGGATACAAAAATACATTACCCTAACCAAACAACCTAACCTAACCTAACCTAGTATTATAGATTTATAAGTATTTATTTTATTATAAGTAGCCTATTTATAGATGATTTATGTTGTATGTCGGTAGTGGTATACCCGGTAACTACATCCTTCCCGGTAGTTTTTATCATTATACAGTAGCCTAGCCTACTGTAACCTAGTTTAAATTAGTTTCAATCCCCGGATTTCCCCCCCCCCCCCCCATTAGCCTATGCAACGATCTTAAAACGTTATTTTCAGAGTAAAACGTAGTGGTGCAGTGCATAGTGTGTTGATTTTCGGTGTGAGCATCCTGGGTTCGAATCCCCGGACTGCCACATGTGGTTGTTAATTTCATTAATCAATTTTAGGAGTAGAGTTGGTTGGTGGAGAGAACATAAGGAAAAATGTTATTTTAATACCACAAATTTTCCGAGTGTTTTTTATAAACAAAATTGTTCATTTGCATCAATATATAGTGTTTGTAATTATTATGTTCCTTCCAACAACCAACTATACTCCTAAAATCGATTAATGAAATTTACAAACACATGTGGCAGTCCGTGGATTCGAACCCAGGATACTCACACCGAAAATCAACACCTTATGCATCGCACCACGAAGACAGTTAAAGAATGGTGGACACTGCCTACGATTTATTATGCAACTTCGAATCCTGCATATCAATCTAAGCATGTATTTACCTAATTGTATTTACCTAATTGTAGTTTACAGGAGTTGAGCTAAGCTCGTGTTGTCCCGTCTCTCAGTCTACTTTTTATCCAATTTTTTCTTGAAAATATGGATGTTCCTTGCCCCTACCACCTCCTCCTCCAGCCCATTCCATTTGTCAATACATCTATAGGGGAAGCTAAACTTTCTGATATCGTTCTTGCAGGTAGGTCTTTTTACTTTGTAGCTGTGGCCTCTAGTTATTCCTGTATCCATAATTAACATATCCTCCCTATCCAGCCTCTCCAGCCCCCGGGTGCATTTTTACATCATTAACATGTCTCTCCTCTCTTTTAAACTTGGTAGATTTAATTTGTCTAGCCTCCCTTCATATGGCAGTTCTCTGAGACTTGGAACCAATCTAGTAACTGCTCTCTGGATTCTTTCTAACTTGTGAATATGCTTCTTTAGATGTGGGGACCACACCACTGCTGCATACTCCAATCTTGGTCTAATCATACTCTTCATAATTTTCGCTACCATGTCTCATCCAAGTAGTTCAGAGCAACTTTCATATTCCCGGCCATTGCATACATTCCGCTAAAGAGCTTGTTAATATGTTTCTCTGGCGACAAATTATCTTGTATAATCAACCCTAAATCCTTTTCTTTTTCGGCCTTGCTAATTATATTATCTCCCATCCTGTACTCCCAATTTGGTCTATTCACACTTCTTCCCATATTTAACACATGGCATTTACTTATATTAAATTTCATTTTCCACTTGGTGCTCCATTCATATATTCTATCTAAATCCCCTTGCAGCTCTTCACAACTACTTTTATTTGTTATTTGTCTCATAATTTTTACGTCGTCTGCAAACATTGACATGTAGGAATTTATGCCTATCGGCAGGTCATTCACGTACATAAGGAACATGAGAGGTGCTAACACAGATCCCTGCGGCACACCACTCTCAACTTTCCGCCATGATGAGTAAGTTCCTCTAATGTTGGTCCTCATTTCCCTATCTGTTAGATAGCTCTCCATCCATTTCAGCAAACTCCCCCTGACACATCCTAGCGTCTCAAGCTTAGATAACAATCTCTTATGTGGTACCTTATCGAATGCTTTGGAAAGGTCTAAGTAGACGCAGTCCACCCATCCGCCTCTTTCTTGGAGTACATCTATCACCCTACTGTAATAACATAGCAAACTGGTAACACAAGATGTCCCTTCTCTGAATCCAAATTGCTTTGGGGTTATTATCTTCTTTCTCTCCAACATTTTCATCCATCTCTTCCTAATTAGCTTTTCACAAATCTTGCATACAATACTAGTAAGTGAAACTGGTCTATAGTTTAGAGGGTCCTCAGGGTTTCCATTCTTGTATATCGGGATGATATTTGCTCTTTTCCATTCAACAGGAACATGTCCTTTATCTAAGGAAGCTTGAATTATGTCCCTCACTGGCTCCACTAATTGCTCTGCACACTCCTTTAAAACCCAGGCAGACACTTCATCCGGTCCCATAGCTTTCCTTACTTCAAGTCCTCTCATCGCAGTTAACAGCTCATCTCTAGTTATTTCAATCTCTAGTTATTTCAATCTTACTAAGACCACTCTCCAGTACTCCCGCCTGTGGTTCGTCAAAACCTTGTACACACATCCCAACTGCAACTCACGTAGGCTATGCATATGTGAATGGAAAGAGCAATTAATGGGGCCTTAACCACTAGGGAAGTCCTCTCGATAAATTACCCCTGAACCAATATAAATTATTATGTTCCTTCCAACAACCAACTATACTCCTAAAATCGATTAATGAAATTTACAAACACATGTGGCAGTCCGTGGATTCGAACCCAGGATGCTCACACCGAAAATCAACACCTTATGCATCGCACCACGAAGACAGTTAAAGAATGGTGGACACTGCCTACGAAATTAGAAATCTCGGGAAAACCTATTTTCCCCATTAGGCCTATCGATCGATGTTGAGACACGCCCCCAGATAGTGATTTGAAAAGACATTAGCCTAACTTAACAACCTTACCTAACCTAACCTAGTATTATGGGAGGGGGCTGCCGCCCCGACACCCCCGCTGGTTGAGTACTAATCCCTTAGTAAATACAAAACAAAAATTGGCTGTCGATTATACGAAGGTGAAAGAAAGTCGATGAAGTCTACGGTGTTTACTCTGCAATGTTCAGCTTTGATTGTACATTGATAACGGGAAAGTACCGTATTGACAACCTTGTTACGAAAATTAAATTTTAGTAGCATACTTTTATATTAGGTTTTTCCGAGGATTTAACACATTTTCATATGATCTTTAGAGCTGCCGATAACTGGAAGTAACGTATTGATAACCTTGTTACGAAAAATAAATGTTAGTACTGTACCATACTTTTTTATTAGGTTTTGCCGAGGGTTAAAACAAATTTTCTTATGATCTTTAGAGCATATAGATTCAATATTTATCTTCAAATATATCAACAAAATTTGTGGTATTAAAATAACATTGAACCGAACATAATAATTAAAGACCAAAAAAAAAAAAAAAAAAAAATTGCCTTGGGATACAGGATGGGATGAAAGGGGTCTTGCCCACCCCCCTCACATATTGAAATCAGTATCTAGGCTATTTTGCCAGTAAGGGGCTAAATACGAGTTTTACCATCATCAATAGGGAGAAGTAGGCCTATAGTTTTTTTTTTACAGTGCTTTAACCCTTAATTGGCGGCGCACGACATATGTCGAGTGAAATAAATTTGGACTATGTGGCGGTGCACGACATCTGTCGACCGCCATTTTCAGCACGTAATGTTGCTGAGAGAGAGAGCTGAGCGGTAGGACGAGCGTAGTAACCCTATGACCGCTCCGCACGACCACCGTGGACCAACTGAACTGTATCCCACCTTGTTCCCCCCTCTCTCACTCCCTACACAGGGAATTATGTAAGGAAATTACGTAATTATAGGGTTTTTGCACTCGTGTTGCACGATCGTTGCAAGAGAACCAGTGGTCGTACAAGGATGGTTCGGGTGTCATTGGAAAGCTCTGTTTACGCTCTTTCAGGGATAGATACTTGTTTTACGCTCTGGGTCTTATTTAGGCATGAAAATGATCACGTAAACAACCCTATTTAGGGTAAAAAAAAAATCGCTGTGCGGTACGGTCAAATAGACCGCCTAGGCCGCCAATAAGGTGTTAACCCTTTTTTAGCGGGTGGGGCGGTATATTTGACCGTGCCGCCCAGCGGGGGCTTTTTACCATAAATGGGGTTGTTTCTGTGCTCTTTTTCATGCATAAACAAGACCCAGAGCGTAATACAAGTATGTATCCCTGAAAGGGCGTAAATTGAGATTTCCAATGACACCCAAACCATCCTTCTACGATCACTGGTTGTCTTGCAACGATCGTGCAACCGAAGGGCAAAAACGGTAAAATACGGCAATTTCTTTCTATATAATTACGTATGTAGCGAGGGAGGGAGGGTGGATGTAAGTGGAGTAAAGCTCAATAGGTCCACGGCGGCCGTGGCGAGCGGTCAGGAGGTAATCTATGCTCCTCCCACCGCTCCGCTCTCTCTCAGAGCACATTACGTCCTCAAAATTGCACTCGACAATAGCCGGGCCACGCCACATAGTCCATATTTATTTCACTCGACATATGCCGGGTGCCGCCAAAGAAGGGTTAAATAGGGCCTAGGCCTAGTGCACATAAAATGCATTTCCGGTGGTTGAAACCAATTTTAATCTTTGCAACATCCTTATTCTATATTAGCCATCAAATATTGAAAAACAAATAGGCCTAGGGATTTTTTTTTTATTTACCACAAATTTTCCGAGTGTTTTTTATTAACAAAATTGTTCATTTGCATCAATATATAGTGTTTGTAATTAATTAGAAATCTCGGAAAAACCTATTTTCCCCATTAGGCCTATCGATCGATGTTGAGACACGCCCCCAGATAGTGATTTGAAAAGACATTAGCCTAACCTAACAACCTTACCTAACCTAACCTAACCTAGTATTATGGGTGGGGGCTGCCACCCCCACACCCCTGCTGGTTGAGTACTAATCCCTTAGTAAATAAAAAAAAAAAATTGGCTGTCGATTGATTATACAAAGGGGAAAGAAAAGTCGATGAAGTCTACGGTGTTTACTCTGCAATCTTCAGCTTTGATTGTACATTGATAACGGGAAAGTACGTATTGACAACCTTGTAACGAAAATTAAATTTTAGTACCATACTTTTATATTAGGTTTTTCCAAGGGTTTAACACATTTTCATATGATCTTTAGAGCTATCGATAACTGGAAGTACCGTATTGACAACCTTGTTACGAAAAAGATATTTTAGTACCATACTTTTTTATTAGGTTTTGCAGAGGGTTAAAACAAATTTATATTTTTATTTTATTTTAATACCACAAATTTTCCGAGTGTTTTTTATAAACAAAATTGTTCCTTTGCATCAATATATAGTGTTTATAATTAATTAGAAATCTCGGGAAAACCTATTTTCCCCATTAGGCCAATCGATCGATGTTGAGACACCGTATTGTCATCATCAAATATATTACCAGGCTCCAGCAGGGGGCAAATAACAGATAAAACAAAAACGAAACCGCGAGCGTACGACCTATGTAAACATGACGACCGTACGCCAGATACCACATCCTTCCCGATTTTTTGTTAGTGAATAAGGGAGTAGGCCTATATGTTGTTGTTGTTGTTGTTGCTGTTCCCCAAGCTGCCTGGCCGAACAGCCCCAAGGCCCCGAGCAAGGCCAAGGCCACAACCGAGCGCCCCCACAGAACCCCCCCTGCCGACCACAATAAAGCCTGGGTGACCGAAGCCACTCCATGGCGGGGAGCTGAGGAGGGTGAGGAAACGTCCGGGAAACCAAAGCCCCACCCAGGGCCCTGTGTCCCTCAGCAATTATGAAGAGAAAGTTGAGGGGCAAAGGAAAAATGTGACACTTTGGCTTCTAATCTTGGTAGATTGGGAGGTCAATCCACGGAAGAGACGCCGTCACTTGAGATCTAGAAAATATATAAGTAAAAGGAACAGTCAGATTAAGCTATGGGTATGGCAGAGATCGCTCAGTTCTCACTCTGATAGACCAGCCCATCACCACATGACTAGAACCCAATCCTCTCAGCAACAGCTAGGAAAGGCCCTAGAAAGCCGCCTTTGGTGGGGGGATAGCTCCCCTATTTCAACCCTTTTCGGGGTTGGGCACCCGCCAAGTAGGCCTATATTATAATGAATTACCAACGGTTTGGACATAGGCCTAGGGCCGGTAAGAGTTGTGTTATCGGGCGTACCACTACCAACATACAGCATAACTCGACCTCTCTAAAACATTAATAATAATAATAATAATAATAATAATAATAATAATAATAGTTCTTAAAGCTAGCTAAAGATAGCTCAATAAGGCCGATTATGCATATTTCCATTGGGGTCCTGTACTACTACCCCATCCCTTTGCTCATGAGGGATGGTAACGACTCAGTGCTTGTGAAAAATCTTTAATGCGCCGAGCGTGGGCGCGAACCCGGGCCTTCTGGGTGGAAGTTCGAGACGCTAGTCACTACACCAAGCGAGCCGCTTGCCTAACCAAACCCCAGGATATCCCAGCACCGCATCCAACTCGTTACTCGTTAGCAAACAGACGGAACGAGGGAGATGCAGAGCTGCCTGGCCGCAGCGGAGGTCCACTTTAGCTGCGTCCACAGAGGACGGAATTCTACCAATTATGACCATGTAAGTAAGCAAACAACCGGTAATTCTGCATAACTACAACTCCTGTTATTTTAAGTTTTATTTATTTTATTTATGTATTTTCATGGTTTGTAAGTGTGTAATATATTGTTAGAAAGTGAGGAAAGCACTATTTATTAGCATTTACATTGTTAATTGTAATTCCGATACCCCAACAATCTAGGAGTTTACTTGATTTAGTCAACTTTGAAAAGACATTAGCCTAACCAGTATAACTAAATAAGTTGGTCACCAATTATTTTGCAATATTTGAAAACAAATATGGATTTTATATGCTCTAACCATAATATGAAAATGTTTTTTAAGCCTCGGCAAAACCTAATAAAAATATATGGTACTAAAATGGAATTTTGTCGTAACATGGTTGTCAATACCTTCCTATAGACGGCACCGATTCGTGCACACGCCATTTTCACCTGTCTCCCGAGGTCTGTCCACCAGCTTTTTAGTCAACACTAACTCCACCTGCCCATAGGTTGGGTTGGGTTAGGTTAGGTTAGGTTAATTAGTACATCCGCTTGATCAGGAATTCGCTCGAAGTGACTCGCATTCGTATTTACAGATACGGCCGAATACCGGTAGGCTACTAAATGGGCGCCGGCCCAACCGCCATGATGTATCCCACGTATGCCTACTAGGTACTACGGACACATTGTTGGCGTTAGGTGTGGATTAGGCTTGTATCCAATGTACTAGGTCTATGTTACTGGACCCAGATTCACTAACGGTCGTAGCGTGCGATGTCGTACAGCAACCTACGATCGTTCCTAAGGGAGTGCGGAAGGTGTATTCACGAACGCATCGTTGAGCTCCCTTACGGCTTCCTTTCGGTTATTTTCACCAAGGCTTCTCTTGACCAATCAGGCGCTTGGCCTTTGTAAATAAACAATATGTCACCCACATGACCGAAGCGCCAAGAAGAACCTAATATACTTTAATTTATGAGCTTGTCATTGTTTAGCATGGCTAATTCGATCCACCACAGCCAGCAGGAAGAAGAATAGAGTATCTTGTGAATTGATGATAAGAAATTAGCCTAGCTAGGCTACAGGGAAGCCTGTTAGTGGCCCAAGTTAAAGGATTTTCGACGGATTGATCATTGATAATCATATGTTAGGCTAGTTGGGAGTGTATTATTTATACCTTAACCACAGTATATTGTTCTACTTTACCATGTCTACACCTAGACAGGGCGAGCCAAACCAAAATGCCAGAGTTTACTATGTCTATGCTTACACAGGCAGTTCTAGCCAAGCCAAAATGCCAGACTTAGCCTAGGCCTAATTTTTCAAAATAGGCCTAGGGTAATGTTTTTGTATTCACAAAACCTCAAGGCCTATCTACCTTTTCAAAATAGGCCTAGCATAGGCCTCCTCAATCTATTATCCAACAGTTGGCCATGGGAAATAATGATAGGTTGAGGGGGGGGCTTTGTCCCCCTCACCTCCCATGACTTATTGCCATCATCAAATATATTACCAGCATGGGATTAAAACAGCTAGTTAACAATGAGGACGGTACGCCTGCAAACACCATCTTAACCTGCTAGGCTTCTACTTTACCATGCTTAGGCTACACCAAGCTAGGCATTGCTAGCCTAACCAAAATACCATACGTAGGCCTAACTTTTCTAGCCTAAATAGCCCTAACTTTATCAAAATAAACCTAGGTTATATCCTAGGCTAGGCTAAACAAAAATATTCACAACACCATATAGGCTAGCCTATTTTTTTTTGTTTAGGCTAGGCCTAGGGTAATTCTTTTCATCATTTTGTTCCTGTGATACTTTCAAATTTGTTGAGGAAATAGGCTACCCTAATCTAACCCAGCTAGGCATTGCTAGCCTAACCAAAATACCATACATAGGACTAACTTGTCTAGCCTAAATAGCCCTAACTTTTTCAAAATAAACCTAGGTTATAGCCTAGGCTAGGCTAAACAAAATTATTCACACAGCGTTTATTATTTATTCATTTTTTAGGCTAGGCCTAGGGTAATTCTTTTCATCATTTTGTTCCTGTGATACTTTCAAATTTGTTGAGGAATAGGCTACCCTAATATAACTCAAGAGGTGGTGGGGAGTTGGAATAAAAAATGTCCGCAATAAATGAGGGTTAAAATCTACTAATGGTAGGCTACGTGTTGTCGTAGCACATGCATTTATGCATCAATTAACCTCGACTAGGTCTAGGCTGGCATATGTAGGCTATTCATAGCTTAATTCGGCCTGTCATAAGACATTAAGGATACAAATATATTCATACTTTGTATTAAATGCCTTAATGGTGTTGTAAACACAAGTTAACAATCATATTGCGCTATTATTGCCTCAATAATGACTTAGTGTGTCATAAAGAGCTATACTGCAGACGAATTTGTTATGGTCGCGGGTTGTGTTATCGATATTTGTCTACCTATATCCGGGTCAAATTCATGTAAGGGTGGTCTGGACCACCCTTTGCGAAAGGGGATCTTAGGGGCTTCCTACGATCAAAGATGGCCGCTACGACGCTTCGTGAATACCAGCGTTGAGACGTAAGGGAACGGTAAGGGAGTTTTCGGATCGTACGACCGTTAGTGAATCTGGGTCCTGGATATTTATGATTTAAATAAGTGCTACGTTTTCGATAAATCTGGTTATAGGCCTATGGATTTGCAATTAGGGAAATCATGAGCCGATTTCCGACATTTAGTTAGTCTTTTTCGATTCTCAAAATACGATCCAAGTTTTGCCAAAACTTGGCTCGGGTTTTCCAAAATTATGCTTTTTGGGGGTTGCAATTTAGGGAAATGAGCCAAAATTCTAAATTAGGTTACTGTAATTGGTTTACTCTTAAAACTCGCAAAATCCGAGCCAAGTTTTGCTAAAACTTGGCTCGGGTTTTCCAAAATTCGGGTTTTATGGCTTTGCAATTTCGGGAAACCAGAGCCAAATTTCTAAATGAGGTTAGGCCTACTGTAATTTTGTTGTCTACAAACTCTCAAAATCCGAGCCAGCTTTGGCCAAAACTTGGCTCGGGTTTTCGAAATATTGGGTTTTAGGCCTTTGAAATAGCCTACCTTAAAATCCAAGCCAAGTTTTGCTAAAATAAGTTTTAATCACCATTTTATGCATTTAACCCCTCATTTTCCCTGTACTTCATAGCCCTCCCCACTATCAGGCGGCGTGTCTTAAGATCGTTGTATAATGGGGAAACGGTTTCGCCGAGGGTTGTAATTATTTCCAAACACTAGACTATATTATTGAAAACTAACAGGGAAAAATAAAAAAATCCATGGGAAAATTGGTGACCATCTTATTTAGTTTTTCCGCCTAACCTAACAACCTTACCTAACCTATCCTAGTATTATGGGTGGGGGCTGCCGCCCCCACACCCCCGCTGATTGGGTATTAACCCGTGGAGCCCCGGCTAGTTTTGTAATGTTTGCGCACCAGAACCCGGCCGGTTTTCAAAAAATGGTTTTATTCCAGAAACAATAGGGAATGGGTTAGGAATTAAGGAAAAACCACGAAAAACCGCTCAAAAAGCTTAAAAAATGGTCCTACAGAGCCCCCGAAAACGGATTTTACAAGAGTAAAAAATTGAAGGCAATTATCCCCAAAAAACAGGTTAGGCCTATTGCGCGCGCGCACGTGGACTTTTGAGAGTTTTCAACCATCGGTACGGTTGCGTGGGATACGTACACAGTTCCCATACAAATCTGAGCCCTCTTGAGTGGCTACACCTGAGGTTACGGTCGGCGCAATTAGGGTGACGCGTCAGGCGCGTCTCTGGGGCTGTGCGTTACATACATCGCCGACGCGTCAGACGCGTCGCTGGGGCTGTACGGGTTAAGACTATCAAAGATTGACAGGCATCGAAAACAAAAAGTTGACAAATCTATGGTGATTACTCTGCAATCTTCAGCTTTGTATGTCGATAACAGGAAAGTACCATTAAAAATGTACCGACTTCTTGTAGGTGAATCTCCACACTGATTAGCTACTGAATATCAGGGAGGAGCCTGCAAAGAGGCTAGCCGCTAGAATGTTTAAAAAAAAAAAAAAAAAAACAAAAAAAAAATGTTAGGCCTATAGGGGAGTGAAATGAGAACAAAATAATTCCATGAGACAGGATTCAGGAATCCCGTAATCGAGTAGTTGTTGTTCTGCAGAATATCCATAAATTGTTTCTAATAAGGCGGATGTAGTGTCCTTGAAGATTATCATTTAATGTTCCTATTATATTCATGGATTTGATAACCAATAATAATAATAATAGTCATCGATCAAGACGCTCCAACAGAAAACGGGATATAAACAATAGCTCCCCCACTGTTGACAAAGATGTTTATCTTGCATATTATAGCCAATACCAGCATCAAATGTTTAATATACATCTGAAATACTCATCCTGGGTAACTAATACAACGCCTGGACCCTCCATAGAACTAAAATTAAGGTTAATAACGCCAAAATATTGAAAGATAACACAATACAAACCTCCGGTCTTGATATCCAGCTGTCAAGAGAGAGTAAGAGACCGGCCACGGCAGCCAGCCACGCGGCTTATCAATTTGTTAATAATTAATATATATAATTATAAAACTATATTATATGATACAACCTATATGATAATAGTCTGATCATTTATAATCAGTTAATGTTTTTCTTTTAACCTGGCTTATCATAATTAAAATGTATTGTGCCAAAACTAATTATGGCGGAAAGTTTGAATTTATAGCGAGGCCTTCCTTTGTGGCAAGTACCGGTGACATCCTATTAATTATATTCCGGCAATGATTAGGCCATTTTAATCAGCTTAGTTCTTCCCTGGCAATATTAAGGCTTCAAACTCTCTCAAGCAACCCTTCTTAAGCTGCCTAAATTGCCTAATATCGTCTAAATATAGCTAGAATAAAATAGAACACACGTCGCTGGTACTAAAAGGGTTAAGTGCCTCATTCATTACCCCTTCCAAACATTAGGCACTTGGGAGCATGTATATGCTTAGATTAATATGCATTATTCGATAATGCATAATATATCGTAGGCTTGTGCATAAACCTCTAACTGCCTTCATAGCGTAATGCTTAGTGTGCGGAATTTCGGTGTGAGTATCCTAGGTTCGAGTCCTTGGAGTACCACATGTATTCATTACTTTCATTGATTTCATTAGTTAGGTTTATTTGTAAATTAATTGACCACTTGCTAGTTTCGTTCTATAAAGAAGTTGGAGCTGTAGAGATCGATAGTAAATAGAAATGCAATAATAATGTAGGTTTCTGATGGCTAAAAAGTATGTAAAATTGGGTTTTATGTATTGATACATGTACTAAAACCGTATTTTAGCTGGTAATTCTACTAAATATCAATGTCTACAGCTCCAACTTCCTTATAGCTTGAAACTCGCAAGTGGTGAATTGGTGGGTTGGTGAAAACAAATATGAATTACGTATGAGAGAGCAGTCAACTTTATATTTGGGCCCAATTTTGGTGCCTTTCTTATCAAACAAAGGGTGATATTCTAAATTTGATCATGTGCAGCCTATTGAATTTTGCATATGTAATTAACCACTTGCGAGTTTCAGGCTATAAGGAAGTTGGAGCCGTGAACATCGGTATTAAACAGAAATGCAATAATAATGTACGTTTCTGATAGATAAATGGTATGTTGAATTGGGTTTTATGTGTTTATAAATGTACTACGACCGTATTTTAGCTAGTTATTCCGTTAAATATCAATGTCTACAGCTCCAACTGCCTTATAGAACGAAACTCGCAAGTCAGCAATTGTCGAATGTTTATTATGAGTTTAGTCTAAACCTATGGAAAACCTCCCATATATCGATCCCCAATTCACCCCTTGTGTACCGGAGACGTCTTTTTGTATTTATTATAGCTACATTTAGACGATTTTACGTATCTTAGGAAGGATATATGGTAACTAAAAGGATTAATTGAGATGGTCTGTAGTTTTTAATTGGTTGACGTCCTTCCAAACATTAATAAAATCGTTTAATAGTAGCCAAAATAAAGTGAAAAAGATATAGTCGGTAAAGAAGGGGTTAATACATAAGAAGGACCAAGGACAAACCCCTGCCTGAACTACAGACTCATCAGCCTCACATCTGTAGTATACAAAACCATGGAGAGAATTGACCACTTGCGAGTTTCAGGCTATAAGGAAGTTGGAGCCATAAACATCTATACTAAACAGAAATGCAATAATAATGTAGGTTTCTAATGGATAATAAACATGTTGAATTGGGTTTTATGTATTTATATAAGCACTACAACCGTAATTTAGGTGATAATTCTGTTAATTATCGATGTCTACAGCTCCAACTTCCTTATAGACCGAAACTCGAAAGTGGTCAATTGTCACCAAAGTACTCTACAGATTCTTCCATGATCACATGGTCCTCATCAATAACCAGTTTGGGTTTAGGGCTAACAGAGATCTGTCACTGACCAGCTCCTACTTACGTATAATTACATCACCTATATATAGTATATTCGCTGTAAGTAGGCGATACATCATGAACTCTATCCTCTGTACCTCAAAAAGGGCTAAAGCAAGTTGGCTATAAATTTCCACATCTATTCCTTGTCTGCCTCTTCCCAAATGGTAGAACTATTAGCTCGATTACTCTAGTAATTTTTTAGTTACAGAGCTTAGAGGTCATGATTTCTTGCCTACTTACAGTGAATAGACTATAGCCTACTTAGTAGGGTCATTTGCTTGGAATCCGTGACCATTTTGTTCCTACCTTTTTCTCTCGATGGATTTGACAACCTGAACCATTTTAAAGGAAAATTAGCTCCTATGCCCCTCTGAAAAATGACGGCTAACTCTGCTAGAGCCCAATATTCAAAATGGCCGCCAACACCATCTTGAAAAACATGAAATGTAATATCTCTGGCATCAGATGAGCTACAAGGACGAATGAGGTGTCCTTTTTCACTAATTCTGGCATTACAAATCCACTGGAATGGTTATTGTATTGTATTGTATTGTATTGTATATTGTATTGTTATTGTATTGTATTATACTAATTGTACATACTAATCTGCCACTTCACTGTCCCTACATGATTCACTGTATGAGCCACTATCAGAATCACTGTCCTCACTTTCGCTGCTATCATCACTGTTGTTCTCTGCCTGCGGATTTGTAGGTAGTGGTATGGATGGGGGAAGTGGGGGCTGGGTTGAACGGACAGGCAGACATAGGCCATTTACAAGATGCCATCCATGGCCGATCGGTGAGGGGTGACTTTGGAGCTGGTAATGCTTTTGCAAATATGCAAGATAGTTTGCACGCTCCAAGTGTGGACGGAGACTGTCCAAGTCAGGCACAAGTCGGATAGTGCTTTTTTTCTTCTGAGCTCTCCACTTCGCTGCCCTCGCATCTCCCAGGGTCTTGCTTTTGGTATCACCATAGACATATCGAATGACAAACCGCTCCAAATCACTGATGACCTGTTCTGTGACTAGGAGCTATGTACCACATGCTGCTAGCAGGTTGTGTGCCTCTTTAGACTTCTCCAGACGATCTGTGATGAGCTTCTTGCTTGCTCCATAGAAGCCAGAGTTGTGGTCACACCCAGTGAGGACATGAAGTGGTATGATGGATGCAGCCATTGCCTCACTGCACAAACATCGGGCATCGATAAGCTGACGTTTGCGTTTCACACACAGGATTCCTGTTGTCTTCTGTGCAACATATGCCGCTTGCACGTAGTTGTCTGTGTCCTCTGTGTCAAGAACGACAGCTGCTGTGTAGCTGTCTAACCGGAGCACACTATATATGGTGAGCATTGCCGTATCTGCCTCTGCATGGGAGCATGTGAGCTCTGGCACAAGCTTGCCTGTGGTGAGATTCTTTGCAGTGCTGCCAACTACACAGTAGATGATCTCGGTGCTAGTTGTTGCTGCTGTTCTCTGGAATTCCGTTTGAAGAAATGCCTGAAGGCGGATTTTGTTCTCAGGTTTACCCAGGAGAGCATGGAAAACTTTACTAGAAGGAAATTTATCTTCTGTCTTCTATCTTCTGTCATTGCTGATTGGCAGTTTTTTTGGCGCAGTATTCTCTCACTGTCCTTGATCGTGTAATTCTGATCATATGAATCATTGACGCAAATGATGCGCTCAGCATGCTTGTGTCTCGTTAGAACGAAGTGCACCAACTTCTCTGCATAATCTCCCCAGGTATACTTGGTACCGTCTCCCTTCTCTCTGTCTTCAATGGTAGGAGTTGTTAGGCGCCAGATGAGGCCCATATCAATAATAGACGTGTATACATCAGGATCTGGAATGACAGTCATAGTTAGTTTTTGTTGAAGCTTGCTTTTCTGTGCCTTACGGATGGTTCCATTGACGTTGAAGATGGAAAGGCACTCGGCTGTAACACGATGCTGCAGGACTTCTTGAAGTTTGAGGTCACCACTCGTTTCAACCAGTCCGAGAACAGAGGCCAAGGCATTACGCTCCATTTCCTCAGTCTTTCCCTTCAGGTTCTCACCATCTGCTTTCTTCAATTCCTGAGTTGAAAAGTTCAAACGCTTGCTACGGGGAACTCTGTCGTTGAGAGACTTGGTCTTGGAATACACTCTCTCATTCAAGAACTGCTTCAGTTTGCTTGTGCCATCCTCCTTTGCCGATTTCAAGTCGGCAGCGAGAGCGTCTGAGGCTGGGATTCCTGACTGTAGGGATCGAAGTGTCTTGTTTGTATGGTCAAATGGATCACACTTGAATTCAGTGAGACATGCGCTTATATCCTGTACAGCTTGTTCATCCTTCTTCATTTTACTCGACGAGCAATCAGCATGCTTCCCTTTTCCTTGTTTCTTGCGATTAGCATGGCGATGGACCTTTGTTCTCACCCGATTGATGTTATTCACATTCCGAGTGTTTGAAAGGAGCTGCTTTTCATTGTTCAGAATGGCCAACCAACCAGACAGCTTAGAGCCCTTATTCATTGTTGACTCTATCCATATGTCGAGGGCAACACACGAATATGGTTTTCCTGTCATTGACTGTGCAAACATACCACTCTCCATGAATGCAACCTGATCGACAGGAAGGGTATCAAGCACTGCGGTGAAATCGGGGAGATGCCGACGATACTTGTCATTATCATAGATTTGCATCAAAGGAAGCATGAGCTTGAGTGAGGACTTGAACTCAGTCCAGTTGCTTGTTCTGATTGCATGGATATTTTGAGTTAGAACCTCAACCATTTCCATGAATGACATCCAGTATTCTGCTTGTGGGGCACCCTCAAAGTCCTTGAAGAGAGCATCAACGAGGTCCTTCAGCTCAGCATTTCTCTCTAGCTCTGCATGTTCATCTGCAAGTTTCTGTGCATCAATCGGATGTCGAAGCTTGGCAAGGGATGCCTTTACTTCTTCAGATAGAGGGGAATCTTCCAAACGTTTGTCTATGACATGGTGGACCAGAGTCTCGTAGAATAGTCGCAAGCAGCGAACCCCACGCTTAACATGTTTTCCACGAAGGGCCTGATCAACAGACCCGTCTGCTATAACACCAGCTGCCACCAACACATCTGAGATGCCAGATCCCTTAAACCTCTTATATATAGTGTAGATGAACGACATTTGGATGTGGAAGGGTGCCATGAATGGTAAGATTTTGCTGAACAGCTCAGCATTCTCACTTTTCAACTCTAGCATGAGCACGTAGACAGGATGATCACCAACAATTATTGCAAAAGGCATCTTTTTTTTCTTCGATTGATTTTGCAAGCTTACACATCACATCATTGAGAATTGTCTTACTGGGTGGGTTGGGATAGGTCATGTGGTATATTGCTCAACTCTTCTCATCTGCATTTGACATGCTGGCGTGAAACCCTGAAAACCCCGGCACAGTCTGTTCTTCTGGCTTAGGTCTCATTCGGTCATCTTGCGCCCTGGCCAATGCATGGATCACACCACGAATTCTTTGCACCGATGTGTCAGGAGGAGGAGTACTTTGATCAGCTGGTGGCTTCCTGAGAGGTGGTTCCCCACGCTTCGCTGTCTTGTATGGGTTGACTTTTTGCATTTCACTTCCGAGCTCTTTGAGAGTTGTCGAGAGGTTTGATGCAAAGTTGGCACCGGGAACTGGTCTATCCTTGTGATTCTCGGAAGGAAGTTCTGTATCAAATTATTCTGGCTGCACAAACATGACATTAGTGCAGTGTGACTGGCCAGCACCGGTCAGTGTGTCGCTCTTGAAGTCATCGTTGTCGACTATAGCGATAGCAGGCTTACCCTCAGCTAGTTCGAAGGGGCAATCAGATGAGCACTTGAGGTCATTGACCACCCAAAAATCTCGCAGCATAAGTACGTCATTGTAACTGATACCCAGTCCATCTTTGTGCATTATGTCGACTATCTCCCTACTCTTGGTCAGTCCATGTAGCAAGACAGAGATTTATCTCAAATGCAGTGCGTTTTCCAGTGATGTAGCTTGTGAGGATAGATGCAATCGATCGTACGGATGGACTGTCATCAATTGCAGACTTATTTGGGTGTTTCAGCCATGTGAGCAGCTTCAGCAGGAGCTCACTGAGGTCTTCTTCTCTCTCCAACTCGTGTATATATGGGAGCCAGGGAATAGTATTTGTCCTGATGACTTGCTCTTTGAGTCGTGCCGCAACATTCATCACCAACTGATCATTGCTGACACCCAATGAAGATATTGCTGCCTCGATGTATGTACCTGCTGCTGTTATATCATATACCAGTTCACTCACATTCTTTTGAATGCGTTAATGAAATCCGATGTCTTCCCCAAATTCATTGACGAGAATTTCCTTTAAGTAGCTGGATTTTACTACTGAGTTATGTCCGTGATTTGAGATAACGCGCTTATAGTCCTGCAGCAGGCCTTGCTGTGTGCGAATTTCATGGTCTTTGAAGATGACTTGACGAATATGATGAAAGAAGAGAGCTTGGGCCTCTCGGAGGTTTACACGCTGCAGATGTTGAGTGCTTTCATCTGACAGGGGCTTGTGGTCGCTTACATATTTGCGCCAGCACGCACGACGGTAGCGGATTTCCAACCCAAATGCTGTTTGACTATCTGGGATGGATGCAATCAGAGTGTCAAGTCTCAATCTCATGACCTCATCTTCCAGACGGACAGTATGTAACTTGAATTTAGTCCAGGCATCTACTGTTGATAGGAGTAAAATCTGCTTGTCACGATCACTACTCTTGTATGCCCCTTTCATGCACCACACACATAGAGTCTTATCGTGAAGGACACCCATACTGGAGCGGAGCCTTTTAGGTGCACTGGCCTCTGGGGAAGGGTCTTGTTGATCTGATGCTTCATCTCTTTCAAGACGTTCCTCGGAATTGTGTTTGCGTTTTTCGGCTCGAGAGAGCTTGCGCTTGCTGGATAATGATACGTAACAAGTGCTATGCATGTGGTGACCCTTTGGTCCCTTCTCCCAATCCACATTTTCATGTATATGTTGAAACTTATCAAGTTCTTTCCATTGTAAAGACTTTTCCCGGATGGATTCCCACTTCTCAGGTGTAATGTTTTCCAAACGATCATCTGCGGTACATCGCTTACCACAGAGTAAAATGCACTCGTATTCATTTAATGTCTTGTCTGGTAACTCTTCACTCTCTCTTCTATTATCCATTATTTCGGTCACTTCACAAGTCGGCGATTTTCATCAGATGGGCATGCGATCCATCTGAAACAGTAAAAAAGTAATATTAGATATACACCGCAGGCAGAGAACAACAGTGATGATAGCAGCGAAAGTGAGGACAGTGATTCTGATAGTGGCTCATACAGTGAATCATGTAGTGACAGTGAAATGGCAGATTAGTATGTACAATTAGTATAATACAATACAATAACAATACAATATACAATACAATACAATACAATAACCATTCCAGTGGATTTGTAATGCCAGAATTAGTGAAAAAGGACACCTCATTCGTCCTTGTAGCTCATCTGATGCCAGAGATATTACATTTCATGTTTTTCAAGATGGCGTTGGCAGCCATTTTGAATATTGGGCTCTAGCAGAGTTAGCCGTCATTTTTCAGAGGGGCATAGGAGCTAATTTTCCTTTAAAATGGTTCAGGTTGTCAAATCCATCGAGAGAAAAAGGTAGGAACAAAATGGTCACAGATTCCAAGCAAATGACCCTACTAACTGGTACGACTGTGGGCAGCTGGTAGACCTAATTCTATTCGACTTAATGCAGGCCTTTGATAGAGTCCACCACCCCACGCTCATTGACAAGTTGTAGAGTATTGGTATCTCAGGTCACCTACTCAAATTGGATCATCAGCTTCCTGTGTAGTCGGACCATGAAAGTCTGTGTGAGCGGAACCACAAGCTCTCCAAGACCTGTGCTAAGTGGAGTCCCCAAGGGATCTGTCCTAGGTCCCCTACTTTTCCTCCTCTATGTAAACTACATTGGCTCAAGACTACACAGCAAGTAGGCTACATGATATTCTCATGCAGAATAGCAGAGATCTGGAACTCCCTCCCCGAAGAAGCTGTTCTGGCCCCAAATACCACTGCCATCAAGAGACTGGATGGGACTCGTCAGCCTTGGTCGGCAACCTGTCTAGGGGAGTAAACCTTATACAAATCAGTACTGCTATCTTAGGGTGAAGCAGGTTAGTGGATAGATTTGCCGCACACCACTGTAGAAAAATAAGTGCTAAAAAATACATAAAATGCCTCGGAGTCAGACGGACCCTAAATTGAGTGGTCAATCCTGTAAGTCCTTCAGTAAACTGGCATGGGTTGTCCCTGTTACAGGTGATAGGTTTGCTTGGGGGCATTTTGTGTATGGCCACCCCCATTAAGGGGAGTAAGGTGTCTGGCAATAGATAGATAGATCAAGAGACTCCTTGCCCAAACTCTCCCTGAAACCCTCCAAAGCTATAGGCTATACAATATGCAACACAGACCAGCCCCCCCCCCCCCAATTCCCATCCCTCCCTATCTATCTATCTATATGCTCAGGCCCAATCCTCACTTTTCCTATTTTTATTTTTTATTTTATTTTAATTCTATTTTATATATTTTTTTTCTTGGGGGTGGCCGCCTCAAGATAGAGCAAGAACAGGGAAAACACAAAACACAACATAAAACAACGGACAAACAGACAAAACACAAATTCACACACATCCCTCCCACACTACACAATTTCCCCTACCCACCTCCTCACTCTCACACCCCTATCAAATAATAAGAAATTCCCTCATCTTGCAGAACACCACAAGTACCATAAACCAATACCCAAATCAAAGAAGATACAAACAACCAACTATAGTCTATTCGCTGTAAGTAGGCGAGAAATCATGACCTCTAACCTCTGTAACTCAAAAACGACTAGAGTAATCGAGCTAATACTTCGACCATTTTGGAAGAGTCAGTCAAGGAATAGATGTGGAAATTTACAGCCAATTTGCTCTAGCCCTTTTTGAATTACAGAGGATAGAGGTTATGATTTCTCGCCTACTTACATCGAACAGACTATAGCACCCAAACATATTACATACACCTCATTGGACAATCTAGCTGGAGTATCCGTATACCTGTACCATAGTCTATTCGCTATAAGTAGGCGAGAAATCATGATCTCTATCCTCTGTAACTAAAAAAAGAATAGAGCAAATTGGCTGTAAATTTCCACATCTATTCCTTGACTGACTCTTCCAAAATGGTAGAAATTTAGCTTGATTACTCTAGTCGATTTGGAGTTGTTGTTGTTGTTGTTGTTGTTCCCTAAGCTGCCTGGCCGAACAGCCCCGAGTCCCTGAGAAAGGCCATGGCCACGATCGGGCTTTCCCACAGAGCTCTCATTGAGTGTAGATTATGTTGTTGGCGTAAGTGGTTGTGTGAAATGCAGTCTTCTATGATGTGTTTAATGATATGGGGTGCTGTGTTACATCCCGGGCAGGCGTCGACAACGGAGTCATCCAGTCTCTTCTGATAGCTCAGGAGAGCTGGATGGTGTCCGCATCTCAGCCTGGCCAGGTGGACTCTGTCCTCGCGAGGAAGGGAGGATTCGGAAGGATGGATTTCGGGAGGTCGTGCATGCAGCTGCGTGTTGTCTGTGAGTGAGTGGATGGATCGGTGAGAGATATGAGTATGGATGTGCTTCTGGAAGTTGATTTGGGGTGGGCAGGGAGGGAGAGAGGACAATAATTGTGTGTGATACCGTGTGCTGGGTGTTGTTTTGATATTTCTTGGTGTCTGTGGGTGTGTTGCCATGTAGTTTAGTGGGTGGTCTTGGTTCGTGGAGGCTGCTGCCAGGAATTGAGTGCCTCTCATGTCCAGATGGTCTTTGACTTTGAGGATTTTGGTTTCTTGATGTAGGTGATATGTGGGTGCAGTAGCTGTGCAGCCTGTAATGATCTTCAGGGCTTTGTTTTGAATAGTCTGTAAGGTCTTATGATGTGTTTCAGCTAGGTTAGAAGCCCAGGCTGGGCTTGCGTATTCCATAACTGATCTTATGTATTGTTTATATACTGTGGTGGTAGTTTCTTTGTTGTGTCCAAATTTTGTGTGAGCAAGTGACCTGAGGGCGTTAAGTCTGGGTGTCAGTTTCTTTTTAATGTTTGTGGTGTGCTGTTTGAATGTCATATGAGTATCATATGTTACTCCTAGGATTTTGGGTGTGTGTGTGTGTGTGTTAGGGGTGTGTTGTTTATGGTGAGTTGAGGGATGTATTCGTGTTCTCCTGTCCAACTTGTGAGCAGGGTTGCGGTGGATTTGGCTGGGGCTAGATTAAGTCTGTTTGTAGTGCACCAGCCATGTAGTGTGTTGTGATAGGGTTGAAGGAGATCTGTTGCTCTTTTTGGGTCATGGTGTGTGCATGTGAGTGTTATGTCATCTGCATAGGAGGCTAAGTTTATTTGGGGCGTATTGGGTGTAGTTATATCGTGCATGTACAGATTGAAGAGTGCGGGCGATAGGACGGATCCTTGTGGGACTCCGTTTGGAAAGTTTCTGATTTTAGATGACTGACCGGCAAAAGATACGTGTGCACATCTGCCTGCTAGGAAGTTGGCCCGCCACCTTTTTGTGTTGTTGTGCATGTTTGTGTTGTAGATTTTGTTTGTTAGGTTGTGGCGGGGGATGGCATCGAAGGCTTTACTAATGTCGAGTGTGGCTAATAGTGATCTGTGTGGTGGTCTAGCTGAGTTGATGTCGTCGAAAGCTCTTTACGTAAGGTCTGTGAGAAGTGTTTGTGGAGTGCAGTGGCCTAAAGCCATGTTGTGTTGGAGCTAGGGGTAGGTCAGGTGTAATTAGTTGTAATACTAGGCGTTCCATGACTTTGGAGGGGGAGCAAAGGAGTGTGATGGGGCGGTGCGAGGAGGGTAGCGTGGGGTCTTTGTTGGGTTTGGGGAATGTGATGATGATACCATGCTTCCAAATGTCTGGTATTGTGTTGTGTGAATAGCTGTAGTTTGATATGTTAGTGAGTGCTTGTATGCCTTGTGGTCCCAGGTGTCTGAGGTGTATGTTGCTTATGTTGTCTAGGCCACAGGCGGGTGAGTGCTTGAGATTGTTGATGATATGCTTTGTCTGGTGATTGGTGAAGGGTGTATAGTCAGGGTCTGTGGGGAATTGTCTCTTACGTCGGATGACACGTCGGTCGTCTTTGTGAGGTTTTAGGTGGCTGACATGTGAAAAGTGATTGATGAGAGTGTTTGCTTGTTGTTTACATGAAGGAGTAGAGTCTGTTGTTGTGATTGCAGCATGTGATTGTGTTGTGTTACTGTTGTAAAGTGTGATGCTGTTTAGTGTTTTGTAGAGTTTTTTGGGGTTTGTTTTGTGATCAAGTGTTTGTAGGAAGTTATTCCAATTTAATTTTTGTTGTTCTTGTATTTTGTTGTTAGTTTGGGTGTTGAGTGCTTGAATTTGTTGTGTGATGTTTTGTGTGTGGGGTGCTGGGGAGTGTTTCAGTATGTCGCGTTGTCTGATGAGGTTTTGAATTTCTGGTGTGAAGTTGGGGTTGTGTCTTTTTCTGTTACCTCTTGGAATGTGTTTCTTGTCAGCGTTTTGGATAGTTTTATTGAGTATGTGTACAGCATTGTTGATGTTAGTGATGGGTGTACTGTTTAGAGTTGTGAAGTGTTTTTCTGTCTCATTTGTGAATGCTTCCCAGTTAGCTCTTTTATAATTGGTGTATGTGTGTTTGTGGCTAGCTGGAGTGAGTCTGGTTTTGGTGGTGATAATGATCGGGAGGTGGTCACAGCCTAAGGTTCTGACCACCCTCCAGGATGTTGTGGGGACGAGTTCTGGGGAGCAAAAGGTGATGTCTGGAGATGATGGGTTATAGAGGGCTTGGTGAGGAATATGGGTATGTTGATGGATGTCGTTAAGGACGATGAGGTTATCGGTTTGGTTTTGTAGTACCAGCCCTCTTTCTGTGTTGGGGTTGTCGACAAACCAGGCCGACTTCTTGGCGTTGAAGTCACCACCCAGGATGATGTGTGGGGTGTGTGGGGTGTTTGTGATGTGTTGTAAGTGTGGTCTGTATTCATTTGGTACTGTAGGGGATGTTTGGGGAGGGATGTATGTGTTTATGATGGTTATGTTGGAGTTGTTGCCAGTGCGTATTTTAATTGACTGTATTTCTGTTGTGTTATCATTTGGGGGGAGGAGGGATTTGGTTTGTACACTGGTTACTATGTATGATATTTCTTTGTGTACCAGGGTGATGAGTCCACCGCCCCCGCCGACAGCCCGGTCTTGTCTGATGGTGGTGAAATTATGAAATGTGGGTGTTTTTTGTGTTGTGCAGAGTTTTGTTTCTTGTAAGATGGCAATGTGTATGTTGTGTTGTTTGATGAAGTGTGAGAGTTCGTGTTTCTTTGTGTTGATGCCATCTATGTTCAGTTGAAGAATGTTAATGTTAGTGCACGATGTATGTTGGGTGCTGCTGCACGAGGATGGGGTGGGGGTGGGGGTGAGGGAGGGGCTGGGGGGGGGATGGGTGAGGTGGGGGTGGGGATTGGGGAGCAGGAGATGGGGGTTGGAATGGATTAGGATGGGGTGTGGTGTGTTGAGTTGAGGATGTGGATGGTATGGGAAGGTTAGGTGGGTTAGGGAGGAGAGGTGGATGGGTTTTAGGGGGGGGGGATGATATGGGAAGGTTAGGTGGGTTGGGGAGGAGAGGTGGATGGGTTTTAGGTGAGGGATTTGACTGGGAGAGGGAGGGGCATGAGGAACAGGTCCAGGTGTTTGTGTAGTGTTTCTTGGAGGCAAGTGTTGTGCAGGTGAAGTGGGTCCAGTTCCCGCATGAATTGCAGAGAACTGAACCCTTAGTATGGCGACTCGAAGTGATGGGCTTTGAGCAAGTTGGACATATGTATGTGTACGTGGGTCCTGGGTTGCTCTCAATATCTCCGGCTAGAAGAAGTCTTCGAGAAATGACAGCCGGAGAGTCATTTCTCGGTGTAGGAAAAACTGTGTGATGTGTGTGTGTGGTGTGAGAGGTGTGGAAATTCCCGGCGCGACCGAAGCCGCTCCAAGGACCCGTGCCCCCAGGGAGGGGGCAGGGGATGGTTGTGACGGTTTGGCTCCCGAAACTGCTCCCCGCGGCCGGCATCCGGTTTTCCTCCACTGGTCGTTGATTTTGTCTTCGGCCGTGGAGGGTCGGCAGCCATCCGCGGTTGGCAGCCTCGGGAGGTGGCCCCACGGCGTAGACGCCGCCACATCAGGACTAGTCATCACTGTGGCTGATGTTGGTATAGTGCTAACTGTGCCTCAGCAATACTCAACAGAGTCCCCCTGCAGCACTTGCACCTGCAGTATCTGCAACCACACCAGCCTTAACAAGTGTTACAAAAAGACAGCACCATAACAAGACTCTACTGTATATTAAAATGTAAAACTTGCAAACTAAACAAACCAAAACTGGGACACAGACAATATAAAGTCAAATTAACTTATCAAAATCGCTATGTGGAAACAACGCTTACTAAAATAAAATTTATGAAATAAAAGAACACAATCCACCACATACGGTGTACATTACTACATGAGCAAGTTAATCTGGGCAATTTGGACTATAGAACAATAAAGTCCTGCCCCAACATGCAAACACTATTGCCGACAGAGGTGTGGTGCCAAACAGCGCTCGGGTAAGACTCAGTCTCCTGTGGCACCTATCCGCACCCCACCAGCCTCGGCAATGCCATACCAAGACAGTGCTAAGATAAACACTTTATTGCATAGTAATGGCTGTTGGTCCACAAGTCTATCGCCATCCACCCTATTAGTCGCCTTGTACGACACGCAGTAGGATGCCCCAGGCATATTCTTTTTTTCCTCCACCATTAGATGAAGGCCCCCTTACCCCCGGGGAAAAATAGCCACTAATTCTGCTAAATAATGATGTCTACAGCTCCAACTTCCTTGTAGAATGAAACTCACAAATTACCTGAATAGAGTTGGCAGCATTGAGATTAAAAAATTGGAAAATTAATATGAACTTGCAGATAACAAGATTCAGATTTACAGCTTAATAAAATAAATCTTACAAACCAATAATTAATTCATTCTTAACTCGTAAAGTGCGCAGCCCCTGTAGTATACTCCATACCCCTGTGCGTAGGTATTCTGATTAATTCCTCACTAAAATCATTAATTTACCATAAATATAATTAATACTTATCCATATGCGCCTATTTTACGTTTAATATGAAAATAGTAACATGTAACAACAATAAAACAAGTGAGAATAGTGTTTGGATGGTCAAAATCGCAAATTATTACCGAGCGGTTCATTCATCAAATGTGAGCCAGCCGGCCGTACACCCTCTCCTCTAGAGGGCTGAAGCCTTACGACTTACTCCCTCACAGGCTCACACTCTCCCTATCGCAACACACTCGCTAGTCACATGACAACACCATGGAACTGGCCTGGAGATGGTGACACAAAAATATACCAATGAATAAGGGAATAACAGGGAAAATAGGTGATAATTGAAGGGGGGAGGGGGGAACGAGGGGACTTTGACACATGTGAAGGATTGATTGGAGGTATGGAGGGGAATTATCTCACTTTAAAAAAAATATATATTTAAAGTGCCACTGGGGTGTTTTAACTTTTTTTTTTTAGGCCTAGGATCTTGAGAGTCTCCCCGCAGTCGCCCAGTAATACCTCTTAAGAGTCTCCCTGCCGCTGCCGGGTTAATAATGGACTCATTATCACTAAATATGTTTTAATTAGATAATATATTCTACTTCAGGAGTAACAACTACCATTACCTCCAGTCGCCGGCCCCGAAGCCCCCCAACCGCGTCAAGGGGCGTAGTAGTAGGGGGGACAACATAATACTGTACAATGAAAAGACCAGCAGTAGGACACCAAACTTTACACAACCATGACTAATGCAGGCCAAATTGGGGTTCCTACCTAGTCAGTGTAAATATTTGTATATTTCTTATTTATATTTTTACAAGGTTGTGGCCTACCAAATTCAAAACTCTTGACACAGTAGATGCCAAAGCCAAAATTCATCAGAAAATAGACTCAAGGGCGTGGTGCAAGTTATATTATTGACTCGGAAAAAATCCTCTATTAAATACACTGGTCTAACACAGGCCTAATTCATTGCAGTTCTGATGGAAGGTCGCTAAAACCATTGATTTTGATTTGTGTAAATCTGTACAATAAATGACTTATATTTTATGTCTATACAGTAAATGGCTTGGTTTTATTTATTTACACAGTAAACGATAAGTAGGCCTAGTTAAATAATGGTCAAACTGGGATAGTATTTGCAAACTCGAGGACGTCTGCTGTTCCGAACAGTTGATTCACAATAACAGTTTCCAACAAGCACCATAAATTCAAAACTTATGTCTTCACTCACAAAATATGTACATTATCTTACATGCATTTTGTTCTTTATAATGGAATGTGTCAGGATCTCACCCTTGGATACACAACAATAAACAAAAAACTTAAGTTTATTTCTGCGATATGATAGTAGAATTGATATTTGCGCTTTTTAAGAGTCTTGCAGCTCTGAGATTCCAGTATTGCACCAGTACAATCACTTCTTTCCCCTTATATACAATGTGGCGCCATTTTCATTATTTCCCGGCTATCATTAGACAATATTTTACACTTTAGGAAGGAATTGTGGGATTCATAGAGTTAAGAGGGATAAGAAGGGGAACTTACACCCACCTATCAAAAATAAAGGATAAAGTTAGTATATGATGTACAGGAAAAATATATAGTATAGCTCATAGTAGTCTCAAAATATTTATCTTTCAAAATATTTATTCTTTGGTTTACTGAAATCTAACTAGTAACAAAGTAAAGCTCTGTAGGCCTATAAGTTAGATCACTTTAGTATAATAAACCTTAAGTTATAATATGGAATGAAGATTGCTCTACGTATTGTTTCCATATGTTATCCATTAATCCTATAAACATATTACATGTTAGAACATGTTTTTAGGATCATTATCATGCAAGAGTAAACTATAAAGCCAATATTGCTCACTAACAAATTATTTAGAATACTGTACTGCATTATTAAATATTAGTAGCAAAATTATGTCAAGATATGTGGAATGACTTAAATCACATGTGAGCCGCTTCCCACAGTCCCACTCGACTGGAAATTCCAGCTTAATTTCAGTACAAAACTTGGAGGTCATTCCATCAACTAGAAGTTTTATTCATCTTGTCTATGTGCTTTTGAAGTTCAGGAAAGAGTTCTTTCAAAAGAACTTCCAAGACAGTCTGAAAAAAGAAGTTAAAATTCTTAATTACTATTTAAAATTGAAAAATATCAGGATATTATAATTATATATGTTCATTATAAAATGACAACAGTTTCCACTCTTAGTACTGAAGAGGACTAAAATACTGTAGTAAAAACTGTTGGATCTTTGCAATATACACTTACGTTAGGTCATGTGTAACCAGTGTATTGAGTAGTAGTCTCTGTGAATCAATCGTCCTGCTTATATACAGTAATGCATATTTCATTCGCTCATAGAATGCCGATGATTTATCGGTAACACTTGTACAGTCAACCAACATTTTCCAGAGAATGCACGTTAATTTTCTATTAGGTACATTATAGTATAGATTCCCCGAGACCACTTATTAAATCAGAAAATAATGTTGTAAGATAGGAATATAAAAATAAACATAGCCCATCCTATCTACGACAGGACAGCCTCTTAATAAAAAAAAAAAAAAAAAAAAAAAAAAAAAAAAAAAATGGGGATTGGGCCTTATATACATACATACTGTACATCCTATCTAGGACCTTCCTTACGCTTGTGTCACCCTTCGGGTACCTACGCAGGACTCAATTACTTGATCAATAACTGCACAACCTCCATTGTGATCACACGTTATTATTTTGTGCCTCACTTGACGTCTTCTATCCCTTTTGTACCCACCCACCTCCATAGCTCCCCATTAGTTACCACTTACCAATGCCTCATTCATAAATGTAGGTAGATTGGAGCCTAATAAGTCCATCTGCCTGTCGCCATATTTGAACTGACCAAACTGAAATACGCCAAACACAAGGCTCCAATGGATACAGTACCATAATACGACCAGTCGTATGACGGCCATTTACAAATTACGGTCTTTTGTAGAGTTACCATTCGGTAAACAAATATTGATGAAGTTGGGATCTGAACTGGAAATTAAACAAATATTTTAACATTAGTTCAATTCAAATTTTGAGTGGGCCTTCAATATGGTCTTACTCACCATTTAACTTCAGTACTGTATGCCTATACAAGGTGGGAAGGTGGGGTACTTATTATGTTAGGTACTATGGTTGCTTTGATTCTGCAATTGTTTAGATAATTTTTAATTTTCTAAATTGAGATTATCCCAACCAGTTCACAAGAAGAATTGCAGTTCTTTTGACTAACCCCCCCATCTTATATGTACTGTACTGTACACTCTGAATATAAAGCCAGTGATAACTTGATGGTAAATCATATTAGTTCCAGAGAAATACATTAATTAGACAATTTCACCAACAAAAATAAATATAAACTAATCAAAGGTGACTGGAAGCAACTGATGACTTTCAAGATTTTTTTGGGTTTTTTCCAGCGCCGTAGTTCCCGAGAAGGGGTGGCCATCAATATCAGGCGTTTGTCACGTATCGCTAGGTCAAGTTTCCCGGGCTTGACATCTACCAATAACATTTTGACAGTACTGTACGGGCTCGTTCTGCCAACCCTTTGATCAGCAGCCAACGCTCTACTGATTATGCCACGGCTCGCGCCAAAGTGCTTCATCCTAAACTTACAGTTACTCATCTATGTTATAGACTAACTACTGAGTCAAGTTGCACATCTCTACTTTACTTCCTATCATGTGCAAAAGCTCTCTCCCTTCTGTGTGTTCAACCTCCTCTGATTCAATATATACTGTACATATTGGTACAGTCCTTCCTCCCAATACGCGTCTTTATGGGCTACACGCAACATCACATAATTTGAATAACATATCTTATGGCAGAAAATACATATTGTGGATATCACTTCCAAAAATCCAAATGTTGTCAATTTATAATTTTAAACTCCTTGCCTGTGGGGGGTTTGGCCCTAATTGACCTTCATTTCCTGCACATTTTCATGCATAAACAAGAGCCAGAACGTAATACAATGATATATACGTGAAAGTACAGTAATTGAGCTTTCCAATGACACCTGAATCATCTCTGTACGTCTGGTTCTCTTGCAAAGGTGAGCCAAAATAGCTAAAAATTAGCGTTTCTTAGCTGTTTTCGCTATGTGTAACGCTGCAGAGGTGGCAGATGGCTCTGAGTTACGTCAGTTCTCGCTCAGCCGTGGTGGGTGACGGACGAAGGCGTCCTGTGCTACCTGTAATAGCTTACCTCACTCCCAAGACACATAATTAGTGAATTTGGGTCGTGTATTCAAAGGAAACGGTGGATTTATTTCACTTTTTATCTGATTCGCGTACTGTGTGTTCACCTCGCATAGTATGTTTTATATTTCTATTAGGACCTCCTCGCGTACTATGTGATTCGCATATTAGGATTATAACATTATAATTAGCATTGCACATATTGGGAGGAAGAACTGTACCTATAAACAGATACATACAAGGCTTACATAAAATAAGTTCTTGTTGAGTGCATGGTGTTGTAGAGTGGTGAAGAGCTTAATGGCTCCCCTACGAGCGTTCTGCTGTCCCACCAGTGTACACAGAAGAACTGGGAGATTATTGATAAACTGCTCACGGGCCTCATACCTGTAAGAGATGAAAGAAGCAGGTAATGCTTAAAGCACAGTGCAAAATATCAGAAACACCTAAACATTAATCTTCTAAAACATCTATTTAGAATGAAGTTAGTTAGTTATGGAGAGCAGATTAACCTTTCCCGCCCAGGCTAGCCTTCTAAATGACAGCACTCCGATCCGGGCGATCTGGCCAAATAACGTTGCAATAGGCCTAGGCCTATCTTTGTTATTTTAACTGCTAGAAAATTCACACACATCTCAAAACGTAGCCCTGTTTCTATCTGTAGACTGGCGTTGAGTAGAGCTCTCTAGGTCAACTGGTTCAGTTGTGATGACGATTTCCGTGGAGAGAGTTTTGATGCGGTTTTAGCAATATCGGACACTTACACACTAATTTTAGTTCTAGCAGACAATAACAACAAACCTCCGACTTATTCTTCTTGTTTTTTAAGCTGACGTCGCTTCGACCGGCTTTGTTTACAAACGTTTCGGCGCACGGCTTTCAAACCATGCTTAACCCGTCCCGCCCGGGCAGCATTTTAAAAGGACACCGCGGCAGATGGGCAGGAACCCGGGTGTCCTTTTAAAATCCATAAGCTTGAAAGCCTATTCAGCTTGTTTTGAAAGCCGCGCGTCCAACGTATGTAAACAAAGCCTGTCGGAGGCGACGCACGCACCTCTGGCAGCAAGCAGACGTCGGAGCTTTGTTGTTGTGTGGTCTGCTAAGACAGATTCAGTCTTGAAAAGTGTGTCACATTGCTAAAATCGCGGAAAAATGCACTCCACAGAAATCGTCATCACAACTGAACCAGTTGACTTAGAGAGCTCTACTCAATGCCAGTCTACAGAATGGAAACCACAGTATGTTTAGACATGCGTGGGAATTTTCTAGCAGTTAAAATAACAAAGATACTGTAGCCTAGGCGTAGACGTATTTCGGCCATATCGCCCGGGTCTCAAGAACGTCCTTAGGATAGCGAGCCCGTGCCAGAAGGGCTAATAGGCTTTCAAGCTTACGGATTTTAAAAGGACACCCGGGCTCCTGCCCTTCGCAAGGGGTGTCATTTTAAAATGACGCCCGGGCAGCAAGGGTTAACCAGACCACTGAGCTCCATACGGAACTCTCATAGGTCTGGTATAAAGTATTGCCTATACAGTATATATGGCCCCGCTGGCCCATAGCCTAGCGCGTATAACTGGTCACACCAGTCAGCAAAAATTAACCATCATCTTAGGTTTAAGGATAATGTGGGACAGGTTGGGAGAGAGATCCTGACCAGGATTCGAACCCATTCACTCCAGGTTGGGCACCGCAACACCTCAACCATGAGCGAATAAAAGGGAAGCAACCTTAGTTCTTATTTGAAGAACCAGGTTATAGTCTCGTGGAGGACTATGCCTTCGAACACGTGGTGAGTTTTTTAGACCTAAACCATGACTATTTTACATATTCACCCCCCCCCCCCCGCCAGCTCGGCTAAGTGATACATTTTTAATCATCATGGTACAGTACAGTACTATCATGGAACCTCTCTGATGACAAATCGAAGGAAAATGTTGGACAGGTTGGGAGAGAGATATCCTGACCACGATTCGAACCCACTCACTCACCTGGACTGAGTGGGCTCGAATCCTGGTCAGGATATCAATCTCCCAACATCATCTTAGGTGATATTAAATTTTCTAAGGTATGTCATTGGATGTGTATGCCACTACTGAAAAGGGAAACTAAATAGAACAAAATAAGTACTGTACTGTAGAAGTGCCGCTTTGCCCCAAATCAAAACGGCATACCCAACTTTGCGATGGGTTACCAACATCACTACTATTACCACCATCATCACTACTACTATCAACATCATCACTACTATCACCATCATCACTACTACTATCACCAACATCACTACTATCACCAACATTACCACTAATGTCACCATCATCACTAATACTATCACAACTACTCTCACAACTGCTACAATAATCACCGTCACCATCATCACTAATACTATCACAACTACTCTCACAACTGCTACAATAATCACCACAATTATCACTACTACACTCAGACACACTATTGTCACCACTATACAGTAAACATTACCATGACAAATCACCACAATCACCAACACCCGCACAACTAGTTTAGTCAAATTTACCAGAACGTCCCCGACTTCCCAAATTGACTAATTCCTTGAACGTGACGATAGTGTGTTATGTGTGCGATTAGTTTGCTTGTGAACCAGATTAACTTGCTCATGTAGTGATGTACACCCTATGTGGTGGATTGTGTTCTTTTATTTATATATTATTATTTACTTAAGCGGTTTCCACATAGCGATTTTGATTAGTTGTTTTGTCGTTTTACTGTGTTCGTATAAGTTATGTTTGTTTATTTTGCAAGTTTTACATCATCATCATCATCATCTCCGACGCCTTGTTTCCCCCTGGGAAACCCCCGCTAAAGGATGGCCATGACAGAAACGTCTCCAGGCTACTTTGTCAAGACATGCCTCCTTTGCCCGTGCCACAATGCCCCTTCCACTACGTGGAAGTTTTTCTTCAATATATTTTTCTACTTTCTTTTCCCATACCATAGGTGGTCTTCCACTACTAGCAGTTCCACTCACCTGACTCCCATATATCTTTCTTGGCATTCTGTCTTCATCCACTCTCTGAACATGACCATACCACCTCAAAGTACTTCTCTTTATCCACTCAACCACACCACAATCAATGCCCAAATCCTGCTCTTCCATTCCAAAGGACTCATACACTTCCCTATTACTTGGCCCATCTAGCCTATTCATGCCAGCTGCCATTCTGAAAAAGATCATCTCCACAGCTCTCAGTTTGGAGAGGTCCTCGTCACTTGCTCTCCATGTCTCACTTCCATACGAGAGTGTTGGGAGCAGCACACAGTTTCTCAGTGACTTTTTGACTGCCTGACTAACCATTCTTCCTTTGAGAATACTATCAAGTTCTCCAATCACCTTTCTCCCTTGCATTTTTCTCTCTTTTATCTCACTCTCCACTTTACCATATTTGCATAGTACAGCTCCCAAATACTTGAAACTTTCAACCTCTTTCAGTACTTAATTTTTCATTTTTATTTTACAATTTTTCTCATGTTCTTTCTTGATTCTATATTTTTCCTTAAAATCTATGGTTTCATGCATTCTTCTCTCAAACAACATTACCTTACATTTCCCTACATTGACCTTTAACTTTCTCTTTTCACATACCCTGTCAAAGTCAGTGACCACTCTCTGAAGTTCTTCCGCATTTTCCGCCAGCAGGACTGCATCGTCCGCATATAGGCATGTTAAAATCTTCCATGCTCTTCCCTCTGATTCCAGTCTAGCTCCTACGCCCATTGATCCCGCCCTACATTCTCTAATCACTCCATCCATGTATATATTGAACAACCAAGCTGACATGACACATCCCTGTCTTACTCCTACATTGACCTCAAAACTTTCACTTAACTTATCTCCTACCTTCACATTTGCCATTGCATTCCTATAAAAGGATTTTACTGCCATTAGCAACATTCCTCCCACACCATAACACATCCCACAGACCCTCCCATTCTACTTTGTCGTAGGCTTTTTCCAAATCCATGAATGCTGCATAGAGTTTTCTGTTCTTGGCCAGATACTTCTCTACCAACAAACGCATTCAGGCTATCTGGTCAACGCAGCCCCTGCCCTTTCTGAAACCTCCCTGCTCCTCGCCTATTTTGTCATCCGTTATCTTCTGTAGCCTTTCTGTTACTACTCTTGCGTGTACCTTTTCAGGTATGCTAAGCAAACAAATTCCCCTATAACTCTTACACTCCTCTTTACTACCCTTCCCTTTGTACAAGAGTACTATCACTGCTTTCCTCCAGTCCTCTGGTACACTTTCCTTTTTCCATGCTAATTTACATAACCTATGCATTATGTCAACAGCTTCTTCTCCTCCATATCTCAGCATTTCACCTGGGATGTTATCTACTCCAGCAGCTTTGCCCATTTTAAGTCTATTGACTGCTTCTTTTACTTCTTCTCTGCTTATCTGGCTTTCATTTACCCTGTTTATTCTACCTCTCTCCATTCCTATGGATGAGATTTTTGCCTTCCCCCTACTCTTTACAGCTAAGCTACTAAAATGATCTTTCCATACTTTCACCACATCATCACCCTCTACCACTTCCCCATTCATGTCCCTCATCCTACCATCTGAGACACTCTCAGTCTTCTTCCCTCTGACTTCCTTCACAGCTCTGTAGTATGCTTTCTTGTCATTCAGACACTGTTCACTAATCTTTTTCCCATATTCCTCATCTGCCTTCCTTTTAGCATCTTGTATCGTCCTCTTCACTCTTTGTTTCAAGTTTTTATATTCTTCTTTCCTCGCATCTCTAGTTTCTCTAGGTATATTCTTTTGCAGCATACTCTTTCTCAACTCTTTCCTCTTTTTCACTATTTCTTCTATCTCTTTGCTAAACCATGCATTACCTTTCTTCTTCCACATTTTAAATGTTTTCTTCCCACATACTTTCTATCTATCTATCTATCTATTGCCTGACGCCGTGATCCCCGAAGGGGTGGCCACGAACGAACCGCCCCCATGCACCTCTGTCCCCAGTCAGTCAATGCCCCTCCCCCCAACCAGCACCGCCTTCGTTCATGTACTTCCTCACTCCACCCTTCCACCTCTCCCTCTCTGTCCCTCCACCTCGCTCTCGTACACCCTCTTAGTCATTCTCTCGCTTTCCATACGTTCCATATGGCCGAACCCGAACCATCTCAAGTTGTTCCTTTTCACACTTTCCAGCACATCTACCTCCACACCACACAGGTCTCCTTCTTACTTCCTCATTAGTCTGTCTAACATACTTTCTCAGCTGCTTTAATCATAGAGTCTCTTGTACCTATCCATACTTCGTCTACAACATTTCCTAGGTCTATCATATCGCCCATGCTCTGTATAGTCTCTTTCAGCATGTCCCTGTGCTTTGTTGCATTACATTCTTCACTTAGTTTTCTCACATTTATTCTCTCTACTGTCAGTTTTCTCTCTTTCCTCTCATATTTCCACTCCTTCCTTATCCTCACTTTTGTCAACACTGTATAGTGGTCTGATCCCATCAGCAAGTTTTACATTATAATATATCACCATTATCATCACTATTGCCACAGAAGAATGTGTGTACCCCGTAAAGCATACAAACACAGTGATTACAATACTATGCCACCCCAACGGGAGTGGGAAGGGTGTGGGTATTGCTGGGGGATGGGGGGTTTGGTGGAGGGAAGGGGGGATGGTCCCAGACCTCCCGGAGAGGTTCCGGTCTCAGCAAGCAAACATGCAGCAAAGCTGTACCACCACAAGCCCGCCCACCACGCATCCAGGCGTCTATCTATCTATTTACTCAGGTACAAATCCCCACTTTTCCTATTTTGTGTGTATGTGTGTGTGTGTAGAGGACACACAGAGGATGTAGAGGATGTCAACAGAATGGAGCGTAATGAGATGAGAATGGTGAGATGGATGTGTGGGGCCAGGCTACAGGATAGAATAACAAATGTTGAGCTGAGGAGACATTTAGGTATAAAGAGTATTAGCGAGGTGATGCGTACAAGTAGACTGGGATGGTATGGACATGTGGATAGAATGGATGAACAAAATTGGGTGAAAAAATGCAGGTCTGTGATTGTGGAGGGAGCTGCACCAAGGGGTGGACCGAGGAAGACCTGGGATCGGACTATACGCGCCGATCTCAAATTCAAGAACTTGACAAGTGAAGCAGCCCTTAACAGGGTTGCCTGGAACGCCACCATTAGGACAAGAGACTGAAACTGCACTGATGTGTGGAACACTCAGTCTTAAAATGTTATGTATGTATGTATGTGTGTACTCACCTAATTGTAGTATACAGGATTTGAGCCTAAGCTCGTGTTGTCCTGTCTAGACTCTCTCTACATTTATCCAATTTTGCTTTAAAAGTTTGGATATTTCTTGCTCCCACCACCTCCCCATCCAACTTATTCCAACAATCAATGCTTCTATATGGGAAGCTGAACTTTCTTACATCAGACTTACATACAACTTTCCTCAACTTACATTCATGACCCCTGGTTCTTCCCTCGTCCCTCACCACAAAATCTCCCTTATCGATCTTCTCAAAAACCTTTCACACACTTAAACATCATGATCATGTCACCTCTCTCTTTCCTCTCCCTCAGCGTTGGCAGCTTTAGCCTCTCCAATCTCTCCTCATATGGCAGGTCTCTAAGGCTAGCTATCATCTTAGTGGCAACTCTCTGAACTCTCTCCAGTTTTTTATTATGTTTTATATGGTGTGGAGACCACACCACTGCTGCATACTCCAGTCTTGGTCGTATTATTGTCCCTATTATTTTTGCTAACATCTCTTCATCTAAATAATTCAGAGCTATTCTCATGTTAGTCAACACTGCATAGGTTTCACCAGTTATTTTATTTATATGCTGTTCAGGTGGCAAGCTATCTGCCATAACTACCCCTAGGTAGTCCTGATGTGGCGGCGTCTACGCCGTGGGACCACCTCCCGGAGCTGCCAACCGCGGATGGCTGCCGACCCTCCACGGCCGGAGACAAGATCAATCGACCAGTGGAGGACAACCGGATGCCGGCTGCGGGGAGCAGTTTCGGGAGCCAAACCGTCACAACTATCCCCTGCCCCCTCCCTGGGGGCACGGGTCCTTGGAGCGGCTTCGGTCGTGCCGGGAATTTCCACACCTCTCACACCATACACACACATCACACAGTTTTTCCTACACCGAGAAATGACTCTCCGGCTGTCATTTCTCGAAGACTTCTTCTAGCCGGAGACATTGAGAGCAACCCAGGACCCACGTACACATACATATGTCCAACTTGCTCAAAACCCATCACTTCGAGTCGCCATACTAAGGGTTCAGTTCTCTGCAATGCATGCAGGAACTGGACCCACTTCACCTGTACAACACTTGCCTCCAAGAAACACTACACAAACACCTGGACCTGTTCCTCATGCCCCTCCCTCTCCCAGTCAAATCCCTCGCCTAAAACCCGTCCACCTCTCCTTCCCAACCCACCTAGCCTTTCCATATCATCCACTCCCCCCCCTAAAACCCGTCCACCTCTCCTCCCTAACCCACCTAACCTCCCCATACCATCCACATCCTCAACTCAACATACCACACCCCATCCTAATCCATTCCAACCCCTATCTCCTGCTCCCCAATCCCCACCCCCACCTCACCCATCCCAACCTCCAGCCCCTCCCTCACCCCCACCCCATCCTCGTGCAGCAGCACCCAACATACATCGTGCACATAACATTAACATTCTCCAATTGAACATAGATGGCATTAACACAAAGAAACACGAACTCTCACACTTCATCAAACAACACAACATACACATTGCCATCTTACAAGAAACAAAACTCCGCACATCACAAAAAACACCCACATTTCATAATTTCACCACCATCAGACAAGACCGGGCTGTCGGCGGGGGCGGTGGACTCATCACCCTGGTACACAATGAAATATCATACATAGTAACCAGTGTACAAACCAAATCCCTCCTCCCCCCAAATGATAACACAACAGAAATACAATCAATTAAAATACGCACTGGCAACAAATCCAACATAACCATCATAAACACATACATCCCTCCCCAAACATCCCCTACAGTACCAAATGAATACAGACCACACTTACAACATATCACAAACACCCCACATCATCCTGGGTGGTGACTTCAACGCCAAGACGTCGGCCTGGTTTGTCGACAACCCCGACACAGACAGAGGGCTGGTACTACAAAACCAAACAGATAACCTCATCATCCTTAACGACATCCATCAACATACCCATATTCCTCACCAAGCCCTCTATAACCCATCATCTCCAGACATCACCTTTTGCTCCCCAGAACTCGCCCCCACAACATCCTGGAGGGTGGTCAGAACCTTAGGCTCTGACCACCTCCCGATCATTACACCACCAAAACCAGACTCACCCCAGCTAGCCACAAACACACATACACCAATTATAAAAGAGCTAACTGGGAAGCATTTACAAATGAGACAGAACAACACTTCACAACTCTAAACAGTACACCCATCACTAACATCAACAATGCTGTACACATACTCAATAAAACTATCCAAAACGCTGACAAGAAACACATTCCAAGAGGTAACAGAAAAAGACAACCCCAACTTCACACCAGAAATTCAAAACCTCATCAGACAACGCGACATACTGAAACACTCCCCAGCACCCCACACACAAGACATCACACAACAAATTCAAGCACTCAACACCCAAACTAACAACAAAATACAAGAACAACAAAAACTAAATTGGAATAACTTCCTACAAACACTTGATCACAAAACAAACCCCAAAAAACTCTACAAAACACTAAACAGCATCACACTTTCCAACAGCAACACAACACAATCACAACAACAGACTCTACTCCTTCATGTAAACAACAAGCAAACACTCTCATCAGTCACTTCTCACATGTCAGCCACCTAAAACCTCACAAAGACGACCGACGTGTCATCCGACGTAAGAGACAATTCCTCACAGACCCTGACTATACACCCTTCACCAATCACCAGACAAAGCATATCATCAACAATCTCAAGCACTCACCCGCCTGTGGCCTAGACAACATAAGCAATATACACCTCAGACACCTGGGACCACAAGGCATACAAGCACTCACTAACATATCAAACTACAGCTATTCACACAACACAATACCAGACATTTGGAAGCATGGTATCATCATCACATTCCCCAAACCCAACAAAGACCCCACGCTACCCTCCTCGCACCGCCCCATCACACTCCTTTGCTCCCCCTCCAAAGTCATGGAACGCCTAGTATTACAACTAATTACACCCGACCTACCCCTAGCTCCAACACAACATGGCTTTAGGCCACTGCACTCCACAAACACTCTTCTCACAGACCTTACACAAAGAGCTTTTGACGGCATCAACTCAGCTAGACCACCACACAGATCACTATTAGCCACACTCGACATTAGTAAAGCCTTCGATGCCATCCCCCGCCACAACCTAACAAACAAAATCTACAACACAAACATGCACAACAACACAAAAAGGTGGCTGGCCAACTTCCTAGCAGGCAGATGTGCACACGTATCTTTTGCCGGTCAGTCATCTAAAATCAGAAACTTTCCAAACGGAGTCCCACAAGGATCCGTCCTATCGCCCGCACTCTTCAATCTGTACATGCACGATATAACTACACCCAATACGCCCCAAATAAACTTAGCCTCCTATGCAAATGACATAACACTCACATGCACACACCATGACCCAAGAAGAGCAACAGATCTCCTTCAACCCTATCTCAACACACTACATGGCTGGTGCACTACAAACAGACTTAATCTAGCCCCAGCCAAATCCACCGCAACCCTGCTCACAAGCTGGACAGGTGAACACGAATACATCCCTCAACTCACCATAAACAATACACCCCTAACACATACACACACACCCAAAATCCTAGGAGTAACATATGATACTCATATGACATTCAAACACCACACCACAAACATTAAAAAGAAACTGACACCCAGACTTAACGCCCTCAGGCCACTTGCTCACACAAAATTTGGACACAACAAAGAAACTACCACCACAGTATATAAACAATACATAAGATCAGTGATGGAATACGCAAGCCCAGCCTGGGCTTCTAACCTAGCTGAAACACATCATAAAACCTTACAGACTATTCAAAACAAAGCCCTGAAGATCATTACAGGCTGCACAGCTACTGCACCCACAGATCACCTACATCAAGAAACCAAAATCCTCAAAGTCAAAGACCATCTGGACATGAGAGGCACTCAATTCCTGGCAGCAGCCTCCACGAACCAAGACCACCCACTAAACTACATGGCAACACACCCACAGACACCAAGAAATATCAAAACAACACCCAGCACACGGTATCACACACAATTATTGTCCTCTCTCCCTCCCTGCCCACCCCGAACCAACTTCCAGAAGCACATCCATACTCATATCTCTCGCCAATCCATCCACTCACTCACAGACAACACGCAGCTGCATGCACGACCTCCCGAAATCCATCCTTCCGAATCCTCCCTCCCTCGCGAGGACAGAGTCCACCTGGCCAGGCTGAGATGCGGACACCATCCAGCTCTCCTGAGCTATCAGAAGAGACTGGATGACTCCGTTGTCGACGCCTGCCCGGGATGTAACACAGCACCCCATACCATTAAACATATCATAGAAGACTGCATTTCACACAACCACTTACGCCAACAACATAATCTACACTCAATGAGAGCTCTGTGGGAAAGCCCGATCGTGGCCATGGCCTTCCTCAGGGACTCGGGGCTGCTCGGCCAGGCAGCTTAGGGAGGAACAACAACAACAACAACTACCCCTAGGTCTTTTTCTTTCCCAGCTTTACTAATTATTCCATCTCCTATTTTATATTCCCAAGAAGGTCTATATTTTTACTTTTTCCCATCTCAAGAACATGACACTTACTCGTGTTGAATTCCATTTTCCAAGTTTGACTCCACTCATATAATTTATCTAGGTCTCTCTGTAATTCTTCATAACTACTCCTACTTGTAATATGCTTCATTAATTTTGCATCATCAGCAAATAAGATATATATGAGCCTATTACGATTTGAAGGGCGTTGATGAAAACCAAAAACATGATTGGGGCCAACACCGATCCTTGAGGCACTCCGCTTTTTACCCTTTCCCACGAGGAGAACTTTCTTTTTATTACTGTTCGCATTTCCCTCCCAATTAAATAGTTTTCCATCCACTTTAATAATACTCCCTCAACCCGCCCCACAGTCCTGAGCTTCCACAACAATCTCTTATGAGGCACCTTATCAAATGCCTTCTTGAAATCTAAGTAAATACAATCTACCCACCCCTCCCTCCCTTGTACAATGTCTATCATAGTAACTCAACAAATTTGTGGTACACGAATGACCTTTTCTGAACCCGAACTGCTTGCTTGAAATTATTTCCCTCTCCTCCAACATACCCACCCATTTTTTTCTAATAATCTTTTCACAAAGCTTGCATATAACACTCGTTAAGGATACCGGTCGATAATTTAGCGGGTCTTCTTTATTTCCACTTTTATATATTGGAGTTATATTTGCTTGTTTCCATTCTAAGGGAAGTTCCCCCTTGTTTAATGAGTGTTGAACAATATTAAAAATAGGTCTCACTAGTTGTTCAGAACATTCTCTTAATACCCATCCAGCAATGTTATCTGGGCCCATAGATTTTCTCACGTCCAATTCTTCCAACAATTATTTTAGTTCATCCTTGTTGACTTCTATCGACTCTAGTCCCTGTATCTCGTTCAATTCCACCACAGGTTCTACATAGTCATCCTCCTCCACAAACACGGATGTTAATGTATCATTCATAATTTCACACATACCCACTGTGTCTTCATATAACTGACCCTCTACCCTAAGCTTTGTTATTTTGTCCTTTATTTTTGTTTTGCCGTTGATATAACTATAGAACAGTTTGGGTTCTTTATTACATTTGTTTACTATATCTTTTTCAAAGTTCTTTTTCTTCTCTCTTATAGTCTTGACATAGTTGTTTCTAGCATTCTTATGCTCATTCCATTTTTCCTCAGTGTGTCTCCTTCTCACTTTATTCCATGCAGAGTCCTTTTTGTTCTGGGCAATGTGACATCGCATGTTAAACCACTCTTTCTCCTTGGCCAGCTTTCTATCCTTAAATGTTGGTACATATTTATCTACCCCCTCCCTGTAAATATCTAGTAACATGGTGTATTTTACCTGAATATTCTGTTCTTGCTCAATAAGTGACCAATCTATATTTGCAAAGTATCCTCGTAATGATTCATAATCCGCCTTACTATAATTTAGTCTATATTCCCTATGTTCCTCCTCTCTGCCTTCCAGAATTTCCACTGTCAATTCAAATTCAATCACAGCATGATCGCTTTTTCCCATGGGACTCAAATATGTTAGGTTCTTTATTTCTTGGGGGTCTTTGGTGAATATTAAATCAAGTCTTGATGGTTCATCACCTCCTCTAAATCTTGTATTTTCCGTAACGTGTTGTGTTAGTAGATACCCCATTGTTAGTTCACGAAATTTGCTACCCCAAGTATTTTCATTTGAACCCGCATCCAAACATTCCCAATCAACCTCCCCGCAATTAAATTCACCTGCAAGAATAAGCCTATTTTTCCTTTTGCAAATAATTTCTAACATTTGCAAGGTTTCCAAAATTTATTAATCGTTGCTCCAAGATTTAGTGTGTGTGTGTGTGTGTGGGGGGGGGGGGGGGGGGGGACCCTTCATATATACCGGCTCCCCGGGCCAGCCGCCTAACGGACTAGTATCTAGTCCAACTGGCGCCTGACCCCCTCTCCCAAACGATCGCGTTTTCACTCACTATCATTCTCCATTCATTCCTATTTATTACCACTTCTCTTGCCTGATCTATAGTCATTCCTATCTTCCAATGCTTGTACTACACATTTTCTCCATCTCAATAAAGGTCTTCCTACCCCTCTACCTTCCCTTGTATCTGACTCACATATTCTCTTTGTAAGCCTTTGATCTTCTATTTGCTCAACATGTCCATACCAGCACAGTACCCTTCTGTCCACTCTGGCCGACAAATGTTCCTGCTGCCCCATTTTCCTACATATCTCTTCATTCCTCAATCTGTCTCTACGAGTTTCTCCATACATACTCCTCAAGCAGCTCATCTCTATCACATCCAGCTTTCTTTTCTCCTTTGTTTTCAGAGCCCATGTTTCAGCCCCATATACTGTATCACTAATTTCACAACTATTCCTTGATACATTACACTTTTAGCTTTCCTTCCGAGATTTCTCACCTTCCACATACTTCCCATTGCTCCGAAAACTTTCCTTCCTTCACATACTCTAACCTCCATTTCCATACATCGGTTCCTGCTTATCATTCCTCCTAGATATTTAAAACACTCCACTTGTTCCAGTATTTCCCCATCCAGCCGCACATCTAGATTCACCCTACGAGCACCTCTATTACACACCATCACTTTCCTTTTTTGACATTCACCCTCAGCTTCATCCTCCCACAAATCACACTAAACTCTTTGAATACTCGCTGCGTTTCTCCTCAGAATCCGCCACCAACGGTGTCATCAGCAAACAGCAATTGGTACTTCTAGTACCACAATGAAAAGTAGAAGACTACACAATGATCCCTGGTGGAACCCTACTTTCACCGAGACTCATAATTTCCCTACCTTTACTGAGACTTAATTTTCTTCACCATTCACTGTCACACATGTTCTTGAATCATTATACAGAATTACAAACCGTGTACGAAGTTTATCCTCCTCTGTGCGTGGTGCAGGAGTGTCTTGAAGATGGTCGTGTGTGGGCCAACAGTTGTCCCGCAGAGTGTGCAGGTAGTACAGGACCATGGCCTCACTCACCAGGCTTGACACCGTCTCTCGGACATGTCTACCATCACAAATTGAGAAATTATACTAGTGTGTGCTTGTTTATATACTTGAACACACGCAGTTGGGCATGTCTTTTATTAAATTCTGGTTAACATTACATCAATACATTATTCTCCTCTAATTAATCAGGGAACTATTATTTTAAAATAATACAAAAGATTATTTAAATCCTTAATTTTCTGACTAAATTAGGTATCACAGAAGTGCTTTTTCTCTCAACTTTTATCAACACAGGTCTGGCAGCTTTTGAGTTGAACTTTTAAAATCATTCTTTCACCTAAGTTTGATAATCAATCTTCAGTCTACAGTAGTTTCCAGTACCAGTACAAAAGATCCAAGAAATGTTGTCAGAAAAATGTTGACCATCGAAAATTTATGACAAAAGCTCTCGAGTGATAACCCCCTAGTAAACAGCTTCACCTCGTATATCTCTTCACCTTAAAACTGATTTTTGATGTAATGCCGTAAATCTATCAATTATAAGAAACTCAAAAACATAACTGAATTGCATGTCAAACACAGCAAACAAAACAACAATAAATATTGCATGGTGATGGGCTGGTCTATCAGAGTGAGAACTGAGCGATCTCTGCCATACCCATAGCTTACTCTGACTGTTCCTTTTACTTATATAGTTTCTAGATCTCAAGTGACGGCGTCTCTTTCGTGGATTGACCTCCAAATCTGCCAACCTAGAGGTTGGCAGATTGGAAGCCAAAGCATCACAATTTTCCTTTGCCCCTCAACTTACTCTTCATAATTGCTGAGGGGCACAGGGCCCTGGGTGGGGCTTTGGTTTCCCGGGCGTTTCCACACCCTCCTCGGCTCCCCGCCATGGAGTGGCTTCGGTCACCCAGGCTTTATTGTGGTAGGCAGGGAGGGTTCTGTGGGGGCGCTTGGTTATGGCCTTGGCCTTGCTCGGGGCCTTGGGGCTGTTCGGCTAGGCAGTCTGGGGAACAGCAACAACAACAATAAATATTGCAATGTAAATATTAGCCAAACAGAGATAACTAAATAGAATCAACAAGCATTAAAAAGTACAATCCGTTTAACCTAAAATTTTCTAACGTCTATTGTCTAATGTCAAATTTATACTATCACAAGTGGTTATAAATGGAATACTGTACATTTACATTGTTCCATTCCTTCTCAATATTACACCTACAGTACTAGACTAATATGGAAAGAAATATTGGTATGTACGGTATTGTAGTTGCTATATACAGTCAACTCCCACCTATCGCATCTAATTGGTGCCTAGAGAGCGTGCGATATGCGAATTGCAAATAATCAATGGGATTAATTCATTTGGTTCCCTGAGGCCCACGACTCGTCCATATTTTTTACTTTTTATCCTACTTTTTGCCATCAATTAGTGATTTTTGGTGAGTAAATTATTTAATAGTGGTTAAACATGGCGATTAGGTGATTAAATAGTGGCTAAACATAAGTTACGCTAAGCTAAGTTACGGCGGGCTTGGCGGTCAATGTACCGTGTGAGGAAGGTTTCTGTCTTTTACAAGAATTTGATTACTGTTATACATAGCAATTGCTGGGGCAATTCAGATTGTGATCGCCATATGAGCTATAATATGCTCTTTCTTACTGTATATTCGTCGATATTAAACTTTCTCTCCGCTCCACGCTTGCTCTCTCCACTGTCAATAAGTTTAATAAGTACAAGTTTTTGTGATGTTAGGTTAACCTGTTTCTTAACCTCTCTTGCAGGTCCCAGGGTTAGCCGGGGAAGCAATAGGGGAGGGGAAGGCATTATAATGTAAAATAAACAAATCAAAACATGGATGAACACAGTAAAAAGACAAAACAACTTATCAAAATTGCTATGTGGAAACAACGCTTAAGCAAAATAATAATTTATAAATAAAAGAACACAATCCACAACATAGGGTGTACATTACAACATGGGCAAGTTAATCTGTTTCCCAAGCAATCTAATCGCACATATAACAACGCATTATCATCACGTTCAAGGAATTAGTCAATTTGGGAAGTCAGCCGTGATGGTAGCTTACATACCGGTAAGTGAAAGGCACGACGCAAAAAAGTGGAAAGATTTTTCTTTCACTTCGCACTCGCTTCTATCACGACAGTACTGGGTTAGGCGGGAACTCAGTGGGTGGAACTTATCTGGGGCCCATCATGGAGCGTGTGGGCTGTGACATAGATAGCTAGGGCCAATCACAGAGCTATTGGGTGTGGGCTATGGGTGATTTTAGTGCGCTATAGGCTTTTGAGGTAAGTGCGATAGGCGAATGCGTGAAAGGTGGGGGTTGACTGTACAGCAATATATCTTACTTTGTGATAGTCTTGCCATAGGTGATCTGAACAAATGAGATGAGGGTCTTGCGAAGCCACTTGCTGACACCCCTCAGTTCACACAGCTCCTCCAGGAAGCTGAAGAGAGGCTCAGCCACAGAGTCTTTGGTGGAATCGGCCCCACTCTCACCCACCTCTATCATCAGTCCCAGGTCCTCCTCATCACTATCACTCTTACCATCACTCCTGAGGGACATGGAATAAAATAAGTAAGTAGTACAGCACTCACTTATACAGTATATTAATATGCATTTTGACTAAATTGAGTACAGTATTGAGTATTATTCGAGTACATTGGGGTTTGTAATGGATGCTTAATGTTAAGAACGGTGTGTTACGTATTCCTAATTTCCATAGCTCACACCTCACATTCATCCTAAATCATGGATTGAAATTATGGTATAATCCTGCATAGCGGGAGTAATTATATCTCAGGAATTTGGCCTTGTTACACTATAATAATTTTTTGTACTTATATATCTATTATGAATGCTACGTCGGAGATGGTTAGAAGTGGAAAATATACTGAATAAATTAATGTTTACAGAGAATCATAGACTCACGTTCAAGAAATTCCAAGCCACCTGATGTACCAAAGTCGCCGGGCAGTGGCCGTGGTGAGTAGTGTTGTAAACTGATTTTCTATTGGTCAATAAACTGGGTGTGACGTCACGAACGATGTTGGCATATGATTGGTTGCTGCGGGAGTACGTCACTGTACAGGTGTCTAGACGGTGATGTCACAAATGTTCGCGATATTTGAATGGCTGTAGAAATACACGTCAGTCCATATAATGAGTCTCTTTTGTTTCCCAATCCCTCTATGACGCCACATTAATTCATTTATTATTATAGTATTATAGTATTATATTATCTGGAGAAGAAACATAAGGTTTATGTTGCCTTTATGGACTTGGAGAAGGCCTATGACAGAGTGGATAGAGAAGTCATGTGGAAAGTACTGAGAATATACGGAGTAGATGGCAAGTTGCTGAAAGCAGTGAAGAGTATGTATGAGGGTGCAAAGGCGGCAGTACGTGTGGAGAATGAGCAGAGCGAGTTCTTTGACCTGAGTGTTGGGTTGAAACAGGGGTGTGTGATGTCCCTGTGGTTGTTTATTGTATATATGGATGGAGTCATGAAAGAAATACTAGGAAGAGCAGTGGATGTTGGTGTATCGCTGAAAAGGGAGGGAAATAAGTGGAAGCTGCCTATACTGCTGTTTGCGGATGATACAGTTCTGATGAGCGATAATGAATGGGAGTTGCAGGGTCTGGTAAATGAGTTTGGAACAGTGTGCGAAAAACGGAATTTGAAGGTAAATGCGGGGAAGAGCAAGGTTATGGTCTTCGAAAGGGGTGAAGTCACAGAGTGTGAGGTGAAGTTGAACGGCCAGGCTATGGAGATTGTCAGCTCTTTTAAGTATCTGGGCAGTGTGTTGAGTAAAGATGGGACTATGGATGAAGAAGTGTGGGAGAGGGTGCAACAGGGGAAGAGGGTTGTAGGAACGTTGAAAGCAGTAACAAGAAATAGAGTGGTCAGTATGGAAGTGAAGAAGTCCTTGCATGACAGTGTGGTAATCCCGACACTGACTTACGGAAGCGAAGCATGGACGTTCGGGAAGAGACTCAGACCAAGAGTGAGAGCGGTGGAAATGAGTTACTTGAGAAGTGCGTGCGGAGTTACATGGAGGGATAGACAGACGAATGAGGAAGTAAGAAGGAGGTGTGGTGTGGAGGTAGATGTGCTGGAAAGTGTGAAAAGGAACAACTTGAGATGGTTCGGCCATATGGAACGTATGGAAAGCGAGAGATTGACTAGGAGGGTGTACGAGAGCGAGGTGGAGGGACAGAGGGGGAGAGGTGCACCGAAGGAGAGGTGGAAGGATGGAGTGAGGAAGTATATGAATGAAGGCGTCGACTGACTGGGGATAAAGGTGCATGGGGCGGTTCGTTCGTGGCCACCCCTTCGGGGATCACGGCATCAGGCAATAGATAGATAGATAGATAGTATCGTCCTTGGTGTTTATAAGATCTCGGAGTCGGCCATATTTGAAATTTTGGAATTGTTGTTCAATGAATAGTGAATTGTTGTTGCTTTATGAAAACACCTACAACATCATCTATTTAACGGGATTATGAATGGAGCTTCCAGCTGCATTGTGTTAATTTGGCTGCAGACCATTATTCTCCACTACACCAAGGGCAACAAGGACCTCAATGGAAATATGCCTAACGGCCTTATTGGGCTATCCTTAGTTGGAATTATGCAAGGCTGGTACATGTCATATTTGTAACATATTATGTGGTACCAACATTGTAAAATGCTAACTGAATAAATATTATTATTATTATTATTATTAAGGGTTTTATACCGTCGTTATTTGGGTCCAGGGCCTAGGCTACGTTTACCACGGAATCTTTAATGTATATCCTCAATACAGACTTATTTCATTCACTTACCTTGTCAATAATAACCCATATAGATGCAGAGGGCATGAATTATATAAAAGAAAAAGTGATGTTGAAACATTATCTGCAATTTAGCCATGTTGATCAACTCTTAGCACACCTAATTTAATATTGTGGTACAGATCTACAGTACCGGTATTTAGGAGGTGGTTTCCGTTTGTGGATTTGTATATTTTTCACACGAGTATAATGTAATAATTAGAGCACTGTAATTCGCATATTGATATTCAAACAGTAATTGAATGACCGAGGTTAGTCTGATTTATATTGACTAACCTCGGTGTTTGTTATTACCTCCAAGGTTAGTCTAATATGTAGGCCTAATTGCCGACCATGAATTCTCCGAGGTTAGTATAATTTTAATTTGCTGACCATGAATCCTCCGAGGTTAGTCTAACTCTAATTTGTAGTTGCTGACCATGAATCCTCCGAGGTTGGTCTAATATTTATTTGCTGACCATGAATCCTCCGAGGATAGTCTGATTTGTAGTTGCTAACAGCGGGGGTGTGGGGGCGGCAGCCCCCACCCATAATACTAGGATAGGTTAGGTAAGGTTGTTAGGTTAGGGTAATGTGAAGAAAAAAACCCAGTAACTAATAAAAAGGCTGTACGGGGCTTTTCAATATTTACCTTATTATTTGCTGACTATGAACCCTCCGAGGTTAGTCTAATTTTTATTTGCTGACCATGAATCCTCCGAGGTTAGTCTAATTTTTATTTGCTGACCATGAATCCTCCGAGGTTAGTCTGATTTGTAGTTGCTAACAGCGGGGGTGAGGGAACGGCAGCCCCCACTACGGACACTAAGTTAGGTTAGGTTGGCTTGTTTGGTTAGGTTAATGACAATTTAAGAGTATAAGAACATTGAAAAGCTAGTGTCTGTTTGGTAGGGGTTTAGTGTTAGCGGGCATACCGTCACTGTTTACGTAAAAAGTCGCACGCTCGCAGTTAGGCTTACTAAGTTCGCGTCTAATTTTACTGATACCGCTCACGAGTCTAGTGCGGTAGGGTCCAAATATATCAGTTCATCTTGGGACGATACCGCTCTCGCAGATTAACCTTACCGTTCACGAGCCAAATACGGGGGGAAGGGGGATTGAATACTTATTGATAAATAGAAACGCTTTGAATATCAAGACGCAAATTACACAGTGCACTAATGACATTATAATACACGTGTGAAGCATATACACCGCTGATGTAAAATTAAGCGGGTGTAAGATTAAGCGGGTTTTAAAATAAGCGGGTGTAATGATGCCATGTTGGCCGAGGGCTGGAATGACGTCATCGCTGAGGCCCGCCTTGGCTGATGACGTCACGATAGTTAACAACCAATCACAAGCAAGGATACACAACGTCTTGGCTTTGTTTATCAACATGGCTATATTCTAGTTAATCGCCGTGTTTCCAACCCCTCTCTTTCCCTCATATACTTCATACCCTACCCACCTATCGGGATTAATATTGTTGAGATAAGTGAAGTAAATAACTAAGAGATATGAGGATATAAATAAAGATCCTTAGGTAAATGGAAAAATAAAATATGGTTACTCCCGCTACATAGGATTTTACCGAAATTATATACTGGTACAGTATATTATATTAAGTAGTAGTCCCTCCGAATCAACCATCCTGCTTATACTGTCCAAGTGTATAGCTCATCCGCTAGAATAGTAATGGTGAATTATCGGTACCACTTACGCGGTCAAACCATTATTTTATGAATAACAAGTGAGACTCCTAGTCCGTGGACTATTAGACTACCAGCACCTATACAGTCTCTCTACCAACCATCCACTTTTTTTTGTTTAGAGAGAGAATAAACAGAGGAGGGAAAAACAAAGACGAAACAATTTAGGTCCATGTGCCTATAGGCATCCTCCATTCATAAAATGTTTGTAACAATTGGACTTAAACTGTTGCGGGTTGTAAATTTGTGGAAAGCAACTCCAAGGAAGTGAATTCCAGAGAGTAGAAGTTCTGGGGATAAATTATTTTTGATAAGCGGAAGTTCTACATTGTGGAGAAGAGAGAGTTAATTCATGGACATTTCCAGCTGCCCTAGTTCTGCAGGGAAAGATGCAGAGAGGTGGTACAATTGAAGCAAGTTCCTCAATATGTTTACCATGAAAATATCTGTAGAGTAATGCAAGGGATGCATCATCTCTTCGTATGAATAATGGAGGAACATTATGCGTGATTACATGGTTATTGATTAATCTAATAGCTATACAGTATTTTAAAATTTTGTACAACTGCCTCAACGCAACCACTCCATATCCATTCCACAAGGGTGAACAGTATTCCATCTGAGAACGAACATGAGTTTTATATATATTGGCTAACTGCTCGCCAAGGAAATATTCTCGAACTCTGTATAGAAGTTCCAATTTCTTAAGAGGCATTTTTAGCAATGGATCTATGGATTTAGCTCAGGATGCCAGCTCAGGCTGGCATTCAATGCTACACCAAGCATATCAATATTGAAGGAGGTGGGAATATTTACATAATTCAAAATTATGTGGCAGTCAGAAAGATTCTGTCTGTTAGAAAATTGTATGTAAAGTACTGTATATACTTGGTTTTCTGTGCATTAAATTATTTTTTATTTGTTGTTGTCCCTATTCATTAATTTTAGATAGGTCCTGGTTCAGATAAATTGCAGTGTTTAATTTGGTATTTATAATATCAGGCTGCGTGAAAGAGCTGCTAAATGTAAAGAAACTGTGGAGTGTTGAGTCATCTGTGTAGGAATTAGGAATGTATAGGGTTGTGAGTAATAGATTTATTATGTTCTCTCCACCAACCAACTTTACTCCTAAACTCGATTAATGAAATTAACAAACACATGTGGCAGTCCGGGGATTCGAAACTAGGATGCTCACACCGAAAATCAACACACTTATGCACTTATGCACCGGTATTCATAAACGTTCCTAGGAATATTCCTAAATGTTTTCCTATACTCCTAGGACTAGTCCTAGTTGGGACTTGAGTCCTAAGACATATTCATAAAACTTAGGACTTACCTTGGGACAGCGTCTGAGCTAGTACTAGGACGAATCTCGTCTGGTGAAAATAACTTTCCTTTAAAAGCTTAAATGAAAGGTATATAAAGACTATATTTAAAACAAAACATTGAAAATAGTTGTATCCATATTCTCTTTAACGATGAATTCTTCCACAGTTCTAAGAGAATGCTATGTTAAATATTCGTGTATCATCAACTTAGGACAGGTCCTAGGACAGTCGCACTAACAAGCTATAGTTGTTGTTGTTGTTGTTGTTCCCCAAGCTGCCTGGCCGAACAGCCCCAAGGCCCCGAGCAATTCCAAGGCCATAACCGAGCGCCCCCACAGAACCCTCCCTGCCGACCACAATAAAGCCTGGGTGACCGAAGCCACTCCATGGCGGGGAGCTGAGGAGGGTGCGGAAATGCACGGGAAACCAAAGCCCCATCCAGGGCCCTGTGTCCCTCAGCAATTATGAAGAGAAAGTTGAGGGGCAAGGGAAAAATGTGACGCTTTGGCTTCCAATCTTGGTAGATTGGGAGGTCAATCCACGGAAGAGACGCCGTCACTTGAGATCTAGAAAATATATAAGTTAAAGGAACAGTCAAGAGTAAGCTATGGGTATGGCAGAGATCGCTCAGTTCTCACTCTGATAGACCAGCCCATCACCACATGACTAGAACCCAATCCTCTCAGCATCAGCTAGGAAAGGCCCTAGAAAGCCGCCTTGGCGGGGGGATAGCTCCCCTATTTCAACCCCTTTCGGGGTCGGGCACCCGCCCACCCGCCTACAAGCTATAGTAGGCTATGCTACATTCCCTCCTTGGCTTTAATTAACTAATTGTTATCGTTAATAGGTAGTATATACTGTACTTATATTTTGATTAGCAACACATTAAAAATAACAGAGGGATTGCACTTTTTATTCATAATCAATTATATTGATACAAATATTGTATTAGTAAAACTGATACCAGTTGATGCAGGGTTGATAGCCTACTGCCTTATCGTCACGGCACTGTTCAGGTGACAGTGTTAGCATATTCGTTGTTTTTATGCTATAGTACTGTTCAATACATAGGGCTGAGTTCGTGTTTTATGATATATTTACAAGCTATGGAATTGGATTTGTCAATGAATTAGTCAACAATTATTATGAACAGAGACTTTGCTGGCTATATGAGCTGTATTATGGGATGCGACTTTACACTGCTGCCTGGGCTTACCGGGCCGCGGTGTTTTAAACTGAGGCAAGATGATGATTAGCGGACGAGTGTTGCCTTTAGGGGAATGTTGCCACTGTGTTGGTAACATTCGCCTCCTTTACCTTCATTACTAAATACTAAATTGTCTCTTGTACCTATTAAAGATGACATGGGTTTTTGACAGTTTAGTACTGTATGTCTACTAATAAACGGACGAATAGTATACGGAAGTCAGCAGGCGCCTAGGACGCGCCAAAAACCATGTCATATGCTGTCCTTTTTCATTTATCACTCACACCGACCCTTCCGAAATAGCATATTATAATAATTGTCTAGGTCTAACGAGATGATGATAGATAGATGCAGATTTTACCACCATACACTCCCTGATGAATAGCAAGGCTAGGGTGGGTGCCCTGATGAATCAGGGACTTAGTGAATAGTTGCCACAGATCGATAGACCGCACCGTTCACCAACAGCACTGACGTCTCCCAATAACACACTGGCTGGCCCGAGGCTCGAACCGTCAACCTCACGGTTAGCAGGCGAACGCTCTACTAATCGTGCTACGGTCTGTGATAAATGTTAAAAGGCATCATAACTTTCAAGGGGTTACCCTTATGCAATATTGGTGCATAATATTGTCACCATTAACAGCTAATAGACATCGTCGTGTTCGGTATTATATTTACAATTAATGTGCTATAGCCTACGATGTATTAATAAAAGTACAGTAGGCTATAATAGCTACTCTATTTTACAGCATATATATTTCAAGTTTTAAATAATTGCCACCATTTTGTATTATAGGGCATATAGGCCTAATATACGCCTACAAATATAGTTTAATCCCAATCGAAACTTGGTTCCACTATTTTTATAAGTATAATTCCTAAAACTATTGCCAAATTATGAGATAACGAACATGCTTGTGCTACCATGGTGCCGCTTAGGACTATTCTTAACCCCTTAGGACAACTCCAGAGCAGTCCTAACTTTTTCCAGCACATAGGACAATCCTAAGGCTTGGGACAGTTTATGAATAACTCCTAGGAATATTATCAAAGTTAGGAGATATTCTCAAGACTTAGGACTGTCTCAAGCTTAGGAATATGTCCGAGACAGTTTATGAATACCGGCCCAGGTCTTATAATTTGACTATGTCATTGACCAACAAATTCCAATGAGCTCCACGCTGGAATATACCTTATTAATAACAGCTAATACCAGAAAGCAATTATTAGTTAGTCTCCCAAAAATATGCCAAGAATATAATTACCCTACCCCATAAAAAAAAGAAAAAGAGGAAAACTGGGGTAAGTGCCAGTGTATATACATATATACATACATACATACCCTTTAAAGAAAGTTGAGAATGAGAACTTGGCCTTCTTGCGTTGTATTTCTGCCTGCTTGAGGTGCTCCGGGGAGGGTGAGAGGTAGGCATACATAAGTTCAGAACTGGAAAGCTTCTCATCTGCCAACACTGCATCAAAATAAACTTGCGCCACAGCTCTTACTCGTTCCAAGTGAGCTTTATCCACTTTACCAAACAGTATCTTGCTGGCCACCACGGGTAACTCTACACTCTTCATCCATGGTGCTATTTGACTGTAGGGTTAAAGTGTTAAAACATATTTAGTAACTTTGGTCATAATTCCTTGACTATGAGGTGTTTCATGATCTGAAAATTTACCAGAACGTCCCCGACTTCCCAAATTGACTAATTCCTTGAACGTGACGATAGTGCGTTGTTATGTGTGCGATTAGTTTGCTTGGGAAACAGATTAACTTGCTCATGTAGTAATGTACACCCTATGTGGTGGATTGTGTTCTTTTATTTATAAATTATTATTTTACTTAAGCGTTGTTTCCACATAGCGATTTTGATTAGTTATTTTGTCTTTTTACTGTGTTCGTATACGTTTTGGTTTGTTTATTTTGCAAGTTTTACATTATAATATATGTAATGGATGATTAATGTTAAGAATGGGGTGTTACTTATACTGTACAATGGAATAATATGAAAGAAATGGCATTGTACTGAAAAAGTTGCCTAACTTATACTGTAGTTATAATAAAGGTACAGTGCAAGATAGGTGGGGAAGCCCATCAACCACATTCTGCGGAAAATGTTTTAAACAAAGAATGCAACTTTGCTGGAATATGTGTCAGGTTAGTACACCCATGTACTTATTGTGGAGTTCGCCACGCTTCTAGTGGTAGCAAGGAGTGCGCCGCCCCTCGTTCTGGGCCGATATTTTGTGCAGGATGGGCAGCATGATCCTCTGAGTAGATGGGCTCATCTGGCACTTTTTTACAATTCGACATCGAGAGCTCTCCTAAAGTTGTCTAACGAGACTTTTTTCATGTCTCTCACTCGCCGTGAGAGTTTGTTGAAGAGACGTGGTCCTCTTATGTGATAACCAAGCCTTTCGCAACGAGCCCCTAGCACCTCGTTTATTCATACAGGGGATATCGTATTCCCAGCCTCTCCTATCACTGAACTTCATGACAATTGCGGTGTGTAAATTTGGTATTAAACCCTCTGCGATTTTCTATGTCCAGTATATGTTACTAAGTATCATCCCTTTCTATGTTCCAGTGAGTACAGTTGGAGTGATCTTAATGCTCCAATTAGTGTAAATCTTTTGGCAATGAGGCACTAGAGATGGTGGAGGACAAGTTTTGCTAATTGGGAGATACCATCTCCACCGGTGGTGGGGCCGAGGCCGCCACTATCGCCAGAACTAGATGCGGCTGGGGAAACTTTAGAGAACTGCTGTCACTGCTCACTCTCCTTGAAAGGAAAGGTATACGCTTCACGTGTTGGAAGTGCAATGACATATGGTTCAGAAACGTGGCCTGTCAAACATACATACATACAAGTTTAAAGACCGTTTGTCCACAGAAACTGTGGTTACAGTCTCATGTCCTAAATGGCAGCTTTCCAGGCGGCCCTGTCAAGGGCTGCCTCTGTTGTCAAGTTCTTTATTTTGAGATCGGACCGGAGTACCCTGAGCCCACGTCATTCTAGGTCCACCACTACGTGCAGCTCCCCCCAAGTTCACAGTCCGGCATTTCTTCACCCAGTTCTGATCATCCATTCTCTCCACATGTCCAAACCAACCAAGTCGGCTTGTGCGCATCACTTCACTGATACTCCTAATGCCCAGACGCCTTCTCAATTCCTCGCTCGATACCCTGTCCCTAAGATTAACCCCACACATCCATCTCACCATTCTCTTCTCATTCCGTTCCATTCTATTGACATCCTCCGCTTTAACCGGCCACGTCTCGGAGGCATAGGTCATCGCACTCCTAACACCTTCCCTTTAAGGTGGGGTGGGATACCTCTCATGGTCAGGAGTGGCAACAGCTCTCTAAACTTTACCCAGCCACTTCTGACTCTAGTAATGTCAAAGTGGATGATATCATCAAAATGGAACGCAACAAGATGAGAATGGTGAGATGGATGTGTGGGGCCAAACTGCAAGATATGATATCTAGAGAAGAGTTGAGGAGATGGTTAGGCATCAAGAGTATCAGTGATGAGATGCGTACTATTAACCCGTACAGCCCCAGCGACGCGTCTGACGCGTCGGCGATGTATGTAACGCACAGCCCCAGAGACGCGTCTGGCGCGTCACCCTAATTACGCCGACCGTAACCACAGGTGTAGCCACTCAAGAGGGCTCAGATTTGTATGGGAACTGTGTACGTATCCCACGCAACCGTGCCGATGGTTGAAAACTCTCAAAGTCCGTGCGTGCGCGTGAGCGCGCAATAACCTGGTTTTTTGGGGTAATTGCCTTCAATTTTTTACTCTTGTAAAATACGTTTTCGGGGGCTCTGTAGGACCATTCTTTAAGCTTTTTGAACGGTTTTTCGTGGTTTTTCCTTCATTCCTAACCCATTCGCTATTGTTTCTGGAATAAAACCATTTTTTGAAAACCGGCCGGGTTCTGGTGAACAAACATTACAAAACTAGCCGGGGCTCCACGGGTTAACTACAGTACTTAGCTAAGATTTTAGTTCAAAATAGTAAAAATATCATGAGAGGAGCTAGTATTACCATAGTTTCCTGTGTAGGTCAGACAGTTGAGGCAGCCTCCTGACCACCACCCAGCCATTGGTCGGGCTGGAGGACGACACAGAGGACTCTAGGGTGTCTGGGGGAGTCGGAGGGGAGGGCAGGGAGGTGCTGCATGGGGGGGAGGGGGGAGCAGGGGCAGAGGGGGAGGACAGATCACTGCTACACTTTATCTCTTCTGAGTTTAAGTGAACCAGGAGGACCAAGTGAGGAATGTCCTTCTCTTCAACAAGCTGGTGGAGAAATTAAAGATGTGTAATTACTGTATATGAAACCATGGCATTGTTTTTGTTTGTTTATTTTGCAAGTTTTACAATTTAATTACTCAAAGTCAGTTTCAATGTACTGTACTATTAGAATTGAATATACTTGTACAGGTAATACCGTAAAGTGGGGTAATTTCGGACTTGGGTCATAACTTCGGACATCGGCGATAATAAGTAATTAGACAATGTCATAATATAATGGAAACGCTTTTTATTGTTTTTTTTGTGGGGTACGTTTAGAGAAATGGCAAAGGAAGAGCATGTAAAAGTCCTAGGGAACTGACATGAGTATATGTACACGAACAAAATATTATATATGTGACGAAAATATGTACATTTTTCGCTACCCTGCCAAACTTCTATCACCCTGAAGAAATTTGTTTGTATGAATGATGTTGTGACTGATATAATTTTGTAGTAACATTACCAGAGACAACATCCACCAAAGGAAATTTGTTACACTTGAATAACACTCTAGCTAGAACACTATCATTTAACCGATTGTGTTTAAAAAAAACATGGTAACTTCGGACATGGAACAAAACAATCGTTTGTTATTATTTGCCCTATGAAAATCATTCATAATACTTGTACATCATTAACCCTTAAAGAGCGGCGCGCAACATAAGTCGAGTTGAAAAAACTGGCAAAAAACGGGTGAAAAAAGGGTGGAAATCGAGTGAAAATGGGTGGGATAGTAATGATCCATACGTCCAACATCTGTGGCCTCCCGGCCCACACTAACTCCAGTTCCCCCACCGCGCGGGAGGATGACAGTGTAACCAATAGTTCGCTAAAAGTGAGCAAGGTAGCAAAATCAGCTAAACTTCCATCTTCGAGGTAACACTGTCAGTGTTCCACGAGTGCTACGTAGCTGTATGTGGCGTCATTGTGTAGCGATTTCCACCTAGTTTTCGGCGCAATACAGTTCCTTTCATACTGATGGTTGATATAGCAGTCAGAACGGCCCGGAAAGGCCCAAAACGGCCACAGAGCACCCGCTAAGCAAGGGTTAACATGGTGGTAAAAGATCAAATAATCATTCTCCGAGTTAAAAAACCCATAAAAATATGATACTATGCTAACCGATTTATGTATTTCGGATAATTCTGGATATATAATATATATAAATTAGGAGAGGCATATATCTTGTCCAAAATTTTGTTTATCTGCCGAAAGAAACACTAACAAATACGTTAACCTATAAAAATGCTCAAATTCATAAAAGTGTATATGCAGTGATATATTATCCCGTTGAGACCCAGCGTCGCACGTGTTGCGTCGGCAGTCTTTGATCACCAACTCCCAGCGACGCATCACGTGCGTCCGACATATAAAAAACACTTACGTGGCTCGTAAGGTAGGAAATGGCGGGAGAATAGGAGGGGGAGGTACCGTAGTGTGTGGGGGAGCCGGGCCAGTAGGTGTGAGCGGGCCGAGACAGCCGCGCGGCTGGTGGTGGTGGGCTTAGTGGGGATAGTTTACACCCCTAGTTTACCGCCACTTTGAACCTTCATTACTCCGGTCGTATGGGAGCTAGAGGCTTGAGATTTATGTGAGATACTCCTTAGGATGTATGCCGTACAATGCCATACTCAGTTTTTACCCTAGTGCTCCCGGGCGGGTGGTCATGCGGGGGAGACGAACTATTGAAACCCCCCCCCCCGCCCCCAATGACCGAAATGAGTTTTTTATTTGTGTGTTCATTTCTCACCATTCTCTTCCATTTTGGCTCAACAAATTTTTTTGAAGCCCCCCCCCCCCCCAAAAAAAATGTCAGAGGTGATTTTTTTGTTTTTTTTTTTCATTTCTCATCCTTGTCTTCCATTTTAGCAAACAAAAAAAATAAGTGAAAATGGCTTGGGACTGGGGTGAACAAAATATTATAACTAGCCGGGGCTCAACGGGTTATACATACCTATATATTTTCACTAGGCCTAGTTAATTTTCGAGTTATTGATTTGACAACATTGGTTATTTTTCCTGCTCAATATTTTCTAGGAGTGAGCTCAATGCCTAACGAGAACAGATCCAAACAGAATATAATTATGTTAAACATCGTATATATCCCCCTCCTATACTGATTATCCAGGCCTAAAAGTATTGACTGTGCATTTTCCACTATAACATCGGACAGGAATAAGCAGCAATAATAAAATATTCATATAAAATAGTAGGAGCCGAAAAATTAATGAAATAAGGCCACGAACGTACGTCCGAAGTTCTCCTCCGTTTGTCCGGAGTTATCCCAGCTTTCTTGGCAACCATTTTCCATAAGAAACACTGTATGTCCGAAGTTATCCATACATGTCCGAAGTTATCAACTTTTCAAGCAAACTTCGGACATCATTTAGGATAAGGATAGCTCTCTTATTATGGGGGATAATTTTAGGAGGCTTCCTGGATTACGGCGCACTATCACCATACATCACTTGACCTAGTTAAATCTCTATAATGTATTTACACTCAGGAGAAATTGTTAAAAAACCGAAAAATGTCCGAAGTTGCCGCATTTTACGGTACTTAGTTATCACATGTTTCGTTACTGCATTTTTCTGTTATCACACACACACCAAAAACTGCACTTTATATAGCACACAAAAATTAGTGTTGCTTATGAAGGCATACTGGCAATTTATAGGACATTGGCAATTTGAATGTAGTGGGGACTTAAGTGTTGTTGACTTCACTACAATAGTAATTATTACCTGAACACTCTGAACATGAACTCTCCATGAGCCAATATTATCACTCCAGAGAGCGGTACGCTCCACGTGAGTCTCTAACAACTGATGGTCGGTTCGCAGCTGACCTATTTCACCCTCCAGGTGCTCCATAACCTTCACATCAGCCTTACCACACTGCTGCACTGCCTGGAGAGCCTAAAAAACAAACATACTTGATTTTATTTACCATTTTAACAATTCTAACATTGTGTATACTGTACTGTGTATTCTGTACCAATAATATATGTATATTCATATTTGTTTTCACAAACTCGCCAATTAATTTACAAACAAACCTAACTACAGTAGTGAAATCAATGAAAGTAATGAATACATGTGGTACTCCAAGGACTCGAACCTAGGATACTCACACCGAAATTCCGCACACTAAGCACTAGGCTATCAAGACAGTTAGCCTGAGGTAGAAATAATTTGATTTGATTACCGGTAAGCTTTATAATATTCCCGCCGTGTATACTGTATCTGGTTCGAGATGTAAAGGTCATCCCGAGCGAAGAATGTATCCCCCAGCATAAGCTACTTGTGTACGACATAAGCTTATACAGAGATCCTAAGCGCAAGAAGGTATACATACCCAAAAGGAAAGTGTGGCTGCTGAAGAACAAGGAAGTTAGGGATAGGTTTCATAGTGAACTGGAGGAAATGAATAGAAATAAGGAAGCTAGGCCTAACGATGTAAATAGTCAATGGAACTTTCTTAACCCTTATTTAGCGGCGAGCAACATAAGTCGAGTTAAATAAAGCTGGACTATGTGGCGGCGCTCGACATAACTCGAGTGGCAATTTCAGCACGTAATGTGGCTGAGAGAGAGAGACAAGTGGTGGCAGGAGACTAGCGAGCGTATGACTGCTCCAGACCACCGCGGCGAACCTACTGACACAAATCTCAGCTCCCTCCTCCCTCTCTCACTCGCTACATACTCAATTATGTACTGAAAGTACCGAATTACCTGCTTTTTGCACTCGCGTTGCACGGTTATTGCAAGAAAACTATCCATCATACAAGGATCGTTATGGTGTCATTCGAAAGCTCTGTTTATGCCCTTTCAGGGATAGGTACTTGTTTTACGTTCTGGGTCTTATTTAGGCATGAAAATGATCACGTAAACAGCCCTATTTTGGCTAAAAACACCCCGCTGTGCGGTACACATAAATAAACCGCATAGGCCGCTCGTAAGGTGTTAAGCATAGCCTTATCGCTGGCACTGACAAAGTCTGTGGGAAAACAAAGGGTCACCCCAGAAAAAAAGACCTCCTGGTGGTGGAACGATGAGGTAGAACATGCTGTGAAAGAGAAAAGGAGATGCTTCAAAGCATGGAAGAAGGGAGGCAGCAAGGAGGAATACCAGGCAGCTAAACGAACTGCCAAAAGAGTTATTTACAATGCTAAAAAAGGCATTAAGGACGCATTAAGGACCTGGTCCTCGAACAAGTGTGTAACACTGACAATCCCAATGGGATCTTCAACCTAGCTAGGCGAGTTAAAAATGACAGTAGGGATATTATAGGTGAACAGTGTGTTAGAAATGATAATGGGAAGATTGTGTATGCAGAAAATGAAATCAGAGAAGCATGGAAGGCACACTATGAACGATTGCTAAATGTAGAGTTTAAATGGGATAAGGAACAGCTTAGTATCGAAAAAACAATATCTGGGCCCCCTCCTTTGATAGCACCAGCTGTAGTGAGCGACGCAATCAATAAAATGAAGGACGGTAAAGCTCCAGGTTGCTCTGACATTGTCGCTGAGATGATAAAAGTCTCAGGGGAGACTGGTGTAAATTTAGTCACTGAGTTGATAAACACCATTATTAAAGATGAGAAAATCCCAGAGGATTGGCTCAAAAGTGTAATAGTAAATATATACAAAGGAAAAGGGGATGCGCTAGATAGAGGAAATTATAGGGGCCTGAAAATGCTCGACCAAATCATGAAGGTCTGTGAGAGAGTCTTTGAGGGTTTGATCAGGCAAAGCATCTCCATTGATGATATGCAGTTTGGTTTTATGCCAGGACGGGGTACAACCGATGCTATCTTAATAGTCAGGCAGATACAGGAAAGATACTTACTAAAAGGTAGGGATCTTTACTTTGTGTTTGTAGACCTGGAGAAGGCCTTTGATAGGGTGCCTAGAGATGTTGTGCAGTGGGCTATGAGGAAACTTGGTGTGGAAGAGTGGCTGGTGCGTGTGATAATGAAGATGTATGAGGATTCGCGAAGTGCGGTGAGGGTGAAGGGTGTATTTACCTAATTGTATTTACCTAATTGTAGTTTACAGGAGTTGAGCTAATAATAATAATAATAATAATAAGCATGTTACTTATTTCTCATAAGCGCCAATTTTTCCGAAGAATTCACTAGCGCTCGAAAAGAGAAAGAAAAAAGAACAAAAATCAATGCATCAAAAGAAGGCTTATATACAACACACATTTAACAATCACTAGCAGTGGCAAAATAGCCTAAACTCTATAGCCATCTGTCATGACACCTCTCTCAAGATCATAGCTTCTCTCAAAGAGAAAAGTCTTAAGTTGTCTCTTGAAGCATTCAACAGAACTCAGTTGTCTCATGGACAGCGGCAACCTGTTATACAACCTCGGAGCCATGTAGGAGAATGACCTCTCAAAGAAAGAAGACTGCTGGAAAGCCCTTGGTTCATCAAGACGAAAAGGGTCATTGTCATGACGCACAACTACACCATGGTGTGCCGGTGGGCGCCTGAGAAGCTCCGCAAGGTACCTAGGCTCACCAAATTTGAGAACCTTAAAAGTCACCAAACACAACTTAAATTCTATTCTTGCTCTTACTGGCAGCCAGTGCAGTTCTATGTGAAGAGATGTAGTAGGAGTTCTAGGTAGAACACCAAAAATTAGTCTTGCGGCCCTGTTAAGAACAGACTGAACTTTCTTCAAAATATAATTTGGAAGACCCACCAACAGGGCATTGCAATAATCAACACGAGAGAAGACCAATGAGTGAACCAACGTCAGGAGGCAACGTCTGGTTAAAAAACGGCTTCACCAAATAGAGATTTCTGATGTGCAAGTAACAACTTTTAACTATCTGGTTTACATGCTCTTTGAAATCTAATCGGGAGTTCACATATACACCCAGATTTCGAACAGAGTTGGCCGGTCGCAGCTGAGATCCACCCACATTGATGGAGAGGGCACCCACTATATCATCAGCTCTTCTATTTCCTCGGATGATGAGAATATCAGTTTTACCATCATTTAGTTTAAGTTTTCTCGCTCTCATCCACTTCTTGATATCAGACATCAACAATTCCATCTTACTCCGTATATCAACTATTTGTGATTCTCACATAAATCTGGGTGTCATCTGCATAAAAGTGAAAGGTGACATTATGTGCACGAAGCAGAAGAGACAAACTGCTAATATAAATTATAAATAGGATAGGACCTAAAACTGATCCCTGCGGAACACCATACTGCAGGGGTGTCGAGTCCGAGACCACTTGATTTACCATCACACTCTGGGATCTACCTGACAAGTACGACCCAAGAAGCAAGAGAGCGGAGTCACGCACACCACAATCATAAAGATCACTCAATAACAACTCGTGATCCACTGTGTCAAAGGCCGCAGAGAGATCAAGCAAGACCAATAGTGAGGCCACACCATTGCAAATGTTCTCAACTAGATCATTATGTACTCTAATCAATGCTGTTTCAGTTGAATGATGCTGTCGGTAAGCAGACTGAAAAATTGGGATAGTTTCATTCTGCTGAAGTAGTGGTTGTAATTGGTCAAGTATTGCACGCTCTAATATCTTTGATATGAAGGACAGGTTGGAGACAGGACGATAGTTCAACATGTTCTCAACATCAAGTCCAGGTTTCTTTAGAGTAAGTCGGAGTAGTGCATGCTTTTCAGAATGTGGGAAGCTACCTTCAGAGAAGCACTTATTAATTATTTTGGAAAAAACTCAACTGTGTGATCATAGACTCTTGGTAGCTTGGAAACATTTATGGGATCCAACGGGCAAAATGTTTTATTGAGGTTTCTTATGTAGGACGAGATCATGTCCACCTCTACTGAGTGAAAGGATGAGAGGACATTATTAGGAATGTGTCGGGGTTGGAGTACAACTGAAAGTTCTTCACCAACAGAAGCATCATCCAGTTCCTGTCTTATGCGAGTTAGCTAAGCTCGTGTTGTCCCGTCTCTCAGTCTACTTTTTATCCAATTTTTTCTTGAAAATATGGATGTTCCTTGCCCCTACCACCTTCTCCTCCAACCCATTCCATTTGTCAATACATCTATAGGGGAAGCTAAACTTCCTGATATCGTTCTTGCAGGTAGGTCTTTTTACTTTGTAGCTGTGGCCTCTAGTTATTCCTGTATCCATAATTAATATATCCTCCCTACTGTACTGAGCGATGAGTTCGCAGTCCGTGTTGGAGTCCATCAGGGTTCAGTGTTAAGCCCCCTCCTCTTTATTATGGTCTTGGAGGCTCTGTCTAGAGTTTTTAGAGGCGGACTCCCGTTGGAACTGTTTTATGCAGACGATTTAGTCCTAATAGCTGACAGTATGCAAGATGCCGAGGCCAAATTCAGAGAGTAGAGAGAGGGCATGGCGAGCAAGGGTTTAAGAGTCAATATTAACAAAACCAAGGTTATGCATTGTAGATTGAGACGAGGCAATGTGGAAAAGAGCGGTGCATACCCATGTGCAGTGTGTGGAAAGGGAGTGGGCGTTAACTCAATTCAATGTAGCATCTGTCGATGTTGGGTACACCATGGGAGTAAGCGCTGTAGTAGAATAAAGGAACCCCTACCGAAGGACAAGTCAGAAATAGAGAAATTTGAGTGCATAGTGTGCAAAGGCGAGCTTGTGTTAAGTGATGATCCTGTGGCTGTGAATTTTGGAAATGAGTCATTAGAGCTGGTGAACAAGTTTTGTTACCTAGGAGATACCATCTCTGCCGGTGGTGGGGCCGAGGCTGCCACTGTTGCTAGAATTAGGTGTGGCTGGGGGAAGTTTAGAGAACTGCTGCCAATCCTGACCATGAAAAGAATGCCTCTTCCCCTGAAGGGAAAGGTGTATGCCTCATGTGTTAGAAGTGCAATGACGTATGCCTCAGAAACATGGGCCGTTAAAGTAGAGGATGTCAACAGGATGGAACGTAATGAGATGAGGATAGTGAGATGGATGTGTGGGCCCAGGCTACAGGATAGAATAACAAATGTTGAGCTGAGGAGACGTTTAGGTATAAAGAGTATTAGCGAGGTGATACGTACAAGTAGACTGGGATGGTATGGACATGTGGAGAGAATGGATGAACAAAATTGGGTGAAAAAATGCAGGTCTGTGATTGTGGAGGGAGCTGCACCAAGGGGTGGATCGAGGAAGACCTGGGATCGGACTATACGTGCCGATCTCAAATTGAAGAACTTGACAAGTGAAGCAGCCCTTAACAGGGTTGCCTGGAATGCCGCCATTAGGACAAGAGACTGAAACTGCACTTATGTGTGGAACACTCAGTCTTAAAATTTTATGTACAGTATATGTATGTACATAATGCATCTTAGTTACTAAGTTTTTAAATTATGTTCGTTCGACTAAGATCACTGACAAGGAGTTTATTGGTGAGTCGCTCCTGAAGGTGTGCTAGTTTGTTGCGAGCATATGTAGAATGGTCAGAGAGTTGTAGAGTGACACCCTCCACAGGCCCCTCACTGCTGCCACCTTCACTCCCACCACCACCACTTCCATCTTCTGACGGTAAAAAATAAGTGAGCAATCAGTTAGTTACAACATGGCAAGAAATTCCCCTCTTCCAGTAGGCCTACTTCATTTCTCATTATTATTTTACAACTTTTCTCGTTCTTTCTTAATTCTATATTTTGCCTTAAAATTTATAGTTGCATGCATACTTCTCTCAAACACCATTACCTTACATTTCCCTACATTGACCTTTAACTTTCTCTTTTTGTTACCTAATAGGAACAATCTGTATACATCAATTTATTCTTTGTTGGAGTGCCACACATGGAAGATAAGGCTTCTCCAGATTAACAGACAAGACGAGAAAGGAAGGTATGAGACGACGACTTATACAAACAAAATACAGTAGTCCGACCTAAAAGGGGAAGTCCGCACCAGCATAGAAAACTGATACTGTATTTATACTCTCTATTAGATATCTATGGATCTAACCCCCACAATAGTACAGTATATCCTGAGACTCCCGATATTACCTCAAACATGGCAAATCTTACCCTAGTACAAATTTTCACTATTAAAACTGAACCAAAATCACAATACTGTTTCCAGGTTTTCACTGAATTATTTTGTTCGTATGTGCTCATAGGCCACGTTTCATGAGAATGTTAAACCATAATAATTAAATATATTACAGTTTAAGATAATTATGTATGTTTGTCTGTTGATTGTAATTCAAGTAATTGATAATCTTAATAAATAAATAATGTATATTCTCTTTAAATATGTATATTAATGCATCTTAGTAGTGTAACATTAAGGTTCAGATTATGTGACAACAACGATGGCTATTTATAGCCATCATAGGCAGCATTCGCTGTTATCTATTTGTGAATGGTGAAGACGAAAACATTGTAAACCAAGTTGCTGCTGCCCTCCCTCCCCCCGCCCCGGCCCCGACCTCGGACAAATACCGTCAAACTCGGAAATTTGCAGAGATATACAGGGACCTGTCCGACATGCCGATGCCATTTTGAGAAGTGCGGGTTTCCGAGTAAAAAGAGTCCAAAATAGCGAGGGTTTACTGTATAATTTTCCTCCACTATACATGGAGGACCCCATTACCCCCTGGGGGTAACAACTTAACGGGACACTCAGCCATATATTCATCCTCCTGCAGTGCTGTCTGGTGGATCAAGGCAGGGGAGGTGAAGATACAGTATAGACAGACACACAGACAGATAACTCAGATATACAAACAAAGTAAGAGAGAGGAAAGAAATAGATGGTACAAGAGACCAATAACAACTTGCCAGGACACTCAGCCATAAAGTCGACCCCCTGCAGTGCTGCCTGGTGGATCATGGCGTGGTAGGTGGATGATACCAGGAAGCCAGTGTAGTGACGCTCTTCTATGCTACGCTCCACCTCCTCTCCAATTTCGTATAAAACTTCCGGACCTCGGTTACCCAGCAGGAACCCTTCCACACCTCGTAGAGTCGGCTATAAAGACAGTTATTTTTACATTATTTCAGAACAATAACATTCACATTGGTAAAAAACACCATCTGAGGAAGAGCACTTTATTGACAACGTTTTGCAGAAAACTATCTGTGAAACGGTGTCAATAAAGTGTTCTTCCTCAGATGTGTGTTTTTTTAATAAACAGGAATGAAAGGAGAATGATTGTGAATAGATGAGTGAACACGTGGTCATTTGGAGGAAGGGGTTGGGCGCAAGTTGGACTAGATAATAGTCCATCAGGCGCCTGGCCCAGGGAGACGATTAATATGAAGGGTGCGCCTGGAAGTGTGGTGGGCGGGCTAGTGGCTTCGGCTCCGCTGCATGTCTGCCTGCCGAGATCGGAGCCTCTCCGAGTGGTCGGGGGCCGGGGGAGTGCTGGAGGGACCTTGGTGACCCTGGTCTTTGGGTCTTCTCCTGGGTGACCTAGATGTGTGTGAATTTGTGTTTTGTCTGTGTGTGTTTGCTGTTTTATGTTGTGTTTTGTGTTTTCCCTGTTCTTGCTCTGTCTTTAGTCGCCCCCCCCCCCCCAAAAAAAAAAAAAAAAAAAAAAAAAAAAAAAAAAGAGGAAAAGAGGGAAACAGAAAAGATAAAAAAATAGGAAAAGTGGGGATTGGGCCTGAGTAAATAAATAGATAGATAGACCTTTGTTTGTAGATGGTCTGTTTCATTCTCTCTCCAATCATCCTCTTCATAATATGTTCATACTACTTGAGGAATCTTTTATCTGCTCTCTCCAGTAAATTGTGCTAATCCCCACATATCTCTCGTATTTCTTCCATTGTCATACTATTTAACACCCTAATGTTCTCAAACAGTTTTGAGTCCACCACTTCCATCCTCCTATGCTGCCTGGCATTCAGGACCATTCCTCGCAACCATACAGTGCTGTTGGCCTTACTATTCCTTCGAGATGAACATAGTATTGTACAAGAATATCAGCTAGTCACTCCAATTTGTTCCTCACCTTATCAACCTTAATGGGTGGTGTCTGTGGGTTTAGGTAGGTGTAGAATATCTCGGTGGCCAGCTGATGGTGATGCTTCTTGTCTGCCTGGCGTAGTTCCTGTACCGCTGACCAGAAGCTTATCAGAGCACCCTGGCCAATCTCGTCCAAGTATATAGAGAAGTATCGGCGGGCAAACGCCGATTCCAAAAGGGCTTGAAACATCAGGATCTAAAATATAAGCATAATGTATTACTGTACACCTAAAGTGGTAAAAATCATTATCTGAACAATTAGTAATAATTTTGCAACTAACTATTATATGTTTAATACATGAAGTACCAATAGTATTAGGCTCTAAACTAAGGTAGCTTGACTGGGGAGTAGATAACACAAGAAATGTACAGGTACAGTACACAAAATATGGTTTATTTACACGGGCAGAGAAACTATACTTTATTTTGTTTCCAGCTGATACTCTAGAATCGTAGATGTGGCAACTGCGCGGTAATGTCTCGTGATTGGTTGGAGTGAATGTGTTTCATTTCGTAGGTTGCTTGTGATAACAATTAACCCTCTCCGAAATATGACGCGATTTTGAGCCTATTGCGGATACTTTAAAGCCTTTGTTACCATCAGGGGTATTTAGAAACCTTTAGTTTAGTTATCTGCAGTTGTCTTTGAGTTAGAGTAGCTGTGGGCAGAAAACCAATTTTGGAGAGGTAATTATAAGAGTGAGAGAACTCTATTTCTCATTGCTAATCTGGCAACCTCTGCATCATAAATATGTGAAAGGGTTAAAATAACTGTTTATTGTAATTATTTTACTCATCATATCTACAAAGTATAATAGTGTCTTCTATTCTAAATCTTGTAAATGCCGTTTAGCATTGATATTCTGCAATACAAACAAGCATTAACCAAAAATGCATCTGTACCCAAGTCAACTGATGCCCAAACGATCATTAACATTGTACATACTATTTGATTGATAATAAACTTACCTTTCTACCTGGAAGATTCTGGAGTGATCCTGAAAGTGAGTCTGGAGTGTTTTGGTCAGATTTTGGAGTTCCATCAGCACTAGCACCACTCCCAGATCCTCCACTTCCCTCACCTCCCCCACGACCACTTGTCAGGACGTTGATTCTGCGTTCACACTGAGCCTTGGCGTATGTTAACTGGTTGATATACCGCTTCAGGTTCCTTGCCTGCAAATGACATGGTTAAATATTTTTCATAAGTCCTATGTACAATTAGCAACAAGTATGTATCATTAGTATGGAGCTAATTACATGCTAACTCCATGCTTGGCCTGGGTACTGAGGCTAGTATGCAACGTTACTTGCATTTTATTAAGTTTTAGTCCTCTCCTAGGATATTCTGGTTTCTCTATCTAAAACACAAAGATTAAAACTAAAGCAAAGTTGTTGAAAATTCTAAATTAGCTTTATTTTCATGAAACCACATTAAACAAGGCTAACCTGGAGGAGGTCGCCTTTGCCAGAGCCCTGAGGTGTGGTCTCTTTGCTGGTATCAACACCTTTAGCCTTCTTCAGGTTGTTGATAGCTGTGGCTTGCATGATTTCGTTGATGATGTTCCGCCTGCAAGCACAGTGATAAGGGTTAGAGAGCAAACTAATATAAACTGTCTTCGTGGCGCAATGCATAAGTGTGTTGATTTTCGGTGTGAGCGTCCTGGGTTCGAATCCCCGGACTGCCACATGTGTTTGTTAATTTCATTAACCGAGTTTAGAAGTAAAGTTGGTTGGTGGAGAAAACATAATAATACAAGCATAAGCTTTGGGTCTTGAAATGAACCCCTTGAGTATGATGATGCCTTTCTTCCTTTTCTTCTAGCTATCTGATTGAAAGAGTTAATGGACAACTTTATGCAGCTTAGGAGGGATCTGTGGGAGTAACAGGTTTATATAGAGTCTATACCCCTTTGTCTCCTAGAGTTCCTGCCTAAGCTGACTAAAATTGTCTAATGTTATCTAGTATGAAAGTAAGTTGGTGCCATTGTAGTGAATGGGTTAATGGGATACCAGTACTTCACATTATCACATGTAAAAGGAAAAATTTACCAATACTGTACATAGTTACAGTATAATATCACCTTTAAAAATATTTAACGTCAAGTGTTTCATTACAGTTCAATATATTATAACTGTTGATATTCAAGAATTACAGTATAGCTTACCATCTATATTAGCTGTGTTCACATACTAAAATATTAACACCTTATAAATATATGTGGTAAACAAAAATAATATTACATATACATTTTGAGCAACTATTGTACAATATGTATAAGTTCTATTTTTGCTTACCCTTTAGTGTATGTACAATCGCGCTAAGAAGTCATGACTCGATTCCCAGTACCTTTTGTTCAGAAAGTGCTATCTGGCAACTATTGAGGCTCTACTATATTTATATATTACACACTGGGGAGAACTGTATTGAAGGAAACAATACCAAAAACACGATATACAAGTATTGTTGCAATATATTTATCTCATTATGTGAGAGCATACCAAATAATACGAAAGTTTAGACTAACCCGAGCGGAAAAAATTGAAACTCGTAGTATTTCGCTCACTAGATTCAGGATTAAAATGTGGAGCAAGTTTCTTAATGCTTGTATTACTTTTTAAACCAACAATACTGGGAGAAAAGTATCTCATAAAATTAAAACCAACAGATAAAACTAATATTCAAACCATAAGTGTCAATAAATCACGTAAATAAACATATAACAGATTGTTTTTTCCACATTTGATTCTCTATGTGGGACAACAGTCTGCCTGAAAAACAAGCAGTCTCCAGTATATTTTGGAAGAAAGCTTGAATACTCGAGAACAGCTTGTAATTTGTATAGACAAACGATGAATTTTCACTTTTAGAATATATAATAACCCATAGGGAGACCCATATAAAAACGGAAGATGGAGAGGCAAGTGTAAAAGGACAAAGGTGAATATAAATGCAAAGAGATATACTCCCCCTCATATCCTGACAATGACTGACTCGGTCGCTGAATATTCTACCGTTCCTACGGGCCTGGGAGTGCAACATGCTAGATAGCGCATGTAAATTAATTACTCTCATTATTCTATAAAGAAATTGTAAACAAACATTACTTATATTTATTCAAACTTCAACATGAATAAAAATTAGAGGGCATAAATAGGTTAATTTTCTAAGTAGGCCAATTATTGGGAATATCCAAAGACCTATAGTTTAAAATTTGGAAACGACCGGGCTCCGAGGGGCAGTGGAGAGTTGCCAGCGGTAGCCAGATTTGGGAACTATTGTCCGATCCTTAGAAAAAGCGAGTCAGGACTTCTTAGCGCGATTGTACCTAGATTTCTACATATAGATGTGATGATATTATCCTGGTGTAAGTCATAAGAGGGTGGTGAAGAGAGTAGTGAAGGAAAGTAAGAGAAGAGTAGATGAGGAATTTGGAAGGAATCTGAGTGTGAAATGGAGGGAGAGTAAGAAGCTGTTCTGGAAAGAAGTCAAGAAAGTTAGGGAAGGTAGCAAGGGAAACAGTAAGGGTGTGAAAGATAAGAATGGGAGAATGCTAGCCGAGAAAAAAGAGAGAGTCGAAAGATGGACGGAGTACTTCAATGAGTTGCTAAATGTAAGGAATGAAGAGCCAGCAAACATAGCTGGATATGGTATGGGAGGGAGAAGAAGAGAAGTAGTGGAGGAGGAGGTTGGGATCAGGAGGTCAGAAGTGTGGGAAGCCATGAAAAGAGTGAAGTTGGGGAAAGCACCAGGAACAGATGGAGTGTGTGGGGAAATGTTGAGGTATGGTGGTGAGATTTTTTTTTTTTTTTAAAGAGACAATGAACGGAGGAAGGAAAAACACAGATAAAACAAAAAGGTCCATGTGCCTAAAGGCATCCTCCATTCATAAAATGTTTGTAACAACTGGATTTAAACTTTTGTAGATTGTAAGTTTGTGGAAAGCAACTTGAGGGAAGTGAATTCCAAAGAGTAGTAGTTCTAGGGATAAATGAATTTTGATAAGCAGAAGTTCTGCATTGTGGAGGAGAAAGTGTAAATTCATGGGCGCTCTCAGCTGCCCTAGTTCTACGGGGAAAGATGTGGAGAGGCGGCACAATTGAAGCAAGTTCCTCGGAACAATTGCTGTGAAAATATCTGTAGAATAATGCAAGGGATGCAACGTTTCTTCGTATGGATAATGTAGGAAGGTCCTGTGTGATTGCAGGGTTATTGATTAATCTAATAGCTTTATTTTGAATTTTGTCCAACTGCCTCAATGCAACCACTCCACAGAGGTGAACAGTAATCCATCTGAGAACGCACATGACTTTTATATATTACGGCCAACTGCCCGTCAGTGAAGAATTCTCGAACTCTGTACAGGAGTCCCAGTTTTTTAGAGGCATTCTTAGCAATGCTTCTAACATAATGTGTCCAGCTCAAGTTAGTAGTTAATGTTACACCGAGAATGTCAATACTGTACTAGAGGAAGTGGGAATATTTACATCATTAAAAAATATATGGGAGTCAGTGAGATTCTGTCGGTTAGAAAATTGAATGTACTTGGTTTTCTGTGCATTAAAGGAAACTAGATTCTTTTGTCCCCATTCATTAATTCTAGAAAGGTCCTGGTTCAGAGAACTTGCAGTGTTTATTTTTGAATTTATAAGATCGGGTTGGGTGAAAGAATTGGTAAATGTGAAGGAACTGTGGAGCGTTGAGTCATCTGCGTAGGAATGTATTGGATTATGAGTGGTAGATATGAGATCATTGATATGAATGAGGAACAGAGTTGGGGCCAAAACTGATCCCTGGGGAACACCAGCATTTATTGAGTTAAATTGAGAATAAAGGCCATCTACCATTACACGTATTTTTCTGTTATGAAGATAAGAAGAAATTAGTGGAACTAATGATGCAAGGCCGTAGTGTGACATCTTCGACAATAAGGATTGATGCCAGACTCTATCAAATGCCTTTGATATATCCAGTGCTATTGTATGTGTTTCACCATGTTGGTCTGTAGCTTGGTTGATTTGATGCGTAAGAAGGCAAAGAATGTCTGCAGTTGATCGACATCGTCGAAAACCATATTGCCTATCACTGATTAATTTATTATTCTCAAGATGCTTAATTATGTGATTATTTAATATAATTTCAAAGACTTTACCAAGAGTGGAAGTTATAGCTATTGGTCTGTAGTTTGATGGATCTGAAGAGGCACCTTTTTTAGGAACTGGATGGATGTTTGCTTCTTTCCAGGGTACTGGGAAGCATGAGGTATGAGTACACAGACGGAAATTTGTTGCCAATACAGGAGCGAGCACCAAGGAGCAATTCCTAAGTACTATTGGAGGAATTTCATCTGGACCAGGAGCCTTATCTACTGAGAGATTCTGCAAAATAGTTTTGACATGTCTGGTGTGGATCTTAAGTGAGGGAATTTCAGGCAAATCAAAATTAAGTACAGGGACATCTTGATTTATTTCATCTAAGGTTGAGTTGGTGGAGAAAATATCCGCAAGAAGGTTAGCTTTACCTCGTGGGTCACTTACAAGATTGCCAGTCAGAGATTTTAATGGTGGAATGGATGAAGCAGTAGTGAAGTTGGATTTGAATGAGTTAAGAGTAGACCAAAATATTTTGTTATCATTTGGATTATTTAGAAGTTTATTTGCCTGCTTGTGGAGAAAGTTTGATTTAGTTAGGTTTAATACAGTTTTGGCATGATTTCTGATGTTTCTAAAGTAATTAAAGGCTTCATGTGTTTTTGATCTTGTGTATGCATTGTAGGCTATTGCTTTTTGTTCAGTTACTCTAGCACAATTATGGTCAAACCATTTAGGTGAATTAGATCTTTTACTGTACTTTTGATGAGGAATAAAAGTTTCCATTCCAATTTTTACAAAATCTTGTATGTGGCTCAAGGTGGAGTGTGCATCATTAGAAAAGAAAGAGGTCCAGGGAATATCAATAAAGAAACCTTGAAGACCCTCCCAGTCTGCCCTATCGTAATGCCATTTAGTCACCAAAACAGGTTCAGAGTGGGAAGGTGTGGTAGGTGATAGACAGGTGGCCTGTATCAGACAGTGATCAGAAGATCCAAGCGGGTACCTCACTGTAACATCATAATTTTCTGAATTGGTTGTTAAAAATAAGAGAGTGATCGATTGGGTATGGAAAATGTGCAAACTAGCATGGGAGAAGGGGAGTGCACCCGATGACTGGAAGACTGGTATAATAGTCCCTCTATATAAGGGCAAAGGGGAAAGAGGAGTGTGTGGTAACCACAGAGGAATATGTCTTCTAAGCGTAGTAGGGAAGGAATACAGTAGGGTAGTGATTGAGAGAGTGAGAGTGAGAACGGAGAAATGGATAGGCGACGAGCAGGGAGGTTTTAGGAAGGGAAGAGGATGTGCAGATCAGATTTTTACCCTGAATTGTGTTGTGGAGAAATATCTGGAGAAGAAGCAAAAGGTGTATGTTGCCTTTATGGACTTGGAGAAGGCCTATGACAGAGTGGACAGAGAAGGTTTGTGGAAAGTACTGAGATGTGTGAGAGGAGGCGAGTGGACGTCTGCTGTACCCAGGAAACACTCTGGAAGAGGCATGGGGTACAGTGGATTGTCGGAAGGAGGAAAAGATATAGGATATACTGGATGGGTGTGGAGACTGATAAAGCGAAAGGAGGAGTGGGTGTTCTGGTGGCTGAAGAGCTGGCGGAAAGTGTGCTTCAGATTACGAGAGTTAGTGAAAGGCTGATTGTTTTGAAGTTGAAAGTTGGTGAAAGAATTCTGAATGTGATATCTGCATATGCCCCACAGCCTGGTTTACAGAAAGAGATAAAAGAGGACTTCTGGAATGACACCGTCAGTGTCATTTCAGGCCTCTCGGAGAACGAAATAACAATCGTGGGGGGGGACCTCAATGGTCACGTGGGAGCATCTGCAGATGGATACGAGGGGGTACATGGAGGAAATGGTTACGGAAGGAGAAATCTAGAAGGCGAATATATATTGGAGTCCTGCGTTGCACTCAACATGGTTGTGTGTAACACAAAGTTCAAGAAAAGACAGAGCCACCTGATCACATATAACTCGGGTCTCCAGTAGCCACATAGATTACTTCTTGGTTAACAGGAAAGACTGGAAACTAGTTCGAGATGTAAAGGTCATCCCGAGCGAAGAATGTATCCCCCAGCATAAGCTACTTGTGTGCGACATGAGCTTATACAGAGATCCTAAGCGCAAGAAGGTATACATACCCAAAAGGAAAGTGTGGCTGCTGAAGGACAAGGAAGTTAGGGATAGGTTTCATAGTGAACTGGAAGAAATTAATAGAAATAAGGAAGCTAGGCCTAACGATGTAAATAGCCAATGGAACTTTCTTAAGCATAGCCTTATTGCTGCCACTGACAAAGTCTGTGGGAAAACAAAGGGTCACCCCAGGAATAAGACCTCTTGGTGGTGGAACGATGAGGTAGAACATGCTGTGAAAGAGAAAAGGAGATGCTTCAAAGCATGGAAGAAAGGAGGCAGCAGGGAGGAATACCAGGCAGCTAAACGAACTGCCAAAAGAGTTATTTACAATGCTAAAAATCGCATTAAGGGCCTGGTCCTCGAACAAGTGTGTAACACTGACAATCCCAATGGGATCTTCAACCTAGCTAGGCGAGTTAAAAATTACAGTAGGGATATTATAGGTGAACAGTGTGTTAGAAATGATAATGGGAAGATTGTGTATGCAGAAAATGAAATCAGAGAAGCATGGAAGGTACACTATGAACGATTGCTAAATGTAGAGTTTGAATGGGATAAGGAACAGCTTAGTATCGAAAAACCAATATCTGGGCCCCCTCCTTTGATAGCACCAGCTGTAGTGAGCGACGCAATCAATAAAATGAAGGATGGTAAAGCTCCAGGTTGCTCCGACATTGTCGCTGAGATGATAAAAGCCTCAGGGGAGATTGGTGTAAACTTAGTCACTGAGTTGATAAACACCATTATTAAAGATGAGAAAATCCCAGAGGATTGGCTCAAAAGTGTAATAGTAAATATATACAAAGGAAAAGGGGATGCGCTAGATAGAGGAAATTATAGGGGCCTGAAAATGCTTGACCAAATCATGAAGGTCTGTGAGAGAGTCCTTGAGGGTTTGATCAGGCAAAGCATCTCTATTGATGATATGCAGTTTGGTTTTATGCCAGGACGTGGTACAACCGATGCTATCTTCATGGTCAGGCAGATACAGGAGAGATACTTACTAAAAGGCAGGGATCTTTACTTTGTGTTTGTAGACCTGGAGAAGGCCTTTGATAGGGTGCCTAGAGATGTTGTGCAGTGGGCTATGAGGAAACTTGGTGTGGAAGAGTGGCTGGTGCGTGTGATAATGAAGATGTATGAGGATTCGAGAAGTTCGGTGAGGGTGAAGAGTGTACTGAGTGATGAGTAGTCCGTGTTGGAGTCCATCAGGGTTCAGTGTTAAGCCCCCTCCTCTTTATTATGGTCTTGGAGGCGCTGTCTAGAGTTTTTAGAGGCGGACTCCCGTTGGAACTGTTTTATGCAGACGATTTAGTCCTAATAGCTGACAGTATGCAGGATGCTGAGGCCAAATTCAGAGAGTGGAGAGAGGGCATGGCGAGCAAGGGTTTAAGAGTCAATATTAACAAAACCAAGGTTATGCATTGTAGATTAAGACGAGGCAACGTGGAAAAGAGCGGTGCATACCCATGTGCAGTGTGTGGAAAGGGAGTGGGCGTTAACTCAATTCAATGTAGCATCTGTCGATGTTGGGTACACCATGGGAGTAAAGCGCTGTAGTAGAATAAAGGGGCCCCTGCCGAAGGATAAGTCAGAATAGAGAAATTTGAGTGCGTAGTGTGCAAAGGCGAACTTGTGTTAGGTGATGATCCTGTGGCTGTGAATTTTGGAAATGAGTCTTTGGAGCTGGTGAACAAGTTTTGTTACCTAGGAGATACCATCTCTGCCGGTGGTGGGGCCGAGTCTGCCACTGTTGCTAGAATTAGGTGTGGCTGGGGGAAGTTCAGAGAATTGATGCCAATCCTGACCATGAAAAGAATGCCTCTCCCCCTGAAGGGAAAGGTGTATGCCTCATGTGTTAGAAGTGCAATGACGTATGCCTCAGAAACATGGGCTGTTAAAGTAGAGGATGTCAACAGAATGGAGCGTAATGAGATGAGAATGGTGAGATGGATGTGTGGGGCCAGGCTACAGGATAGAATAACAAATGTTGAGCTGAGGAGACGTTTAGGTATAAAGAGTATTTGCGAGGTGATGCGTACAAGTCAACTGGGATGGTATGGACATGTGAAGAGAATGGATGAACAAAATTGGGTGAAAAAATGCAGGTCTGTGATTGTGGAGGGAGCTGCACCATGGGGTGGACCGAGGAAGACCTGGGATCGGACTATACGCGCCGATCTCAAATCCAAGAACTTGACAAGTGAAGCAGCCCTTAACAGGGTTGCCTGGAACGCCGCCATTAGGACAAGAGACTGAAACTGCACTTATGTGTGGAACACTCAGTCTTAAAATGTTATGTATATATGTATGTATACGGAGTAGATGGCAAGTTGCTGAAAGCAGTGAAGAGCATGTATGAGGGTGCAAAGGCGGCAGTACGTGTGGAGAGTGAGCAGAGCGAGTTCTTTGACCTGAATGTTGGTTTGAAACAGGGGTGTGTGATGTCCCCGTGGTTGTTTACTGTATATATGGATGGAGTCATGAAAGAAATACTATCAAGAGCAGTGGATGTTGGTGTATCGCTGAAAAGGAAGGGAATTGAGTGGAAGCTACCTATACTGCTGTTTGCAGATGATACAGTTCTGATGAGTGATAATGAATGGGAGTTGCAGGGTCTGGTAAATGAGTTTGGTACAGTGTGCAAAAAACGGAATTTGAAGGTAAATGCGGGGAAGAGCAAGGTTATGGTCTTCGAAAGGGGTGAAGTCACAGAGTGTGAGGTGAAGCTGAACGGTCAGGCTATGGAGATCGTCAACTCTTTTAAGTATCTGGGCAGTGTGTTGAGTAAAAATGGGACTATGGATGAAGAAGTGCGGGAGAGGGTAGAACAGGGGAAGAGGGTTGTAGGAATGCTGAAAGCAGTAACAAGAAATAGGGTGGTCAGTATGGAAGTGAAGAAGTCCTTGCATGACAGTGTGGTAATCCCGACACTGACTTACGGAAGCGAAGCATGGATGTTGGTTGAGAGACTCAGACCAAGAGTGAGAGCAGTGGAAATGAATTACAGGTACTTAAGAAGTGCGTGCGGAGCTACATGGAGGGATAGACAGACTAATGAGGAAGTAAGGTGTGGTGTGGAGGTAGATATGCTGGAAAGTGTGAAAAGGAATAACTTGAGATGGTTCGGCCATATGGAACGTATGGAAAGCGAGAGAATGACTAAGAGGGTGTACGAGAGCGAGGTGGAGGGACGGGGAGGGAAAGGTAGACCGAAGGAGAGGTGGAAGGATGGAGTGAGGAAGTATATGAACGAAGGCGGTGCTGGTTGGGGGGAGGGGCGTCGACTGACTGGGGACAGAGGTGCATGGGGGCGGTTTGTTCGTGGCCACCCCTTCGGGGATCACGGCGTCAGGCAATAGATAGATAGATAAAAGTAATGTTCCCCAAACCCTCAAGTGTTTCATAGGTTGCATTATATAATTTTACACCAATAAATTAAACTTACAACAAACTTCAATCATAACTAATAAAAACAAACACAAAATATTCATACACATCTTTGAAATGCAGTAAATAGAAGTCACAATCAAATAACCAATATTCTTCATTAAAAATATATAAACTCTTAAGGTACAAAAGCATATACTGCTCCAGGTGGTAATATACATGCATAGTTATGCAAATAAAAATACTCATGCTTATGCATAATTATTAACAATAGTATATTCTAATGTATACAGCAGAATCCCTCATATAATGGGAATTTTATAACCCAAGGATTCAAGGAAGCTGGTGTCTCACAAGCTCTAAATCCATCTCTCCTAAAAGACACTGCAATAATCTTTCACACATCTTCATTTTTATATGCTTTGGGACATAATTACATGTGGAAACCTTGCTTATTTTATGCTAGCAATTCATGCAATGCGTTTCTTCACTCAGTTGTCAACATCCAACCTTATGTTCAAAATGCCTTAATCTTTTCTTACCTACCTCAACAGTAATACGCTACACACACAGGTGCTCTCTCAACTCTACACTCATAATTTTAACTTTTGAAGCACTGCACATCCATCTCACCATCCAAATCTTGGTACTGTATGTTCAAGCCTATGTATGCCTTCCCCGTTTTTGCCTAGCTTTCACTACCATAATGCATCATGTTTTTTTACATAATCACCATAGAGCTCACATTTCTTGCCGTCAGTCCTTTAGATATTGAAGTAGAATAACTCTCGCAGCCCATTCGTACTTTTAAAAGTACAGTACGCTCTGGCATCGCAAGGTAGGGTCCGGGCATAATTCTAAAATTCACAGGCTTATATTCATCCTAAAACAACTCAAAATAGTGTGAGAGAATTCTTTGTCATGGCTGCCGGTACACCAAACATACAAAAACATACCCTCACAGTCAGTCTGATAGCTGACTTGTGTTGCAAGCACAACCCAAGTTACCCAATTGGTTATTTTCGGCCGTCCGAATTGATGCAAGCAAGCAGTGTTCAGTGACATAAGAATGGTTATAATGGTATCAATAATTCATTACAAACAATAATAATCCATAAACAATATTTAATAGTTGCATGAGTGTTTACAACCTGAATTCATATGCTGGCTGAATGTTCAAACGAAAACTAACACGTAAGTGACACGTAGGCCAAACCTATCCTCATATTTTCACCATCAAACCAGAACAATTTAGTATACAATGTTCTAGTCTTCACCATTCTCAAGATGATAGAGAATGCTGCATTCTCATATATAATTTACCTAGTCTAGGCCAATACATTGCGGAGATATGAATACGTGAACACTACAAAATTACCGAAACCCCCCAAAAAAACATATATGCGCCAAAACTATTAATTTCTTTTCACCATCAATCTAGAACCACTTGGTGTAGAATGTTCTAGTCTTCGATATTCACAAGATAACCGTGAGCGCTGCATTCCAATATATAATTTACCCAGGTTACGCCATTTGTTTGTAGAGATATACAGTACATACGTGACCATCACTAAATTGCCGAAAACCTCTTCGAATACATCTTCAAATCTCCCCAGGCTATGGGAAATAAGCACTCTAAACTTTATTCAACCATGTCTAACAATAGAGCTGGCAGTAGAAAAATACCCACCAATAATTTGTATTACCCAGTACAGTACTCATCTACACACTGCACCAGAAGATGACGAGTCAAAATTGGCATGTTATTACAATAAAAAAAAAAAAAAAAAAAAAAAATGTATGCATACACTAAAGAATGAGTGATTCACAAGTTTAATTTCAGTGGATAACCGACATACGCTTGCATCAACGTACGCAAATCGCAACATGCACGTGGACACCAAAATTCACCTGCTCCATATATACATTATACGTGCAATGCATCATAATTTTTTTAGTTTTGTTTTGTTTTTACATTTTTGCCCCCATTGTGCTATTTATTTGAGTACAGTATTTATTATGTTTTGACAATATTAGGAATTTAAATTTCCACACAAACATGAGTGACTAATGCACATGACTAGATAGTGACATGTTACCCATTGAAGAAAGTTTATCTAATCTCCTTTTTTAGGGACTCGGGGCTGTTTGGCCAGGCAGCTTACGGAATGTCAACAACAATAATAATAATAATAATAATAATAATAATAATAATAATAATAATAATAATAATCATCTGGTCTTTCATTTCTCGCAAGCGCCAGTTCTTCCAGAGGAATTCACTAGCGCTCGTAATACATTGCACCACAATCAAGAGAAGTGTGGTGCAGTTCACCTGTAGTTCAAGCAATAACAACTATTTAACATGGCAGCAGTTAGAGTCTGTAACGACCTGTCACTGTGCCACTTGCAAGAACAACAACAACAACAACAATATTACACAATAAAAATCACAATCACTAATGGATTACTGTACTGATTTAAAAAATCAAACTATATAAGAAAAAAACAAATATTTTGGTAATGCCTTGTAATTACCTGTATTTACAATATATACTGTATGTATGTATTTACTCTGGCACTTACCCCAGTTTTCCTTTCTATTTTTTTTTAAGGGGAGGGGGGTGGGGGGGTGATTCTAGACAGAGCCCGAACAGGGACATCACAAAATATCAGAAAAACAAAACAAAACACAAAATCACACACATATACTGTACTGTAGGTCGTCCAGTAGAAATACCCAGACCTAGGCCCATTTGGGGTCCTCCAGCAAAAGATTCCCAGGTCCCAGATCCCCCGGAGAGGCTACGAGATCTGGAGGCAGACCCGCAGCGAAGCCACCACAAGCCCGCCCACCATGCTTCCAGGCGTACCCTTCATTACCACCGACTCAACCTGGGCCAGGCGCCTGACGGACTACAGTATTATCTAGTCCAACTGGCGCATGACCCTCTCTCCCAAACCACCGCATTTACACTCGTCTATTCACTAGCATTCTCCATTCATTCCTATCTATTACCACTTCTCTTGCCTGATCTATAGTTATTCCTCTATCTTCCAACACTTGTCCTACACAATCTCTCCATCTCAATGGAGGTCTTCCTACCCCTTTACCTCCCCTTGTATCTGACTCACATATTCTCTTTGTAAGCCTTTCATCTTCCATTCGTTCAACATGACCATACCAGCTCAGCACCTTTCTGTCCACTCTGGCCGACAAATGTTCCTGCTGCCCCACTCTCCTACATATCTCTTCATTCCTCAATCTGTCTATACGAGTAACTCCACACATACTCCTCAAGCAGCTCATCTCGATTACATCTAGCTAACTCTTAAATTCTGATTTAAATACTATTTTCAATTGGGGCAGAGAAAACCTTATTAACTTTAATGCTTCCAAAACCCAATTTCTCCATCTATCTACCCGTCAGGATCTCCCAGCGGACTATCCCTTATTCTTCAACAATACAAAAATCAACCCTTCATCTTCTCTCAATATTCTTGGTGTCTCTTTTTCTTCTGCTCTCATTTGGAAGGACCATATTACCAGTCTTGCTAAGGCAGCTTCCCAGAAGCTGGGTGTGCTCAACCGCCTTAGGGGGTTCTTTTCCCCTTCACAGCTTCTTGCTCTGTACAGGGGCATAGTGCGCCCTTGTATTGAGTATTGTTCACATGTGTGGGGAGGTTCCTCTCACACCGCTCTCCTAGACAAAGTTGAAAGGAAGGCCTTTCGTATCATTAACTCCTGTCCACTCACCAACTCTCTGCAATCTCTCTCTCTCCTCCGCAATGTTGCATCTCTCTCGCTATTCTATCGCTACTATAATAATCAGTGTTCCTCAGAGCTATCCCAGTGCATACCACCTCCTTTACGTAGGGCACGTGGTACCCGTCTTGCAACTCAATCCCACCCCTACTCTGTGCAACTCTCCAACCCAAGAGTGAAACGTTACTCTCAAACTTAACTTTCTTCTACTCAACAGCTGAGCTCTGGAACTCTCTCCCAGAATCAGTCTTTCCCTCTTCCTATGACTTAAATTGCTTCAAACTCTGTGTGTCCAGGCATTTTGGCTCGAACGTCCCTTGATTTTGGCCCTGTCACTCTTTCAACTATGGGGGAGGCACTCGCTATAGGCAGTTATGCCTTTTGCCTCCCTCAATCACATAGGGGATACAAAAAAAAAAAAAAAAAAAAAAACAAAAAAAAAAAATGCTCCAAAATTTGTTTTCCTTCCTTTACAAACTCTCTGTTTTACCTCCATTTTTGCTTATCATTCCTCCTGGATATTTAAAACACTACTTGTTCCAATATTTCCCCATCCAGCCTCACATCTAGATTCACCCTACGATCACCCCTATTACACACCATCACTTTACTTTTATTGACGTTCACCTTCAGCTTCCTCCTCCCAGAAACCACACCAAACTCTTTGACTACCCGCTGCAGTTTCTCCTCAGAATCCGTCACCAATGCTGTGTCATCAGCGAACAGCAACTGATTCAACTCCCAATCTCTACCATTCTTTCCTACTAAACCCATTCCTCTACCCATAGTTCTCATTTTCACCTCCCTCACCACACCATCCATAAATATATTAAACAGCCACTGTGACATTACACAACCCTGTTGCAAACCAACATTCACTTCAAACCATTCCCTCAACTCATTATTTCCTACTCTAACACACGCTCTGCTCTCTTTATAAAAATTCTTAACTGCTCTTAACAAATTTCCTTGAATTTCATAGATCCTCAACACCTTCCACATTGTTTCTCGATCCACACGATCATACGCTTTTTCCAAATCGATAAAAGCCCAAAATATCTCCTTATGCTTTTCTAAATAATTCTTGCATAGCTGTCTTACTGCAATAATCTGATCCACACACCCTCTTCCCCTCCTAAAACTGCACTGCTCCTCTCCTATTGCAACTTCCGTACCCTATATTATCCTCTTCTATCAACACCCTGCCATACAGCTTTCCAAACTACTGATAATAAACTAATACCTCTATAATTATATAAAGTACTGTACAGTACATAATTTTCTCTGTATTTGTTACATCATTTTCTGTATTAGATTAAATTACTGGAGTAACAAAGCATAAAAAACAAAAAACTGTACAAATATATAATAAAACATAATACATTTACAGTATTGATAAATCTATAATCACAGTACAGTTGGGGTCGGTTCCAAGCAGGACACTACCACTGGTAAAACTAGTACAAAACATCATGACCCAAAGAATTAGTTCAGGTCTCCCTCGATTTACGATTGGGTTACGTTCCTGAAAACCCGATCTTAAATACAAAAAATCATATAGAAACCCTAAAATTAATGGGGTAAATGGGGATGGCTTCTCGGACCAGCCAAAACCCAAGTACAAACAGCTAAAAACCTATAATAATATCATAAATTGGGGTATCGGATAGTGAGGGAGACCTGTACTTAGTTTTTGTAGTCAATATTAAGAAAGTAGGCCTACATGCTGATTGAGACAAAACAATTTTAGCAGTCCATTTCATCAGTCAATGTTTATAACTTAATTTTCTTCACTGTATCAATGGTAAATACCCTGTTTAGAACTGATCCTAACTAGTAAAAATCAATAGTATGCTGACAACCTTATTCATAAACTGTGTACTTTTAAGTTTCTATAACATTCCATTGACAATCCTCTTGCATAGTTAATATTTCTCTTTTTAGATTTAATACAAATTATCATCAAGGTTCTCGGCTATCTATTAACCCCTTCTGTACCGGTGACGTCTTTTTTGTTTTACTCTAGCTATATTTAGACGATTTTGGGCAGATTAAGAAGGATCTGTGGTAGTATAAAGGGTTAAGTGAGATAGTTCGATAACTGTTAATTGCTGGAGGCCCTTTTTAAACTGAATAATATTGCCTAATAGCAGCTATAATAAAGTTAAAAGACATTGCTGGTACAGAAGGGGTAAATATTGACTTTACATATCAAATAATATAAATGTATAAAGCAGGAGGCCCAGGAGCAGTAATCAAGCAAAGCGGCACAACAAGGCAAGAAATTGTGCTCTCACCTTATCCTGAGCATTTCTTCTGTGCTTTCAGAGGCTAAAACCAACTCTAAGAAGTTGTCAAAGCTGATAAATAAAGAAAACAAAAGAGTTGAGCAGATCACTGACTGAGAAAAATATGGACTGTGCTACCAAGGCAAAAAACACACTATAGTATTTATGAATCACACTGGACACAAACTTTGGACTCAAAGTAAAATTAATAGAGCCTTAGTTACAAGTACAGTCTATCTATTCAAAGTTAAGTCTCCATTAACTATGGATTGACATTCCACATATCAGCTATTTTATTGGTGCTAGAAAGGGAAAACAAAATTGCAAGTCTGGTTGCAATCAAATACATACTCTAGATTCCAAAACAAGCTAAGTTGGTTTGCTACATGACCTGGGCCAGGATACTCCAAGGCGGTCATAAAGTTACAATAGGGTGAAATACTTACGAGTAATGGCAAAACAGCCTAATTTTATAGTAGGTATTGAATATCTAATGAAATGCCTAGTGTATCTAAGCTAGCTTCAAAATGCCCCCAAGTGAACATGTCCCCTGTGAGGTGCCAGATTAGAGATAGAGTTGCAGAAATATCCCCTTCAACCCGGTCACATATTTTAGTTATCCTTCCAGCTACCCGCTAATGATATAAAAAAAAGAAAGACTTATATTTTACTTTGTCTATATTAAGTGGAGAAAAAAAGGCATAATTCTGGTACCGGTACTTAAATTACTTTCATACATTTTAATTTCTAAATTACCTGCAATACATATTTCAATATTTTTAACACCCTCAGGCTTGCAACTGCAATTCGCATATTCATGAACGGTGTCCGTAAATGCACATACTGTATACACGATTCAAGTATTGGATACTTTAGAAATCACTTGATTGAAAACTGATTACAGTCGGTCCTCCGGTAACGCGCATTTTGGAAACGCGGAGTTGGTGGCACGCGGTACACCCCAAATATCCAAAATTTTGCTAACACGGTCAACACTTGCACTGGCGCAGGGTCTAGCCGGGCGCCGATCCTTTACTCCCGACTTTCGTCATTTACCGATGCTCATATCTCTGCAAATAAATGGCCTAACCAAGTGTTTATGCATACCAGAGGTAGATATGATTGTTGCTGTGCGTTGGGTGAAGACTAGAACACCTTACGTTGTGTAGTTATTGTGTGAGGTGAGAAATATAAAACGGCGAGTTATGCGGGAATTCCGAAGTTCCGATTTTCGCCATTTACCGATGCTCATATCTCTGCAAATAAATGGCCTAACCAAGTTGTTATGCATACCAGAGGTAGATATGGTTGTTGCTGTGCGTTGAGTGAAGAGTAGACCATTCTAAAATATGTAGTTATTGTGTGAGGTGAGAAATATGATGGCGGGATTTCAGAGCTTCGATCGAAAAATGTCGGCTACTGCTGTGACTCTCTCTCCTTAACTAGCCTAGCCTAAACAAAATATTTATTCAGAGGTAAGAGTTGTTGCAATGGGCAAATCAACTCAATGCACATGTCAAATAACCTTTATAATTGATTTAATTATTATAACATAGGCTTTCTATGGAGAAAAAGTGGACTTTGTGGAAATCCCCAGAACACAAAGGTACGTTTAACAGGTAAACATATGGTTTCGGTAACGCGGTTTGTGGTAACACGGGAGGTTACCAGAACACATTAGCCGCGTCAGCGGAGGACCGACTGTACTCGAATTGCGTAGAAATTGGGCTATGAAAAGTTTTGGTAGTGACACGCTGGATGAAAGCCTTGGCAACACTGCTCTCAGTCAACCTACTCCCTCCTGATTGATAAGAATACCGAGATTCGGCAGTCTCTGACCAGCAGGCTGTGGGAAGGTGAATTTGAATGTCCCTTTAAACACGTTGGATATTTCGCCTGGACTACGGCTTAGTGTATCTAAAATATTATATGATAGGGTTATATATCGTAGAATAGTTTTTCAGTGTAACTCGTTTCAATACAAAAACCGTTACGAGTGCTAAAATTCTTGTCTGACGATTGCCTATTTATAAAAAATTGTATATACTGTACCCAGTAATCAAATACAGTATAAGGAGTAGGGATTTCGGATTTGTTATATTCTCGTCCTCATACCATGAGCTATACGTATCACTATAATTTATAGCTCTTAAACATCTTAGAACAAAATAAATAGAGAATGATGAACAGTCGTACGAGTATGAGAAATGCAAGCGTATACACTTGTGCTATTATATTTCTATAAAAAAGTTATTGACGATAGACAAATTCTGAATGCATTTTTGGAAAGTGGGTGGAAATACTTGTCATTTCATATACAGGTATAATAACTTATCGTCGTCGTTGAAATATTATATTTACTGTACAGTAATTAAAAAACACAGTCAAAGGATGTTGGAAAAACAAAACAAATTCAATTTGCATCATTTTTATGGAGTGAGGAACTACATGAACGAAGGCGGTGCTGGTTGGGGGGAGGGGCGTCGACTGACTGGGGACAGAGGTGCATGGGGGCGGTTCGTTCGTGGCCACCCCTTCGGGGATCACGGCGTCAGGCAATAGATAGATAGATAGATAGATCATTTTTATCTATCATAAGAAATGGAATTTATAATGTTGTTCCTGTTAAGGCTCTGTTTCTGTTCAGGCTCTGTTTCGAGTCGACCAACCCCAGCTATGGGGTATATGCCTGAGTAAATACTGTACATAAAATACTGTAATATATTGTAAATCAACTTTTCCTCTTTCTATTGAGATATAATAGATTGTACTAAATGTAATTGTTGTTGCTGAAAATCGATGTAGAGTGAATATTTTGGTTACGCATGTACAATTTTTCTACGCCATGTACCAATTTTTTAATAGGAGTATGGTTGCACAAGGGAGCCCTGAGGGAGTTGTTCAAAAGATTTTTTAACTTTTTTCTTTTCCCGCAGGAGGTATTTACCTCAAACTTACAGAACAGTATATATTTATGTTGACTTTCAGATCATTGTGATAAATATAATTTCAGGGTGGTGCAAAAAAAAAAAAAAAAAAAAACCTACACAGTATAACAGCATTCTGCCAGGTGGGTAAACCAAATTCTGTACTCCCCTGTATAGGATTATTGGCTACAAGATTTAAAACTAAATGGAAGGGGTTAACAAATTATATATAGGTTAACACTACATGTTAATAACTGCAGCTTATTTTCTTATATAGTTATTTCACCCACAAAGTAAGTATGCATTCAAGTTTTTCACCCATACTCACATTGCTATGAAGTCTGTTATTCTGAGACAGGGTAAGACTAGGATCTAGGGTAAGGTTAGGATCTAGGGAAAGATTAGGATCTAGGGTAAGTTTAGGTTAAAGGTAAGGTTACGATAAGGGTAAGGCTAAAATACAAGTTAGATTAGGATAAGAGCAAATTAACAATAAGGTTAGGTTACAGGGGTTAATTCTCAACTCTGAATGGGTGTGAAATGGCTGTTGGCAAAGTGATTGTATATTCATTCTGACTGAGGAAGTAAGTACTCTTGTGATATCTTGTGTTTGTAGATCTGGAGAAGTCCTTTGATAGGGTGCCCAGAGAAGTTGTGCAATGGGCTATGAGAAAATGTGGCGTAGAGGAGTGGCTGGTGCGTGTGATACTGAAAAAGTACGAGGACTCATGAACAGCAGTGAGGGTGAAAGGTGAACTGAGTGAGGAGTTTACAGTTCGCGTCAGAGTTCACCAGGGCTCTGTGTTAAGCCCTCTCCTCTTTGTTATGGTTCTGGAGGCATTATCTGGTGATTTAAAAGTTGGGCTCCCCGGGGAACTGCTATACGCAGATGACCTAGTACTTATCGCAGATAGTACGCGGGATGCCGAGGCCAAGTTCAGAAGATGGAAAGAGGGCATGGCAAGTAAAGGGCTAAGAGTTAATATATATAAAACATAGGTTTTACACAGTGGATTAGGGCTAGGAATGGTAGAAAATAGTGGGGCATACCCATGTGCAGTATGCAGAAAATGGGTGGGCGCAAACTCAATACAGTGTAGCGTCTGCCACAGCTGGGTACATCACGGGAAGAAGTGCTGCACTAGAATAAAGGGACCTCTACTCAGAAAGAAGTCTAAAATTGAGAAATTTGTATCATGCATAGTATGCAAAGATGAGCTTGTATTCAATTTATAAAGTAAAACTTGCAAAATAAACAAACTAAAACTGGGACGATACAAGATAAATGCCAAAAAATTATCAAAATCGCTATGTAGAAACAAAGCTTAATAAAATATTTTTTTTAAATAAAAGAACACAATCCACCACATAGGGTGAACACAACTACATGCGCAAGGCTTGAGAGTGTTAACTTTGGCAATGAGGCACTGGAGATGGTGGACAAGTTTTGCTACTTGGGAGATACCATCTCTGCCGGTGGTGGGGCCGAGGCAGCCACTATCGCCAGAATAAGATGCGGCTGGGGAAAGTTTAGAGAACTTTTGCCAATACTCACCATGAGAAGACTCCATCTGCCCTTGAAGGGAAAAGTGTACGCTTCATGCATTAGAAGCGCAATGACATATGCTTCAGAAACATGGCCTGTCAAAGCGAATGATATCAACAGAATGGAACGCAATGAGATGAGAATGGTGAGATGGATGTGTGGTGCCAAACTGCAAGATAGGATATCAAGTGAAGAGCTAAGGAGAAGGTTAGGTATCAAGAGCATCAGTGATGAGATGCGTACTAGGAGGCTTGGATGGTTTGGACGTGTGGAGAGGATGGATGAACAAAGCTGGGTGAAAAGATGCAAGTCCATGAATGAGGAGAGAGCTGCACCAAGGGGCGGACCAAGAAAGACATGGGATCGGACTTTGCAGTCTGATCATAAATCAAAGAACCTGACAAGTGAGGCAGCTCTTAAAAGGGCTGCCTGGAACGCCGCCATCAGGACGTGAGACCGGAACCGCACTTCGTATGGAGCACTCGATCTTTAAATTTGTGTATGTACTGTATGTATGTGATAAAGTATCATTAAGATTTGTCTATCAGTTTCCACAATGGTGTCATTTATAAACAATAAAACAAAAAAATCTTTCCATAAACACTTCCTACATTGTAACATTATGTGGGTAAAGTTTTCTCCTTTCATACATTTTTCTCCATTCCAAGCCATCAAATTACCTGAGATGCTGGAGGTCGTGGAGGTCGGTGGAGTCGTGTATGAGCGTGATGAAGTCTTCATATGTAGCAGCATACATGTATGTCCGTCGGTGTAGCTCCTCGGCCGCCTGTTGCTGCCTGAGGTATGACACAAGCTGTCCGTTGATCCAGTCAGGGTCACACACACGGTCGATCAGCGGCTCCAACACTGATAAGGATAAATATCTGGCTATACACACATACAGTAGTGGATCAGCAGTTCCAACACTGATATATATATACTTTTTTAATACAGTAAACCCTCGCTATCTCGGACTAATTGGGGGAGACCACTTCCGGGAAGCCCGATTTTCCGAGATGTCCGAAGTCCGATTTATGTTCGACTTAAGAGAGGGAAAATTCTGAATTAGAAGAGGAAAGTCCGCGTCACCAGAGAAAATGGATTTTTTTTTTTTTTTTTTTACATGTGAAATTCATCATATTAATGACAAATACGAACCTTATTATGTTTTCAGAGACAGTACAGTACATAGTAATTAATATTAACACAATAATTAAAAGGCACAGGCTTCAATTCATCCTAAAATCACTTAAAACCGAGTGAGAGAACATTGTAAACCGGACACAAATCCCGTCCAACTCGGAAATTGGCGAGATAGACAGTACAGGGACATCTCCTAAGAGGCCTATGCCATTCCGAGAAGTGCGGGTTTCCGAGTAAAAAGAGTCCGAAATATTGGGGGTTTACTGTACAGTAGTTTAACCAACACTGATAAGGAGTGGTGATGGGCTGGTCTATTAGAGTGAGAACTGAGCGATCTCTGCCATACCCATAGCTTACTCTGACTGTTCCTTTTACTTATATATTTTCTAGATCTCTTGCGTGGATTGACCTCCTAATCTACCAAGATTGGAAGCCAAAATGTCACATCTTTCCTTTGCCCCTCCACTTTCTCTTCATAATTGCTGAGGGGCACAGGGCCCTGGGTGGGGCTTTGGTTTCCCGGGCGTTTCCGCACCCTCCTCAGCTCCCCGCCATGGAGTGGCTTCGGTCACCCAGGCTTTATTGTGGTCGGCAGGGAGGGTTCTGTGGGGGCGCTCGGTTATGGCCTTGGCCTTGCTCGGGGCCTTGGGGCTGTTCGGCCAGGCAGCTTGGGGAAAAACAACAACAACAACAACAACAACAACAACAACAACACTGATAAGGTTAAACATCTGGTTATACATACATAGTCGATCAGCAGCTCCATCAATGACAAAGGCAATTATAGGGTTAACATGAATTGACTTATATAACCTTGGCACAGAGCCTGTTTAGAAAAAGGATCCCCAAAACTGAATCCTAGGCTGGTGGTGTCTGCTTAAGGAGTGATTACACATGCTTGAGTTGCCCGAATCAGCCTGAGTTGCCCGAATTAGCCTAATTTGCCTCTCCGACAAGACTCATTTGCGCCCCCAAGCAACTAATTTGGGACCCATTTGTCACCCAAATAGGGCAACTTTTGCGTCCTGAGCATACGGAACGAATCACTTGTTGTGGCAAGGTTAAATGCAATAGTATTATTGTGATGACTAAAATTATGTAGAAGAATTAACATATTAAAATCATGCTCAATCCTTGGATAAATATTTTGTTACAGTATAATATTCATAAAATAGGGGTGAAGGAAAACGGTTCAATCAAGAAGTAGGCTTCAGTACCTATGCATAACTTTAAGTTTCTTCCAATGCAATATCTTTGGACAAGAATAGGAAGAATCTTCCCTAAAGTGATTAAATGTATTTTATATCAGTTATTATAATAAACTTATAATTGTAGTTGGCAGTAGTAAATTATTTGCTATAACTAAATATGAATAGCAGCTTCATTACTGCAATGGTTAGTGTACTTAGGACTTGCAATATGTGCCAAATATTTTCCTTTTCAATATTACAAATTATTTGTTCTGTCCAGTAAAGTCCCTGTAACAAGGGCATGCCCTAGCCCTGTCAATCAAGGGAATGTACGGCATTAAAAAATGCATCATTTGTTCCATGCTTTGGAATCTTGATAAATTACAGTACTGTATATAATCATTTCTCTATAGGTTTTTAGCATCATAGCGCAAGTTGGGTGCTGATAAACCATCATCGCTCCCAAAGCAAACAGGCTATACAGATACTGTTTTTTTTGTTGTTATTACCGTAGTTTAACCAGATCACCGAGCCACATGACGAGACTCTCATAGGGCTGGCCCTAGCCTGAGCTAAGGGTTCAGCGGGAATAGATAAATATCAGTGTGAGGTGGAGCACTAATCAGATTTCAGTGATGAGAGAGGAGGAGGAAAGAAAGCGAATGATAGGGTAAATAGAGAAAGTAGGAGAATCCGTCAACAAATCTATCTATCTATCTATTGCCTGACGGCGTGATCCCCGAAGGGGTGACCACGAACAAACCGCCCCCATGCACCTGTCCCCAGTCAGTCGACGCCCCTCCCCCCAACCAGCACCGCCTTCGTTCATGTACTTCCTCACTCCATCCTTCCACCTCTCATTCGGTCTACCTCTCCCTCTCTGTCCCTCCACCTCACTCTCGTACACCCTCTTAGTCATTCTCTCGCTTTCCATACGTTCCATATGGCCGAACCATCTCAAGTTGTTCCTTTTCACACTTTCCAGCACATCTACCTCCACACCACACCTCCTTCTTACTTCCTCATTAGTCTGTCTATCCCTCCATGTAACTCCGCACGCACTCCTTAAGTAATTAATTTCCACTGCTCTCACTCTTGGTGTCTGAGTCTCTCAACCAACGTCCATGCTTCGCTTCAACAAATTCAACAAATCAGAGTAAGATTTAGGGCCGAAGTAAAGTGTACGGGAGCGGGAATAGAGCGAGCATTCAATAAGGATATGACGAACAGTGAGGGTAGTGTGACAGGATTGACATTCTGGTTGAGGATCATGGGGTGTAGACATCAAGTAGCCGTGTGTTAGTCTGGTATGGCCAATATGTAGACGCGTGAGTAGAACTTCCAGCGCACGGGACGGTTGAAGGGAGGATTGCCATTGGTGAGGAGATTGTTTAATCGAGCGAAGTTTGTTAGTCGGGGATTGTGACCCCCATAACCGATGCCACCGCTGTTGAATGAGACCATGTAAAGACGTCAACCAGTCCTCGACTGGGAGACGGGGATGAGATATTGGTAGATCAACAGCCGATTTCGCCGAGCGATCAGCGTGCTCATTACCTGCGATCCCTACGTGGGCAGGAATCCAGCAGATTTGAACCCAATGATCAGTGTCACGTAGAGTATGCAGTGCGCATTGGCTAAGGGCAACTAGTTTGTGACGTGGATGATAGTGTCCAAGTGCCTCAACCGCACTGCGGGAATCACTGTAAATAACAAAACGACCCGATGGAGATCGTAGGACTATATCAATGGCAGCGTGAAAGGCATAAAGTTCAGCAGTATACACCGAGGCCTGGGGAGGAAGAGAAATCTGGGTACTGTGGTCGGGGGAAATTGCGGCACAATCAACACCAGAATCGGATTTAGAACCGTCAGTATATATGGCAGTGTGTGAACCCTTGCGGCGTATATGTTCTAGAGAGTGATGGCGCAAAATTTCAGTAGAGGGAAGCGATCGTTTACTCAGGTATGACAAATACAGACAGGTACGTGGCATATGCAAAGTCCAAGGGGGGCAGCGGGGGACAAAGCGGGGAAGGCAAAGGGTAAGACTAGTGTTATGGAGCAATTACGCCGCACGAACAGGAAAACTCGGGACATGATTACCAGCAGTAGTGTCAGTGGAGGCAAAGAGAGCCTTGGTAGGCGAGTCGCTGTCAGAAATACGAAGGGCCCTGCGCATGGTCACCAGATCACGATGAAGGAAGAGAGGGGGCTCACCACTATCAGCGAGGATGGAGATGGTAGGTGACGAGCGGAGAGCCCCAGTACAGAGACGAAGGCCCTGATGGTGAATGGAGTCAAGGGTTCGTAAGGTACTTTCTGAGGCACCACCGTAAATAGGGATGCCATAGTCAATAATTAATAGAGAGGACAACAGCCTTGTATAACATCAACATAGTGGAATGTCGGGCACCCCAAGTGGTATGGGAAAGCTTCTTCAGGAGGTTAAGGGCACGTTGACCTCTGGATTTAACATAAGCAACGTGTGCCTTCCAATTTAAATTCGAGTCAAAAACTAAACCCAAGAACTTAGCTTTAGGACATACCTGGAGACGTGTGTTGGACATGGTTAAATGAAGATCGTAACCCTGTAACCATCGTTTGTCTTTATAAAACACACGCCATGGCTTTGGTCTTTTCAGGAGAGAAGCGGAACCCAACAGAGGAGGCCCAAGAATTTACCCGAGCAATTTTTTTTTTTTTTAAAGAGACAATGAACGGAGGAAGGAAAAACACAGATAAAACAAAAAGGTCCATGTGCCTAAAGGCATCCTCCATTCATAAAATGTTTGTAACAACTGGATTTAAACTTTTGTAGATTGTAAGTTTGTGGAAAGCAATTCGAGGGAAGTGAATTCCAAAGAGTAGTAGCTCTGGGGATAAATGAATTCTGATAAGCAGAAGTTCTGCATTGTGGAGGAGAAAGTGTAAATTCATGGACACTCTCAGCTGCCCTAGTTCTACGGGGAAAGATGTGGAGAGGCGGCACAATTGAAGCAAGTTCCTCGGAACAATTGCTGTGAAAATATCTGTAGAATAATGCAAGGGATGCAACGTTTCTTCGTATGGATAATGTAGGAAGGTCCTGTGTGATTGCAGGGTTATTGATTAATCTAATAGCTTTATTTTGAATTTTGTCCAACTGCCTCAATGCAACCACTCCACTTCCACCCCACAGAGGTGAACAGTAATCCATCTGAGAACGCACATGACTTTTATATATTACGGCCAACTGCTCGTCAGTGAAGAATTCTCGAACTCTGTACAGGAGTCCCAGTTTTTTAGAGGCATTCTTAGCAATGCTTCTAACATAATGTGTCTAGCTCAAGTTAGTAGTTAATGTTACACCGAGAATGTGTGGTGATGGGCTGGTCTATCAGAGTGAGAACTGAGCAATCTCTGCCATACCCATAACTTACTCTGACTGTTCCTTTTACTTATATATTTTCTAGAATTCAAGTGACGGCGTCTCTAACGTGGATTGACCTCCCAATCTACCAAGATTGGAAGCCAAAGCGTCACATTTTTTCCTTGCCCCTCAACTTTCTCTTCATAATTGCTGAGGGACACAGGGCCCTGGGTGGGGCTTTGGTTTCCCGGGCATTTCCGCACCCTCCTCAGCTCCCCGCCATGGAGTGGCTTCGGTCACCCAGGCTTTATTGTGGCCGGCGGGGAGGGTTCTGTGGGGGCGCTCAGTTATGGCCTTGGCCTTGCTCGGGGCCTTGGGGCTGTTCGGCCAGGCAGCTTGGGGAAGAAGAAGAAGAAGAAGAAGAAGAAGAAGAAGAAGAAGAAGAAGAAGAAGAAGAAGAACAACAACAACAACAATAACAACAACAACAACAACAACACTGAGAATGTCAATACTAGGGGAAGTGGGAATATTTACATCATTAAAAAATATATGGGAGTCAGTGAGATTCTGTCGGTTAGAAAATTGAATGTACTTGGTTTTCTGTGCATTAAAGGAAACTAGATTCTTTTGTCCCCATCCATCAATTCTAGAAAGGTCCTGGTTCAGAGAAATTGCAGTGTTTATTTTTGAATTTATAAGATCGGGTTGGGTGAAAGAATTGGTAAATGTGAAGGAACTGTGGAGTGTTGAGTCATCTGCGTAGGAATGTATTGGATTATGAGTGGTAGATATGAGATCATTGATATGAATGAGGAACAGAATATGAATGAAAGAGTGAATTGTCTTTATAAAATACACGCCATGGCTTTGGTCTTTTCAGGAGAGAAGCGGAACCCAACAGAGAAGGCCCAGGAATTTACCCGAGCAATGGCAATGTTTATGACTCGTTGGGCATGACGGAGATGTTTGGAGGCATAATAGACGGTGAAGTCGTCTACATATAAACTATGCCGGATGTCAGGAGGTAATCGTCGAATTATGCCATTGGCCGCTACTGCATAGATTTTTTTTTTCTTATTTATTACCGTAGGTTAACCAGGAATCTGAGTGTAAAATGGAGGGAGAGTAAGAAACTGTTCTGGAAAGAAGTAAAAAAAGTTAGGGAAGGTAGCAAGGGAAACAGTAAGGGTGTGAAAGACAAGAATGGGAGAATGCTAGCCGAGAAGCAAGAGAGAGCCGAAAGATGGAGGGAGTACTTCAATGAGTTGCTAAATGTAAGGAATGAAGAGCCAGCAAACATAGCTGGATATGGTATGGGAGGGAGAAGAAGAGAAGTAGTGGAGGAGGAGGTGGGGATCAGGAGGTCAGAAGTGTGGGAAGCCATGAAAAGAGTGAAGGTGGGGAAAGCACCAGGAACAGATGGAGTGTGTGGGGAAATGTTGAGGTATGGTGGTGAGATAGTGATCGAATGGGTATGGATAATGTGCAAACTAGCATGGGAGAAGGGGAGTGCACCCAATGACTGGAAGACTGGCATAATAGTCCCCCTATATAACGGCAAAGGGGAAAGCGGAGTGTGTGGTAACCACAGAGGAATATGCCTTCTAAGCATAGTAGGGAAGGTATACAGTAGGGTAGTGATTGAGAGAGTGAGAACGGAGAAATGGATAGGCGACGAACAGGGAGGTTTTAGGAAGGGAAGAGGATGTGTAGATCAGATTTTTACCCTGAATTGTGTTGTGGAGAAATATCTGGAGAAGAAACAAAAGGTGTATGTTGCCTTTATGGACTTGGAGAAGGCCTATGACATAGTGGATAGAGAAGGTTTGTGGAAAGTACTTAGAATATACGGAGTAGATGGCAAGTTGCTGAAAGCAGTGAAGAGAATGTATGAGGGTGAATGTTGGTTTGAAACAGGGGTGTGTGATGTCCCCGTGGTTGTTTACTGTAAATATGGATGGAGTCATGAAAGAAATACTATCAAGAGCAGTGGATGTTGGTGTATCGCTGAAAAGGGAGGGAATTGAGTGGAAGTTACCTATATTGCTGTTTGCGGATGATACAGTTCTGATGAGTGATAATGAATGGGAGTTGCAGGGTCTGGTAAATGAGTTTGGAACAGTGTGCGAAAAACGGAATTTGAAGGTAAATGCGGGGAAGAGCAAGGTTATGGTCTTCGAAAGGGGTGAAGTCACAGAGTGTGAGGTGAAGCTGAACGGTCAGGCTATGGAGATCGTCAACTCTTTTAAGTATCTGGGCAGTGTGTTGAGTAAAGATGGGACTATGGATGAAGAAGTGCGGAAGAGGGTACAACAGGGGAAGAGGGTTGTAGGAACGCTGAAAGCAGTAACAAGAAATAGGGTGGTCAGTATGGAAGTGAAGAAGTCCTTGCATGACCGTGTGGTAATCCCGACACTGACTTACGGAAGCGAAGCATGTACGTTGGTTGAGAGACTCAGACCAGGAGTGAGAGCAGTGGAAATTAATTACTTAAGAAGGGCGTACGGAGTTACATGGAGGGATAGACAGACTAATGAGGAAGTAAGAAGGAGGTGTGGTGTGGAGGTAGATGTGCTGGAAAGTGTGAAAAGGAACAACTTGAGATGGTTCGGCCATATGGAACGTATGGAAAGCGAGAGAATGACTAAGAGGGTGTACGAGAGCGAGGTGGAGGGATAGAGAGGGAGAGGTAGACCGAAAGAGAGGTGGAAGGATGGGGTGAGGAAGTATATGAACGAAGGCGGTGCTGGTTGGGGGGAGGGGCGTCGACTGACTGGGGACAGAGGTGCATGGGGGCGGTTCGTTCGTGGCCACCCCTTTGGGGATCACGGCGTTAGGCAATAGATAGATAGTTTAACCAGACCACTGAGCCATATGACGAGACACTCATAGGGCTGGCCCTAGCCCGAGCTAAGGGTTCAGCGGGAATAGATAAATATCAGTGTGAGGTGGAGCACTAATCAGATTTTATTGATGAGAGAGGAGGAGGAAAGAAAGCGAATGATGGGGTAAATAGAGAAAGTAGGAGAATCCGTCAAAAAATCAGAGTAAGATTTACGGCCGAAGTAAAGTGTACAGGAGCGGGAATAGAGCGGGCAGTCAATAAGGATATGACGAACAGTAAGGGTAGTGTGACAGGATTGACATTCTGGTTGAGGATCATGGGGTGTAGACATCAAGTAGCCGTGTGTTAGTCTGGTATGGCCAATACATATACGCGTGAGTAGAACTTCCAGCGCATGGGACGGATGAAGGGAGGATTGCCATTGGTGAGGAGATTGTTGAATCGAGCGAAGTTTGTTAGTTGGGGATTGTGACCCCCCATAACCGATGCCACCGCTGTTGAATGACACCATGTAAAGATGTCAACCAGTCCTCGACTGGGAGACGGGGTTGAGATGTTGGTAGTTCAACAGCTGATTTCGCCGAGCGATCAGCGTGCTCGTTACCTGCGATCCCTACGTGGGCCGGAATCCAACAGATTTGAACCCAATGATCAGTGTTATGTAGAGTATGCAGTGCGCATTGGATAAGGGCAACTAGTTTGTGACGTGGATGATAGTGTCCAAGTGCCTCAACCGCACTGCGGGAATCACTGTAAATAACAAAACCCGATGGAGATCATAGGACTATATCAATGGCAGCGTGAATGGTATAAAGTTCAGCAGTATACACCGAAGCCTGGGGAGGAAGAGAAATCTGGGTACTGTGGTCGGGGGAAATTGCGGCACAACCAACACCAGAATCGGATTTAGAACCGTCAGTATATATGGCAGTGTGCGAACCCTTGCGGTGTATATGTTCTAGAGCGTGATGGCGCAAACCTTCAGTAGAGGGAAGCGATCGTTTATTCAGGTATGACAAATACAGACAGGTACGTGGCATATGTAAAGTCCAAGGGGGGCGGCGGGGGACAAAGCGGGGAAGGCAAAGGGCAAGATTAGTGGTATGGCGCAATTGAGCCGCACGAACAGGGAAACTCGGGACATGAATACCAGCAGTAGTGTCAGTGGAGGCAAAGAGAGCCTTGGTAGGCGAGTCGCTGTCAGAAATACGAAGGGCCCTGCGCATGGTCACCAGATCACGATGAAGGAAGAGAGGGGGCTCACCACTATCAGCGAGGATGGAGATGGGAGGCGACGAGCGGAAAGTCCCAGTACAGAGACGAAGGCCCTGATGGTGAATGGAGTCAAGGGTTCGTAAGGTACTTTCGGAGGCACCACCGTAAATAGGGCTGCCATAGTCAATAATAGAGAGGACAACAGCCTTGTATAACATCAACATAGTGGAACATCGGGCACCCTAAGTGGTATGGGAAAGCTTCTTCAGGAGGTTAAGGGCACGTTGACCTCTGGATTTAACATAAGAAACGTGTGCCTTCCAATTTAAATGAGTGAAAAACTAACCCCAAGAACTTAGCTTCAGGACATACCTGGAGACGTGTGTTGGACATGGTTAAATGAAGATCGTAACCCTGTAACCATCGTTTGTCTTTATAAAACACCATGGCCTTGGTCTTTTCAGGAGAGAAGCGGAACCCAACAGAGGAGGCCCAAGAATTTACCCGAGCAATGGCAATGTTTATGACTCGTTGGGCATGACGGAGATGTTTGGAGGCATAATAGACAGCGAAGTCGTCTACATATAAACTATGCCGGACGTCAGGGGGTAATTGTCGAATTATGCCATTGGCCGCTAGTGCATAGAGCGTGCTGCTCAGGATGCAGCCTTGTGAGAGACCACAGTCGAGGGAAAATACATCCGAGAAATTGCCTTCTACACGGACCTGAAAAGTGCGGGCTGACATGAAGTTGAAGAGAAAGGTGGGGAGGCGACCCCTTATACCCGCATCGTGAAGGTTACGAAGGACCAAATGACGCCATGTAGTATCGTAGGCCTTCGAGATGTAAAAAAAACCCAGCAACAGTCACTAGTTTACGAGCAAACCCCTCCTGTATGTACGATTCCAAATGAGCCACAGAGTCTAAGGTGGAGCGATTTGGTTGGGAACCAAATTGGAAAGGCGTCAAGATATTACGGTCGCGTAGGAGCCATAACAAACGGGAATTCACCATCTTCTCCATCGACTTACAGATACAATTAGTAAGGGAAATGGGTCGGTAGTTAGTCGGCAGGCCAGGATCCTTACCAGGTTTAGCAATTGGAACAACTATCGCGTGACGCCAGGAGTCAGGAAAAGTACCAGAAGCCCATAAATGATTGCCGTAACCAGATACGACATGGCAAGTGGGGCAAGCTGTTTTAGCAAATCGAAACCAATACCATCAGGGCCCGGGGCAGATGTTGTGCAAGAGGATAGAGCTGCGTCAAATTCTGCAGTAGTGAATGGTAAGTTATAGACATGAGAGGTATCCGCACTAAAATCCAGAGGTTGGCGTTCAGCAATATCCTTGATCGCACGAAACGCCGCATCCAGGCCATCAACACTGCTGACGTCAGCAAGATGACGACCAAGGATATCGGCAATAACACCGGGATCATGAACGCGACGGCCTCCTACCGACAAAGCGTGCCGTGGTGAGTGGAAGTGGGAACCATTAATTCGCCCAAATTTACGCCAAACCGTATGTATGGAAGTGGTGGAGGAGAAAAAGGAAACATAACCTTGCCAAGACTCAGATTTTGCTTGTTTAACTTCCTTCCGAAACTTCGCTGTTAACCAGTTGTAGCGAGGTTTAAGTGACAGGATGTGAAGAAGTATAGTAACCTGTGGGGCGAGGACGGCCGGGGTGACAGGGCGGATATCCGACAAACGACGATAACGGGAAGTGAGCGTATGAAGTCGGCGACCAATGGCACGTTTCTGACGCACGAAGAGCACGAGAGCGTCGTTCCACCAAGGGACACAGCATTTCATAGGACCGGACCTCAAGGTGGGAATCGATTTGTCTGCCGCAGATTGAACAAAGGCTACAAAGTGATCAGTCAAGGTATTGTGGTCACGGGGTATGAAAGGGGGGATATCCCTAGTGTGAAGGTGGAGTAAGAGTCGTCTAGGACTAGCCAGCCGAACCTGTCCACCACTGTAGGGAAGCACAAACTGACATCTATTGACGAGTAGGTCTTATGTGTGGAGGAGAAATAGATGTGAGTACCTTCCTCGTTAAGACAGCACAATGTATGATTAAGAAGTTGTGCTATGAGGGAACCAGGTCCATCTGCCACAAAGCATGTGGAATCCCAGGCAGGGCTGTGGGCATTTACATCTCCAACAAATAAAAGGGGGGAAGGGAACGTGTCAATGAGAAGCTGAAGGCGGGATAAATCATAGTGAAATGAAGGTTGGTTGTACACATTACAAATAGATAAAAGACCATGGCCAGGGATGAAAAGCCGGACGGCAGAATATTGGAGATAGGTGGTACGGACTGGGAGAACATCATAAGTAAGTTTTGTATGCACATAAATGGCTGAACCAAGTTCGTCACCCGAAGACAACGAACGGCACGCCAAACGGTAATGGAGGATGGAGTCAGGACATTGCCCCACGTGTTGGAGGCAAAGGCACATGGGAGAATAAACAGTAAGGAGACGTTGGACTTCTCCAAGGCCAAGCCGCGTGGAGAGTCCGTTAACGTTCCATTGCAGAATGTACGGTTGAAAAATCACGTTAGAGGTATTTACCTAATTGTAGTTTACAAGAGTTGAGCTAAGCTCGTGTTGTCCCGTCTCTCAGTCTACTTTCATCCAATTTTTTCTTGAAAATATGGATGTTCCTTGCCCCTACCACCTCCTCCTCCAGCCTATTCCATTTGTCAATACATTGTAAGATTGCCGAGGTTAACAGAACTAGCAGTTCTACGAAGCTGTTGGTATTGGCGTATACGAGAACCTGCGGTGGGACGGGACAGAACAGACCCTACTAGCGGGACGGTCGTCACGTCACTTTGAGACCCACGAAAGTGACAAGATTTAGACAAGGAGGCAATAAATGCTTCCTGTGTTGAGGTAGATTTGTCACGTCGGTGTCGTAAATGGTAGGCACAAAGGCAGTCAGAAGCGTGACCACCAGGGGGGGTCAGAGGCATTCAGGGACCGGGTCATGAATTCACGGACGACAATAGACATAGTCGATACAGATACTGTACAAGCATGGCTACCAGGCTCCCTACTACTACGCTCCTTGCCTAGGTTGGGGGGCTTTGGGGCCGGCAACTGGGGCATGATGGGGGAGGGTTTGGGATTTTTCTATTTCCCTCAGCCCTCGAGCTTTTGTCGTCGGTTTGACTAATTTTGCGTAGTTTTTCATTCCTCTCTCTATATTTATCCCCTCCTGTTTTTCTTCTGTCCCATTCGGTTGTTCTCGGGCAGCCTATATCACATGCCTCCCTGGCCTGGCTAGGTTGTAGGCTCCTGACCGGATTTGTCTCTTTGGTCGCTGATGCAGCCGAGCTGGTTTGATTCCCCTCAGTGGTGAATTTTTTTGCATCTCGCTATGATTTGTTTATACAGGAGTCCTGCAATATTTGCGGATTCTATGTTCGCAGATTCATTTATTCGCGGTTGGCTCCTAGAATATATTAAAATATATAGGAATAATTAAAATAAAGGTTAGAAATGGTTTGAATCGGCCGTGCCCGCCAAACCTTTATTTACCGCCCGCCAGCCAGTCCGCTCCCTTCCTCCCCCCTCCCTTTATTATGGTGCAGTAGACCAGAAACTAGAGAAGTAGTTATGACTCTTATTGGAATTGCAAAACTATTGAACAAACTTAAAAGTATATGCTATTTGGTCTCTATATAATCTGTGAATCATTTACGATATGATGGATTTAAAGACAAAACATTTCAACCAACTCATAATCAGCAAAAGTGACACAAATGTCAATTAAAAACATGTTAAAATAATTCCCCATAATTTTGTTTAGACACACTTTCAAGGCGAAAATATAAACCATAAAAAAATATCTATATAAAGCAAATCCCTCGGTTGGCGATCATACCAGCTCAGCGTCTATCTGGTGAGTTGACTCTAAATTGATATTAATTTTTTATCTATGTGCTCGAAGGATATTTTTAAAAATTCCTTTGCATTAGAAATTATTCATAGATTACAAAAAGACCAAATAAGACATAGTTATGTTAAAGGTAGTGGGGCATGCGAAATTAAAATTAATTTATAATGTATTTAAAGATATGTTTATCTCTCCAGTAATCAACCTGACTACTCCTTTGTCAAAACTAATCTTCAATATTAGAGAACAAATCAAAAATAGATATTGAATTGCAACCCCTTGCAACTAGTACTCACGTGAGGATGTGACGTAGGCCCAGGCAAACATTTGGGAAGTAAACATCAGCAAGTATAGCAAAAATGGTGAATAGGTGTGCTGTTTTCGGGTGTAGCAACATCCCTGGACCAAACATAGCACTACACAAGTTTCCAAGTGATCCATACCATTGTAACAAATGGGTGAAGTTTATACAAAGAACCAGTGTGGGAGGCAAAGCCCAAAACAAGTTTCATAGGCAATGGACATTTTCGTGATGAATGCTTTGACAATAAAGTACGGTGGAGTATGGGTATGGCTAGATGCACCCGCTGATTGCCTATACGGCCTGGGGTCTTGTCACGCCCAGTGCCAGGTCCGTATACAGTATATACGGACTCGCCGAAAAAAAATAGTAGCAGCGAAACGACTGCACCTATAGCTTTTATATTTCTACCACATGTACCTTACCCTTCTGGCTTCTTGCTACCACCACCCCAACCCCCTCCCCCAATCCACTCACCGACCATGGGTCGCCGCATCAGGCCATCACAAAGGAAAAAAAGGAAAATATGTGGCGGCGAAACGACTGCACCAATTGGTTCCATATTTGTGTGACAAGTCCCCTACCCTTCTGTCTTCCCCCCACCACAACCCCAACTTCCTCCCACCACCCACTTCCAGCCTATCTGTAGATCATCACATAAAAAAATTAAAATCCGTGGTGGCGAAACTACCTCACCAATCGGCTCCATATTTGTAACAGGAGTCAATTACCCTTCTACCTTCCCCCACCATCCCCCAAACCACCCTCCCACCCATACGTGCTTGCCAATTTCAGGAGTCAGGAGAGTGGATAATATGGGCTAACTTAAGCCTAGCCCAAATTATACAGTCAGCGTCGATGGATATAGGCCTAACCTAGGCTAAAGAAATTTATTGGCTGAAATTCAACTACTAGCAACTAGGCTAACAAAAAAAAAACAGCGAGTGGCGCAAACATTGTTGGGAAGGATATGTAGTGAACAGGCGTACGGATACAGTCATCATGTTTACATAAGTCGATCGCCGAGGTTAAGTTCCCGTCTATTTTTACGGCAATTTTTTCTGTTATTTGCACCATGTTGGCAATGTATATGATGATGACAATAAGTCATGGAGGCGTGAGGGGCGGGCTTTCATTATTGTATCCAAATGCAGTCATAATAGACGGGAACATGATCGCTAGCGTCCGCCGCGGCACCGAGTAGTGTAAACAAGGCGGGCGGTAATCACAGCTGCTTCTCCCTCCTCTCCTGCTGCTGGATCTCGTCCTACAGGTTCATACATATAAGCCTGGACACCACCAATATTCATCACTTGAGGTTCTTCGCCATAATCACGGTTATCACCCTCAGTATTGGCAAACGAATCGGAACTACTGTCACTATCCTCCATTTCCACCTGTCAGAAGAGCTTGTTGTGTTGCTGGGCATACGTCATCAGAGCGCTTAAACTCCGAATCCAGAAAAGTGTCACCCATATCCTATTTTGGCCATTATATAAATAATTAAGCCATTGTTGCAGAAAATATTGCACCAAAAGCTATAGTGCACACTGCCGGTAATGATTGTGGAGGAAAATAATAGCATGCACACCCACCTTTAATGTACAGTATAAGGGAGATAGATAGATACATTAGATAGATAGGGAGTTGCTGGGTCCAAGCGATCGATAAAATGCGAAGATATGAGACCGACTTTAACCCTCCAGCCCCGGGGGCTATAGCTTACGACTGTGCTCCGGTACCGGGTGTTTTGACGATCTTTGGCCTATGTTAACTACTCTGTAAGTCAATGAATATGTCATGTAATGTTGTGAATAAAAAAGAATAATGTTCCACAAACCTTCCTCTGTCGAATGGCGTTGAGTAGAGGTCTCTAGCCCCTCTGGTTGCATAATGGTGAGCGCGGGAAGACGAGTGCTTTTCGGCGGCAAATTCTTCCCGCGTTCGGACGCGTCGCCTCGGCCATGGCTACGACGCACCTAGCCGCTCGCCGCGCCAAAGTATTTATCTCCCTTAGACGATTTTAGTGTTTGATATTGAGAATGTGATGTTTATTTGATATTTTCTAGTTATTTTGAGGCCAATTATATAAAATATGTTTATTAGGGTATCACTGTCACTGATATTGCTAATTTTCACTCGATACCGTACATTTTATTAGTAATTGAGGTAGCTTATTGTTGTATTAGGCACTGATTATTCGTTATCACAGGTGTTTATTATACTTTGGCCATCAAATATTAGGTCTTGTGTCACTTTCACTTTGACAAATATGCTTTAGAGAGTGTCACTGTCACTGATAATGCTCATTTTCACTCGATACCGTACATTTTATTAGTAATTGAGGTAGGTTATTGTTGTATTAGGCACTGATTATTCGTTATCACAGGTGTTTATTATACTTTGGCCATCAAATATTAGGTCTTGTGTCACTTTCACTTTGACAAATATGCTTTAGAGAGTGTCACTGTCACTGATAATGCTCATTTTCACTCGATACCGTACATTTTATTAGTAATTGAGGTAGGTTATTGTTGTATTAGGCACTGATTATTCGTTATCACAGGTGTTTATTATACTTTGGCCATCAAATATTAGGTCTTGTGTCACTTTCACTTTGACAAATATGCTTTAGAGAGTGTCACTGTCACTGATAATGCTCATTTTCACTCGATACCGTACATTTTATTAGTAATTGAGGTAGGTTATTGTTGTATTAGGCACTGATTATTCGTTATCACAGGTGTTTATTATACTTTGGCCATCAAATATTAGGTCTTGTGTCACTTTCACTTAGTTATATGATTTGTAAACGTTTATATACAATTTATTGTGTCTTTTTTCACTGATTTATATATTTCTATAGGTTCTAATCATATGAATGTCACTTGGTATATACATATGTGTCACTTTCACATTATTATGGTGTAATTGTATTTGTATCAATGTTCTCATAATACATGACTTTTGTATTACAATACATTGGTTTTCTTCCACTTTTTGCCTATATATAATTATAGTGTACATATTGTCATTTTATTTGGCAATTTCAGTATGATTATTAGAACTCCAGCTTGGAGTGGTAATCAAAGAAGCAATCTACAGCACAGAGTGCCACCTTGCACTCCACACACTCCAGGGTTGACTTTTTACCTGACCTCGGCTTCACCCTGCTGTTGTAGCAGACATGGCACCGCTTCTGCTGTGTTCTTCCGGATTCATTCTGAGGCAGGGAACCAAGCCTGTGCCTAGTCAAGTATTGAGCAGACTGCAAGCGGTCAATAACGGCGGGCCCAGGATGTGCCACTGCCCTCTGTGGCATAGCATACTTCTCCAGGAGCTCCGTCAACACCTGCTTTTGGAACCTCCGCAGGCTATTGAACTTCATGGGTGTGTTCACATTCCGAAGCTTGTATATGTTGTAGGCATTCAGAACTGACATGTCCACCATATGCAGAAAGAACTTTTTGTACCATCTGCACGAGGTACGCAGGCAGTCAATGAAGCCTATCTGCATGTCGGACTTGTCCACCAGCCTCATGTTGATGTTGTAGTCCAGGACAGCATCGGGCTTGGTCACCCTGGCCTGGGTGCGGCGATCCACCTTGCCAGTCTCCACCATTTCCCCCTTGTGGATGGTGGTCAGGAGGTTGACCTTCCGCTGGTCGTGCCAGTGGATAGCCAGAATGGGCCCCGACTTCTTCTTGAACACATCACCTTTTTTGGTCTTTGGAGGGAAAGGTGGCATGCCCTTCCTTTTCCCTCGTACTGTGCCTACAGTCCCCGTCTTGCGCTCATGCAGGTACTGTGAGAGAGTGGGGGACGTGTAATAATTGTCCGTGTAGAGGACGTGATTCTTATGAAAGTAGCGGTCCATCATGGCTTGCACCACTGCTCCGCCAAAGCCAATGAGGGGGTCCACAAGCAAGTCCCCTTCCTTCCCGCTGTAGACCAGGAAGTCCAGGACATAGCCAGTTTGGCAGTCGCACAGCACAAAGAATTTTATGCCAAAGCGATGTCTTTTTGAGGGGATGTACTGCCGGAAGCTGAGTTTTCCCCGGAACAGCACAAGAGACTCGTCAATGACGACCTTGCGGAAGGGCTTGAAGTAGGAGGTGAAGCGTTCTCGCATCATCTCATACAACGTCCTAATCTTCCACAGCTTGTCTGGGAGGTGGACGTCAAGGTTGGTGACAAGATGGAGCGCTGCGAGGATATCAAGGTACCGGTCGCGAGACATATATTTCCCGAAGGCAGGGGTGGATATCAGATCATTGGTGATCCAATAGTCAGGCAACCTATGCTTCTTGACACGAGGCATTAGCATGGTGAGTGCCAGGAACACCATGAACTCTTTATGAGTCACTGGGGTCCACTGCCTCATGTGGCCCTTGGTCACCTTTCCCAAAAAGTGGACCTGGAATTGGTGCTGCTTATTTGTCTCTTTGACAACATAGCCTACCACCTCCTCATCAAAGAAGGCCTCAAACAGTTCGTGTGGTGGAGCATTGGGGCCTGCAGGAAAATTGGGGGTAACGCCTGAACCCTCCAGTACCTCATCAAAAGCTGGCACATCAGGGTTGTATGCATCCTCATCAACTACGTCTTGCCACTGAAAAACGTAGAATGGGTCTTGTCTACGCTGACGAGGAGCTCCAGCTGGTGGCCCAGCACGCCCACGGCCAACTCGGGAGGCGCGCGCCCTAGGGCGGCGAGGGCGGCGGCCAGGGCGGTGGGCAGCACGACGGGCAGCACGACGCCGGGTCAAGCGGATGGGTCGAGGGTCGTCGATGTCCATATAGTCATCGTCAGAGTGGTCATCTTGCCCTGACGGTGGACCTATGTAATCATGGCCAGAGTCTTGAGAGAGGTGCCCTTCATCATCAGTGGCCCCCACATAATCTGGCGGGGAACCAGTGATGCGTGGGCGGCGTGCGGGTGGGCGAGGTGGGGAAGGAGTGGCAGGTGAGGCTGTGTCCCCCCGAGGTCCCGGGCTCCTTGGCCTGCGACGAGTGACAGAAAGCAATGTTTCACTGTCACTAGGGCCAGGTATTGGTGATGCGAGCTCAAAGACTTCTTCAGGAAGACATGTTGAAGGCGGGAGAGGTGGGGAGGACCGTGGGGAAAGTTGCGGGGACGTATGGCTGGGGCCGGCCGGGGTGGACGCCGCGGGAGCCTCGAACAAAACTCTCTTACTTTTCTTAATTTTCTTGGTATATTTCCTACCTTTCCCCTTTTCGGCAGCAGTATGTCTCCTGTCGGGGGACCTAGGAGGCAAATAGGCCGAAAGTGTGGGGTCCTCAACCCTTGGCAATGGTGGGGGTGGTGGGGAAGAATGCGGGGCATCCGGGTCATCTTGGGTGGCGTGGGTAGATAAGGGAGACAATGGCGGACGAGAAGGGTCACCACGCTGACCCTCACTCACAGCCTCATCCTCACCAAGTAGTTTTGCTTGTTCCCTAGCTGCCGCGGCCGCCTTCTCAAGTATTTTCTGCTTATACAAATGTAGCTTGAAAGGCGATTTACCTGGGGAAGGGCTTGGCGTCGTGTCACTTAAGCGAAATTTGGTGAGTGACCTTGAACTCTCCCACTCGCTCACTCTCTCAAGTTCACTGTCTTTAGGTAAACCAGCTTCCTCAACAACTGGTACATCACCTTCATCACTCTCATCACTGTCATGTTCTCTCGCAAATCCCAGGAATTGCTCTTCTTTATCACTCTCATGGCCATAATCACTCGACTTATAATTACTGGAGTCGTCACTGACTTCATCATCAACATTATGCTTGGCATCAGCTCGCTCATAAAGTCTCAATGTCGTCTCAATACCTCCGGGAGATAACACATTTAGGCGATGGCGTCGGGGTAAGGCGCGACGAACAAGCAAGGGCGTCGTAGGAAGCACGGTATCGGACACAGCGGAATCACTATTTGGCGTACTGTCCATGATGGCGTCGGGGTAGATACTGTTGCTGTGGCGGAGTTTACGCCTGGTGGCGCCACCTACCGTCCCACGATACCGAAAATGTACGCGCGGCATTCGAAAGCACGCATGCAAGCAATGGGCGTTCAAGAGCCCTTCCGGGTTGCGCGGGCCGAGGTTGTTATGGGCGTTCAAGAGCCCATCCGGGTTGGAGGGGTTAAGTTTCTGAAAAGACAATGGAGGAATTTTTATTGACTTTTTTTGTTTGTATTATTTGTGTGCTGGAAGGATATTATTTTCAAATTCCATTGCATTAGAAATGATACATAGATTAAAAAAATAAATAATAAGATATAGCTATGTTAATATATAAGGGAGATGGATAGACAAAATAGGTAGATAGATAGATAGCCTAGGGAGTGAATTCTCCCTACCAATAAATGCCTACAGTGGCCGATAGAGGCGCTGATCGCAATGTTTACCGCGGTGTATTGTGGGAAATTGGCGACATCGCGGACCTATCCACCCTCTCTCTCCTTCAACAATTTAGTATAAGCAGTTATAGTCTATTTTTTTCCAGCTGATGGTAAATTGAATCCTTTAGCATCAGATTTCATGATTCTTACTGGACAAATCTGATACTGCTATGCCTGTGCGTCATATTATTGCCAAGTTTTCATAATTAGCAACCTATTTCGCCACAAAATCATGATAATAAAGTAGTAAACAGAATGGAGAGATGGCGATTTAGTATCAGCTGGAAAAAAATGGAGTATAGTCAGTTTGTAGCTGATACATACTTTGGTCTACCACTACCACTTTATCTACCACTACCACTTTATCCACCACTACCACTACCACTTTATCCATCACTACCACTTTATCCACCACTACCACTTTATCTACCACTACCACTTTATCCACCACTACCACTTTATCCACCACTACAACTGTATCCACCACTACCACTCTATCTAACACTTCCACTTTATCTACCACTACCACTGTATCTACCACTACCACTTTATCCACCACTACCACTTTATCCACCACTACCACTTTATCTAACATTACCACTTTATCTACTAATACCACTTTATCTAATACTACCACTTTATCTACTAATACCACTGTATCTACCACTACCACTTTATCCACCACTACGACTTTATCTAACACTACGACTTTATCTAACACTAGGAGGGGTACCCGGCATTCCCCGGGTAATCACCATAATCACCATCAATACTACCACCACTACTACTACCATAATCACCATCATCAATCACTACTACCACTACTACTACCATAATCACCATCATCAATCACTACTACCACAATCATCACAATACTACTACTACCATAATCACCGGCCTCGACCTCCCTGTGCCTCATTAAACGGCGACCTCGATTTCGGCCGCTAAATGACCTCCGATTTTGGATCTGACCTCATCCGTACCCCCATTTTGGGGAGCTGCGAACAACTTTCGTTCCATACACCTTTTCGATCGGAGGCCTCCTCCTGCCCCAAACGGCCATTTTTCCGATTTCGCCCCCATTTTCTCCGTCCCTTTCACCCTGGGGAATTCTATTTTTTCACTAAAACCTGCCTAGGGACCCCCTTACTATGCATACCAAGTATGAACACTCTAGCTTAAAAAATGTGGCCATGCATAAAGAACAGACAGACACACAGACAGACAATCAAAAATATTATATAGACTACCACTTTATCCAATACAACTTTATCCACCACAAACATTTTATCTAACACTACCACTTTATCTACCACTACCACTGTATCTACCACTACCAGTTTATCCACTATCAGTTTATTTATTATATTTTATATAAAATATAAACATGTAGAATCACAAAAAATCAAGATAAACTGCATATATCCTAAGTGTTGGGAATTGTTGATGTCGACAGTCGTAGCTCTGGCATTAGTTCGGAAGCGTCCACCAGAGGTCTCAGGTGAATTCTTGGTAGGGTCAATTGGGGAACCCATAATGAGTATTTGCGGATTTCGATATTCGCGGAATTTTCGGGAACGTAACCCCCGCGAATATTCAGGGATCCCTGTACCTTAGTCCTGATCTCTCATTCTTCGCCCTTGATCACTTCTTGGTTGGTGCTGCAGTGTAGCAGTTCTAGAAGAGCTCTGCTGTGGAACTAATGTGGTCCGGTTGAACTGATGAAATGGCGAGAAATGTCTGCGTGTCTTCACCTTCCTGAAATTGTTCACCTCCTGCCCTTCCCTATCTACAGTATCTTGACTTGATTACTGTAGTTGTCCATCTTGCTCTAATCCTTCGGGCCAGCCCTATGAGAGTTCTTTTGTGGAACTCAGTGGTCTGCTTAAACTAATATTATATATCAAAAAAAGAAAAAAAAGAAAGGCTACCAATACTACAAAATCATATGCTTACCTTTACAAGCCAGGAGTTCTTTGAGCAATGTGCGCAGTGGTGTGCAATGAGAGTACTCTGAAGGTAGACAACGGGCGATGAAGAGTTCTGCCACTAGTCGCAAAAAATTTCGCTCTCGCTCTGGAGAACTCAGCTGAGGCACAACATGGAACACTCCTCGCTCACCTCGCGCTTCACTGTAATCACACCATTGTATATTACTGTACCATTGAATTCTAGCACATAACTATATATTGTACATAAAAAATATATGCCCTTTCTACAAAATATATACTTTAATGATTTGCTTGTGGAATAAAGATTATACCATCTTTTTAATAGTTTCTACATTGCTGGTGTCTCAAAGTTAAAAAATCTGTGAAAATTCAGCACCGATACAATGTAAATTTGGGGGCAAATTTTCATGTCTTTATTATATATGGGCAATAGGCACCACTTTTACATCAATGATGCAGTTTTTAACGCCATGCACTCTCTTCATTGACAGGGCTAGGGTGTGCCCTTGATAAAGGGATTTTTTTTGTTTTCTTTGTGAATGAGGGAGACAAAAGGCATAACTGCCTGCAGCGAGTGCCTCCCCCAGATTTCAAAGAGTGACAGGGCCGAAATCAAGGGACGTTCGAGCTATAATGCTTGGACACACAGAGTTTGAAGCAATTTAAGTCATAGGAAGAGGGAAAGACTGATTCTGGGAGAGAGTTCCAGAACTCAGCAGTTGAATAGAAGAAAGTCTGAGAATAGCATTTCACTCTTGGGTTGGAGAGTTGCACAGAGTAGGGGTGGGACTGTGTACACGTTTGCCACAAATTGCTAGACCTGAGCATCCAAACACTTGACGTCTACCAGTGGCACGGGGTGGGACAGAACTGCAAACCCTTTGATCAGCAGTCAGACGTGCTATTGACCATGCCACGGCCCATGGCATGATTATACTCCGATATACTTGAAGACCTGATATAATATTATGAATAAGTAAACAAAATATTGTGTAATGTATAATATCCAACATAAAGGTAGAATAAGATATAATAGTGTATATATTTACCCAGCGACCTGAGCCAGTCTGATACGTTCCAGATGTTGTGTGAGACAGGTGACGATCCCACCCGTTATGAAGCGCACCTGGTCCATACAGCCAAGGCGCTCATTGATGCTCCCGATGCTATGCCACAACACACCCCTGTAACACACACCCACAATTAAATATTATATGTCTTGTGGCCTTTGTTATATAATACTACATAACACACATACTAAATTATTGTACAGTCAACCCTCGATTTACTAACATTCTCACAACAAAATTTTGGCTTAACAAACCTTTTACCGAAGGCTAGCCTAGCCTCAAACTCTCTAGACACCCAAACAATTCTACTCATGGTAAGGACCTTGGGGCTGCTCGGCCAGACAGCCTGAGGAACAGCAACAACAACAACAACTCATGGTAAGGACACTCTTTAAATGTTATTAACCCATCTCACTCAGATGGCCGCCTGAGCTCCTGGAGCTATTACAGGGCTATAAAACCACTTAAAATAACACTAGAGAGAGCTCAGTTGTCATGATGGGCGATCCGCGGCACACGCAACAAAAGTTAGTCGGTGACTTGTACTCGAGTTGGGGCTTCAAGCAATCGATCAATGATTTTCTGCAGCAGGAATCGATGCATGAAAGCAATGGACAGTGTAGTAAGAATGGTTACAATGGTGTACAGTATCAATAATCAATATAACCAATAATATTCCATATACAGTATATATATATCGGTGGTGCAGTCAGCTTCTGTAGCAGTTACGGTGATTTCTTGTTACTGCCTTATTGTAGCACGGTTAAGGCTGGTGTGGTGCGATTTCGCCAGGTGCAAGTGCTTCAGGGAGGACTTTATTGAGTTTTGCTGAGACGCTGTTAGCACTATACCAAGTTACCAACATCAGCCACAGTGATAACATGATGGGGCGTTGTTGTGGCAAGACTTTTTTGTACTGTGCTGCAGTAAAGACTAGCCACTGTGTTATGATTGCTGTGCACTGTGTGCAGTGCTGTGTTTGTACCATGGAAGCCACATTCACTGTGGATGGTTGTGTTCTTTAAACATGTTTTTTTTTTTTTTTTTTTAAAAGAGACAATGAACGGAGGAAGGAAATACACAGATAAAACAAAAAGGTCCATGTGCCTAAAGGCATCCTCCATTCATAAAATGTTTGTAACAACTGGATTTAAACATTTGTAGATTGTAAGTTTGTGGAAAGCAATTCGAGGGAAGTGAATTCCAAGGATACAAGGATAACAGTGGGGATAAATGAATTCTGATAAGCAGAAGTTCTGCATTGTGGAGGAGAAAGTGTAAATTCATGGGCACTCTCAGCTGCCCTAGTTCTACGGGGAAAGATGTGGAGAGGCGGCACAATTGAAGCAAGTTCCTCGGAACAATTGCTGTGAAAATATCTGTAGAATAATGCAAGGGATGCAACGTTTCTTCGTATGGATAATGTAGGAAGGTCCTGTGTGATTGCAGGGTTATTGATTAATCTAATAGCTATATTTTGAATTTTGTCCAACTGCCTCAATGCAACCACTCCACTTCCACCCCACAGAGGTGAACAGTAATCCATCTGAGAACGCACATGACTTTTATATATATGTATGTATGTATGTATGTACAGTATGTATGTATGTATGTATGTATGTATGTATGTATGTATGTATGTATGTATGTATGTATGTATGTATATAGTGGATGGATTAGCCGAACACCACTGTCGAAAAATAGTGCTAACAAGATACACAGAGGGCCTCGGAGTCGGACGGATACTAAATTGAGTGGTCGATCCTGGAAGTCCTTCACTAAACTGGCTCGGGTTGTCCCTCTCACAGGGAATAGCTCCGCTTGTGGGCATTCTGTGTATGGCCACCCTCGTAAGGGGAGTAAGGCGTCCGGCAATAGATAGATAGATAGACAGACAGACAGACAGACAGACAGACAGACAGACAGACAGACAGACAGACAGACAGACAGACAGACAGACAGACAGACAGACAGATAGATAGATAGATAGATAGATAGATAGATAGATAGATAGATAGATAGATAGATAGATAGATAGATAGATAGATAGATATATATATGTATAAAAATATATAACCTTGCTTAGGCTATATATTTGCGGAGATGTGAGTACCTATCCGAAAATTACAAAAATATCCTAAAACTCCCGATATTCCCCAAAACGCGGCAAAACTTAACCTAGTATTTCCACCATCAAAAGTGAACCACTTGGTATAGAGAGTTGTTGTTATTGTTGTCGTTCCCTAGGCTGCCTGGCCGAACAGCTCCAAGTCACTAAGGAAGGCCATGGCCACAGTCGGGCTTTCCCACAGGGCTTTCAAGGAGTGTAGATTACAGTATGTTGTTGGTGTAAGTGATTGTGTGGAATGCAGACTTCTATTATGTGTTTAATAGTATGGGGTGCTATGTTGCATCCTGGGCAGGTGTCGACAACAGAGTTATCCAGTCACTTCTGATAGCTCAGAAGAGCTTTATGGTGCCCACATCTAAGCCTGGCCAGGTGGACTCTGTCATCGAGAGGAAGGGAGGATTCAGAAGGATGGATTTCGGGAGGTTGTGCCTGCAGCTGCGCGTTGTCTTCGAGTGATTGGATGGAACGGCAAGAGATATGAGTATGGATGTGCTTCTGGAAGCTGGTTTGGGGTGGGCATGGAGGGAGAGATGACAGTATTTGTGTGTTGTATCATGTGCTGGGTGTTGTTTTGATATTCCTTGGTGTCTGTGGGTGTGCTGCCATGTAGTGTAGAGTTTTAGTCTTCACCAATCGCAAGATAGCAGTGAGTGATGTCTCCTGATATATACTGTATATATATATATACAGTATATATATATACATATATATATATATATATATATATATATATATATACAGTATATATATATACAGTTTTTTTTTTTTTTTTTTTTTTTTTATATAAAATTTCAGCTCATTCAAGTATTTGGGCAGTGTGTTGAGTAAAGATGGGAGTATGGATGAAGAAGTGTGGGAGAGGTTGCAACTGGGGAAGAGAGTTGTATATATATATATATATATATATATATATATATATATATATATATATATATATAAATATATATATTTTTTTTTTTTTTTTTTTCTTTTTTTTGTATATATATATATATATATATATATAATTTCAGCTCATTCAAGTATTTGGGCAGTGTGTTGAGTAAAGATGGGAGTATGGATGAAGAAGTGTGGGAGAGGTTGCAACTGGGGAAGAGAGTTGTAGGAATGCTGAAAGCCAACAAGAAATTGGGTGGTCAGCATGGACGTTGCTGAAGAGACTCAAACCAAGAGTGAGAGGGGTGGAATTGAGTTACCGTACTTGAGAAGTGCATGTTGAGTTATATGGGGGTATAGACAATCGAATGAGGAAGTACGAGAGAGGAGTGGTGTGGATGTAGATGTGCTGGAAAGTGTGAAAAGGAACACCTTGAGATGGTTCGGTTATGTGGAACGTATGGGAAGCAAGTGTGCGTCTTGTTTTCCGAAGGTGGTTGTGGAAACGGAAAGGATAATCTGCAACTGCAATATAGAAGTTTTGTGGGAATCCAGCACCACTTTGGCACTTCCAGAAATCATATGTGATTGTTGGAACTTAGAGGTAATACACTGTTTCCAACTAAAGAGCCTTATATCCTTACTGGCATCCTAGCCTATATTGTCAAAACACCTTGACATGATGTTGGAAAGTGTAACTGGGCAACTGGCCAAATACACTTTGTTTAGCCTACTCTTAGTGAATTTCAATATACAGTAAAGCTAAAAATATAATCCTTACATACCGATAGTTCAATTCTAAGGCAAGAGTTCACCCCTTAAATTAACCAGATGAGGAACACTCATGTAAGCAAAAAATATATTTTAATACACACCAATAATATTTATTAAAAGATATAGCTAGATATTTGAGTGCATGCATGTCAGCCATGCATTTGTGTTTGAGCTAAGTTCACACAAGGTGACTGAATTAAAGAGTGGAATAATAAACTACAACAAAACAGTTATGTGGGAGCCCCTGGCTATAGCATTATCTTGCCACATCTACATAGTTGACACATGGATAGAAGTAGCCCTCTGTGGATCCACTGTTAATAGGTAGTACAGTATGCCCTTACTTAACCTATATGGTTATCTCCCAGTATAAATAAACAGTTACCAGGTTACAATACTGCAAACAGCACGTGTTTGTCACTTTTAAGTAAATGGTGAGTGCCCCTACCTATCACTTTTCTACCATAAATAACTGAAACACATGACCAAAATGTGGTTAATGATGTAACCTGAGAGTGTGGATGCTGGGCGTGGTTTCAGTGACCAAGTCAGAATACCATGGTGTAACATTGTTCACAATGAATCCATCAATCAACTCGTTGATGGCAGCGTCAATCTTTCGGCTGATGATCACTCCATGTCGTCCAGGTGGTGAGCCTTCTATACACCGCACACTCTGTCAAAATAAAAAAAAAAATAAAAAAGTACAGTATAGTGTGATGAAAGCATGTACTTTACAATAATAATCAGTATTAATATTCAGTAATAACGGCTGAGCTTGCGAGTTAGAGTTCAGTGCTTTAGCCACAAGACTTTGGCACAACGATTATACAAAAATACTGGTTTGACAACCCGAAGGGAAGAGAGGAAAACCTAATATTTACTAGTGAATACATAGTCCATGACATATTGCCTACATTATTATATGGCCCCGCTGGCCAATAGCCTAACGAGTATAACTGGTCACACCTGTCAGCAAAAATAACCATCATCTTAGGTCTATCTATCTATCTATCTATTCCCGGACGGCGTGATTCCCGAAGGGTTGGCCACGAACGAAACGCCCCCATGCACCTCTGTCCCCAGTCAGTCGACGCCCCTCCTCCCATCCAGCACCGCCTTCGCTCATATACTTCGTAACTCCATCCTTCCATCTCTCACTTAGTCTACCTCTCCCTCTCTGTCCTTCCACCTCACTCTCGTACACTCTTAGTAATTCTCTCGCTTCCCACACGTTCCACATGCCCGAACCATCTCAAGGTGTTCTTTCTCACACTTTCCAGCATATCTACATCCACACCAAACCTCTCTCATACTTCCTCATTCGTCTATCTATCCCTCCATGTAACTCCGCACGCACTTCTCAAGTAACTAATTTCCACCTCTCTCACTCTTGGTTTGTGTCTCTCCAACAACTTCCATGCTTCACTCCAGTATGTCAATTTCGGGATTACCACACTATTTCTTTCGCTCTCTCATTCTCATTCACTCCAGCACACACGCCTATTCCACATTCCTATTCTTTCACACATGTGCCCTTCTATTTGGTCTCAGTCATGCCGCATACATCCAGTCTGGCATTCGCTAGTGCTCCCAGAACCTCTCTCTCTTTTGTGCTATCATTCACGCCTCTCACATTCAAAGTCGCAATCCGAAAGCAGTCCTTGGCCAGCCGGTGGTCGTCAACAGTAGGTCCGTCCGTCTCCATGCTATTACAGTAGGCTATATAGTTTCTCGTTGATGTATGTTTTCCTGGGTGGAGGGTCGCAAGCCCAACCCACTCAACCTCTTTAGTTGCCTCTTACGACATGCAGGATACACGTGGCGCATATTCTATTCCCTTACTGTACCCCCAGGGGGTAAATTTAATAGCATTACCTAAGATGATGGTTAATTTTGCTGACTGGTTTAACCAGGTATACTCGCTTGGCAATGGGCCAGTGGGGCCATATATTAATAAAGGCAATATGTCATGGTTTCATAGATGTAGTAGCCAATACTAAATATATGAATTTTGGCATATTTTGGATATTACATTTGCTTTTGACTGATTCCATGCAACTTCAATTGATTTTAAAGACTATTGGGAGTCAGATTACAAGTAAATTATATGTGTACTGTACATACTGTGACTGTAGCCTGCATTGCCGGGACCTCTGGGGGGACCTTGACAGTGACTTGGTGTTTGGCGGACAACATAACGTAGGCAGTGATGGTGAGAGTGGCTCCCAGTACCATGGCTGACAGTCCCCCTACTACCAGGGAGAGGGGGAGCACCACACCACCCAGGCCACCACCTTCCCCTCCCCATCCCCACACCATGCCCACACACCATGCCACTACTACCCCCACCACACCACCACCTACCACCATCCAAGTCTGTAATGAAAACCAGCATCAGTGGCAGCCAAACAAAGACTGGTGAGGGGAGCTAAGGGCTTTGCCAAATTGACCCCCTTATCCCCCATGACTTATTGTCATCATTATATAGCCTATAGGCCTATTACCAGTCGATGAAATCGATGAAGTCGGGACTCGGGGGCAACACCTTTGTTACGATGCCCCCTATGTACTTCTCTTTCTTGGTATGTTTTCACTGTTTGGTCTTCAATATTGGTCTTCTTGTAGGTTGTCTTCTAACATGGGAACTTCGGTGCTTGCTCCTCTATGTCTTCTTACTTGATTGTTTTCAGCTTGGTCTTCTTTCTTCTCTAAATATCAAACTGATTTTGGTTATATAGGCTAGCCTATAAGGCATATGAGCTGTATTAACCTGTCGCTCTGTCACGGTGTCACTCTAGCACCTCACACCGGGTATATCCTAGTGTTTACTATACCCCTTTGAAAGGACAAATGCATGATTAGCCTTACCTAACCTACGCTAGCATTATGGGTGGGGGCTGCTGCCCCCACCCCCCCGCTGTTTGACATCAATTCACGTGTTTACACGACATACGCCTGGTAACACAACTCATTCCCAATTTTTTTTAGCAATTTAGCCGGTATATATTAAGCAAACCAGCCACCAATTTTCATGACAATTTTGAAATGCATGTTGGAATCCCTATAAACTGTACTTCATTTTTATGGAAGTTTGATAATTTGGAAAAATCGATTAAGGGGGAAAATTAACATTGAAAATGATGTGTAAAAAGTCTCCCATAAACGGCGGCCCGCTATGTTATTGTAATTTGCGGCCTAATTTCGTCTGTTAATTAACTTTCTCCTTAATTGGACCCCCTATGAAGTAAAACAGATTATGATAACATAAGTGACGGGTGTTTAGAGGGGGCAGAGCTCCCCCTTCAACATATTACGTGTCCCACAGTAACTTCTATTATATAAACAACCCAAGAATTTTCACAGATTTTTAAAATTTCATTTAGGATGTAATATAACCTATAGGCTACTCCATGTTAAAATAAGTGTCAACCCTCGAAAAATTATATTAAGGGAGATACAGAACCTAGAACCTGTAACCTGTAACGATATTTGTCCAGGGTTAGGTTAGGTTAAAATCCGAGCCAACTTTTGCCAAAACATGGCTTGGGTTTTTTCATTTTGGGGTTTTCTCAAGTTGAAAAACAACAAAACCCGAGCCAACTTTCATCATAAAAGCCATTAGGCCTATATCGCCTTTTTATGTCTTTAACCCCACATTGTCCCTGATCTCCATAGCCCTCCCCACTATCGGGCGCTGTGTCTTAAGATCGTTGGATAAAGGGGAAAAAGATTTTTGCGGAGTTTGAAACTAATTTTATTACAGTTTCTTACAGTAGATCCTCTGGAAAAAGGCAAACTATGCCTGTGTATCCAGCTCAGTACCAGTACTTGCACTGCTGCGGTCGTTCACGGTGTTGGCGGCGGCGGTAGCAGACGCAACATTTTTACTATTCTGTATTTTTGTTTTATAATCAAACTTCAAATCTTGTCTTCCCCATGCTTTATGAAGATTACTTTCAAACTCCCTTATTGATTCGGAATCGACTACATACTGGGGCAGTGCGTTCCACTCATTTACCACTCTATCACAAAATGAGTTCTTCGCCTTCTCAAGCCTATTTCTTTCTTTGTAAATTTTCTTAGAGTGTCCTCTCGTTCTTGTTCCCTCCCGCATCAAGAAGATACCTTCACACACATCCTCATCGTACTTTCCTGACACTATCTTAAAAGTCTCTATCATATCCCCTCTCTTTCTCCTATATGCCAGTGTCGGAAGTCCCAGTGTCCTCAACCTCTGCTCATAGCCCGCGTTCTTCAACGTTGGTACCAGCTTGCTCTTCTCTGCACTTTCTCCACTGCTTCTATATCCTTTACCATATATGGAGCCCACACCTGGTTTGCATATTCCAGGTGTGGCCTAACCAGCGCTGTATATAGATTCCTGAAGATTTCTTCGTCAAGTGACACAAATGTCCTCCTTATCAGCCCTACAATTCTATTGGCTTTGTTTATCTTTTCCGCTAAATGTTCTGAGAAATTTAACTTATTATCTATCACTACTCCTATATCCTTTTCTGCACTCACTTCCTCCATCGCTTCATACATACTGTATCCTACCTTGTCTATCTTGCTGGTCCCAATCCGCATGTACTTGCATTTTTTTGGATGAAAAGGCATTAACCAATGCTCAGACCATCCCTTCATGCCCTCCACATCTCCTTGAAGCAAACCCATATCTTCCTTACTCCTCACTCTTCTATACAGTTTAGTGTCATCCGCATACAGGTATACCTCACTTCCATTAGTTATAACTTCAGGCAAGTCGTTGATAAATATAACAAACAGCAGTGGTCCCAACACAGATCCCTGAGGTACCCCACTTGTAATTTCCCTCCACCCCGAGCCTATTCCATTCACCAATACCCTCTGTCTCCGATCTTTCAGGAAGGCTTCTATCCATTTCACACATTTCTCCCCTATATTATAGCTTCTAACTTTCTCTATTAACCTTTTATGTGGGACCTTATCGAAGGCCTTCATAAAATCGCAATATACCACGTCTATTACATCACCATCTTCTAGAATTTGCATCCAATCATCTACCACCTTAATTAGCTGTAGTACCGTCGACCTCCCCGGCAAGAATCCGAACTGTCTCCCACTGAAAAGTTGGTTTGACTTCATATGATCCATTATTCCTTCTCTAATTACCGTTTCCATTAGTTTACACACAACACTTGTCAAACTGACTGGTCTATAATTCCCTGGGTCATTTCTCTTTCCCTTCTTAAATATAGCTGTAATGTCAATCACTATACCTGTATATTGATGCAAATAAACTAGCCTAAAACTAAACCAAAAAATAATGAAAATAATTGGTGGGTGGTTTCCTTAATATTTTCCATTTAGCCTAATTACGGACAAACTGGATTTTAGGTCACGTATGGGATATAATGTTCTAAATGTGTACTATAGCTTTGTCATAGAGTATTAGTCACCACAATATATGTCTTTACCGCTGCATATTAAATTTTGTTTCCTTAGACTTTGTGGGTTAAATAAGGGTGGAAGGAAAAATGGCGGTCATCTTGGATCAGCTGAGGTAATATTTTTCACTTTTTTACCGTATTTTTATTATTTTTTCATATTCTATATCAATGCTAACCCTGCGGGGGTCTGGGGGCAGCAGCCCCCAGGTTAGGTTAGGTTGTTAGGTTAGGGTAGGCTAATGACAAAATATGGTTTTAGGGGGCATGTTTCAATATTGCAAAATAATGGGTAAATATGAATTTGCAGAAGGAAAAACGGTAAGATTAGGAGTAGTGGGCGTACCACTACCAACATACAAACCAAACAACCTAACCTAACCTAGTATTCATGTAGTACTAGGTTAGGTTAGGTTAGGTTAATGTTTTATAGATGATTTATGCTGTACTGTATGTCGGTAGTGGTACGCCCACTACTCCTAATCTTACCGGAAAAACACCTTCAAACACACTAATCAATGAAGGAACTGATGAGAAAAAGGATTATAGGCTAATACAAAAAAACACATACGTGACCTAAAATGCAATTTGACCCTAGGCCTAATTACATTGCCTAAACTTTATACAGTATTGACTGCAAATAACATCAGTCATACTGTATTAGGCTAGGCAGCCTAGGCTAGACCCCCCTTACAAAGCGGACAGTACGCCCGCTAACACAACTCATACCCACATTTGGCCTAAATGGGCCTATTGACCAACAGTAATAGCCTAGGGGAAAATATCAAGGAAACCAACCAACTTTTATTTCGTGAATTTTGTTTTGGTTTTAGGCTAGGCTAGCTAGTTTTCATCATTATACAGTGGTTGTCATTAATTAGAATCTCCGGAAAAAATGTTTTCCCCATTATCCAACAATCTTGAGATACGGACCCCGATAGTGGGGAGGGCTATGAAGTACAGGGAAATTGAGGGGTAAAAGACAAAAATAAGGGGTTATATTAGGGCCGCTGGTTTGGTATTTGATTAATAAAAGGTTGACGGTCGCCAAAAAAAAATTGAATGAAGTCTACGGTATTTAGGCTACTCCGCAATCTTCAGCTTTGGCTGTGGATAACAGGAGGTAGGCTAAATATTTAACTTTTTCAAAGTAGGCCTAGGCCTAGGCTAATTGAAAACGTTTTTTCCAGAGATTCTAATTAATGACAACCACTGTATAGACCTAATGATGAAAACTAGCTAAAACCAAAAAAGAAATATAATATTCAAGGACACTAGGCTAGTGCGACGTTATGAGAAAATTTATTAGGGAAAATAGGCACCAATAGATTCGCCATATTTTTCTCTAGGCTATAGGCCTAGTCCGCATGGAGGATTTTCGTTATCAACAAATTGAAAAATACCCACTTCACAGACAAATAGCCTACACCAAAAAACTAAGTCAAAGCGCGGGTGTGTAGTAGACCAGCCAAGAAGCAGAAAGGCTTTAAAAAAAACTTTTACCTGCATGGAATGTTAATAGCAGGCACCTATGCTAGATCAATCAGTCATAGGTCAGACAGAAATACTAGGGTGGATGCCACTAAAAATGTTGACCTTAAAGGTCAAATCAAGGCCATTTTGTGGCCGAAAAAGGTCAAATTTCTAAATCATCTAAATATAGCCATGTTATATATCAGAAGAAAGGTATGGAAGAGACAAACAGTTTGGTACTATTTGTAGGTCAGATTGTTAACCTTAAAGGTCAATTCAATGCCATTTTGTTAAATATCAAAATGAATGTATGGCCTAGCTGAATTTTGAGACTACAATTTTAAACTCTATACACTGCATACAATATTAGAATGTATAAACTGTATGCAGTATGCAGTTTACTGTATGCAACTGAATTAAAATTTTCATTTCTTTTGCAGGCTGTGAACTGATGACACAAGAATTATGAGTGAAGATTCCAGCAGGAGGGCCACAAAGAGGCACCACATGGACTCTAAAAACAAGAATGTGTGCTTCTTTTGTGAAGGCAGTTCAGGCGACCTTCGGCAAGCCTCCACCGATGGAAAAAACAGAACCAAAGATGTTGCACAACAAAGAAGGAAATTGGGTGACCATATGTATTCAGACGTGCTGGACAAACTAGATGGACTCTCGTTGGATAATTTTAACTCTCTCGAAATTAGGTGGCACAAATCCTGCTATTCTGTGTTTACTTCGGAGAGCAAACTGGACAGACTACGGAATCGGCGACAACCAGCATCTAAACCATCTACCAGCTCAAACAGCACAGCTCCAACAAGAAGAAGTTCTCTGACAACTATTGACTGGAAGCTCTGTATGTTTTGCCAGGCACAGATCTCAAGCAAGAAACTTCACTGGGTAGAAACTACAAATAAATCCACAGCACTGATTGAACGAGCTAAATCTGATCCAGTGATGTCCGTCAGACTCTCTGGTGTCAGTGACTTGATGGCAGCTGATGGCCTGTATCATCTGGGCTGCTTAGTGACATTCGAACGACGCACTAAAGGAATGCCTCAAGAAGTTGAACCAGATCTGGATGAGTGCATGATGAAGTTGTGCTATGATTTAGACATTGGGCTTTCAAGAGGTAAGACTTATGACATGGCAGTTGTGTGGCGCAGATACCAGGACATGTGTACTGAGAGAAATCTCTGTTCGTAAGAGTTACCAGTCCAGAATAACCACCTTCTACAAAAAGGTTAAGAAAATGCTTGGTTCAAAGGCAGGATATGTCAAACCTCTTTCAAATAGAGCACCAATAATGTACCCTGGTGAAAAGTCTAACTTCATTATATCAGAGTCATTATCAAGAAGTCATCATCGTGGTGGTTTATCCTCAGATTCGGAATCCACAGACAATGAAGATGTTGGTACTGTTGGATTTAATCAAGGAAATATCTATCAAGAAATGGTACATGTGGCACTAAGAATCAGAAAAGATCTCTCAGACAGTCCTGGTCATTCCAGCAGTTGGCAAGGACTTGATCAAGAACATGTTGCACAAGTTATCCCAAACAGCTTGTATCTATTTCTACGTTTACTGTTCAGTGATGCGGATGATCTTCATGAGGGAATTGAAGAAGACAACATTATCAAGCAGAGTGTGTGCAGCATTGCTTAAGACATTGTGTATGCAGTATCTAGGAAACGAAAGTTGACACCAAAACATATTGGTTTAGGGCTTGCACTCCACCAAGCTACACGTTCTGAGGCACTTTTGAATCTCTTCCATGCAGCGAACCATACCATTGGTATTGATACAGTTCGAAGAATTGATACATCGATAGCTCAAAACATTCTTCAAAGATTTGTGGAAAATGGCAACGTCTATATTCCAGACAATATAATCAAAGAGTGAATGATCCACTGCTCATGCGACAACATTGATGTGCTGGAAGCAACTCTAGATGGCAAAAATACGTTTCACTGCACACAGATGTTGGTGTGGCAGAGAGGACCAGCACCGCAGCAGAGGAATGAGAGAACACGCATCCAGAGATCAAGAGCAATAAAACCGGATTCTTTACAGGCATTTCAGACACTTGACCATGCAACTATGCCAGCAGGAGACAGATCATCACCATCATACACTGGTGCTTCCAAGATAGAAGTGGATTGGTTTGGAACAAAAGATGAAGAAAGACAGAAGGCACGAGTGAAGGATTTGACTTGGTTGGTGTCCAGGATTTGTGATGACAAAGATGATCCTTCTGTTCCTGGTTGGAGAGCAATGAACGAAGCCACAAGCATTGTTGACCCTCCAGTAACTACTGCAGGGATGTTGCCCATTCTTCAGGCACCAGCGGATGATAATGATACTATCACAACAGTGATCAATCGCTTCAGGGCTATTTCAAGGCACATGGGACAGAAATACACCATTATCACGGCAGATCAACCATTGTACAGCAGAGGCAAGGAAATTGTTTGGGCAAATCCTAAATTTGAGAATGCCATTTTTCTGATGGGTGGCCTTCATATCTGTTTCAACTTCTTGAAAGCGATCGGTCAGCACATGGAGTGTGCTGGGCTGGATGACCTGTGGACAGAATCTGGCTTGTATGGAACCAACACAACTGAAACCATGCTGGATGGAAAAGCATACTACCGGGCAGTGAGAGGGCATGTGCTGACATATGAAGCTCTGTGGCACATAAAGTTGTCAATGTTCAAATCGTGGATCATTGAAACTGAACAGGAGCTCACTTCGCAGGTTTCGACACTTTCCCAGAATGTGGCTGATGAGTGTAAAAACAAGGCTGCTACTGACAGAAATTCACTCCACAAATGCAGTTGGCCAGCTTTCTGATGTTCTCAGTGACAAGAATGTGAAAGGACTCTTGAGTGAATTTGACAAAAAGTACTTAAGCAATCCTAATTACAAGTTGTGGCTGGACTACATGAGTATGGTTGAGATTCTTCTGGACTTCATCAGGGCAGAGAGAGATGGTAATTGGATTCTTCACTTGGAGTCTTTTTCTGCCATGCTGCCGTGGCTCACCATCTATGACCACACAAACTATGCAAGATGGGGACCTATCTATTATTCAGATATGAAGCTTCTTGAGAAATCAGCTCCTGAAGTTCACGCTGAATTCATAGATGGTAACTTTGTTGTGAAGATGACCAAAAAGCGCTTCAACCAAGTTCCTGTGGACCAGGCAACAGAATGGATCAATAAAACATGCAAGATGCACAATGGAATAATTGGAATAACCAGGAATGACCAAGCAAGGGAAAATTTTTGTATCACATGGTCAGAACGGTCGCGCATCACACAGGATATGAAAGTTTTGTTCAACTTGGAAGATGACGAAGAAGAAGAGGTTTTTATACGTTCTGATAGCCGTCCAAGCCGGATGACACGTGACACTGAAGATGTGAGAAAATTGGTGTCACAGCTCACAAGATTTGATGTTTTCAGAGTTCACACACAATCTGACAATAGACCACCTATTTCTGAGTCAAGCATTCCCCTGGTGTCACTGGCAACAAAGGATACCGCTCCAGAAGATATAGCCAATGATCTTCTGACTGCTGAAAACAGAGGAAAGAGGCAAATGCTGGCTAATGTGACAGAGCGATTAGTGGATCAGAAAGTGGGATTTCATTATCCGCTCTAAAAAAATCGGTCCAAAACATTTGCAAATATCTACAAAGCAACTGTCTCAAGTAAAGAGAATGTGCAAAAGACTATTAACCTCTGAAGTGCGCATGGGGGTAATTGGAAACGTCCCCCTGTGCTGACGTATTTGAGGTGTTTCCGTCACTAAAATATTCATTGTGCCATTAATAGCATTAATACTTATCCATATGCACCTATTATGGGTTGATTATAAAGGTATTAACCTGAAACAACAATAAAACGAGTGAAAACAGCGTTTGGATGGTCAAAATCGGAGATATAGCCCGCGAGTTGTATAATGTATGGGTGAGGCAATCTGCTTTCCCGCCAATTTCCCCCAAGGCCACTGAGACACAGTCGATCGATACTCTCTCTCTCTCTCTTGCACTCGCTTGCCATCAGTGATGACAACACCCTGCTTGCAACTCGCTAATGTTAGCACGAAAATATACCTCAGAATAAGGGAATAACAGGGAAAATAGGTGATAACTGAAGGAGAGGAGGAAAGTGGGGAAGGAGGGGAGGTAGAGGACTGAGATTTTGCATGGCCCAGGGGCCCAAAAACAATTTTTTTTTTTTTTTTTTTTCGATGTCAAAAGTTTATTTTTTTTTCTCACTCACTCATAAGAGTCTCCCCGCAGTGCGCCGGGGGAACTCTTATGAGTCTCCCAGCAGCTCCCGGGTTAAAGCAGACCGAAAATTGCTTCAACGTCTTTTGAATGCGGTGACTGCAGGTAGAACAGTGACAATGACAAATATCCTGAAACATGAACTGTCACCAATCCCACTTTCCCTGGCAAACACTGGAGGAGAAATGAATTCAACCAATAAAGCAGAACTGATAAGTGTTTTGATGAACAAAATTGAAACTACTACTGAACTTCCAGAATCTGACATGAAGACTTATTTTCTAATTGATGGGCATGCACTCATCCAAGCTATGGGAAAGCCTCATGGATGTCAGACATTTGGAGACTATGGTGCTGCTTTTATTCGCTCAGTTACACGCTGTTTTGGAGATATTACGACACGAGTTGATGTTGTGTTTGATCGATATCTGGGTGGGAATTCAATCAAATCTGGTACCAGAGCAAAACGAGTTAACAAGAAGAAGCCTATTCGAAAGCTGATAGATGGACCAGATACACTTACACTTACACTTTGTTGTATTCCGTCCGTTAGTGACACAGTTGAGCTGGGGCTCCACTGCGACCAGGCAGCTCCATTTCTTCCACTCTCCATTCTAGAAGTCGGTTGGAGTTGGTGCTGGGGTATCCTAGTGTTGGTGGCCGGTCCGGTATTTTGGCCAGCCACATGTCCAAGTGTTTCTTGAAGGTGTCTGGAGACACCCCGGTCATGTTCCTGAGAGGGGCTGGTATACAGTTGAACAGTCTGGTTCCATTGTATGTAAAGCTGTGATGGATCAGGGATTTGATTTTTTGTGTTGATCCCGGCGTAGTCCTCACATAGCACAGCCTCCCTCGCCTTTGGTGTTGAGTCTCTTGGATGTTTGGATTTGGTACCTTTTTTTCCAAAATCTTCCAGACGTAGATGATAATGTATCTCTCCCTACGTCTTTGAAGTGAGTACAGCTGCAGCTCCTTGAGTCTCTCCCAGTAGTTAAAATGTTGAAACCCATGGATTTTACTGGTGAATGTCCTCTGGGTGGCTTCGATTTCTGTTATTTCTCCTACTTTTTGGGGAGACCAGAGCTGAGAGCAGTACTCCAGTCGTGGTAGGACCAGTGACTTCAACAGTGTTAACATACACCTCGCATTTCTTGTGTGGAAGGTTCTCAGGATCCAGCCTGCTATTTGTTTTGCTGTTGTTGTGTCTTTGGTAATATGCTGGGAAAAAGTGGCGTCACTGCTCATTTTTTTTTTTTTTTTTTTTTTTTTTTTCTATATTCCAACTTACTTCCTCTCGGGCATAGGCTGAGAGCCTTAACATTCACCGCTTTACAATGAACAGTGAAGCCTGTGAGGTCTTGTTCCAGTCTAGGGAGTGAGACATGTCTAGGGAGTGAGACATTTACTCCTAAGTCCTTCACTGTGTCTTTGGCGGTAATTTCTTGCTGTCCACTTTTGTAGTTGGTGTCGTTTTGTAGTGCTCTCTTGTTCCCGTACCTTAGAAGCTCGAACTTGTCTCCGTTTAGGGCCATGTTGTTTTCTTCTGCCCACTTCAGGATTTTGTCCAAGTCTTGTTGTAGTAGCTGTGCATCATGTTGTGAGGTGATTTTCTTCATGAGTCTGGTGTCGTCTGCAAACGATGAGGCTGTTGAGTGTTCCAGGTCCCTGTCGATGTCTCCTATCATGATGAGGAATAGGAGAGGTCCCAGTACTGATCCTTGTGGTACTCCGCTGATGACCCCACCTGCTTCTGATAGGCTTCCTTGAACCGTGACTCTTTGTTTTCTGTTGGTGATGAAGCTGTGGAGCCATCTTCCAAGGTCTCCCCCTATTCCCAGTGATTTGAGTTTATGTAGAAGGATCCCATGGTCCACCTTGTCAAAAGCTTTGGCGAAATCTAGATATATGACGTCTACATTTTCTCCGTCTTGAATATCCTGTAGGATTTTGTCGTAGTGTGATAGTAGTTGTGAAAGGCAGGAGCGGCCTTGTCTAAAGCCATGTTGACCCTCGTTGAATGCCTCGTTATCTTCCAGGTGGCTGACCATCTTAGCTCGTATTGTTCTTTCTATGATTTTAATAAGATGTGACGTCAGCACCACTGGTCTGTAATTTTTGGCTATGCCTTTACTGCCCCCTTTGTGTATTGGTGTGACAGTACCTTCTTTTAGGGATTGTGGTACATATCCAGTTTGGAGGGACTTGCTCCACAGCAGTTTTAGAGGCAAGGCTAGCTGATGTTTGCAGTTTTTTAGCAGTTGGGCATGAAAGCCGTCTGGTCCTGCCGCAGAGTTTGGTCCAATCTTGTCGATGGCTGCTATTATGTCCTCTGTTGATACTGTTACCGAGGAGAGTTGATGTGGTGTCCCTGGAGCGTTGTCAAAGAAGGTCGTTGCATTATCTATTTTCTTGTCTTCATTTGGCGGGCTGAAAACACTTTCGTACTGCTGTTTGAGTATCTTGGCCATTTCGGTCGGATCACTCTCAAGTTCGCCCGTAGGTTTTGCAAGTGGTCCTATTGTTGAGGTGTTCCTGAGTCTCCTTTTTGCGTATGCATAGAAGAATTTGCTATTTACTCGTATGTTTGCAACTGCTTGTAGTTCTTCACGTGTTCTTTGCTCTTGGTGTGACTGGATGAGTTTACGTTCAACTTCATCGAGCTCTTCTTGTAGTTTGGTGATATTGTGCTCATAGCTGGTCTTCCTTTGCTTGGCTCTCAAGTATGTCCTTTTCTTCATTAGTATTTTTCTATCTCTGGGAATCTGCTTGATCTGCTTCCTGCTTGATTTGGGTGGTATGGTGTTTTTACAGGTCTTCAGGCATTGTTTCTGGAGGATACTGAGAGTTTCGTCGACGTTTTTATCTTCGAATAGTGCCCTCCAATCAGTTACTGCCAGTTCTGCTCTCAGTCTGTCCCAGTCTATATCTTTGCTGTAGAAGTTGAGATCTTTCAGAGAGGTGCAGGATATTTGGCTTGATTCCTGTTGACATCTTCTTGGTGGTGTGGCGGCTGGTGTGGGGGTTCTAACTTTGATGAGGCTGTGATGTTCCACTGCCTCAGGTTTGGAGCCAATTTGTTGCTATGGATGAAAATAAGGCAGACCTGGCACATTTCCTGTCTGAAAGGATCATTCACACAACCAAAGATCTTCCAGAAGAATACGAGATGGTAACTGGAGGTGGATTCATGGACCACACTGGGGCAAAATCAACCAGGAGATCCATAGATGACCTCAAACTTAATGGGAATCATGAAGAAGCGGACACAAGGTTGATTCTTCATGCCTCTGAAGCAGTGGATATGGGCTATCAACGAATTCTTGTGAAGTGCAGAGACACTGATGTCATGCTTCTCCTATTGCATTTCACTGCCCCAAAAGCAAGTGAAGTCTGGATGCTCTCTGGAACTGCAAAGAAACAGAAGTGCATTCCCATTCATCAAGTAGCAAAATCATTTCCTGATGCAGTGAAGAATAACCTCTTGAGTTTTCACGCACTCACAGGCTGCGACACAACCTCTTCATTCAGTAGATATGGGAAAAAGACCTGCTGGAAAACATTTTTGAAAAACCCACGTTTGGTAGAAGGGATTGGTCGTGATGGTGAGCTTGGACCTATTGAACAGTTTGTTTGCAACCTCTATGGATGTCCAGGGCTGCAAACAGTTGACAGTGCAAGATTGAACATGTTCAGCAAGGCAAAGAAAGGCCTGGAATTGCTCCCTCCAACACGTGATGCTCTGGAGCTTCATGTGCAACGCGCAAACTACCAGGCCAATATTTGGCTTCAGGCAGAGAAGGAAACTATTGTTGTGACATTGCCCACAGATGCTTGGAAGGAGTCAGGTTGTCTGACACCTCGATGGGCTAGGTTACCTCCTGTACCACAGTCCTGCCTCGAACTGGTGACCTGCTCTTGCAAAAAGAAGTGCAATACTGCTAGATGCACTTGTTTAAAAACAAATCTGAAATGTACAAATGCCTGTGGTTGCGATTCTATTGACTGTTGTAATCCATCAGATTGAACATTACTTCTGTCAAGTACATATTGAATACACATATAATTTTGTTTTTAAATATATTCATTTGTCTAATGCTAAAGTAGATCAACTAAGAAGCAAAAAGGCTTACCATTTTTTTATTTGCATGGATTGTTAGCTGCAGGCACCCATGATAAATCAATAAGTCAAAGTCAGACAGAAATACTAGGGTGGACTTTGACCTACATGACCTACTTCTGAGATCAATATTCTGACTTTAAAATAGTACCAAACTGTTTGTCTCTTCCATACATTTCTTTTGATATAACATGACTATATTTGAATGATTTAGAAATGTGACCTTTTTGGACCACAAAATGACCTTCAATTGACCTTTAAGGTCAACATTCTGCCCTAAAAAGAGTACCAAACTGTTTGTCTCTTCCATACCTTTCTTTTGATGTATAACATGACTATGTTTAGATGATTTAGAAATTTGACCTTTTTCGGCCACAAAATGACCTTGATTTGACCTTTAAGGTCAACATTTTTAGTGGCATCCACCCTAGTATTTCTGTCTGACCTATGACTGATTGATTTAGCATGGGTGCCTGCTATTAACATTCCATGCAGGTAAAAGTCACAATTTTGCTCCTTGGCTGGTCTACTATGTGGGGGCGGCAGCGGCGCAGCCCCCACCTATAATACTAGGATACGTTAGTTAAGGTTGTTAGGTTAGGCTAATGTCCTTTCAAAGGGGTGTAGGCTAGTAAACACTAGGATAGCCTATACCCGGTCAGAGGTAAGAAGAAGAGTCCTCCTCATTTTCATTTCATTTTCTATGGAGCTCGTCCTGGAATCTTTACGACTCTGAACCTCACGATTCTATACAGGACTGGCCATTTGTATCGGCACTAGCTCAGAGAAGTGTTGAGAGGGGAGAAGGGGTGTTGGAGAGAGAGGAAGCTGTTGGAGTGGCTTTGTTATGTGTGTTTAGTCTGTATACGTCGTCAGGATGTCCCCTGACTGGGTGCGAGCATGTGAAACATGCTAGGACGTACTACCACACCCACTAAATGTCCGCTGTGGCAGGGATTCGATCCCGGGTCTTGCAGATTCACACGTGAGCGTGCTCACCACTGGACCACCACGGCTCTGCAGTAGCCTAGTCTCCTTGAAAGGCTTGAATGCTAGCCTAGGCTACCAAAAAAAAAAATCACTAAATAAAAGTTGGTTGGTTTCCTTGATAAATAAGCCGGTAGCCTAATTGTAATTTGTTTAGTGTATGGCCTCCTCCTAAAGAAAATGGATTTTTGAGCATAGACTGAACCAAATGTTCACTAGTCACTACTGTATTTACATAACATAACATAACATAACCTAACCTAACCTAACCTAACCTGGGCATCCTGGGCATCCTGCCCCCAGACCCCCGCTGGTCTTGGGTTGAAAAGTGATAAAAAACACATATCTCTTACGGTCTTACCTCATTAGGCCTATTCAAAGTTTTGTATTTGGTTTAATATACACTTCCCAGGCCATTTGAACAGTTCTATTGCTTCTATATATCATATAATAAACCATAGAATACGTTTTTAATAACTAGAAAAAGAGGACTTCGATTAAACAATTACGAATAGGCCTACCGCAATAGGCTACTAACCTGCAGTTTGAAAACCTTGGAAAGAATTTTGCTAAAGATCGATTCACACTCGACGCAGACCTCTCTAGGCTAAGGGTTTCTCACTGTCGGGGCAGCTCAGCAGCCGGACGTTCATCATTTTTAGGCTATCCATTAATGCTGGGATTGAAGCCTGAAGGGCAACTAAATATAACTTTTCAATGGAGATACGGCCAAGTTTGCACAGTGTTCTTTTAAGAATACTTGCGTGAGCAAACTCTGATGTAGTGATGTTCGCTAACATATGTTACACTGTTTACAAGAGTCAGCTGATCGATACATGCGATGCGATGCGATGATGTTGAGGGATAACCTTAAGTATCGGCCCCTCGTTGGTCTTCTTACACCTTCCCCAGTTGTCTTACTGTAGATGTATTATTTATTCATCTTCTTACTGGGGTCCTTATTTTGGGAAGGATGTCTTCTTCTTCTTCTTGTGGAGTTGCTGTCCCTTGTTCTGAGCCAGCTCACCTATGCACCGGTGATCTCTTCTCCAGAAACAGCTAGAGATTGATTAAGATTTAGTTTAGAAAATAAGTAGTCGTAGAAAGGATAGTTAAAGAAAAGTATTGAAGTATATAGCTTAGCGGAACACTACCATTGCTAAAATGTAGACAATCACTCAGTGCAGAACTTGGAAGTTATAAAATATATATACATATATATACAGTATACATACTGAATATAAACACCATATGAGGAGGAATACTTTATTGATAACATTCCGCAGATAGCTTCTTCAGGTCACTAACAGACGCTAGGTCCTTGACACACTCCTCTTTCTCCTTTACCCTTATATATTGTAATGCCCTCGAAAATGTCCCGCACCCACAATAATACTAACCCGAGTTGACGTCAGGTATAGCGTAAAATAGTCGGAGATGGTAAGTCCAATAAACTCATCACGTGATAACACCACGAGACTATCACCTGGTTCTTAAAAATCGGACTAAGGTTGCTATACTTTTAGTACGTCCGTGGTAGTACAGTGGGTTAGCGCGCGGGCCTGGTGGTGATGGTTGGGTCACTAACCAGGGTTCGAACCCCACCCAAGGCATCTCAAAACCTGTGGGTTTTTAGGGGGGTTAAATTCCCTTCAGAGGTTCGTACCCCGCGCCAGGTACCAGGAAAAGTTGATCCTAAAGGTAGCCTGGGGATATTTCAGGAGACCATGAAATTCCCTTCACACCCAGCATTTCATATATAGGGGGACTATAATGGCTATTTGGGAAGAGTACGCTCAGCCAAGGAATAGGCCTAGCCTAGGTGAGGAATGTTGAATCATTCAGCCCATTTGCTCTAGCCCTTTTATACATATAAAGGCTGGGGGGGGGGGGGGTCAAGATCCCTGGCCTGATAATAATGAATAGACTATAGCCAACAGCGCTTGACCAGTGGGAAGCCAATTAAGTGGCAGATGACGTTCAGACCTGACAAGTACCACCATATTTGCTTCACTCGTTCCAGTAAAACCATTCCATTCCCTTACAAACTTCACAATACCCCTTTAGATACCGTTCCCTCCCATAAATATTTGGGGGTCCACATCTCAGCGGACATGAGGTGGACCACACACACGAGCAGCGTCAGAGCAAAAGCAAATAGGGCAAAGGGCCCTCCTTCGCAGGAATCTCACAAAGTGTAACTCAAACATCAACATTCAAGCTTTCAAATCACTAGTTCGGCCACACTTACAATACTGTGACACCGTCTGGGATCCACACACTCACAATAATATCAATAAATTAGAGGCCATACAAAACAAAACTGCAAGATGGATCAGACGTGATTACAGACATACATCAGTCACTTTACTCAAACAAGACATTAAACTAGACCCCCTTGTCACAAGAAGACAAATACACAGACAACAAATGTTATACAAAATCACAAACAATCTAGCAGACATAGGTCTAGATAAAAATACATATTTACACCCTACAAACATACGATTTAGGCAACGATGTTGATAATAAACGCGCTATATATAATACACACACAGGCGCATGGCGTTTTCTATGACAAATTAAATTTCTATTTTCTGTTGGTGTTATCTTTACAGGCTAACTTGCCAGTATCTCGAGTCGAGAACCACCGAACGGCTTATTCCTCAATACCTTCTAATTTCATTTCATTTTGTGGTGTCCATGATCCATCTTATGTAGAAGAAAGATGTGCTGAACCATTACTCCAACAACCATAGGCCTATAGCCTAGGGCCCTAGGCTATAGAAGAAGATAGGTTCCCAGGAAAGCGCCGTTGTAAAGGTTAGTTTTTCCGACCTACAACTGAGTTTGAGGAACTTTAGGCTGCCTACTGAGCAGCAGAGAACTCGTTAATTTCACTATGTTTAGATATAGCAAAAGTTTGTTGTATCATCGCAATGTTTTTATGCAGGGGTATTGTTCCATTTGTTCATCATTCTTGCGGCAAAGTAAATCTCAAACTAATTTAGTAAAAAAGTTTTTACTCCAGACAAGTGATAAAAAGAGGTAAGCAAGCCTGACTTAGGCCCTAACCCCTTCAGTACCGGTGACATCCTTTTTACTATATTCTGGCACTTATTAGGCCTAGCCTTGCCTAGAAGGTTAGGAAGAATATTACACATTAAAAGGATGCATAGCCCAGGGGTAACATTCAAGAACTCTTCTTCTTCTTACCTCTAACCTGGCGACCAGGTATAGCCTAGCCTAGGCTATCTTAGTGTTTACTAGCCTATACCCCTTTGAAAGGACATTAGCCTAACCTAACAACCTTACCTAACCTATCCTAGTATTATGGGTGGGGGCTGCCGCCTGCCGGCTGCCGCCCCCACACCCCGTGACCCCCGCTATTTGACATCTTGGTACAATTTTAGTTACTGGACACCTATTTGATAGGTACCACCGAGGATTTAATACATATTTGTTTTCGGTTTCCACGCATCCAACACCAAGCTACACCTTTTTCTGGTCCGGTAATAGTATTGAAAACGAAATATCCTAGGCCTAATAACTTTAAGGTAGGCTAGCATTCAAGGAGACTACTGCAGGACTCTTCTTCTTACCTCTGACCGGGTATAGGCTATCCTAGTGTTTACTAGCCTATACCCCTTTGAAAGGACATTAACCTAACCTAACAACCTTACCTAACCTATCCTATCCTAGTATTATAGGTGGGGGCTGCCGCCCCCGGCCCCCCACACCCCCGCTTTGACTTAGATTTTTGGTATATTTGTCTGTGAAGTGGGTATTTTTCAATTTGTTGATAACGAAAATCCTCCATGCGGATTATATAGAGAAACATATGGCGAATCTATTGGTGCCTATTTTCCCCAATAAATTGTTTCTCATAACGTCGCACTAGTGTCCTTGAATATTAGCCTATCCTTTTGAAATATGGTTTTCGACGAGAATAAAACGGAGCGTTTGGGCCGAAAATCGGCGGCGGGGGGAGATTTTTGGGTCAATATACAGGAGGCGCTACAATATAGGTAGCAAAATTCTAATGGTAGTTTTGGGTTCCTATCATCATATGCTTCATTTCTATATACTTTTTATCCCCGGGAAAAAGAAAAAAAAATCTTGGGATTTTTCATTTATTTTCTTGGGATTTTTTGTTTTGGTCATTAACCTAACCAAAAAACCTAACCTAACCTAATAGCCCCCAAATACATTTAGGTTAGGTTAGGTTAGGTTTTTTGGTTAGGTTAACCCTCTCCGACATATGACGCAATTTTGAGCCTATTAGGGATACTTTAAAGCCTTTATTACCATCAGGTTTTTTTACAAACCTTTATTTTAGTTACTTCAACCTCTGCAGTTGTCTTTGAGTTAGATGTGGGCAGAAAACTAATTTTGGAGAGGTAATTATAAGAGTGAGAGAACTCTATTTCTTATTGCTAATCTGGCAACCTCTGCGTCATATATGTCTGAAGGGGTTAATAAAAAAAAAAAAAAAAAAATCCAAGAACAAAATAAAAAACCCAAGATTTTTTGTTTTTTTCCCGGGGATAAAAAGTATATAGAAATGAAGCATATGATGATAGGAACCCAAAACTACAATTAGAATTTTGCTACCTATATTGTAGCGCCTCCTGTATATTGACCGATTTTTGGTGTATTTTTCTGTGAAATCAGGTTTTTTCAAGTGTCGATAAAAAAAAATCCTCCATGCGGACTAGCCTATAGGAATAGGCCTAATGAGAAAAATATGGGGTAATTGTTTAGTGTATGGCGGCTATGGCCTCCTAAAGAAAATGGATTTTTGAGCACAGACTGAACCAAATGTTCACTACTGTATTTACATAGCTGGTCATTAACCTAACCTAACCTAACCTAACCTAACCTAACCTAACCTAACCTAACCTAACCTAACCTAACCTAACCTGGGCATCCTGGGGGCTGCTGCCCTCAGGGCCCAGACCCCCGCTGGTCTTGGGTTGAAAAGTGATAAAAAACACATATCTCTTACCTCATTATTCAAAGTTTTGTATTTGGTTTAATATACACTTCCCAGGTCATTTGAACAGTTCTATTGCTTCTATATATCATATAATACACCATAGAATACGTTTTTAATAACTAGAAAAAGAGGACTTCGATTAAACAATTACGAAATATGGCGAGTCTATTGGTCCCTATTTTCCCTAATAAATTGTTTCTAGCCTAATAAGGTGGATGTAGGCTAGTGTCCTTGAAGATTATCTTTTCTAAATTCTAGGCCCTAGGCTATGTCATCCAATTTGGTAAACATAAAAGGATAGCCTTTTTACTAGGCCTAGCCTAGGCTAGTTAATTTTTTTTTTTTTTTTTTTTTTTATTTGATAGCCTAGGCTAGCCTACAGTGTTGTTTAATACCGATGACCGTCGCATTTTAGTAATTTCAACAATAACCTAACCTAACCTAACATATATATATATATATAGTAGGCCTATTATGGGTGGGGGCTGCTGCCCCCACACCCCCGCTAAATCCATTAAATCCGAGCCAAGAACCTAACCTAACCTATCACAACGACTGTTATAACGTGTGAACTAACCTGTTTACCTGTCTCGCCGACGGTCTAAAGTACTCTAAACCCAGCTCACGTTCCCTGTTTATGGGTGCGCGACGGTCTAAACCCAGCTCACGTTCCCTGTGTATGGGTGAACAATCCAACAGTTTCTCGTATTTCACTTATAGTGAATTTGCGACGGTAATTACATGAACACCAACAAAGTATTGTGCATGAAAGTTCTAGAACACTGATAATTATCGATGGGGCTCGTATCTGGGTTGTCTAAACTTGTCTTCAATGTTATACATAAACACATAATGAATCGCCTAGACGCAAACAACATCCTTACTGACGCACAACATGGATTTCGGCCCAAAAGATCATGCGAATCACAACTCATTGCCACATATCATGACATAACTAAACAACTGGACCGACGAGACATTAAACAGGTTGACGCTATTATCCTCGATTTCGCCAAAGCCTTTGACAAAGTACCCCACAAAAGACTTCAGCATAAATTAGCTTTTTACAGTATAACTGGACCTACTCTTCACTGGATCACTAATTTCCTTACAAAACGGACTCAACGAGTACTCCTTGACGGCTCTTCCTCAGACTCTGTCCCTGTTTCTTCTGGTGTCCCACAAGGCACCGTTCTTGGCCCTCTTCTTTTCCTTCTTTATATTAATGACCTTCCTCTGTCAACACCTAACTCTTCTACTAGACTATTTGCCGACGATAGTTTGATGTTTAGGCCCATACTGACTAGAGACGACTGTGGACTTATCCAGCAAGACTTAAACGCCCTCGAACATTGGGAGAACACCTGGCAGATGTCTTTCCGCCCCGATAAATGTAAACTTCTCCGCTTTACCCGCTCCCGATCACCCATCACTTTCAATTACACATTACACAACCAACCACTAGAATCAGTTCCTTCATACAAATATCTTGGCGTCCACCTCTCCACCAACCTAAGATTCAACACCCACATTCATCACATACAAAGTCAGGCAAACCGCACACTAGGGTTCTTGAGGAATTTACACAATTGTACATGAGACATCAAACACATAGCTTATAACACCCTTGTTCGCCCAACACTGGAGTACTGCGCCGCAGTATGGGATCCATACACTCAATTTAACATTAACACAAAAGCAGCCAGGTTCATCACACAAAATTACACGCAAACCCCAGGCATCACAACCCGTATCAAAAATCAAATAAGCATGGAAACCCTTAACACACGAAGACTCAGGCACAGACTCACAGTAATGTATAAAAGCACACACAATTATATTGACATTAAAAAACATGAATACCTACACAACTCAAACACCCGCAACACTCGTAACACACATTCTCATAAGTACCAAACATATCACACTAATACTGACTTCTACAAACACTCATTCTTTCCACGAACCATACAGGATTGGAACAGTCTCCCAGAAGATACAATAAATAGCCCTACACTAGACACATTCAAACACAGAATAAACTAACATTTTGCCCACATCACACGCACACCATAAACCCTCCACTTAGCTCCCCCCATCCTCCACCCTAATACCCTTATATGTGTGATATGCGCAAGTCCAGCGCCCTACACATTATCAATCGAGATCGAGATCGAGATGCTCCAATTTTTTAGACATTTCCTGGCACAGTGGCACTGGCATGTATTTGAAGGGTTCTTTTTAGTACAATTCCAGTGTTACACTAGGGACGATTTTTACAAGTAGGCTAGGGCTATTTATTTTCTTTTGTCCTTGTTTTGGGTTTTTTAGGTCAGGTGTGTGTGTGTGTGTGTGTGTTTTTTTATTTTTTTTTTTTATTTTTTTTTAAATGAACCCCATCGGAAATTGCAAATAAAAGGCATTATCCAATACTCCACATTGTGACATGCACCCTCGCACTAGCCTACTGTTTATACTACAATGGGCCCGGCGGTTGGGCATTAGCAACCCTCCCCCAAAAAACCTAGAGAATTGAACAAATTGCCTCTAGGCTATGTCAATGGAGATCTGCTCGTGGTCACCCCCTTATGAGACGTCTGGCTATAGGGTAGGCTAGCCTAGATAGTTTTTCAATAAATGTAATAACCAGACTAGGCCTAGGCTATACAGTCAGTACAGGATCGTATTGTATATCTAAATATATTTTTATTTATTTCAGACGAAAATGGCATGAAAATGATTTTACAGGTCCTTCTACACCTGGTACATTAAAGAAGAACCCAGTGAAAAACTTTCAGCGTAGCAAGAACTTAAGCAAAGTATTTTTAGACAAGATCTCGGACATCATGTCAACTGGAGAAATGGCCACAGAGTTACATGGTCTTGGTTTGGAACTTTCTGAGGTAATTATGAACTCTTATCAGTTTGGTTTTGCTTACCTTAGTGATGGTTTGTGAGGTTATACTCAATAGGCTAGTCTAATTATTATTACAGTTTTGGGTACCGGTATCTATTTCTTCATTAATTAACACATAGAAGGAATATGGTACTGTAGATAATGTGGCTTTAACCATTTGTTATATAAAGAAACTTAGCCTTTAACCTCAAAGAAAAAGAACGGGTTTTTTATAATAGACATCACCGCCAACAGGCTGTTTTCATGTATTTGCGGTGGCTGTAAATCTATAAATGACATTTTGATTGCGGACAAAAAAAAGCATACAGTATTTACCGTATGATCAGTACTGGTTATGTAAGTGTAGAAACAGAGTTCTCCTTTTAAACTCATTTGTAGACTTGTCAGTGTTGGAACGAAAAGCTGTGATTCAGTAGACAAGAACAAATCCAGTACCGGTAACTGCAAAAATATGATATTTGATTATATATAGAGAAGCAACCCAGAAAATTGTAAAATTTTAACAACTACTATAGCCTACTGTACAGTACGGTACTTATAAATACAATAGTTTTCCTGTACTGCTTATCGGCAAACAAATAAATACAAAATAAAAATAATTTCATGATGTTTCGCGAATTATTTAACACCTTACGAGCGGGCCCGTCAGTTTTTTTCCACTACGCGCCCAGCGTTTTTTTTTTACCCTAAATGGCCTTGTTTCCGTGCTCTTTTTCATGCATAAACAAGAGCCAGAGCGTAATACAATTATGTATCCCTGAAAGGGTGTAAATTGAGCTTTCCAATGACACCAGAACCATCCCTCTACGACCACGCATTCTCTTGCAACGATCGTGCAACACGAGTGAAAACCCTAAAATACGGTAATTTCCTCACATAATTCCCTGTGTGGCGAGGTAGGGAGGGTGGATGTGTGTGGAGTAGATGTCAGTAGGCGCACGGGGTCCGTGCCGAGCGGTCATGAGGTAACCTACGCTCGTCTCTCTCTCACAGCCATTCTTGCTCAAAAATTGCACACAGACTTAAGTCGGTCCCCGCCACATAGTCCAGGTTTTTAGATACGGACTTAAGTCGGGCCCCGCTAATTAGGGGTTAAAATACTGTAGTTAGCACTGTTGCTAAAACAGCTTCCGAAAAGTTAGGCGTGCTCAACCATCTCTGTGTGTTCTTCACCCTCGCACAGCTTCTTGCTCTGTATCGGGGCACAGTGCGCCCATGTATCGAGTATTGTTCGCATTTCTGGGGAGGTTCCACCCATACTATACTTCTCGAAAGAATAAAGTCAAAAGCATTTCCCTCATCAACTCATTTCCTCTTACTAGTTCCCTACAATCTCTTTCTATACTCCACAATGTTCCATCTTTTGTATCGCTATTACAACAATCAGATTAAACTTTGTGTGTCCAGGCATTTTGACCCCAACTTCCCTTGAATTTGGCGCTGTCAATCTTTTGGCATTGGGGTAAGACTTGTTACAGGCAACCTATATTTTGTCTCCTTCATACACATAGAAAATGAAAGAAAAAACTCTTTAGTCCACGTTAGTTTTCTTTGAACTGACCTGAGGTCAAGGTCATAGAATATGGAGTGTATGGCTGGACTATATTAAATATATTTAAATATATTTAAATGTATTTAAATATATTTAAATAAATCATAATTAACCCATCTCTCCCGGTCTCTTTGAACCTTCACGCCACTGTGAAACCTGGCATTTCATGCCAAAAGCGCCATTTTCAAACACATATACTGTATTGAAGTAAATAGAGCATGTGCAATCATTAAAAAAATAAATACAAAAAAAAAGTCTTTGGCTTACCGTCATGTATAGAATGGCGTCTCTACACCCAGTGGTTGCCGTATGGTGAGTGTGCGAGTGAAGAGTGTTTTGCCACGTAATTCTGACCGCGCTCGGATGCTCCGCCGCTATCCTGGGTTGCACGCACATAGTCACTCGTAGTGCCAGTGCCACTACGTCCGGGAGGCAATAAATTTTTTTTTATAATGATAATGGCATGTTTCTTGAATTATTTATCGATCGTGAACACAACCATATTAAAGTACAGTACAGTATGTGTATTAGGAGGGTGTCACTATCACTGAAGTGCTAATTTTCACTCGATACGATACCCTTGTAATAACTTGCTACCGTACACTTTGAACCTTAGGCACTCATTACTTATTATCACAAGTTTTTGTATCAATTGCACTCATAATTTGTACCGTACTGTGACTTGAGCAAATAATATTATTGTATCACTTTCACTTAGTAAATAGACAATAATATTTGTGGTAAGAGCTTTTGAGGTATCACTTTCACTTGTACTTATGAATGAGTATGTTATTTATATAAATATTTTTGCCTTTGTAACCATTGTCATTTTTATATGTTCTAATTATAATAAATTTTACTTTTATATTCAAGTTTTTGTATCATATTCACTTATTATATATTAGGAATCTCACTTATTATTACACCGGGTATATACTGTACATTGTCTAGGAGTGTCACTGTCACTATCTTAGGGCTATTATTATTATATATACATTGTGCAGTGGCAGTATCATAACCAATGAGGATAAGGCTCTGCACTAAGGCTAAAAACAAAAAAATTGGTTGTTGTTGTTGTTTAAAGTTTTCGCTATATTCACCATCTTCTTCCGCACACCTCAGTTGGGCTACCCCCAAAGGGTAGCTAAGTCGCACCCCACCTGCCCGTGGTATCCTCACAGACACCCATTGTTTCCTTTTTCCATATCTTACTTTTTCATTTTGGGTGACACAGACAGGGGCGGCGCTACCTGGGGCCTGTCCCAGGTAGTTTTCAATTTGTTTTTAATAAATAGTTTCCCTTTTTAACCAAAACCACTGCCATCAGATTGTCAAAAGTTGCTCCACCGGCACGCCATGGTGTAGTCGTGCACCATGATGATGACCCCCTGCGTCTTGATGAGCCGTGGGCTTTCCGGCAGTCATCTTTCTTTGAGAGATCATTCTCTTACATGGCCCCAAGGTTATATAACAGACTGCCACCAACCATGAGACATTTTAAGTTCTGTTGAGTGCTTCAAGAGACAACTTAAGACTTTTCTCTTTGAAAGAAGCTATGATCTCGAGAGGGGTGTCATCATGGAGGACTATAGGGTGCGAGCTATTTGCCACTGCTGGTGGTTGGGTGATGCGTATAGGTTTTGTGTTGCATTGATTTAAGCGATTTGTGTTTGTTTTTTTGGTTTTGGGTTTTCGAGCGCCAGTGAATTCTGCGGAAAAATTGGCGCTTGTGAGAAATAAGTAACATGCTTATTATTATTATTATTATTATTATTATTATTGTAGTGAGTGTCACTGTCTTTGGCACTTCAATAGTATCTTTACTGTGAAAGTCAGCAAAGCACCCTACTACACAGATTGCCACCAGATATCACCTTTTGCTCCCCAGAACTCACCCCCACAACATTCTGGAGGATGGTAAAAACCTTAGGTTCCGACCACTTCCCGATCAATATCACCACCAAAACCAGACTCACCCCAGCTAGCCACAGATACACATACACTAACAATAAAAGAGCATACTGGAAAGCTTTCACAAATGAGACTGAGTTCTAGCCAAGATGGCCCCTGACCAGGATGGCCCTTCCCTATCTTACCAGAGCGGCCCAGATCATCAACATACAGTAATAAATTGTTTGTGTACCGTATTTAATTAATTTCTTTTACTGTTTTTCCTATGGTCAGGTTCGAGTATTGCCAGACATGCAGGAGATCATCGTAATGTGGATATGTACAGGAACTGAAGCTGATGAACAAATAGAAGCTTTACTGGCCAAGAATGTGGGCGCTATCCGCCATGATTTAAGTCAGCAGCGGCTCTTGGGACATGTTCCTTTTATTACATTTGTCAAAGGTAAGGCATATCTCTCCTTCAATTTTCTTGCAAATTATAGATTATTACATGCTTTCATTAATTTCGTTGGGAGGTGTTTGGTGTTGGAGTGAAATACGTAAAATGGATTATTAAGCTTTTGGATAAAGAATATTGTTTAACCTATAAACGGCGAGCAGGGGGTATTGAACTCGATGCCCATGGGCGAGCATATAGGCTCCATTCAGGCCTATAATCGTCATTTTACGATAAATATCGTTATTACTTATTCATATGAGCCTATTTTACCTTCACTATGAAGATAGTTGTTGTTGTTGTTGTTGTTCCCCAAGGCCCCGAGTAAGGCCAAGGCCTTAAACGAGCGCCCCCACAGAACCCTCCCTGCCGACCACAATAAAGCCTGGGTGACCGAAGCCACTCCATGGCGGGGAGCTGAGAGGGTGCGTAAACTATGAAGATAGTAACCTGTAACAACAATAAAACAAGTGAAAATATAATTTTTCTGGTCAAAATCGCAAATATACATGGACCAGCCCATTCATGAATTATGGAACAAATTGAGGCAACCTCTCCCTCCACGAGGCCTCAAGCCACACTGAGCCTACTCATACACAATGAGTAGACCAATTCTCTTTCTAATTTACATCAACGACATAGATGAGGGTCTCACCTGTACAATCTCAAAATTTGCTGACGATACAAAAATTGCAAATAGCGTACTCTCAAAAGAACAAGTTGACGATATGCAACACAATCTAGATAAATTGTCATGTTGGGCCCAAATTTGGCAAATGAGTTTCAATGCGGATAAATGTAAAGTACTACATATCGGATACCTAAATGAGAAAGCAAACTATTCGATGAATGGCACTCAGCTTACGAATGTAAACAGAAACCGATCTGGGAGTAACAATATCGAGTAACCTAAAACCGAGTCAACAATGTTCAGAAGTTGTTAAGAAGGCAAACAAAATAATTGGCTTTATAGGCAGGTCATTTGAGCATAAATCCAAAGAAGTTATCCTAACCCTTTACAATTCCTTAGTCCGCCCTCTTCTGGAATACTGCGTTCAATCCTGGTGCCCTTATTACCAAAAAGATATAAACAAGCTAGAACGAGTTCAACGTAGAGTTACCAAAATGATACCTAGCCTAAAGAACAAACCATACGAAGAGCGTCTTAGAGAATTAAATCTATTTCCTTTAACCCAGCGCAGATTAAGAGGTGACTTAATTCAAGTGTTCAAAATCATCAAAGGCATCGACAATATGAACTGTAGTAAGTACTTCACTATCGACCAATCTAATTACACGCGGGGAAACGGTTGCAAAATTATTGGTAAATCTTTTAACTCACACGAATCTAAGAATTTCTTCTTCAATCGAGTTGTCAACTTGTGGAATGGGCTTCCCCGAGACGTTATAGACTGCAGCACCGTTGATTCATTTAAACTCCGCTTAGACAAATATCTCGCATCAAACCCGCGACTGACTGCGTTTGTAAATGAATAACTTTATTTTATCCCCCCCCTCAGTTACTAACTAACCCATCTGTCCCCTACTAACTTCCTAATCCTGCCACGGACATTAGTTCTAGGGCAGTAGTTCCCTTTCCAATGTTCCCTTACCCACTCTAAACCACTGTTTGGACACTTCATCCTCAGTGTTTTGGAGGACAAGCAGCCTAGAAGGGTCACTAGATATGTTGTTGCTTGATTTCCTTTGTACTCCTTTATACACACTTGGTTATGTAACACACCCGCTAGGCACGTAAGCACATCCTCCATACAGTTTGCTAATGTTAGCACAAAAATATACCAACGAATTAGGGAATAACAGGGAAAATAGGTGATAATTGAAGGGGGAGGGGAAGGGAGGAAGGAGGGGATGTGGAGGAGTGATACGAGGTATAGGGATAAAAAATAAAAAAAAATAAAAATAGTTTAGTGCTACTGGGGTCGTTTAAATGTTTTTTTTAGGCCTCCCTCTTAAGAGCTTTGCCGCCCTCGCCCAGTAAAACTTCTTATGAGCTTTATCGCCGTTGCCGGGTTAATAAACTACACATTGAATATGATTGAATGACTAATAGCCCAGCCAACATTCACATTCCAGTATTAGTGTTTTGTAATGAACTATCTATCTATCTATCTAATCATCTACATCTCTCCCTCCACCCAATACAGACACATACATAGCCAAACTTTCAAAATAAACAAACCAAAACTGGGACGACACAAAGCAAAAGAACTTGTCAAAATCGCTATGTGGAAATAACGCTTAATATATAATTTAATTTAATATATAATATATAAAATATAATTTTTAAGTAAAAGAACAAAATCCACCACATAGAATGTACATCACTATATGAGCAAGTTAATCTGTTTCCCAAGCAAACTAATCGCACATATAACAACGCACTATCGTGTCAATTTCTCTTGCCTGTTCTAGAGTCATCTCTATCTTTCAACGCTTGTACTGTACTACACAATCTCTCATCTCAATGGAGGTCTTCCTACCCCTCTACCTCCCCTTGTATCTGACTCGTATACTGTACTCTCTTTGTAAGCCTTTCATCTCCCATTCGCTCAACTTGTCCACACCAGCACAGCACCCTTCTGTCGACTCTGGCCGACAGAGGTTCCTGCTGTCCCACTCTCCTACGTACCTCTTCATTCCTTAATCTGTCTCTACAAGTCACTCCACATGTACTCCTCAAGCAGCTCATCTCTATCAAATTCAGCTTTCTTCTCTCTTTTGCCTTCAGAGCCCATGTCTTAGCCCCACACATCATTGTATGGGGCCGTAGCTCGATTGGTAGAGCGTTCGCCTGCTAACTGTGAGGTTGACGGTTCGAGCCTCGGGCCAGCCAGTGAGTTATTGGCAGATGTCAGTGCTGTTGGTGAACGGTGCGGTCTAGCAATCTGTGGCAACTATTCACTAAGTCCCTGATTCATCAGGGCACCCACCCTAGCCTTGCTATTCAGCAGGGAGTGTATGGTGGTAAAAACTGCATCATCATCATTGTTAGTAAATCTATCCCTTGATCCATTGCACTTTTAGCTTTCATTCCGAGATTTCTTACCTTCCACATAAATACATAATGTACTTCCCATTGCTCCGATAACTATCTTTCCTTCACATACTCTGTTTTATCTCCATTTCCACATCTGTGTCCTTGCTTATCACTCCTCCCAGATATTTAAATGCTCTACTTTTTCCAGTATTTCCCCATCCAGCCACACTTCTAGATTCATCCTACGAGCACCTCTATTACACACCATCATTTTACTTTTATTTATGTTTACTCTCAGCTTCCTCCTCCCACAAACCACACCAAATTCTTTGACTACTCGCTGCAGTTTCCCCTCAGAATCCGCCAATCTGTGTCATCATCAAACTGCAACTGGTTCAACTCCCAATCTTTACCATTCTTTCCTACTAAACCCAATCCTCTACCCATAGTTCTCATTCATTAGTATTTGTAATATGAAATAATCTATGTAAATTATATTTTGAATAATATAATTTTGTACAGTAATGACCTAGCCAATTGTTAAAGTGAAATAATATGCATCTTCTGTCATTTCAGATGAACGGTTCCATAAATTGATGGAAGTTGAGAAACTACTTGGTATTGCTGATTATGGTGAAGATTTTGTGCCTTCAGATGCAACTCATCATACTAAAGCATCAGTTCTAAATATGACTTTGGATTCCAGTGTCAAGGTACAGTCTTTCCCCCCCAATATACACCTTTGTATTCCTTTATGGGCTGCAAAATGCGTCGCATATTGTGAAGTTATCGGTAAGAATCAATGGGAAAGAAGTTATATGGTCCTCAGAATCTCTTTTCTGTCAATTTTGTGATTTTGTTGTATTCATATCTCCACGAGAGAAATGGCCTAACCTAGGTTATAATTATATACCGTACAGTATATATACACACAGTCAATCCTCCGGTAACGCGGCTAATGTGTTCTGGTAACCTCCCGTGTTACCAAAAACCGCATTACCGAACCCATAGGTTTACATGTTGAACGTATCTTAGTGTTCTGGGGATTTCCACAAAGTCCACTTTTTCTCCATAGAAGCCTATGTTATAATAATTTAATGAATTATAAAGGTTATTTGACATGTACAGTAAAAGTCCGTTAATCCGACGACCGATGATTCGAATCTCCCAATAGTCCGAATTTTTCAATTTGAGGCCAAATCCGAATTCACCCGATGGTCCGAATTTCAAGAAGTCCCAAAGTCCCCTTTTTGAGGCATTAGGCCACTCAAATGACACATAATGGAGCACACACATATCATATGTTCATGAATTCACTTTAAAAGTTTACCATTGTCATTGTAGCCTATTATCTACTTCAAAACATTCAGATTAATGGTCAAAGGAAGCTACTGATATAATCGTAAACACCTTCGTCTTCTTCTTCTTCCACATCGTCTGCTAGAGAGTTTGTTTTGCTCTTGAACGCATCCTTGGGACGCTCCGATGCGCTACTGGCTTGCACCGCATTTTCTGCAAGCGCATTCAGTCTTGAGCTTGAAAACGCACCTTTGGACGTATTAGTCTTGAGCTTGAAAACGCACCTTTGGATGTTCCGATACGCTACTATTTATAGTTCAGTGATCGGAGCATCCCAAGGGTGCTTTCAAGACAACAAGACAAGGGTGCTTTCAATACAATATAATATAACAGAGCACGTCACAAAAGGAAAATCACAAAAGGAAAATTACAAGAACCTCTCAGGGAAGTGCCGTTGTTAAGGCATTACTTCCCGAACCACATCTGATCTTCAAGAGCAAGACAAACTCGCTAGTAGACGGAAGAAGAAGAAGACGTTTATATCAGCAGATTCCTTTGACCATTAATCTGAATGTTTTGAAGTAGGTAATAGGCTACAATGACAATGGTAAACTTTTGAAGTGATTTCATGAACATATGATATGTGTGTGTGCACCATTGTGTCATTTGGGTGGCCTAATGTCTCAATGTTTTCGTCATACACAGGTTCATAGGGGTAAAGTCCGATAATCCGAAAAATCCACTAATCCGAACGAGAGCCGGTCCGCTGCCCTTCGGATTAACGGAAGTTTACTGTACTAAACCTACATACTCCGATAGTCATGAAATTCAGTGATAGGAGAGGCTAGGAATGCAATATCCCCCGGATGAATAACAGGGGTGCTATGGGCTCTCTGCGAGAGGGCTGGTTATCACACAGAGGCCCACGTCTCTTCAACAAACTCCCACGGCGAGTAAGAGACATGAGGCGCGTCTCTTTAGAGAACTTCAAGAGAGCCCTCGATGTCGAACTGCAAAAAGTGCTAGACGAGCCCATCTTCGCAAGGGAGCGTGCTGTCTCTTCAAACAGTGCTGCACCAAAACACAACCCACAATGAAGGGCGATGCGCTCCTCAGTGCTGCTAGGAGAGTGGCGAACACAACCTTAGGTGACCTTAGGTAGGTGTGCATTGGGTTGATTTGCCCATTGCAACAACTCATACCTCTGAATAAATATTTTGTTTAGGCTAGTCTAGTTAAGGAGAGAGAGTCACAGCAGTAGCCGACATTTTTCGATCGAAGCTCTGAAATCCAGCCATCATATTTCTCACCTCGCACAATAACTACACATTTTAGAATGGTCTACTCTTCACTCAACGCACAGCAACAACCATATCTACATCTGGTATGCATAACAACTTGGTTAGGCCATTTATTTGCAGAGATATGAGCATCGGTAAATGGCGAAAATCTGAACTTCGGAATTCCCGCATAACTCGCCGTCTTATTATTTCTCACCTCACACAATAACTACACAATGTAGGGTGTTCTAGTCTTCACCCAACGCACTGCAACGATCATATCTACCTCTGGTATGCATAAACACTTGGTTAGGCCATTTACTTGCAGAGATATGAGGATCGGTAAATGACGAAAGTCGGAAGTAAAGGTTCGGCGACCGAGATAGCGTAGCCACGTAGTGTACACAATGACAACACACACACACACTCACTCGACATAGCCAAACAATAACATAAGTGTCTTTCGGTTTATTCTCACCTCACACAATAACTAAACAATGTGGAGTGTTCTAGTCTTCACTAGTCTGGATGGGTAAAAGAACTGGAGGAGGTGAGAAGGTTAGGAATATATAAGAAGGGCGAGATGAGACCACTAAGAGTGGAACTAAAGTTTAGATCAACAGCAGAAGCAGTAGCCAATGTGAGCTGGAAATTAAATTCGACAGAGCTGAATCATATAAGGGTAAAAAAGGACCTAAGTGTAGAAGAACGAGAACAGTTAAGGGAACTCCAAGCTAAGGCTAATGAAGAGAATGGAAAGTTGTCTGAAGAGCAAAAGAAGAATTTTTTTTGGAGAATAAGGGAAGGGCAAGTAAGGAAGTGGTACATCAGGAGCCACCAAGAACCGAAAGTAAGAGGAGTGATAGGGAAAGAGACAGAGAGACAAGTACGAAGTCAAAGCAAGGAGACGGAGCGAGAGATAATGCAGGGAGCAGGGGACCGGAGAGAGAGCCAGGATGTGGTGGAGAGGGTGGAACAGAGGGAGAGAGAGGGGGGAGGAGAATAGAATTAGTGGGGGAGGTGGAACTGGGTCAGGGAAGGGATGGAGGAGGAGGAGGTGAACCTGGTAGGAGGCAGAGAGGGAAGAGAAACAAGGAGGTGGATTCAAATATACTGTGCTACTACACTAATATAGATGGAATAAACAGTAAAAAGGTAGAGTTAGATAATATATTAAGAAAAGATCAACCACAGATAGTCTGTTTGACAGAGACAAAGCTGAACCAGGACTTTGACAGCAACATAGTGTTTAGTGAAGGATATAATATATGGAGAAATGATAGAAAGGGTAAAAGGGGAGGTGGAGTGGCAGTATTAGTTAAGAACCCTATGACAGCAAAGCACGTGGAGTTAAATAATGACAAGGCAGAAATAATGGCAGTTGAACTCAATGATATAGAAGGAAAAAAGCTAGACATAGCAGTAGCTTACATGCCACCAAAGACCAGAGCATGGAGGGAGTTGGAGTTTGAGGAGATGGTAGAGGATATGATTCAGTCGTTGAGAAGATTGCTTTTAAGGAAGAATCGATTGATCTTGGTAGGAGATTTCAACTGTAGTGAGGTTGATTGGGAATCGGGAGATGCAGGGCCAAATCAGAGATCTTGGGGAAGTCGGCTAGTGGAGTTGGTTACGGAAAATGTACTTACACAACATGTGAAGGAAAATACAAGAATGAGGGGTAATAACGAACCTTCTAAACTCGATCTGATTTTTACAAAGGATCCTCACGAAATTAGTGATATAAACTATCTATGTCCTGTAGGTAAAAGTGATCACCTATTACTAAAATGGAAGTTGACCTCGAGTAATGCCAATAGATTAGACAATAGCTACATAAATGACAGATTAAATTATAGTAAAGCTGATTATGTATCCTTGAAAAGATATTTAGAGGGAGTAGATTGGGATCTTATTTTGAAGGAACGGGACGTACAAGGTAAATATAGTAGATTCCTCGAAATTTATAGAGTAGGAACCAATATGTTTGTCCCAAGATATAAAACTGGAAATTTTACTAAGCAGAAAGATTGGTTTAATTTGAAATGCAAAAGAGCTTTGGGTAGGCGTGATGCAGCTTGGGCTAGATTAAGAAGAAGGAACACTGAGAGTAATCGGAATAAATATAAACAGGAGAGGAATAGATATGTTAACATAATTAGGCAAGTTAAAATGAACTATGAGAAGAACATAGTAAATAAATGTGAAAGTGACCCTAGATTATTTTATAAATATATAAACAGTAAGTTGAAGGTAAAGAAACAAATTACTAAATTAAGAGTTGATGCTAGGACGTATGAAAATGTATCGGACATGTGTGAGGTAATGAATAACAAATTGGGGTCAGTTTTTACTAGAGAGGAAGGTTTTGACGAACCACAGGCGGGAGTACTGGAGAGTGGTCTTAGTAAGATTGAAATAACTAGAGATGAGCTGTTATCTGCGATGAGAGGACTTGAAGTAAGGAAAGCTATGGGACCGGATGAAGTGTCTGCCTGGGTTTTAAAGGAGTGTGCAGAGCAATTAGTGGAGCCAGTGAGGGACATAATTCAAGCTTCCTTAGATAAAGGACAGGTTCCTGTTGAATGGAAAAGAGCTAATATCATTCCGATATACAAGAATGGAAACCCTGAGGACCCTCTAAACTATAGACCAGTTTCACTTACTAGTATTGTATGCAAGATTTGTGAAAAGCTAATTAGGAAGAGATGGATGAAAATGTTGGAGAGAAAGAAAATAATAACCCCAAAGCCATTTGGATTCAGAGATCTTGTGTTACCAGTTTGCTATGTTATTACAGTAGGGTGATAGATGTACTCCAAGAAAGAGGCGGATGGGTGGACTGCGTCTACTTAGACCTTTCCAAAGCATTCGATAAGGTACCACATAAGAGATTGTTATCTAAGCTTGAGACGCTAGGATGTGTCAGGGGGAGTTTGCTGAAATGGATGGAGAGCTATTTAACAGATAGGGAAATGAGGACCAACATTAGAGGAACTTGCTCATCGTGGCGGAAAGTTGAGAGTGGTGTGCCGCAGGGATCTGTGTTGGCACCTCTCATGTTCCTTATGTACGTGAATGACCTGCCGATAGGCATAAACTCTTACATGTCAATGTTTGCAGATGACGTAAAAATTATGAGACAAATAACAAATAAAAGTACAGTAGTTGTGAGGAGCTGCAAGGGGATTTAGATAAAATATACGAATGGAGCACCAAGTGGAAAATGAAATTTAATATAAGTAAATGTCATGTGTTAAATATGGGAAGAAGTGTGAATAGACCAAATTGGGAGTACAGGATGGGAGATAATAAAATTAGCAAGGCCGAAAAAGAAAAAGATTTAGGGTTGATTATACAAGATAATTTGTCGCCAGAGAAACATATTAACAAGCTCTTTAGCGGAATGTATGCAATGGCCGGGAATATGAAAGTTGCTCTGAACTATTTGGATGAGACCATGGTAGCGAAAATTATGAAGAGTATGATTAGACCAAGATTGGAGTATGCAGCAGTGGTGTGGTCCCCGCATCTAAAGAAGCATATTCACAAGTTAGAAAGAATCCAGAGAGCAGTCACTAGATTGGTTCCAAGTCTCAGAGAACTGCCATATGAAGGGAGGCTAGACAAATTAAATCTACCGAGTCTAAAAGAGAGGAGAGAGAGGGGAGACATGATAATGATGTACAAATGTACCCGGGGGCTGGAGAGGCTGGATAGGGAGGATATATTAATTATGGATACAGGAATAACTAGAGGCCACAGCTACAAAGTAAAAAGACCTACCTGCAAGAACGATATCAGGAAGTTTAGCTTCCCCTATAGATGTATTGACAAATGGAATGGGCTGGAGGAGGAGGTGGTAGGGGCAAGGAACATCCATATTTTCAAGAAAAAATTGGATAAAAAGTAGACTGAGAGACGGGACAACACGAGCTTAGCTCAACTCCTGTAAACTACAATTAGGTAAATACAATTAGGTAAATACCCAATGCACGGCAATGATCATATCTACCTCTGGTATGCATAAAAACTTGGTTAGGACATATATATGCAGAGATATGAGCATCGGTAAATGACGAAAGTCGGGAGTAAAGGTTCGGCGCCCGGCTTGACCCCGCGCCAGTGTAAGCATTGGCCGTGTTAGCAAAATTTTGGATATTTGTTGCCACCAAATTCGCGTTTCCAAAGTGCACGTTACCGGAGGATTGACTGTACAGTATATCAGGAGAAAGCACTCTTATGTTATCTTGTGATAGGTGAAAACTAGAATTCTATACTAAATGGTTTAGTTTTGATGGTGAAAATACTAGGGTAAGTTTGGGGTGAAAACTATAAAATGTGGTTTAGCCTAAGTCTTGTGATTTTACTATGATCAATCTTCCTAACTCAGTATAAGCAGAGCTATTATTTATTTTAATTGCAGGAAGCGATAAACAATGTGGATATACAGGATCCTTTTGATGAAGCATTGAAGATTTTTGCCAATGACGAGTCCTTATACGGCCATCTTGATACAGTGATTCTCCCGTCTGACCTCCCACCTATGAGACATGATGTGCTTGGAGTCGACACCAACAAAATAAATGAACAGGTAAAATTGTATAAAATGTTATTTATTCTACTTATTTTCATGTGGGTGAGTGGAATCAAAACAAATGAGGGCCTTGTGTAATGAGTGGCAAAATAGATATCTGTTGACACAGGTGAGAACGCTCATCATCCATATTGGTCAGAGAATGCATCAATGCTGGAAAGTGTGTATCAGGTTAATGACCAGATACAGTACACTATCCAGCATCATGTCAAAGTGGTTGACAATACAGTATAGCCCGGGGTGCCAGTTAGGACGTATGGCAGCAGTATACTGCTACGAATAGTTTCATATGGTCCCTGGAGGTGGTAATGTGGTGCCTGGAGCCAGGGGACTCCCACATACATAACATTTTAAGACCGAGTGCTCCACACATTCATGCAGTTTCAGTATCTTGTCCTAATGGCGGCGTTCCAGGCAACCCTGTTAAGGGCTGCTTCACTTGTCAAGTTTTTGGATTTGAGATCGGCACGTATAGTCCGATCCCAGGTCTTCCTCGGTCCACCCCTTGGTGCAGCTCCCTCCACAATCACAGACCTGCAATTTTGTCACCCAATTTTGTTCATCCATTCTCTCCACATGTCCATACCATCCCAGTCTACTTGTACGCATCACCTCGCTAATACTCTTTATGCCTAAATATCTCCTCAGCTCAACATTTGTTATTCTATCCTGTAGCCTGGTCCCACACATCCATCTCACCATTCTCATTTCATTACGTTCCATTCTGTTGACATCCTCTACTTTAACGGCCCATGTTTCTGAGGCATACGTCATTGCACTTCTAACACATGAGGCATACACCTTTCCCTTCAGGGGGAGAGGCATTCTTTTCATAGTCAGGATTGGCAGCAGTTCTCTGAACTTCCCCCAGCCACATCTAATTCTAGCGACAGTGGCAGCCTCGGCCCCACCACCGGCAGAGATGCTATCTCCCACATAACTGCTGTGTTGCTGCTTGGGTTTAATTTCTCTGTTTCCCAGGCGTTTCTGCACCCTCCTCAGCTCCCCGCCTTGGAGTGGCTTTGGTCACCCGGGGTTTATTAGTGGTAAGCAGGGAAGGTTTTGTGGGTGCGCTCGTTTATGGCCTTGGCCTTGCTCGGGACCTTGGGGCTGTTCGGCCAGACAGCCTGGGGAACAGCAACAACAACAACAACCCTCTCTGTTTTCACAACCACCTTTGGGTGACCAAGGCTCACTTATGCATGCCTGTATGTAAAACCTTTTAACATTTAGGATTGATTTTTTAGTGGATATTGTGCAGCTCCTCTGCTAAAATGTATTACTCACCTGGTGAGTAATACATTTCCAACAGAAACACAACACAATCACATGCTGCAATCACAACAACAGACTCTACTCCTTCATGTAAACAACAAGCAAACACTCTCATCAATCACTTCTCGCATATCAGCCACCGAAAACCTCACAAAGACGACCGACGTGTCATCCGACGTAAGAGACAATTCCTCACAGACCCTGACTATACACCCTTCACCAATCACCAGACAAAGCATATCATCAACAATCTCAAGCACTCACCCGCCTGTGGCCTAGACAACATAAGCAACATACACCTCAGACACCTGGGACCACAAGGCATACAAGCACTCACTAACATATCAAACTACAGCTATTCACACAACACAATACCAGACATTTGGAAGCATGGTATCATCATCACAATCCCCAAACCCAACAAAGACCCCACGCTACCCTCCTCGCACTGCCCCATCACACTCCTTTGCTCCCCCTCCAAAGTCATGGAACGCCTAGTATTACAACTAATTACACCCGACCTACCCCTAGCTCCAACACAACATGGCTTTAGGCCACTGCACTCCACAAACACTCTTCTCACAGACCTTACACAAAGAGCTTTTGACGGCATCAACTCAGCTAGACCACCACACAGATCACTATTAGCCACACTCGACATTAGTAAAGCCTTCGATGCCATCCCCGCCACAACCTAACAAACAAAATCTACAACACAAACATGCACAACAACACAAAACGGTGGCTGGCCAACTTCCTAGCAGGCAGATGTGCACACGTATCTTTTGCCGGTCAGTCATCTAAAATCAGAAACTTTCCAAACGGAGTCCCACAAGGATCCGTCCGATCGCCCGCACTCTTCAATCTGTACATGCACGATATAACTACACCCAATACGCCCCAAATAAACTTAGCCTCCTATGCAGATGACATAACACTCACATGCACACACCATGACCCAAAAAGAGCAACAGATCTCCTTCAACCCTATCTCAACACACTACATGGCTGGTGCACTACAAACAGACTTAATCTAGCCCCAGCCAAATCCACCGCAACCCTACTCACAAGCTGGACAGGAGAACACGAATACATCCCTCAACTCACCATAAACAACACACCCCTAACACATACAAACACACCCAAAATCCTAGGAGTAACATATGATACTCATATGACATTCAAACAGCACACCACAAACATTAAAAAGAAACTGACACCCAGACTTAACGCCCTCAGGTCACTTGCTCACACAAAATTTGGACACAACAAAGAAACTACCACCACAGTATATAAACAATACATAAGATCAGTGATGGAATACGCAAGCCCAGCCTGGGCTTCTAATCTAGCTGAAGCACATCATAAGACCTTGCAGACTATTCAAAACAAAGCCCTGAAGATCATTACAGGCTGCACAGCTACTGCACCCACAGATCACCTACATCAAGAAACCAAAATCCTCAAAGTCAAAGACCATCTGGACATGAGAGGCACTCAATTCCTGGCAGCAGCCTCCACGAACCAAGACCACCCACTAAACTACATGGCAACACACCCACAGACACCAAGAAATATCAAAACAACACCCAGCACACGGTATCACACACAATTATTGTCCTCTCTCCCTCCCTGCCCACCCCGAACCAACTTCCAGAAGCACATCCATACTCATATCTCTCGCCGATCCATCCACTCACTCACAGACAACACGCAGCTGCATGCACGACCTCCCGAAATCCATCCTTCCGAATCCTCCCTCCCTCGCGAGGACAGAGTCCACTGGCCAGGCTGAGATGCGGACACCATCCAGCTCTCCTGAGCTATCAGAAGAGACTGGATGACTCCGTTGTCGACGCCTGCCCGGGATGTAACACAGCACCCCATACCATTAAACACATCATAGAAGACTGCATTTCACACAACCACTTACGCCAACAACACAATCTACACTCAATGAGAGCTCTGTGGGAAAGCCCGATCGTGGTCATGGCCTTCCTCAGGGACTCGGGGCTGTTCGGCCAGGCAGCTTAGGGAACAACAACAACAACAACTCACCTGGTTAACTTTGAAGGTAATCTCTTGTCTTGGAGATTAACCATGCAAGGATTATGTTTATGGCTGAGATTGTATTAAGGTTGTTGAAGAGTTTATTGATTTTACTAAATGATATGTATGTACATGGGTGTATGTACATGGGTGTATGTGAATTATATTTTTTTTGTTTCTGTTTGGGCTCCGTCTCAAGTCAGCCACCTCCAGGCTATAGGGTATGTGCCTTAGTTTATACATACATACATATGTATGTATAGGTGTGGGGGTATACATACACATATAATGTGTATGTATAATGGGAGGTGTGGTGGAGTGGTCTTGCCACTGGCCTGGTAATCCAATGGTCCCGGGTTCAAATCCCGATGTATCAATGGGAAGATATTATTGGGATGGAATTTGTGCTGTACCTAGTATCAGTGCATTACCACAAGCCCACCGAAACGTCAATAAAATACCCTCATTGTTCCCTGATTAAATAGCACTGTATGAATATTCCCATATTCAAAATATGCTATAGGGGTGCAATGCCTGGTGAGTTATCTGCTCAACAGGTGGCGTTGTGTGTGTGTAAGTGTGAGAGTCCGAGTGTAGGGGTGAGACAGTGAAGCACAGGAACGAGATGGCTTCAGAGATGGGGTCGTTTCGGGCCATGAGTGAGCACCGTGCCTCATGTGAAGGCAAGATGGCAGGTGCTCGTTGTACTCTACGTGCTTCACATGTCTCACTCCCTAGACTGGAACAAGACCTCACGGGCTTCACTGTTCATTGTAAAGCGGTGAATGTTAAGGCTCTCAGCCTATGCCCGAGAGGAAGTAAGTTGGAATATAGAAAAAAAAAAAAAAAAAAAAAAAAAATGTACAGACAAAAATGGGAATGTTTGAAGGCATAGTAGGATCAACAGTACAGTATATGGATGTGAGGCATAGGGCCTGAATGCCAAACAACGTAGGAGGATAAAAGTGAGGGACATAAATTTTATAAAGACAAAAAGTGGTGGTAGATGGTACAGTTAGTTAGTTATGTAGAGCAGATTAACCAGACCACTGAGCTCCATACGGAACTCTCATAGGTCTGGCAGATGGTACAACAAGGTGACAATTGTCAAAGCAAGAGATGTGTGGGGATTGGTGCAGTTTACTGTAAAAGGCTGACCTAGGAGTGATCGAGTGGTATGTGCATATGGACAAATTGAGTGCAGAAAGAATTCATAAGAAAATCAGCAAAACAGAGGTGTAGGATCTATGAATATATGATGTAAAACTTGCAAAATAAACAAACCAAAACAGGAGTGACACAATATAACAACAAAAGAATTTATAAAAATCATTATGTAGAAATAACGATTTAGCAAAATAATGAAATATAAGAACACAAAACCACCAAATAGAATGTACGGTAAACTCCCTTTTATCCAAAATTCATATATCCAAAAATTTCAGTTAACCAAAGTTTTTGCTATCCATATTTTCGCTAGTTTTCACTTATTTAAGCCTTTCCGAGTTCTTAATTGCATCAATTTAACCCCTCTGAAGTAGACATAACTTGAATTAGATGATAATTTGAAGTTAAGACAACCTAGAAATAGTTTTCTAGAAATAGAACAGTGGACCACTGGTTCCTATCTTCAGAAAATTTCTGTGCTTGGTATGCATCCACCTAGGGCCCCATTGGGGTAAATAAAATAGCAAAACAGTGGTGGAACTGCCATCCGGGTGAGGGACTGCTCTGGGTCTGCTCCTTCAGTGTTAAGGGCCATATAGGTTAATCCACATAGTGGAAATGGCACTGTGGAGTGGGTCAGTGGAGGCATGTCTGGGAGCCTGGAGGCAGTTTCTGCCATGGCCATCCCTTTTGGGGTGCTTCCTCTGGAAGCAGGATGATGATGATGAAAACTGTATATTTGGCTATTTGTGCACATATTTAGCTCTATATAGAGGGACTCGTTTATCCGATAAAATTGCTTAAACAAAATTTGAAAAGACTCATGATTTTTTGGATAAAAGGGAAGCGGGACAATACAAGTTTAAGGGCTCAAATCCTGTACAGTATACTACAATTAGGTGAGTAGGCTACAGACACACCTTCAACATCACCTCGCTCAGAGATCTCTGAACCCACCCAAGAGATCTGGCGGACTACCTGGACGCCGCGGGATTCCCATAAAGGGCATCTTGGGGTTACCAGTACTACAATACGGATTTAGAGGAGATAGCGATTTGCTTAGCTACTTTTCTGTTTGTTGCGATCACAACCCCTCGCGTAGTAAGTTTTACCATTTTTCTGGATATATTTGGACCCCCTGCTTGCATACTACGTGATTCACATACCTGTACAGTACTAGGATCCCGGGAGGAAGGACTGTACTGTAAATGATCTTCACATAAATTCTTAGTACTAGATTATATAATAATGTCTATTTCAGGTACAACTTACCAGGAGAAAAGCACGTGCAGACCACAGGAGAGTTGATTTACGTGAAGCACCAAGCTCTCTACCAGCACAGTGTAGTGCGAGTGATCATGGTAGAGTTACACCACAGGACATCCGACAGTGGGCCACCAAGTACAAACATATGCGCAGGAAGAAGTTACAGCTGATTAGTACAGATGAAGCTCTTTTGGAAGATACCTCATTTGAATCATATGAAGAGGAAGGTCAAACAGAGTTTCTTGAGGAGGAAGAGGATTATATGGAAGAAATGGATACTGATAATGGTCAAGAATATAAACCCTTTCAATGAAATGGTAACATTTTCCTATTTTTATAACTACTTTACCAAATAAATATTATACTCTGCATAGGAAAATTTAAAAAGATCTTGAAGCTAATGGGATCCTTCATTAATTGAAAGCAATTATCTCTCTACTAGTCTATCTACATACTAGTTTAAAGACTGTTTTGTCCACAGATAATGTGGTTGTAGTCTCCCATCCTAAATGCGGCTTTCCAGGCGGCCCTGTCAAGGGCTGCCTCTGTTGTAAAGTTCTTTATTTTGAGATCGTACTGGAGTACGATCTCAAGTCATTCTAGGTCTAACCCTAGGCGCAGCTCCCCCCACGTTCACAGACCGGCATTTCTTCACCCAGTTCTCATCATCCATTCTCTCCACGTGTCCGAACCAACTAAGTTGGCTCGTGCGAATCACTTCACTGACACTCCTAATGCCCAGTTGCCTTCTTAACCCTCTCACGTTTTTGACGCAATTTTGAGCCTATTAGGGATACTTTAACCCTCGTGGCCCGGGCTGGTCCTCTAAAGGACGGAGGTCGTATCCGGGCGATCTGGCTGAAAAACGTCTAGGCCTAGGCTACCGTATTTTTGTTTATTTTAACTGCTAGAAATTTCCCACGCATCTATAAACGTAGTGCGGTTTTCAATCTGTAGACAGGCGTTGAGTAGAGCTCTGTAAGTCAACTGGTTCAGTTGTGATGACGATTTCAGTGGAGCGAATTTTCTGCGATGTTGACAATATCGGAGCTTTTCAGACACTAATTTCGTCTTACGTCACAACAATAACATTGATCCGACGTGCGGTGACGCAACGATCGGCTTTGTTTACATGCGTCGGACGCATGGCGTTCAGACCAAGCTTAATAGGCTTTCAAGCTTACGGATTTTAATAGGACACCCGGGTACTGGCCCATCTGCCGCGGTTGCCTTTTAAAATGACAGCCGGGTAGGAAGGTTTAAAGCCTTTGTTACCATCAGGGGTATTTAGAAACCTTTAGTTTAGTTACTTCAACCTCTGCAGTTGTCTTTGAGTTAGCTGTGGGCAGAAAACTAATTTTGGAGAGGTAATTATAAGAGAGAACTCTATTTATTATTGCTGATCTGGCAACCTCTGCGTCATAAAAACTTGAAAGGGTTAATTACTCACTCTATATCCCGTCCCTGAAATCCCCACATTTCGATCTCACCATGCTCTTCTCATTCTGTTCCATTCTATTGATATCTTCCACTTTAACCGGCCACGTCTCTGAGGCATAGGTCATCGTATTTCTAACACACGTGGTATGGGTATATCTACCCATCTACAGTAAACCCTCGTTAACTCTGACTAATTGGGGGGATGTCCACTTCCGAAGTGTCCAACTTCAAAAGGTTAATATGTCCGAATTCGAAGGCGGAGTCCGCACCACCATAGACAATGGAAATCACCCTACCACTGCTACACTTTATAATACAGCATTGTACGTGAAATTCATCATATTAACCCTCCAGCCCCGGCTATGTATTATACTGTATATATATTCCCCGAAACCCGGGTGTTTTGGCCGAAAAATGTCTAGCCTAGGCTACCGTATCTTTGTTATTCTGACTGCTTCCACATTCCCGCGCATCCCCAAGCGTAGATGTGTTATTTACCTGTAGAATGGCGTTAAGTAGAGCTCTCTAAGTCAACTGGTTCAGTTGTGATGATGATTTCATTGGAGATAACTTTATGGCAAAAACAGCCACTTTACACTACTTTTCGATAATTAACAACAACATACAGGCACACACGAACAAGCGACGCTCTCCTTCTTGTGGCCGGAGATGCGGGGCGTCGGTCCAGCCGGCTGTTGTTTACATGTGTCGGACCGACGCCTCGCACACCAAGCTCACAGGCTTTCAACCACTGGGCATTCAAGAGCCCTTCCGGGTAGCTCGGGTATGCTTTTTTATGGGCGTTCAAGAGCCCTTCCGGGCCTGATGGGTTAAAGACAAATAAGAACAATATTATTATGTTTTCAGGGACAGAACATTATAGTACAGTACATAGTGATAAATATTAACACAATAGTTAAAAGTACAGGCTTGAATTCATCCTAAAACCACCTAAAACTGGAACTATAAATGTTTCTGTTTGGGCTCTGTCTCGAGTCAGCAACCGCAGCTATCGGGTATGTGCCTGAGTATTTTTTTTGTTTATATATATTCCAACTACTCCCTCTCGGGCATAGGCTGAGAGCCTGTACATTCCACCGCTCAACACGGTGAAGCCCGTGAGGTCTTGTTCCAGTCTGGGGAGTGAGACATGTGAAGCATCCATCATGGCTCGAAGCAGCTCCATCTCTGAAGCGGCCGGTTGCCAGAGTATTATGTTAAAATTAATATTGTCAACTTTGTATACTTTTTATAATAACCATTTGCATTGTACACATCTACCTGTACCTACTAAAATTAGTATATACAGTAGTACAGTAAAGCCCCGCACTTTCGGACTAATCGGGGGGATCTACCTGTACGAAAGTGCGAAATTCCGGAAGCCAGAAAAGAGAGAATAAAATACTAAAGACAGAGTCCGAATACAATCTCTACCTTCCGTAAAAAGTAAGGAAATGAGAGTACAGTACGAAATAGGACTTTGTTTTATTTCACTCACCTGGGATTGTTGAAAAGCTGGATTAGTTTATAATCCAGGATACAGCAAGAGTGGTACTATAGTAGAGTGCCAATTAGGATGAGTAGTGGGTTGGTGGATGGAGTGCCAATTAACCTTTAATAGGCGAGCTATGTGTAGTGAATACCACAGTTCTGGGCGGCAATATTAGGCCTCTTTCCCGCCTAAAATCGTAATTTTACGATAAATATCGTTATTACCGGTACTTATTCATATGCACCTATTTTACGTTTAATATAAAGATAGTAACCTGTAACAACAATAAAACAAGTGGGAATATAATTTTTCTGGTCAAAATCGCGAATGGTAAGCGAGCGGTTCAGTCATGAAGTGTGAGAGAGCTGGCAACACGCCCTCCTCTCTCTAGGGTTGAGGCAGTACTGAGCTACCGAGTCGCATCCTCACTGTCTCTACTTTACGTAACAGACACATGAACACACACTAAGATCGGGTTGGAGATGTTTACTCAAAAATATGCCAATGAATTAGGGAATAACAGGGAAAATAGGTGATAATTGAAGGGAGGGGGGGGGGGGGAGAGGAGGGGATGTGGAGGAGTAATTATAATGTAAAACTTGCAAAATAAACAAACTAAAACTGGGACGATACAAGATAAATGCAAAAAACTGATCAAAATCGCTATGTGGAAACAATGCTTAATAAAATCAAATTTTGAAATAAAAGAACACAATCCACCACAGTTTTTTTTTTTTTTTTCTACGTGATTGAGGGAGGCAAAAGGCAGAACTGCCTATAGCGAGTGCCTCCCCCATAGTTGAAAGAGTGACAGGGCCAAAATCAAGGGACGTTCGAGCCAAAATGCCTGGACACACAGAGTTTGAAGCAATTTAAGTCATAGGAAGAGGGAAAGACTGATTCTGGGAGAGAGTTCCAGAGCTCAGCTGTTGAGTAGAAGAAAGTTTGAGAGTAACATTTCACTCTTGGGTTGGAGAGTTGCACAGAGTAGGGGTGGGATTGAGTTGCAAGACGGGTACCACGTGCCCTACATAAAGGAGGTGGTATACACTGGGAAAGCTCTGAGGAACACTGATTATTATAGTAGTGATAGATTAGCGAGAGAGATGCAACATTGCGGCGGCGGGGAGAGAGAGATTGCAGAGAGTTGGTGAGTGGACGGGAGTTAATGAAACGAAAGGCCTTCCTTTCAACTTTGTCTAGGAGAGCGGTGTGAGAGGAACCTCCCCACACATGTGAACAATACTCAATACAAGGACGCACTATGCCCCTGTACAGAGCAAGAAGCTGTGCAGGGGAAAAGAACACCCTAAGGCGGTTGAGCACACCCAGCTTCTGGGAGGCTGCCTTAGCAAGACTGGTAATATGGTCCTTCCAACAGAGCAGAAGAAAAAGAGACACCAAGAATATTGAGAGAAGATGAAGGATTGATTTTTGTATTGTTGAAGAATAAGGGATAGTCCGCTGGGAGTTCCTTACGGGTAGATAGATGGAGAAATTGGGTTTTGGAAGCATTAAAGGTAATAAGGTTTTCTCTGCCCCAATTGGAGATAGTATTTAGATCAGAATTTAAGAGTTCTATGGCTTCATTACGTTTGTCGTTGAGGGATTGCTGGCTGGGGCGTTCTGAAAAACTAATGGAGTAGTGTAAGGTTGAGTCGTCTGCGTATGAATGGATGGGAATTGAGGTACAGTTGAGATCATTTATAAAAATTAGAAAGAGAATAGGAGATAGGACAGAGCCCTGAGGAACACCGGAGTTTATAGGATGAGGAAGTGAACAATGGCCGTCCACAACTGCGGCTATGGAACGGCCGGAAAGGAAATTAGAGACAAAGGCACAGATGGAGGGTAGTTTAGAAATTAAAGATTTGTGCCAGACTCTATCGAAGGCTTTCGATATGTCTAGTGCAATAGAAAAAGTCTCACCGAATTCCCGAAAGGAGGATGACCAAGAGTTAGTAAGATATGAAAGATCACCAGTAGAGCGACCCTTAAGGAAGCCATACTGGCGATCTGAGAGCAGATTATGAGGAGAAATGCTTAAGATATTTGGAAGCAAGAATAGTTTCAAAAACTTTAGAAAGACAAGAAATGAGAGCAATTGGAGGGTTGAGAGCGGTCGCCCTTCTTTGGGACAGGTTGAATGTGAGCAAATTTCCAGCATGAAGGGAAGACTTTAGAGGATAGACAGAGACGAAAGAGTTTGCCTAGGCAGGGAGTCAGCACGGAAGCACAGTTTTTGAGAACAACAGGAGGAACACCGTCCGAACCGTATGCCTTATTAGTATTAAGCCCAGAGAGGGTAGAAAGTACATCTATAGAAGAGATTAGGATATTAGGCACACAACTACATGCGCAAGTCAATTTGTTTCCCAAGTAAACTGATCGCACATATAACAATGCACTGTCGTCACGTTCAAGGAATTAGTCAATTTGGGAAGTCGGGGACGTTCTGGTAAATTTTACTAAACTCTGCATGAATAAAGGAACTACATTAAGTGTCAAAATGTTCTATTAAAATCAAATTTGCAACTTGACAAGATAATAACAATAGTACAAAATACAAATATCACTCGCTAATGATAGTGCTATCATTAGCGAGCCTACTACTACCTCATTACTAGCCTACTAATAACCTACATTTATTGTACAAATATACTAAGGAAATCGCAAAAGCAAGCAATTGATCCTATCGACAATAATTGCCGAGGGGCACAGGGCCCTGGGTGGGGCTTTGGTTTCCCGGGCGTTTCCGCACGCTCCTCAGCTCCCCGCCATGGAGTGGCTTCGGTCACCCAGGCTTTATTGTGGTCGGCAGGGAGGGTTCTGTGGGGGCGCTCCGTTATGGCCTTGGCCTTGCTCGGGGACTTGGGGCTGTTCGGCCAGGCAGCTTGGGGAACAACAACAACAATATTTGAAAATATGAAGAAGGCACAATAGATTTAAACAAAAGAGTACGCTTTTAACAAGAACAATTAATTATAAATAATAATAATAATAATAGAAAAAGTTAAATAGACAAAAAGTAAGCAGAGGTTATTATAGAGCTTGATTAAAATTATTGATATCAAATTTTAAAATAGTCACAATAATTGACCTTAAAAAGATTAAATTTATGCAACAATTTACTTGCAACAAAACCTCTGTCTACTAAGAGTCTGTATAGTAACCTACAGTAGCTCTCTCCCAAAAGTCTTCTACTCTGGTACAAATTTTACAAAATCTTATTAGCTGGGAATAAAAACAATTATAAGTTATTTTACTATCGATATTACTATTAGGGAAAGGAAGGTTTGTTACGTTAAAATTAAAATCGTCAACTTTGTGGTATATTTTAAGTGTGCACTGTTCATTAACAATCTGTATATTTATATCGAGAACATTTTCAACTTCATTTACTTTACCTTGTGTGAGGGGGATGGAATTTGGATAAATTTGTTTAGCAACTTGATTAAAATTTAACATATTACAAACAAGAATATCATCAATATATCTACTATTATTACTTAACAATTTAGCAAGTGCTAATTTTTCTGGGATGTTATTTTTCTTGCTACTGTCAACTAAGTTTTTCATAAATTTAAATTCTAAAGCAAGCAAGAATAAGTCTGCAATTAAAGGGCTAGCATTTCCACCCATAGGAATTCCTAATATTTGTTTGAAAATGTAGGGCCCGAATCTACATAAGTATTGAAAAGGGAGGAATTTAAGGGCATATGAGGTATGGGGGGGAAAAAAACAAAATAATTTGTTTTAAGTGCTACTGGGGCTTTTTAAATTTTTTTTTTAGACCTTCCCTCTTAACCTCTGAAGTGCGCATGGGGGTAATTGGAAACGTCCCCCTGTGCTGACGTATTTGAGGTGTTTCCGCCACTAAAATATTCATTGTGCCATTAATAGCATTAATACTTATCCATATGCGCCTATTATGGGTTGATTATAAAGGTATTAACCTGAAACAACAATAAAACGAGTGAAAACAGCGTTTGGATGGTCAAAATCGGAGATATAGCCCGCGAGTTGTATAATGTATGGGTGAGGCAATCTGCTTTCCCGCCAATTTCCCCCAAGGCCACTGAGACACAGTCGATCGATACTCTCTCTCTCTCTCTTGCACTCGCTTGCTATCAGTGATGACCACACCCTCCAATCGGATTTCTAATGTTAGCACGAAAATATACCTCAGAATAAGGGAATAACAGGGAAAATAGGTGATAACTGAAGGAGAGGAGGAAAGTGGGGAAGGAGGGGAGGTAGAGGACTGAGATTTTGCATGGCCCAGGGGCCAAAAAAAAAAAAAATAAAAAAAAAAAATATAAATTTTTTTTTTTTTCGATGTCAAAAGTTGATTTTTATTTTCTCTGACTCTTAAGAGTCTCCCCGCAGTGCGCCGGGGGAACTCTTAAGAGTCTCCCCGCAGCTCCCGGGTTAAGAGCTTTGCCGCCGTCGCCCAGTAAAACCTCTTTAAGAGCTTTCTCGCCGTTCCCAGGTTAAAACTGCATCGAGTGGTAGCGAGTGCCAAGACTTAAAAAAATCATACTGTACTGTATCACTTAGCATATTCATTTATATAATTAAACAGCACTTAGATAACTGTGCTCATAAAACGAAAAGAGATCACTGTATAGCACTTAGATTTTCACTGTACTTGAGTATAATTGTTTAAAGGGGTGTTTATTCATTGACTTACACTATCAGCGGGGCTGCCATACTTGATATATCCTCTTCTGTGGCTCTATCACTGACTTGGGGAGCCTTTACCTCTTGATGTTGAGCCTGGGTCACTCATGATGACGGGAACACTGTAATCCTGGGAAACAGTAGAAATAAGGCGGATGCTGGCGGACACAATGCGGGAACACTCAGGGTTTGTAAACTATGCGTCACGGTCTTCTTGTTGGTGCATGGTGGGTACCCAAAATCCTCTGCGGTCCGATTAATTTTTCTCTGCTTCCTGATTTTTTCCAGAAGCGGAGGAATACGACCCGGATATATATATATTTTTGTATTCAATTTCGTAAACAAATTAAAGGGGGAATTGAGTCGTACCAAAATCGATTACGAAAGCGAGGAGCCAAAAGCGCGAGGTTTTACTGTACAATCAAATGGGATATTAATAAAGAAAACAATTAAATTCTAACTTTTATTCCATATTTTCCCGTTTCCAAGTCCAAAACAATATAGTCTTTACAGCTGGAATGTGTAAAACTCCCATAGCTAGTTTTCAAATAATGGTTGGCAAAAATATCTTAAAATAACATGGCAAACTTTCATGATACACATTTTTTGTTGTCATATGCCAAGAATAATCGGTGCCTCAATTTGATTCAGTATAAATCATTACCATAGTTGTTATATATATATATATATATATATATATATATATATATATATATGTTTGATGTTTAATGTTATAGTATCAACCAGCTAGTGTATATTTAAACTGATTCTAGTACAATTAACTTCTATGATAAAACAAAATAATAATAATAATACAAAAATAGTGAAGGGAATAATATTGTTTATAGAATGGATGATTATAACCAAGTCTGAAACTTTTAAAAGCACTCGCTGTCTACTGGTTAAATAAGGTGGATCAGTACTATATAAAATTGAACAACTTGAGGGAGGAGACTGAAATTTACCTGGCATAATTTCTATATGGTTATCCCTTTAGCTTGGGATTAACAAAAGCTAATCGAGATCTTAATGCATTTGAGGAATGACAGCCAATTATTAATACTGTAGTGGTAAAATTGTTTGTAAGGAGTAAACAATATGTTGAAATAGTCTCAAGTAATTAGTATAATGAATGTGGGGAAATTTTGTGTCTAAAGAAAAGTGGTTTAGTGGAATATAATCTTGATGCGAGTTTTTGTAATGTGTACAGTAAAATAATGTTTGTGATGTGTTATTGACACTGAGCAAAGTTCTACTTAATAGTTAACAACCTTTTCAGTTAGCAATTGTATGAACACAATCAATTTATCATGAAAATTAACCACATTACTGGTATTTCATCAATACCTCATTAAATTCCCATAAAATGTTAATGAGGTGGCTACATGATGTTTACACGTTCCGCTGTAAATGTGTCGTACTGTACCAGTGACAAAGTAAGCAACACCCAAATATGTATGGTTGTGAAATTAAAGGGGTAGTAGTCGCTTTAGTAGTTTTAGTAGTAGTAGTTTTATGGACCCCCTTCTCCCTCATGTTAAGCATATTAGTTTTGAGATTTTATGGCGATTTTAAGACTTCGCCTCATTTATTTGTCAATACTAAGACCTTTCATGCCATTTAAATGTTGATTTTATCATGGCGAGCAATAGCAAGCCTGAAATTTTTAGAAGGAACCAGCCTTCAGCCGGAACATTTTTCTACCAAAAAATGTACAAAGTTATCTTATTAAAAGGGGGTTTAGGGGGTGTTTTTTAAGCTTGATGGAGGTCAAGTGAGGAAACTAAAAAATAAATATATATATATATATAGGCCAAAATAACAAGCACTACCCCCTCAAGGAGCCACTTGAAGGGAGGGATCTAAGACTATGAATCACAACATTAGTCCTAAACATTATAACTTCAGTCCCATGTCTTTGATCTGACTTGTAGAGGTACTAATTAAAGCTGTCATATTCTTCATTCTTGCATGAAATTGAACATTCACAAACTTGTACATTCATGGTATCTTGTAAATAGTTGTCTATATGTGCAATCTCTGGTGTAATTTGGTAACTGGTAATATTTTGCACTATATCTGCTATCTATGCATTTAGTCTAATGAGCACTTCTTATTATATCAATATAAATATACTGTACACACTTAAGTAGACATGATTGTTAATCAAGATAAAATAAATCAATAATGATTATAATAATAATTATACTGGTAATATAATTGTGTCGTCCCCATTTTGGTTGGTTTATTTTGCAAGTTTTACAATAAAATACTCATAACTCCAAACATCCTGTTTTTTTATTACAGTATATATTTTGTTTACCCTATTCATAAGCGTAGAAGATTGTTGCTTATGAAATCGACCTTGGGAAGAGGAGGACGTATCCATTCTTTGGCTCACCTTTGACCCTTAACCCATTCTCTACCATTACACCATATAATTAAAGTCTGGCTATCTATTCAATAATTTTACTGAGCTTAGGAAATATGTCTAGAAATGAAAAAAAATAGAAATTCTAAATTACCCTTGGATTTCTTTATAGACTGAATAAAAGACTCAAGACAGAGAAAGAATAGGGATACCATAAAACACAACAGAAAACAATGAACACACAAAAACAAAATACAAATTCACACACATCTACTGTAGGTCATCCAGGAGAAGACCCAGACACCGCCCACCACACTTTCAGGCGCATCCTTCATATTAATCGTCTCCCCGGGCCAGGCACCTGATGCGACTATTATCTAGTCCAACTTGCGCCCGACCCCTTCCCCTAAATGACCACGTGTTCACTCATCTATTCACAACCATTCTCCATTCATTCCTGTTTATTACTAAACACATCTTTTCTTGCTAAAACTTCAATTTATATTTTTTATTATAATGTAAAACTTGCAAAATAAACAAACCAAAACAGGGACGACACAAGATAAATGCAAAAGAACTAATCAAAATCGCTATGTGGAAACACCACTTAATAAAATAAAATTTTGAAATAAAAGAACACAATCCACCACATGTGTACACAACTACATGAGTAAGTCAATTTATTTCCATATCTGAATTTTTGGAGTATCATTTATTGGGAATACTGTGAATGTTTTAATATGAACAATATTTGTCTTGTGTACATTAAATTACAGACACCTAGTCTTTATAAGAGTAGTGCTAAATTACATGCAAAATTTTCACCGGATTAAATGCACCTATAGCCTATGTAGCACACCTCAGAATATACTGTACATTGACAATATTTACGTGGAATGTCTTGGAAGTTCTACATTTCATGGGTACTGTACTTCAATTATTTGAATACTTACATTTATATATATACTTCATATAATGGAATGTAAATGTGTACACAGCTGCCACGGTATATGGTCAAATTTGTAAACATGCATGAATGATGGAGGTAAGGGAAATTATTGTTTTGCATAGCTTAAAAACGGCAACACCAACATTGTATAATAAAACAACCTACTGAATATTCACATACATGTAACAATACCTTCTTACAACATTAGCAGGCATTCATTATTAACAAAATGATTCCTCTATGTGAAAGGTCTTGTACAGTATTCAGATCTTTCCATACAGTTCAGATCAAGTCAGAACAGATGCTTATATTATATATTTACATGTAGATTTGATTCAGTTAAAAAGGAAATGGCTTACATTTAAATAAATGCTGGTAACTTTTACATTAATGCTAGATGACAATTTTGATAGATACTAGTCACACTCCATATTACATAAGAACATAAGAAATTGGGAGTCTGCAGAAAGCTGATTGGCCCACACAAGGCAGATCCCTCTCACCCCAACCCTAATTATAAGCCCAACTCACTAACATGGTACTTTCTTAATATGTATGCTAATGAATATGGTACTGTATTGTCATTTAATATGTATTGTACAGTACAGTATGTATGTATTAAACCCAAATGTATGTATGGACATTTTGACATTTGTAAAGGATACGGTGTCATATGGCCTACTTCGGTGGCAATTTCAACCATTAACAATTTAGTGGCTATTGAGTTACTGCCAGAATACAGTAGCTATCAGGTCCTTAAAGGATAGTAAAACAATATCTGAACAGCCTATTGGTTTGAGAATCTCAGGCGGTGATAAGACTGTACACTAATGCGAATGTAATATTTATCCAGCTACAGGTATGCTGATTTACCAAATTTAAGGGAGCCTACCTTGCTTTCTCTCCCTCTCTCTTTGGCTTGTATGCATTCGGCCCCATTCAGCCTACTGTTTTAAGACGTTTACCCCCATCCAGGTATCAATTACTGCTCGCCAGCATATATATATTTTTGTTTTGACAGCAAGCTAAATTTGTAAAAATTTTGATAGAAAAATGTCTCCATACAATGCTGGCTCACTGTCGCTCGCCAGGAAGAACTAGACACCTGGATGGGAATAAACGTCTTAAAACAGTTGGCTGAATGGGGCCGAATGGATACAAGCCAGGGAAAGAGAAAAATGGAGAGAAAGATATAAAAAAAGCCAGTGACCCTCCTTATACAGTAGGTGAACTACAGGAATGAACGAAAAAACAAAGATTAATGCAGGGTCATAACTTGGCATGAATATACTGTAATATGTATATGGGCAATATCGATATAATTCCATTAAACTCGAGACAAAAATACTAATAAATAACGACGTTGGCATTCTCGGCGGAGTTCAGCTGATCGGGAGTGACAAACTAATGTGCAGAGGCAGTTTGTAAACAACACACGGAGTCATGGACTGTCAGGTCTGTTTTTCATAATTAATACCTTTCAATTCATTACTCAAGCTCTGCAAAAGATCGAACAACGTCGTGAAGATGATCGAACAACGTCGTGAAGATGTGGTGCACATCAAGTAATAATCCAATCTCGCCAACAATAAACATACAGGCAGTGTTTATGAATGTTTATCCTGGTCCTGAATCAAGGGAGGTCGCTTGAAAGGCCTATTTCTTAATTATAGCATAGATTTCTGTTCAATTTATATATCCCGGTCCCTTGACTATACAGTGATGAAGCCAACTGTTGAGCTGTACACATGCATACAAATTTATAAGTTTCTCACATAAGAAAGGCCACAGATTCACCCATTTCCCATGTCGAGAGTTCCCGCCATTGGCTATAGTGACGTCATTGTAAACACGCCAGTTCGCGCCACATAAAATAAGTTAAATAAGCTATATTTCTTTGTTGTTAGGACACATTGATGAAAGTTCTTCAGTATCATATACCTAAAACCAAGCAGATCCCAATGGACATTGTAATTTGAATAGGTTTAATCCCTGGAATTCACCTTTAAAACTGGCCATATACTCAGTTTTAGATTATTCCTATGCTTCTACATTCTATGGAGTATTTACTGTATCATTAGTTTATCATCAGCATCAATGTAAATGTTTAATTAAAGCAATGTATTGATGGTATAGGGCACACAAATAATGTGGCACAACACATACATTAGACAAGAAATAAATATAAACACTAGTATATCTGTAGCATATATACAGTAATTAGATTTTTTTTACATGAAAAATATAATATTAGCCCTATATACCATATTTAAATTTTCAATACAATAATATAAATAATAAATATATTATACATTGTAAAAAATATGGATTTATATTGTATATTTTCAGTGTCATACTAATGAGAGTGAATGTGATTATTATTCTTGACCAGCAAGTTTATTTACTGTACTGCAAATCAAATTTTGCTCAGTCCTCAAACTAGAGTTCCACAAAATGTACAGTACCGTACTGTACTGCCACACACATAGTTGAGTAAATTATAAACAATTAAGCATTATTAACGTAATGCAGATGTACTATACAAGCTGTTCATGTACTTTGCAGTCATAAGAAAATCATTGTTGCAACACACTTTAAACTTTCAAATAGCAGTACAGTATTACCAGTAAATAAATTGTATTCACGTTAACGAAAATAGAATACGGAATATGTTGAAATACTTTTATAATAATAATATCAATAATAGCAAAATATGAAAAATGGTTGAATGCTTGTGTATCTATTTGTGAAGAACCTATTTCCCCTTGCAAGAACAGTACAGTATTTGTGAAGAACCTATTTCCCCTTGCAAGAACAGTACAGTATTTGTGAAGAACCTATTTCCCCTTGCAAGAACAGTACAGTATTTGGATGATATCACCAACAACCACATATTGTGACTGGGAACTACAATATTCACTATTAGTCTATTTAATCTACATTACAAAATGTTGATGCTATACAAATTAAGACACAGAACCAATGATTTATTACAAAAAGCTAGAGTTGGTTCCTAACACTATCCTTTAATACAATTATTCAACAACATATTAAATAAAGAGTAAGGAGAGGGTGTACTTTTTACAAAAATGTCATACACATATAAAGGGTTATATAATATATATATAAACCATATGGTTTTATTTAGTCTTTCTTATGCTAATATGAAGATTAACTTTTAAGCTTGAATCCAAAGACTAGAGTAAATAATAATTTGTATAGTGTTTGTCTTGTGGTTATTTTTATTCTTATGTAAACTTCAATATAATGAGTAGCAGTATTCCCTTATAATAACTTTGAGAAGCCAGGAAGGAATACAGCACTCTTAGAACTAAATGGATTATCGGTGTTATCTTTGTAACTGGGTAAACCTATGTTAGCCTTCACTTATACTGTACAGTACTGTACTTATGTTTGAAAGAATTCATTGATAGTCACAAATGTGTGTGAGTGTTAAGGGGGGTCACCGGCTGTTTTTTATCTTTCTCTCTTTCCCTGGCTTGTATCTATTCGGCCTCATTCAGCCAACTGTTTTAAGACATTTATCCCCATCCAGGTGTCGATTGTATGGAGAAATCTGGCTTCGCCGGAGACATTTTTCTATCGAAAAATTTAAAAATTTAGCTTGCTGTCAAAACAAAAATATATATATGCTGGCTCGCTACCGCTCACCAGGAAAATATTGACACCTGGATGGGGGTAAAAAAAAGTCTTAAAACATTAGGCTGAATGGGGCCAAATGGATACAAGCCAAAGAGAGAGGGAGAGAGAGAAAAAAAGTGAGGTGGGCTCCCTTAATGTTTTCAATTAGGCCTATACAAGTACAGTACTGTACAGTATATGAAGTTTGAAAGGTGAAATGAGACACCAATAAAAGTCCCTCAGGTTACACGGATGTGACCTTGTTATCTAAACATTATCACTAGCTAGACTATCAACAATATACGCTCTCAACTGGAGCTACAGGATTCACTAGATTTGTCTTGATATATTTTCATGCCGTCAACAAACCCAATGAACAGAATGCACATATTGTGACTCACAGGGCCACTTTATCACTCAGATATTTTCAGTCTTGCTCCTACAAAACAATTGTGTTCCATAAATAAACTTTGCATATATTATTACTATTAATGCAATTATTACAAATACAGTACCTTACAAATACAGTACCTCTACTTATCTCTTGAGAGCAAACAAAATATTTCCAACTGTTTATAAACTACCCAAATCAAGAAAAAGCTTGGTTTGAAATATGTTTTTAGTAACAACCAAAACTAAAATATGTTTGAAAAAATGGCCCTCAGTACCCTAAGCCAGGTCAGGTATCTCAATGACACATACAAAGAAAACAAATACAGTACATACTGTATATAAATAAATACAGTACATACTGTATATAAACAAATACAGTACATACAGTACATACTGTATATAAATAAATACAGTACATACTGTATATAAACAAATACAGTACATACAGTACATACTGTATATAAATAAATACAGTACATACTGTATATAAACAAATACAGTACATACTGTATATAAATAAATAATAAAATCCATCAAGCAAATCCTTAATGGCAGTGTTAACAAACTTCCCATGAAAAATATCTTATTGCCACATACAAAATAAACACAATTTTAAAGTTATGTACAGTACAGTATATAAATACGGTTTAACCCTCTCACGCTTGCCGACATGAATTGCGTCATTTGGTGGTTATGCCATAGGTGTACACTGACACAAATTGTGTCACTATAAATTCAAAAGTTGGTGAAAAAAATAAATCTTGCATCAAATTTTGGCTAGGAATAGTTTTCTATGACCTTGAGTTTGGTAAGGATATGACAACAATGTATCACAGCTGGTGTATTCCAGCGGATTGAGTTTGTGCCAGTATCCTCTCGGCAGGAAGGTGGACAGTATATGTCTCGGTTCCTTTAAACCTACTTCTGGCCCATCTGCGGCAAGTGTTTGGTCAATGGAAATAACGAGATGCTGTTTCAATTCGCCCCTCAAATGAGGATGCGAGACGATGGCTGCATCATGTATTGACCCGTACTAAAGGTTACAAGAGATAATATAATAATATTGAGGATTAGCACCAAGCCTGAAAAAGACTGTGGCACTAAAATGTAAGTATAAAACTGGAATGAGTAAGCAAAGGGAGGGTGAGGAGGGACATGGTACTGTGATAAAATTTTGAAGAAAGGGGAGAAGACATTTACAAGTTGGAAATTGCATGAGGCAAGGAAGTCTTGAGAGAGCCACTACTAGACATCTCTACCTTCAAGGGCTTCCTACTACTACAGAGTCACTTACCTAGTGATGCTGAAGGTCGGAGGCAGGAGTAAGCCTCTCAGTACGGTTATACGTATGAATGAGAACATCGTCCAGTCCAGGCCGAAATATATACCCCATCAGGAACATCACGAGTCTGCGGCTGGTCAAAGAGGGACCTTAAATATTAAAGATTTATTATAAAAAAAAAATCCTGCATAGTTTTGAAAGTTGAAGTATGCATTTAAATGCGGTATTCCTTTTCCGATACAACAAACAGTATTTACAGAGTTAATTTTTCGTGACCCTTTGGTAGAACAATATATCCACTAAAGGTATACTGTAGACACACATTTCCCATGTGGTGATTGATCGATTTATGGTTAACTCACGGAATCAACGGCAATAAGCACACTTTGTTAGATACGAAGTGACCGACCCTAAATACATAACTTACATGCTCTAACCATTATACCACCAAGACAGTTAAAGGTTAAGTTTATGACTATGATAAATATCCATTTATCGAATTAAAATGTAAAACTTGCAAACTAACAAACCAAAACTGGGACAAAGACACAAATTCTGGATATCAATCTAATCATGCACTCAGACCCAACTGCACTATGAATAGTATAATGTTTATGCGAGAAAGGGAAAAACAACGAATGGAGCACAGATCTCAAAGGATCCAACCTGTTTTAGTATGGCCTTTCCTCTTTCTTTTCATGTAAAATACATTACAGGTACAGTAGATGCGATTCTTGTGGGTTAAAACAGAGTGATGGTACAGTTTATGTTTTCTGTCAGTCACGCGGTCAGCCTGAGAATCACAAAGTAGAGTAACGGGGAGTGGAAGGAACTTATTATGTCTCTTAGGAAGCGTGAGGGGATTAACATATACAGTATATTAATGGTATGGGATATTAATTAAAATGTAAAACTTGCAAACTAAACAAACCAAAATTGGGACAAGGACAATATAAAGTCAAATTAAATTATCAAAATCGCTATGTGGAAACAACGTTTACTAAAACGAAAATTATTAAATAAAAGAACACAATCCACCACATAGGGTGTACATTACTACATGAGCAAGTTAATCTGTTTCCAGATTTCAGATTTCAGATGTGGTAACATAACTGCTTGAAATATAATAGAGCCTAAGACTTTGTAGCTCTAAAGTTAATGCTTGGATGTTATTACTATAAATATACAAAATTGTATTTTGAATTAATAATAAGATTGTTATGAAAGAGATTCAACATTTCTTATGCAGACAAAATAACAAGTGAGATTCTAACAAACTTTTGACCTGGCATGGTCTCATCTTTAAGACGGTGTCACACCAGTGCATTTTCTGGCAATTTTTTAATAGGAAAGATTATTCCAATATAATATGCAAGTAATTCTGCATTGACATCAGATACTATGCTGACAATAGATTATTATAGAAGGCCGTATCATTTAAAAACTTTAATTCAGAAGCAGCCAGATTGGAATTGCCTCAACCCAATGAGAGCAACCAGTACGAATTTTAAAATATTGATCCTGCCAGAGCCTTTTACTTGGCCTAGGAAGGATGTGTATGAATCAGAGAGTTAAAAGAGTAGATCAATTAACCCTCTACCTCTGGAAGATCCTCTAAACTTAATCAAAAATCATCTGAAGGTAGCTAGTAAAAAAAGCCGATATTGGCATCATCTGATCGAAAGTATTAAAAAATCGCTGTAAAAAGTTTTAGTGTGACACTGGCTTAACTTGAGTTCCCCAGGCAGCACAGACTAACACACCTACCCTATCACTCACACTACACTCTCTCTTTATATTAACTGGCACCTTAATCCACCCCTCTCCTCACACTTAAATGGCTTAAGGGGGGTCACCGTCTTTTTTTATCTCCTTTTCTCTCTTTCCCTGGCTTGTATCCATTCGGCCCCATTCAGCCAACTGTTTTAAGATGTTTATCCCCATCCAGGTGTTGATTTCTTCCTGGCGAGCGATAGCGAGCCAGCATTGTATAAAGAAATCCGGTTTCCCCGGAGACATTTTTCTATCGAAAAATGTACAAATTTAGCTTGCTGTCAAAACAAAAATATGTATATGCTGGCTCGCTACCGCTCGCCAGAAAAATATTGACACCTGGATAGGGGTAAACGTCTTAAAACAGTAGGCTGAATGGGGCCGAATGGATACAAGCCAAAGAGAGAGAGAAAATGAGAAAAAAAAGCAAGAACCCCTTCACCACCATGACTTAATTTTCCTCACATTCTGGTTACTACAGTATTAGAAGTTTTTCTTTAGCATATAATCTACCTCTAGGACTCAATGGGTAAAGATGATCTCAGTAAACCCTCTGAATATCATTGGTTTTACCTTAGACTGCATAAAATTGTCTAATTTTAGCCATAATGAAACTTAAAATTATGTTATGGTGCTGAAGGGGTTAATATACTCTTACTTCATTGTTAGACATTATGAAGGTTTATATTCAGGTTAAAGTGACCCTCCACACACCAATGCCAACCATTTGTGTTCACTCAGTCGTAGGGTGAGGATTGGGTGCCAAGTTGATGTGAACCAAGTATACCGTTAGGCTACTCATCGTCCGTCCCTCATGTACATAGCTACCAGTTATGTTAGTATTTACATATCTATAAAGTTAAATACTAGAGAACGGGGGAGCATCACCCACAATTGTCTACCATAATATAGACTTCAACAATAATAGCCAGTGCCGGTGCCGCTTTCAAAATTCTATATTAACCTCTTCAGTGTGACTCATGTCCTTTTAACCCCTTCTCTACCGCGACGTCTTTTAAACTTTATTCTGGCTACTATTCAACAATTTTATTCAGTTTAAAAAAGGGTCTTCAGCAATTAACCCTTGCTCTACCAGCGACGGCTATAGCCGTCAGTAGATAATTAACTCCACAGTCCCAGCGACGGCTATAGCCGTCAGTAATGTACTTTCCTTGTACTGTAACTGTCTGTACAACCCTGTACCTGGTACCACGACCGTTTGAGCACTGCTCCCGATATGGCAACACTTCTCAGCTTATATAAGACCCACTGAAGGGTGGGGGAACCAGTCTTCTCTCATCTCTTGAGGTGGAAAGTGGTTCTCCCTTGCCAAAATGGCCAGTGCTTGAGAATGCAGGGGACTTTTATTACTGTATCCTACGGTACTGGAAGGGTTAACAGGCTTCGAACCATCTCGCTTAACCCTTTTGACTACACAGATCTTAAACTGCACCAAATTGTGTAAATACTGTATACCTAGAATATAATTATAAAGACGTCGCCGGTATAGAAGGGGTTAATTTGATTCTGACTACTATTAGATGATTTTAAGCTGTTTAAGAAACACCCCTAGGAATGAGAAGACAAGAGGCTATCGTAATTAACCCTTTAACTACCAACGGCCCTTTCTAAGTTAAATAAAATCATCTTATGGTAACCAAGATAGAACGATCAATGGTGTTACCATACTGAAAGGGAATATGGTTTTCACTTATCCCAATACTGTACATTAGATCTGCTTCAGTGGACACATGTAGAATAACAAGTTTATGGACAATCGGCCTAATAAGTGATGTCTCGGCACCATTTATGTTTCGATCAATAATTGGTATCAGCTATATTTACACACAATTTCTTGTTTTTGAGTGAGATATACTAACATGTTCCTACTCATACCCACCCTATTCAACATGACAGACATTAATACAGCACACAGTGAGCCAAACATAATGCCAGCGGAGACATGACTTATTAGCGCGACCAGACATGTTTATTTACGCTTATGAACTATTGTACCGGGTATACTTTTCTACCAAAGATTCCTACACTAAGATAACATAACTAAAATTAATATAACATAATACATTAATATAAAAATAAAATCACTTATAAAACTTACTATTAATAGAAAGCCTAGTAACTTGTAAGAGGTACAGCCGGATTCAATATTTCCATAATAACCTAGATTTGGAAGTACGTATGCAAAGTTAAGGGAAAAGCATATTTGTTTCAAAAATCCTCTAATGGGATAAAAAAAATAGTCGGTAGATGAAAACAAACAACGAAGTACAGTAGGGGCTCGCATAGAACGTGTTCGCATAGAACGAGTCGCTTATAGAACGCCCGACCTAAAATATTGTTCCAAAATTTTCGTTAGAAACGAATGTGATCATATAGAACGATTTCGCCATCAAAGTAGGGTAAATCCGAGGAGTTCTCATATAGAGCACCGAAATATCGTACAAAACGTACGAAATATCGTACGCTCCTGACGGAAATTTACGCTTAGTGAACATTGACCATATTGGGCCACCAAAATGCCGTGTTCACATAGAACGAAATCGCATAGAACGGCCTCGTTTATCGACCAATTTCTCGTTCTATGTGAGACCCTACTGTACAGTACTGTGAAAATAAAGTGCTTCTCTTGACTTTGCAATACTTTCCATCAAGGTTGTTGCAGAACACCTGAAATCGGGTATACACCTTGGCTTCTTTAAAGCAGTACAGTACCATAATTTTGATTTAGCAGGAAAATTGCTTACAGAAAATTTCAAAATTATGATTGGACCACCAGACAATTCCTAATGGTAGTTCCTTCTCCAGCCCAAACATTATGAGAGCTATTCAATATTGCGCTCTTGTTTTTTATATAAACTATATTAGTAACAAAACAAAATTTATATATAGTGTATACTGTATTCCTATTCATACAACAGCTTCCTCCAGCCTAGACAAAATTGGTCCACAGAAGCACAAAACAGCGTTCGTGGAGTGATTCCATTACCGGCTATTGCTCTTCTATCTAATGAAAGTACAGAATTCTGAATCAGACTTTTATAATATTGAAATGATTTACTTTAAAACGTATTATTACTGTAATGCAAATAATGCAATGAAATACTGTACAGTACCTTTAAAATACTGTGAATATTTAGCTTTCAAAATTAAGTAAAAAATTCTGAAATCAAAGGATATCTAATATATCTTCCAAAATAGATCTTAATAAGATGATGCTTTGTAGAGTTTTTCTTTAGGATCAACATGGTTTTATCAATATATTACTGTAGTATTTTTTGTTTTGTTTTTTAACACAGTATCTCTCACTCAGGAAGTACAAGAACAATGTTTATTTCTTTTTACTGTACTGAATATTTCTGTGATTACATTTACATTATTTTCATACTTTCTAGCTTGCTTGTGTTTTGAGAGATATGGGTTTGTAATCATATTGCTTAGTATGGCTGTGATAATGCCATTAAACCTGGACATACAAGGAAGTACAAATATATGTAATCAGAAATACTAAATGTGTAAATTTGTTCTTGGTGTAGCCAAGGAGCCAATATCATGACTATCTGAAGCAAGACATAGAATCCTAGCTCTATAGAAACAAGCTCACTGAACTATGAATAATATTCTATGTGCCTCATGGGATACAAAGCTCTTTATGCTAAACAAGGTAAAATATCTATTTAACAAAAGATTCAAACCTTGGTGCCCTATACTACTTTTCTGTTGAAAGCTTGCGGTGATAGTGAAGGTTTTATCACAAAAATATTTGTATTATCAATTTTCGATGGCCAACATGTTTTCAGCAACATTTCTGGTATATTTTGCCCTAGTATCTAATACTATTGTAGACTGAAGACAGATGAATTTGGTTGAACATTTTTAGATGCTAGATCCAAGCTGCTGATAAAAGTCCAGAGAAAGAGTATTTGTGTGTTACTGGCTTAGGTGAAAATCAAATTGGTAGTTTATGTTGCAAGATAGTATGTACGTGTATATATAATTATATATATATATATATATATATATATATATATATATATATATACAGTATATATATATATATATATATATACAGTATATATATATATATATATATATATATATATATATAAATATACTGTATTAGTTATCGAACAACCTCACTAGTACAGTACACCTTTTCAATCAGTAGATCTCGACCGGTGCAAGCTCAACTAGTAGGCCTACTGTATGAGGTTGGGTAGGACAAAAAATTGGCACTGGTTTAGTTGACCCTGGTTGAAATAGTCTACTGGTTGAGTTGTTCAGGATTCTAGAGAAATGTAACAGCTAGAGTTAGATGCCACAGATCAACAAAAACGGAGGTGACTCAGCAGTGGCCAACCCCTAAAGCTAGAAAACCAATATGCTCTGTTCATCTTAACCCCTTCTGTACCGGTGATGTACTTTTTATTATATTCTGGCAACTACTGTATTAAATAATTTTGTTCAGATTAGTAAGGACTTCAATTTTTTTTATTTTTTATTACAGTATATTAGTTTAACCAGACCACTGAGTTCCACAAAAGAACTCTCATAGGGCTGGCCCGAAGGATTTGATCAAGATGGACAACTAATCAAGCCAAGATAGATAGGGAAGGGCAGGAGGTGAACAAATCTAGGAAGGTGAAGACACGCAGACATTTCTCGCCATTTCACCAGTTCAGCCGGACCACATGAGCTCCACATCAGATCTCTAATAGGGCAGGGCCGAAGGATGAGGCAAGAACTGCTACACTGCAGCACCAACCAAGAAGTGATCAAGGGCGAAGAATGAAATATCAGGACTAAGGTAGAAAAAAATCACAGCAAGATGCAAAAAATGCATTACCGAATAGAATCAAGTCAGCTTGGCTACATCAGCAACCGAAGAGAGGAGACGTGAGATATAGGCTGCCCGAGGACAACCGAATGGGACAGAATAAGAATTGAAGGGGAAAAACATAGAAAGAGAAATGGAAAACTATTCAAAATTAGTTAAGTTGACGACGAAAGCTCGAGGGGAGAGAGGAAGGGAAATAACCACAACCATCCCCCAGTCGCCGGCCTCGAAGCCCCCCAACCGCGGCAAGGAGAGTAGTACCAGGGGGGTAACCTTTATCAAATCGTCTAATTGTAGATAGAATAGAATTGAAAAGACGTCACCAGTACAGAAGGGGTTAACCAGGCCAATGATTGTCAATCTCTTCATTACTGAGCTATGACCTTATTTTAATATTGCAATGTATCAATTATGAAGGTAACTATCAATATAAACCAGAGATGTGGTATTTTTTGTTCTGCTATCAAGTGTCAGGATATGAGCTGCAAGAGGATAACCTTTCTTGCCAAGTTAAGATGAACAGAGTATACTTATATAGAATTATTGTACAGCAAATATTAGCTCTCAACATATAAGACACACACACACTCAGGGGTGGCCATGGCAGTGGATTTATATTCTGACACCAAACTAGTTTTTTAGTACAGTAATAAGTTTACTTACATATACACATAACTACTACTGCATTTGATAACTTCTATTGGGAATTAGAAAGCTTTGTACAGTTTAAGATATTATGTAAAAGGCAAAGTGCTTATGCAAAACATGAAGAACAACAACAGGCTTAAGAAGATCTTTTAAATATGTCAATATATCATAGTAAAGTGTAAATAAATAATAAATTATGCAAACAATATTTCAGAACTATAATATACTGTACATGAATCTATCCAGATGGCACCATTTGTCTTTTTTTTTTCTTATACGACTTCTCTGTATCAAAAGACAAGACTTGACTAGACGTTCAAACCAACTATTGGGTATATTATAATGTAAAACTTGCAAAATAAATAAAATATTGCAGAAGGCAAAGGCAACATCCTGCCTGCCGCCCCCACAAGGAGGTAGGGATCTGAAGCTAATCTACCTTAGTCGGGGTAATTAAAAGGTTGGTAGCTGACCATAAACTCTTTAGTGGACTCTATCTAACTAGGCCATTAGAAATCCTAGAAGTGAAGTTGGTTGATGATATATATATATATATATATATATATATATATATATATATATATATATATATATATATATATATATATATATATATATACAGTATATAATTATAGTATGTGTGTGTGATTGTAGCTATGAACACAAATGGTCGATAGCTCTGACAATTTACTAAACTTTCTGTATTTCTATAAAATAATTGCCAAAATAGTCTAAAGTTTGTGCTTATCAGTGTCTTCATAACTGAAACATAGGAATCAGCCTACTGGCCAATAGAGGTACTGATAAACATTTTAAATTTACAAAAAAAAAAAAAAAAAAAAAAAAAAAAAGGGGAGGAGGGGGGGGGGGATGTGCCAGAGTAGCCTATATACTGTAGAATAATGGGGTGTTAATAACCAACATGAAATAAGCCGGAACTGAACTTTGTGTGGAGCACTCTATCTGTATTTATATTTCTGTATGTATGAAATAAGCTACTGCTTCTTGAGGAAAAGGTAAAAATTCTGAGGAGGTCATCCATGACACGATCATTATTATGCTATAAGTAACACCCCGTTCTTAACATTAATCATCAATTAGGCTACATGTACTTGAATGTACTTGAATAAACTAATGAAAGCATATGCCAGTTATATTAGTATGGGTAGTCTAGACAAATGCGGAGAGTTTGCACAACTACTGTTATACTCTCTTCATCTTAACCCGGCCAGAAATTGTTGTCCTTACCTTTGTTAACGAGATGTGAATTAATCTTAACCTATAAAATGTTATAAGCCTAATGGGAGTCTCCTGGTGAAATGTGATAAGACTCCCTAGTTATTGGAGGTAGGAAAAAAAAACAAAAAAAAAACTACAAAAAAACAAAGCCTGACTCACATTCTAATTGTGACGCACACACCTAACACACACAAAACCTATATTACAGAACAAAAATACAAAATCTTCCTAAGCTGTTCATGTGTACAACTTTACCAAAGGTTGAGGTATAAGGCTAGATACCATGAACAGCAGAAATTCGATTTGGTATACTTTTCCTGAAGTGCATTTCTCTTGCAACCACATTAAACAAACTAAACAAACTCTACAATAATATATCATGTGCATAACATTCGACACAAAATAAATAAACATACACCAGTAGATACAATCAAGAATAAGGTGGGCAAAATGTGCATGTGTTAGTAAAAATATAACTGCAAATAAATAACCAAATATGCCATCTGACAAATGAAACTGTGAAGAGAACAGGCAGTAGGTTGTCATATATATTAACCCCTGTCCGACATAAGTTGCCAACTTACTGACGGGGTGGCGGAGCGCCCGGTATTTCCCTCACAACACTCTCTCTGACACTGAGGTACCGGTAGAAGTCGGAGGTATTTGGGGTTGCCACCAACCGACAGATTCTGATCTAACTTACCTAACTTACTGAGCTCAATATGACGCAAATGCGTCATATAACTTACTTATTGAGCTACTTCACTAAGTTCATATGACGCGATCGTGTCATAGATGTCGGAGGGGTTAATATCTTATTAATAAAAACTACACAATCTTCATAATCAATAAATTATCAAATAGGGATTACTGTATGTTGATAAATGTTACTGCAAAAATAACCTGAATTCCTACTGTACACAAATATTCTGGATTTGGGATGCTCCAATGTGCTTTACCTTACTCACAAAAATAAAGTATTCACTGACCACATGGTAAATTTGGGCAACTACAGTAAATAATCTACATACTGTATACAGTACATAATTGTAAGTAAATACTGCACATTAATAAATAAATATCAATATGCTTGTTAATTCAGACTTTAAGTTGTTGAACATACTGGTCATCTGATAGTAATTAAGTTAATAAAACAAAAGTCATCAACTCATCATCCATCTGAAGTGATTTATCGAGAGACTAGTGAACATTTTGATTAAAGGCCAGCACAGTCTTGATAGCGTAATGCATAGTGCGCGGAATTTCGATGTGAGTATCCTGGGTTCGAGTCCTTGGAGTGCCGCATGTATTTGTTGATTTCATTAATTGAGTTTAAATGTGAAGTTGGTTGGTGTTAAAAAACATAATAATACGTGCTAAGTTCAACATGTCAGACCAATTACTGCGTAAACCAATATGAGACTGTAAATGAGCGTGCTTCACAACCTAAGGGGACCCACCTCGCTTTTTTATCTTTCTCTCTCTCTCTCTCTCGCTCTTTCTCTGGGTTGTATCCATTCGGCCCCATTCAGCCTACTGTTTTAAGACGTTTACCCCCATCCAGGTGTCTATTTTTTTCTGGCGAGCTTTAGCGAGCTAACATATTTATATAAATTATTTTTGACAGCAGGCTAAATTTGTAAATTTTTCGATAGAAAATTGTCTCGATTTCTCCATACAATACTGGCTCGCTATTGCTCGCCAGGAAAAAAATCAACACCTAGATGGGGATAAACGTCTTAAAACAGTAGGCTGAATGGGGCCGAATGGATACAAGCCAAAGAGAGAAAAGGAGAGAAAAAAAAGCAGGTCACCCCCGAAAGTTGAGAATGTGAGGCCTGCACAAACTAGTACACTTGCACTAGATCACTTGCTCAAAGTCACATCAACAAGAGTAAAGTGGCCACCTGTCCTATGAATCCCCAGTATACTTGCACAAGCACCACTACAAAAAATAAATTACCTCAAGATTCAGGATAAGAACACTCAAAATGTCCCAAGTTATGGCGACGTGAGAGACGAATAATACCAATTAATTGATATACTATTCCTTGCCCATGATGTCATAACTACCGGTAGCTCATACTCGGGAAAACTAAATTATCATAAGTTGTAATACCCAATTAGGACTTGGTTTTTAGTTTAAATGTTGCTAGAATTACGATGTCAGCATTTAAGACATGACGATCAAAGAGAGGTGAGGCGCCACTAATTATTTGAATATCTGGTCCTGGACTCCATTAATTCATATTTTTCCACAAACCAACTTTACTTCTAAACTCAATTAATGACATCAACAAATACATGTGGCACTCCAAGGACTCGAACCTAGGATATTGGTTGTGGTGATATAGTGATGGGGGAGTTTTTATTGAGGTGGCAGCTTAGTATTGTTAATGTTAGTCTTTACAGTCAAGTTTAGCATGTAAAAATTAACATGTATACCAGTCTTAAAAGGTTCTTCACAAGCTTATAAAAACAATTTGGTGGTAGCTAGCATTCAAGACAATTTAGGCCTGGAAGATAAAAGGTTAGTAAGTAGAAGGCACGGAAGATACAGGGAGGCATCCACTGAAACAGATCTTTTGGGAAGTATGTGAGAGTCAGAGTTTAGGATCTCCCATTTGTCTTTCTTCAGCCTTAATGATAATAATTTATAGTAATAAAGTGATTCATGCCTTTAGTCTACCATAGCCATTAATTTTTAGCACTGAAGATTTGAACAGCTATGATATATATTGTTTTCACAATCACTACACGTTCTTTTCTAGATCATCAGATTAGATTTTAGATTACATTAAACTTTAAAAGTCAGTATGCAGCACTAGAGCTCTGAGACCCCAGATATGCAGGTGCGATATCGTCTTTTTCTTTGATTATCCCTTTCAATCAGATTTCAAATTTGAATTGTATTATGTCAACTCTAGCTATCTCCACATGACTATTCACCTATAGGAATCAAGTGGTTAAGAACTACCCCAATTTATCCTTAGACTTTGAGAGCTTATTCCTAAGTTGAATAAAAGTGTCCAGGGTAGCTAGTGGTCATATTAAAGCCTACACTTAATAATACAAGAGTCTGGTTATAATGCTCTCACATTATATCACTATCTTGTTATCCATTTGTATAACACTTTGTTGGTAAAATGGAAAGGTTAAGCGTTGAAGTAAAAGTATATGGTAGTATTAAAACATATTGGTAACATAACATACCACATAATCTGGCATAGAACAAGCACTTATATCTTTAAATAATATTATAACCTCCAGAATTACTTTGCATCTTGCATTCAAGCATTGATACCCCTTTTCCTGAATTTCATGGCCTAAATTAAGGGTGCAACATCCACAAGTGTGTGTCTTGTATGCCAGTAAATACAGGTAATAAAAGATGACCAAAAATGTAAGGCATTACTTATATTACCCTACTAAATGATAAATAATTCTAAAATATCCTTGGTGATCTGACTGAAAGGGTTATGAAATGTGACTGGGTAGCCAGAAGCAGGTCAAAATGGCCACAATCCTTAACAGCCTAGGATAGGGTAAGTTAGTTTAGGTTAGATTAGGAGACTGTGGCTGTTCTGACTTGGAACTGGGTGGCCCGTCACTGAGCACTTGGAACCACTGCAGACAGACAGACAGACAGACAGACAGACAGACAGACCGCACTAAAGGGTGCTCCACTAAGAACATTTCCCATAAGAGCATGCTTATAAAGGTGGCCTTTTCCAAAACATGACTTATTGTAATGTATAAAAATAATATATAGGCCTACTCAAAATATATAAAGAGAAACTTTGCATTAGGAAAACAGTGCAGACAAAGACATATGTACAGCATAAAACAAACAAACAATTGCACAAGTACCAAATACATAATTAAACCCCCTAAATATACATGCTACCATGGGAAAAGTGGCAAGTGAATCATGTTTGACCAGAGAGAAACCTCAACATGAATGTGACTGGATACAAGGCTAACGAGGGTATCACACAATAGCTTTTATCCTCAACTTTTGATGGCCAAAAAATGTTCAGCAACATTTCTTTATTTGTTTGTGCCAGCCCCCCCCCCCCCCAAAAAAAAAAGAAAGAAAAAGAAACAAGAAAAACAAATTGAGAAATGTGGGGATTCGGCCTGAGTACTGTATATAAATAGATAGATTTGTTTAGTTTGCAAGTTTTACATTTTAATTACTATTATATTCAAACTGGTATCAGAAACTAGACTATAGATAGAAGAACTTACTGAAAGTGACAGAACTATTAAAAAAGTTTACCCCATAAGATGCCAGACCAGTGGTACGATAAAAGTGTAAGGAAAAATCGCTGGTGTGATACCCCCACAACGCGTACCTCTCCGAACTCTACACCTACAGTATAACACCGAGAGAAAAGTCTGGCATCTACTCCACATAACTGTTATAGAAAGAAAGGCACAAACCAAAAACGAGAGAGAGAGAGATGTGATGGTTTGGTTACTCCGAGTTAACCCCTTCTGTACCAGCGACGTTTTCTGCTTTTATTCTAGCTATATTAAGAGGATTTTCTGCAGTTTAATAAGGCTCTGTGGTAGTAAAAAGGGTTAAGTGAGATAGTTCGAAGCCTGTTAATTGCTGGAGGCCCTTTTAAACTGAATACAATCGTCTAATATTAGCCACGACACCGGTAGTGAAGGGGTTAACCCGTTCAGTACCAGGGACGTCCTTTTCATCATATGCTGGCAACTGTTAGACTATTTCATTCAGCTTAGGAAGGACCTAGCAAAAATAAGGCTTCCAACTATCTCATCCAACCCTTTAAACTACCACAGATCCTTCCCAAGCTGCATACTATCGTCTAAATACAGCTAGAATACACTATGACCCACGTCGCTGGTACTCCAAGGGTTAATAAACAACACTTCTTTGGCGTACCCACTCTGTGTATTTCATGTACAGTATAGGTATCTGGTGCTTCAGGTCAGCTCACTTATGTGGGCTCACTGCCTTTTTTTATCTTTCTCTCTTTCCCTGGCTTGTATCCATTCGGCCCCATTCAGCCAACTGTTTTAAGACGTTTATCCCCATCCAGGTGTCGATTTCTTCCTGGCGAGCGATAGCAAGCCAGCATTTTATGGAGAAATCCGGCTTTGCCTGAGAAATTTTTCTATCAAAAAATGTACAAATTTAGCTTGCTGTCAAAATAAAAATATATATATGCTAGCTCGCTACCGCTCGCCAGGAAAATATTGACACCTGGATGGGGGTAAACGTCTTAAAACAGTAGGCTGAATGGGGCCGAATGGGTACAAGCCAAAGAGAGAGGGAGAGAAAGATAAAAAAAAGCGAGGTGGGCTCCCTTAAGTAATTATACTACCAGAGGATATTTTCAAACTACCATCACAATTAGTATAATTATTAGATTCATTAACATCTTTTTCAATTATCGAAAAAATCTGAACAAATGAAAGACATATGCTGGAGAAAATAATAGCCATCTGGTAGCCTACAGCCCTATGCGAGAGCTTTGATCTGAGGGACGTTTTGCTAGTTTCAGACCAGTAACGGACTTGAACCTACAGCCAAATGTCAATAAGAATTAAATACAGTAGCTACATAAATCAAAATAGGCCCCTCAAATGGTGCTTTATTCTACCCTTTTGTTCGGAATTACTTCACAACTTGTCAAGAGAAAGGAGTCTCCATTGATAAGACTATAAGTGGTGAATCAATTTTTGGCGCAGTAAATGGTAAAATATGTAAACAGCCATCTGGACTGGAGTCTACATAGAGTACTGGCAAAATGACGTAACTTTGGACGGGGAGATCATTTCGGATATTTTGGAAAAATATATAATGAACCGCAGTTATGGGATAAATACTGTACATGATGTAATGGAAAAACAAGTATGTCTGCGGTGTTCTTCCATAATGCATAGCCATTTTTCCATAACTGTAGCTTATATAATTTTATCCAGAAATGTCCGAAGTATAACCCCTTGTCTGAAGTTAGGGCATTTTACGGTACCAGTATATTGTAATGTAAGCAGTAAACATAATTTTGTGTAGTCATGGTCAGGAGTATCTGTATAGTATTTGAGGGAACAATTATGATACAGTGATGCAGCATTTAGAAATAATACTGGAGCCACACTGAACGAATTACTTGGGGTCACTAATCAATGATCACTTTCCCGTTTTTACCGCTAGGAAGTGTTCAATTATTCATGACCACGAATGTACATAGATAATTATGTTATCAAGAAATATGAAGTGGACTCTCCTGAAGCTAACCAGATCCATATGAGACGAGAATGTTATTGCTGCGCTGCCGTCACCCCTAATCTAATCCATCCTTTAATAGTAAGCCAATCCATCAGATTTACAGTAACACCTATTGGAACATACACAACAAAACTTATTAAGGATAGATTATTAGCCAAATATACTGTATTCAATGCATTTAAAACCATTTCTAGGCTGTCTGAATTTCAAAATATCATATAATTCAAGCTATGTTTACTTCAGAGGGGTTAGATTAATGCAATTAAACATCCAGAGGGTCTTTAAATAAGTGAAAACTAGTGAAAAATATGGATAGCAAAAACTTTGGTTAACTGAAATTTTTGGATATTTGAATTTTGGATAAAAGGGAGTTTACTTTAATTTGAATGTTTTATTTATTCTTTCACCAACAGACACAGTGAATTCACTGTTCATTTGAGATATTATGTACCAAGTCCCTTTTAATCGATCAATCTATCTTTTGCCAGATACCTTAATCCTCGAGAGTGGGTGGCCGCGAATTAATTGCCTTCATATGCTTCCATATGATATGCCAAGGCAACTGATTTGATTATCTAGCTTGTTCACAGGATAGGATTGCTTAAACCCGACCGCCCATTGGTGTGCATAGATGCATGTGGAATACTTTTGTACTCTTGAAATGGCTGTGGATGTAGTTTGTAACCAGTGTAAATGTAATCAGCTCGATCATACTGATCAGATGCTACAGTACTAGTACAGATGCTAGTACAGTATATACTTGTGTTCATGTGACACTGATCTGCCAGTGCAGCTTGGGGTATGGAAAGTCATGCCCATAGGTCAATAAACCTATGGTGCTCCAGCCGTTTAAGCTACCATTATAATGCTCCAAACATTAACTTAATCACTGGTAGGTGTTGCAAGACCAATATGTATACTTATATAATGAATTGGCTTACCATACAAGGATAACTACAGATATTTCTATATCCCTTGAATTGCTGCATTATCTTGATGTACTTTCTGTTACTACACTCCATGTATTATCGAACCCAAGGCTTTACTATTACCCAACGCTTTACTATACTCCAGGCTTTGCTGTGCCATCAACTTTACTAATGTACAGTCGGCCTAATATGTGATGTCTCGGCACCAATTATGTTTTTATCAATAATTGGCATCAGCAATATTTACACATGATTTCTTCTTTTTGAGTGAGATATACAAACATTTTCCTACACTTACCCACCCTATTCAACATATGACAGACATTAATACAGCACAGAGTGAGCCAAACGTAATGACAGCTGAGACATGACTTATTAGCGCCGCCGTACAGTCAAGGCTATGCAGTTCCCAAGCTTTGTATATACCCCAAGCTATATTCACCCTAAGGTATTATAGAGCTCAAGGCATGCTCATTACTACTATAGTATTAACCCCTTTACTACAATGACACCTTCCTTACTTATATTATGACTATTGTTAGACTACTTAATTTAGCTTAGGAGAGACATGTGTGGGAGTCAGAGGGTTAAGTTTTAGATACACTACTGTAATTTTACCCCTTCACCATCTCGTGATTATGCCTAAGACTAAGATAATAATCCAATGCTAGTTAACCCCTTCTTTACTGGCGAATTCCTTTTAACTTTATTCTGGCTACTATTGGACGATTTTATTAAGTTTCAAAATGGCCTCCAGCAATAACCAGGCTTCAAAAAATCTCCCCTAACCCTTTTCACTACCACAGACCCTTCTTAAACTGCACAAAAACCTCTAAATATTGCTAGAACATAATGAAAAAGACGTCTCCGGTACAGAAGGGGTTAAAATGAACTTCCAATGATACCACTGCATTGAAGGGGTTAACCAAGAATATATATATATTGAAGGCTTTACTCCACTCACTGGACTGCTTTATGTAACAGTACTGAAGGCTTTACACCACTCACTTGACCGCATCTCAGGCTTTATATAGAACAGTACTGAAGGCTTTACACCACTCACTTGACTGCATCTCAGGCTTTCCTCTACTCACTTGACGGCACCCGAGACTTTATTTATCAATACTGAAGGCTTTACTTAACTCACTTGGCAGCACCCGTGGCTCTATTGCACCCATGAGGCGGGGACCCACAAAGGTTCCGTCTCCACCCTATTGACCGCTTCCACCATACGCTCAAACACCGAGGACAGATCATCGTTCACTATCACCTCATCGAACCAGTGGGAGTAGTGAAACTCAATCCGTGCTGCCGCCTTCAACATGTCTTTAAATTCATCTTCCTGAAAGTTAGAATGGCATTAACACTAAAGCTGGCACTTTATTACTCACATGACTATACCCTGTTTCTTTTCAACTGACGGTAAATTGCAAAGTTCCCATAAAGATTTCTCGGTCATTTTGAAGATTTTGTAGTGAAATATGGTGCTCACTATATAAACTTGGTCATAATATGATGCAGAGACATGGTGGTTTAATATTTTCCCATTACGGATCGAGAAATTAGCTACTAAGGGATTCAATTTACCGTCAGATGAAATGAAACAGAGTATAGACTAATTGGAGACTACAGTACTGTACTGGTAAGGATATATTTTTACCTCCAGTATCCATAATAATAAGACTATACTCTACATGGATAGAAAATAGTATTCGAATACATACAGTATATGTAGGAATATATTTTCAGGTCATAGGATGAAAGGAAGATGGTCTATGGGAGCATGAAACATAAATTGTGCTCCACCACAGTACTTACAGTAAAGCCTCTGGAATTATTTTCATCAAAGGTTGAGCGTGCATGAGCTGCCAGTCGTGTCTCCTTGAGCACGGCCAGGGTGGGAGGCTTCACATATATCACGTAGGGTTTGAACTCAGCTGTTCTCAGGTACTTCAGGGCCTGAAAATTTTATCAAAACGATAGTATTTCCAGGATGTAGAGGTCATTAAATATTTAATCTTAAGAAAGGACTATCTATATATTTAATTTATCTTAAGAAAGGATTTTCCAAGTTCTATCTATCTATTGCCAGACAACTTGATCTCCGAGGGGGTGGCCACGATTAATCGCCTCCATGCATCTCTATCACCTATCAGCAAGTGCCCCTACTCCCACCTAACAGCACTTTCACACAAATACCTCACAACTCATACATCACTTCACCTCACTCTCGTTCTGCCTTTCCCTCCCTGTCCTTCCATCTCACCATCTGATCAATATGACTGAACCACCTCAAGGTGTTCCTCTTCACATTATACAGTACATCAACAAGCACACCACATCGCGCTCATACTTCCTCATTGGTCTGTCTATCTCCATGTCACATGTCCCCTCTCACTCTTAATTTTGAGCTCTCCAACAATGCACATGCTTCACTGTGATGGATGAGGTAAATGGCTATAAAGTAACGAACCTGGTAATGTGGGGTAATAATAACAACATATCCAGCGTTGATCATAGATTTGAGGGTAACCGATGAGGTACCGTAGAGGTGACCCTTATACTCTCCGTGTTCCACCAGGGTACCACTGCCGGCCTCCTCCTCTAGTTCCTCCCGGCTCACAAACTGATAATCTCGGTTATTGACCTCACCCACCCGCCGCGGCCGAGACGTCACTGCAAAGTTTTGTTGGTTTAGTACCTTCTTTCAATGCTGCTTATGCCTTGGATTAGCCAGGATATGGCTGCATCAGCAGAAAGATACAGGCCGACCGAAATCCCTTACTCAAGAGGGAGTAACAACTTACCAAATTGTGAAAACCATTCCACAACCTCATCTGGGCATACAATGAACCACTTAGGTGGGACAGTAAGATGTTGACCACTTTAGCAGTATTAAGTTGCTGAAGTAAAATAACATTAACCCTTTCAGTATTTGAGGATGCACATATTAATTATTTTCTTGGTATCATTAGACTACAGTATCTTATTGGGATTAGGAAGGATCAGCGAGAGTTAGAGGGTTTTTCAAGATATTTTTTCCCCTCTGATTTCTTGAGATTTTTGTCCTAATAGCATCAAATTGGCCAATGTTAGCCAGAATAACCTGTTAAAATGCATCATAATCCTCAAGGGTTAATAATTAAAAGAAAGTGGAATAAAAATAAGTAGGAGTATCATAAAACAAGTATTAACCAGTACTGTACTGTACAGTACTGTAAAAGATTTACATGTGAATAAAAGTGCCTAGAGATTTTTCTGCCATGGACTTCCTTTTGTGAAGGCATTCCAAGAACATTCAAGGCAATTGAAATAATTATATTACTGTACTGCAATAGTTATAACAAAACCTTATTGATTATAAAAATACATATTACTGTACTCATTTCATATTTGCATTATCAAATATCAAGGAGATATTTTCAATATATTCTTCGGACAAGGAATTTGAGGGCTTTGAGGCTCAACCTCAACCATTTGTCAAGGAAAATTATCTTTGCCAACCTATGGAAAATTGGTGGAGTCCAATAAGAGATTGCAAGTTCCAAGAGAGGAGTTGGAGGAGTAGATTGATGTTGACAACAATGTGCCAGTTACCTACACTCTCAACACGGAAGAGATCCTAGAGGTGGTAAGGGGGAGGGGTGAGGTGCCAGTCGAGGAGGAAGGTGACAAGGAAGATATGGAGCCAGCAGAGTCTTTTTGCCAAAGCATTGTTATCTGTGAACATCTTTAACAAGTTTGCGAAATGCAATCCTTCCAGAGCGTTATGAAATTTTGTTGTATGAAGAATTTAGTCATGGATGCTAGGAGCAAAGCTATAAAATAGTCAGACTTCCGTACAATGTTTGCCATGGCAAGTGCTAGAGCTGCCAAGGCGAAAGCGCTCATAACCGGTCTGACGCCCTCTGCCAGTGACGTACCAGTGCCCTCAACATCTGCCACAGATGAACCAGTGCCCTGAATGTCCTCAATGCTCTCAACGTCCAGTAACTCTGATGAGAATTCAGACGATACTCCATCCAATGACTCTGATGAGGCTACGGATTCAGACGCCTAAGCCATCCATACTCAACAAGTGAATTTTAAGATTAAGATTAAGAATAAGTTAGAATTAGTATTAGTATAAAGTGATTCAATATATTAAGTGATTACATAATTTTATACTGTAAGTGCCTCAAGACTTCTACCTTAAAAAATTTATCTTCAAGACACCTATATTGAGCTTCTTCATGACATCTGTAGATCTACTTCCGTATTGCGCTGCCCCACAGAACATTATTGGGAGTACAGTATTCATTACTGAGCAAATGGTTCAGTAATGCTTTCTAGTATGGTTCAAAATCAAAAGGGAACAATAATTAGTACTTAGGATGCATTTATTATGAATTGGGTGGCATTGACAACAGTAACTCGCAAAATAATGGCAAAATGGGTTATCCGGTACACTTGTTCCCCGGAGTGTGCCGGACATACAAGATTCTACTGTACAGTATTAGTTCTTTGTCAATTTTAATACAATTCCAGCCCTAAATGCAATCCTCGCAAGGTTAATTCCAAACTAAGAGGGTTTTCCCTCTATAGCCTTATAAGTTGGTCATATTCCAAATGTCAACATATGAAGGTCATAGGGGGATGTTTGAGTAGGATACTCAAACATCCCCCTATGGATCAAAACTGATGTTTTTTTTATTCAAACAGATTATAATAATGACCACTTTCATCACCACAATTACAGTATTGATAAAATTCACTACCATCTTGACCATTTACAATATTACAGGATGAGAACAACATTACAAGAAGAGGACTACTCACTGGGTACAGGTGTGCGGAACTTGTCAACATCTAGCGCCATGAGTCGTCGCTTGAGCTCGTTCCTGCCAACCCCAGGTGGTCCCACCAGCACGATGGGTCTGGGCAGGCCAGGACGAGGGTACAGTCGTGCCACCTCCTCATACGTCGCAACCTCCTCACGGTCAAACTCTTCACTCTCGGAGGCATCGTAGATGATCTTTTTCACTTTGGGCGAGGGCCGGCAGCTCGGGGATTTCATGTTTATCCCTGCAACTGACACCCACTCAGTCTCACTCTTACAGTATTTATGGAAATATACAATTAAAGCTATGTCATCTGGTATAATAGCCACCCTGTACGGTCGCGCTAATAAGTCATGTCCCAGCTATCATTACGTTTGCCTTGCTCTGTGCTGTATTAATGTCTGCCAGATGTTGAATAGGGTGGGTAAGCGTAGAAACGTGTTTGTATATTTCACTCAATATGAAGAAATGAAGCTTAGATATTGCTGATACCAATTATTTATCAAAGCATACTTGGTGCCGAGACATCACTTATTAGTGCGATTGTACAAAGGGAAAGGTAAGAGAAGAATGTGCGGTAACCAAGAGCAGATGTCTCCTTAGCATAGTAGGGAAGATGCACTGTGGGATAGTTATTGAGAGTGTGAGAGACCAAACAGAGGAACTGTTTGGAACTCTCTCTTTGCCGCAATGTTGCATCTCTCTCGCTATTCTATCGCTACTACAATAATCAGTGCTCCTCAGAGCTCTTCCAGTGCATACCACCTCCTCTACGTAGGGTACATGGTACCCGTCTTGCAACACAATCCCACCCCTACTCTGTGCAACTCTCCAACCCAAGAGTGAAATGTTACTCTTAGACTTTTTTCTATTCAACAGCTGAGCTCTGGAACTCTCTCCCAGAATCTGCCTTTCCCTCCTCCTATGACTTAAATTGCTTTAAACTCTGTGTGTCCAGGCATTTTGGCTTGAACGTCCCTTGATTTTGGTCCTGCCACTCTTTCAACTATGGGGGAGGCACTCGCTACATGCAGTTCTGCCTTTTGTCTCCCTCACTAAAATGGAAAAAAAAAAAAATAATAATATGTATACTGTATCTCTACCATGGTACCAGTATACAGTTTGGGGCAAAAATCAGTGCTTAACCCTCTCCGACATATGACGCGATTTTGAGCCGATTAGGGATACTTTAACCCTCCTGGCCCGGGCTGTATCTCCAAAGGACAGGGTGGGCTACCCGGGCGATCTGGCCGAAAAACGTCTAGGCCTAGGCTACCGTATTTTGGTTAATTTTAACTGCTAGAAATTTCCCACGCATATATAAATGTAGTGCGGTTTCCAATCTGTAGACTGGCGTTAAGTAGAGCTCTCTAAGTCAACTGGTTCAGTTGTGATGACGATTTTAGTGGAGAGCATTTTCAGGCGATGTTAGCAATACGACGATCTTTTCACTACTGAAACAACGACATACAGACATACAATAACAAACGAGTCTTCTCCTTCTTGTTTTCGGAGGTGCGGTGACGCAACGATCGGCTTTGTTTACATGCGTCGGACGCACAGCGTTCAGACCAAGCTGAATAGGCTTTCAAGCTTACTATCTCCTGAAAGGACACCCGGGCACCAGCCCTTATTTCGTGGTGTCATATTAAAATGACACCCGGGGAGGAAGGGTTAAAGCCTTTGATACCATCAGGGGTATTTAGAAACCTTTAGTTTAGTTACTTCAACCTCTGCAGTTGTCTTTGAGTTAGCTGTGGGCAGAAAACTAATTTTGGAGAGTACCGGGTAATTATAAGAGTGAGAGCCGGGTAATTATAAGAGTGAGAGAACTCTATTTCTTATTGCTAATCTGGCAACCTCTGCGTCATATGAGTCTGAAGGGGTTAAGAACTCTAATGGAAAGTAATTGAAAAGGGGCTGTCAAAGCCAAGGTAGAGTAAACCTATGATGGCCCAATATATAATTTTGATGATATTGACTATTTGATTGTGTGTGCCAAGTTTCATACTTTTATCACAAAATGCATAATTCCCACAAATTCTGCCACTAAGCTGTTACACTACTAGGAGAAAGATTACTGGGCATATTGAGTCCCATTCTATCATTTCAGTAATTTCACCTTAAAGTGAAATTAATGGTCTCACTTAAAGGTTTCATTGCATGAGGTTAATTTCTTGCTAATTTAATCATCCTTTTCAAGATTGCGTTATGAACAAATCAACTACATATTAATTTGATAATTAAAGTACAACACTTGTTGTAACATAACTAAAGACAAAAGAGAAACCATAAAACCTCTCAGACGAAGTCTGCCAATTCTGCATTGTTGGACCTCATTTCCACTTAGCATAGAAGTCCCCCATTAGGTACAGGCATTCACACTGTAAATGTGACACTGGTCCATTATATCTTTGACGTCTGCAATTGGAGACAGGGGATTAGAGGCCATGAGGAGGAGTGTCTAATGGGCACTCGTCCAGTCAGGGATCAATCCCGGGCCTCCCACGTAGGAGTTCAGAAAACTACCCCTGCTCCATATAGGCTCGAAAAAGTGTTTTTTGTGAAAAGATCTACTAGAGGCAAGGATTCCAACACCATGCTCCAGAGAGAGAAAAAAAAAAAAATGTATGTACTGTACAGTAAAAGTCCTTTAATCCGACGACCGATGATTCGAATCTCCCAATAGTCCGAATTTTTCAATTTGAGGCCAAATCCGAATTCACCCGATGGTCCGAATTTCAAGAAGTCCCAAAGTCCCCTTTTTGAGGCATTAGTCCACTCAAATGACACATAATGGAGCACACACATACAGTATATGTTCATGAATTCACTTTAAAAGTTTACCATTGTCATTGTAGCCTATTACCTACTTCAAAACATTCAGATTAATGGTCAAAGGAAGCTACTGATATAAACGTAAACACCACATCGTCTGCTAGAGAGTTTGTTTTGCTCTTGAACGCATCCTTGGGACGCTCCGATGCGCTACTGGCTTGCACCGCATTTTCTGCAAGCGCATTCAGTCTTGAGCTTGAAAACGCACCTTTGGACGTTCCGATACGCTACTATTTATAGTTCAGTGATCGGAGCGTCCCAAGGGTGCTTTCAAGACAACAAGACAAGGGTGCTTTCAATACAATATAATATAACAGAGCACGTCACAAAAGGAAAATCACAAAAGGAAAATTACAAGAACCTCTCGAAGTGCCGTTGTTAAGGCATTACTTCCCGAACCACATCTGATCTGATCTTCAAGAGCAAGACAAACTCGCTAGTAGACGATGCAGACATATGGTGTTTACGTTTATATCAGCAGATTCCTTTGACCATTAATCTGAATGTTTTGAAGTAGGTAATAGGCTACAATGACAATGGTAAACTTTTGAAGTGATTTCATGAACATATGATATCTTTATTATTGTGCATAAAGGTTTAATTTTTAACTATCATGATAGACATACATACAGTATTGTAAAATTATAAGTTGCTTATAATGATTGGTGTACTCACTCTGGCCGTTAGCAGTCTGGTCTTGTCTCTGTGACAGTATACGCTTCTCCTGAAGCTGCCTCGATGGGATCAGTCCAGCACGCATGTTACGGTCACCTTCTCTCCTAGCCTGCCACCTATACCACAAACCATTAGGCATCAATATTGTATAATATATCAGTATTACAGTATCATTCATTATATCACTGGTGTACAGTAAATTACAGCCGCGGACTATGTCGGCCGTCCTCTATTGTGACGGAGAGGAGTAGAGTTCAAATTCTCGAGCTGATTTTCTTTTACCAGGACGATCATATCTTATCTCAGCTCAATCTAAGCTATCCTATATGTTAACTTAGGTAAGGTAGAGTTAGGTTTGGTTAGGTAAGTATAGTTAGGTTTGGTTAGGTAAGGTAGAGTTACGTTTGGTTAGGTAAGGTAGAGTTAGGTTTGGTTAGGTAAGGTAGAGTTACGTTTGGTTAGGTAAGCATAGTTAGGCTACAATAAGTTACCATGATCATCCTGATAAATAAATGCAGCATGAATGTGTAAACCCTTTCAAACATTAGAAATATACTTCCCGGTCCCCTCACAATAGCAAACGCAGCAACAGACCTCTTTGGAACTACAGTACTGTACTTTGGTTTGCAGTCAGAATGAATAAGGACCACATCAATACATATCACATAACTATATACTGTAGTATGTTATTCAAGAACTCGCTTTACAGGGAACCAATACTGTACCTATATTGCCAAAGTATCTATTCTCTGTCTAAGGAGAGTAATATTAATAAGCCTGTCATTAAAATAGGAATTTCATAATTTAAGCAAATCTACTTGAAATATTAAAAGGGTATATTGATAATAAATATAAACCTATCACTTCACCATTAAATTACGCACCCGGAAATAACATGTATCAGAAATAACTGACATTGTTTTTATCAAAATACAGTACAGTATTGTATTTGCTGTTATTGGTTAAAAAAATGTATTGGGTGGGTAAACAAAAGCAACACGGTATCAGGACATCTGGGAATTCCATTGGGAGTTGACTCACCTCAGTCACTTCTTTCTTGCACCCAGAAGCCTCCCACACACTCATTCCGCGGTCAGTCACCCTTTTCCCACCATCTTCTTCATAAATTACTTGATAATTGTGCTCAAGAACAATGTTTTCAACTTTACATACAGTGCACCCTCTCTATTTCACAAGAATGAGACCAAGAAATTGAACACTAATTAGAATTTGCACTAAATAAAAGTATTAATTCATAGGGAAATATATAGATCGAGACCGTATGCCATTTCACAAGGCATTTGATGGGGTGAGCGGGGATGTGTAAATCTCACCGTGAGGGCTAAATTAAAATTGATCGAGAGAATCAAGGCAGGTGCAACAGTTGCACGTGTTTGTGACGAGTTGGGGGCAAAAAGAAAACAGATTAGGATATTCGGAAGAGCTAAAAATGCTCCAGTAATTTGCTTTGAAAGTAGATGTTAGAGCACGAATGAATGGAACAAATGTGGGCCAAAGAAAACACATGAAAGTGGATAAAAATCAGCAACTACAAGACACAGTGCATAAATGGTACCAGTTTGTACAGCAATGTGCGAATAGTGTTGGTGTGCATGGTGTTAAACTCGAGGCAGCGGCAGTCAAACTTGCTAAACACATTTAGATGTGAAGAGGATCTGGCAATCAGATGTCTTGAACATTGCATATCAGCGACAGAACCCGGAAGAAAGCTTATGTGGTAAGAGCGCATCAACATTCCTTGGCAATATGTCAGTAGTCCAGTGTAGGTTTATTAACGCAATCACTGCGGCAATTGTCATATGACAATTGCTTGGTCACCAATGCACCATACAGGATTTTTTGGACTAAAAGTGACTTTCATTCACTGCACATCATTCATATCATCATCATCATCATCAAATCTGATGCCCCGCTTCCAGAGGAAGCACCCCCAAAAGGGATGGCCATGGCAGAAACTGCGCCCAGGCTCCCAGACATGCCCCGACTGACTCACTCCACAGTGCCATTTCCACCAAGTGGATTATGACCATGAACACTGAAGGAGCAGACCCAGAGCAGTCCCTCACCCGGATGGCAGTTCCACCATTGTTTTGTTATTTTATTTACCCCAGTGGGGCCCTGGCTGGAAGCATACCAAGCACAGGAATTTTCTGAAGATAGGAATCAGTGGTCCACTGCTCCAGAAGCTGATTAATAATAATAATAATAATAATAGTTCTTAAAGCTAGCGCATGCTAAGCCAGCTAAGGATAGCCCAATAAGGCCGATTAGGCGTATTTCCATTGGGGTCCTGTACTATTACCCCATCCCCTTGCTCATGAGGGATGGTAACGACTCAGCGCTTGTGAAAAATCTTTAATGTGCCGAGCGTGGGCGCGATCCCGGGCCTTTTGGGTAGAAGTCCAAGACGCTAGTCACTACACCAGCGAGCCGCTGCACCATCAAGTGGCTGGCGGTGGGGTCGCCGCATCCCTACGCACATTTTCATGTATAAACAAGAGCTAGAATGTATTTCAATGATATATTCATATTTATTCACCAACCCACCAATTAACTTACAAATAAACTTAATTAATTAAATAAATTAATCTAATGAATAAATTTTGTACGCCAAGGACTCGAACCTAGGATACTCGCACCGAAATTTGGCGCACTAAGCATTAAACTATCAAGACAGTTATAGGTTTATATTACAATTGAATGTAACGATAATATAATTCCCACTTAAGATTGGACTAAGTACAGTGTAGAGGTAAGAGTAAGGCATGAACCATATGTAACTTACCAATAAGGGTCTTCCTGGGTGACAATATGGAGGATATCTTGCCTCTTGAAAGGTAATCCGGCCTCTTTACATGGGATGTGCTTGTCCTCCTTGGGATTGTAGTCAAAGTAGGCCCTCACCCGCACCTTACTCTCTCGCAGGTGTGCTGAACTGCCCGCTGGGAGGAGCTTAAAGGTGATGGTGCACTCTGCCTGCATCTGATCAGATCATAATGGAGTTTCAATCAGTAAGCTGTATTATGACATTTTTTCATCTATCTATCTATCTATTTAGGCTACTCAGGCCCAATCCCCACTTTTCCTATTGTTTTCCCTTTTTTCCCCTCTTTTTTCCGGGGGGTGGCCGACTCAAGACAGAGCAAGAACAGGGAAAACACAACATAAAACAAAGAACACATACAGACAAAACACAAATTCACACACATCTAGGTCACCCAGGAGAAGACTCAGAGACCAGGGTCACCAAGGTCCCTCCAGCACTCCCCCGGCCCCCGACCACTCTGAGAGGTTCCGATCTCGGCAGGCAGACATGCAGCGGAGCCGAAGCCACAAGCCCGCCCACCACACTTCCAGGCGCACCCTTCATATTAATCGTCTCCCCGGGCCAGGCACCTGATGGACTATTATCTAGTCCAACTTGCGCCCGACCCCTTCCCCAAAATGACCACGTGTTCACTCCTCTATTCACAAGCATTCTCCATTCATTCCTGTTTATTACAACTTCCCTTGCCTGATCTATAGTCATTCCTCTATCATTCAAAGCTTGTCTTACACAGTCTCTCCATCTCAATGAGGGTCTTCCTGCCCTTCTATCTCACATATTCTCTTTGTAAGCCTTTCATCTCCCATTCGTTCAACATGACCATACCAGCTCAGCACCCTTCTGTTCACTCTGGCTGACAAATATTCCTGCTGCCCCATTTTTCATAAATATAAATATGTCGTTGTCCCAGTTTTTCATAAATATAAATATGTCTTTGTCCCAGTTTTGGTTTGTTTAGTTTGGAAGTTTTACATTTTAATTTAAAGTGAGTGCATTAAATATTACAATAGGAAATCAATAAGATGGGAGTGAAGAATGGACGTTGTTGGAGAGACATAAATCAACAGTGAGAGCCAAATTGGGAGCCAAAGCGTCACATTTTTCCCTTGCCCCTGAGCTTTCCCTTCATAATTGCTGAGTGGCACAGGGCCTTGGGTGGGGCTTTGGTTTTCCGGGCGTTTCCGCACCCTCCTCAGCTCCCTGCCTTGGAGTGGCTTCGGTCACCCGGGCTTTGTTAGTGGTAAGCAGGGAGGGTTTTGTGGGGGCGCTCGTTTATGGCCTTGACCTTGCTCGAGACCTTGGGGCTGTTCGGCCAGACAGCCTGGGGAACAACAACAACAATAACAGTGAGAAGAGTGCAAATGAGTTACTTGTGATGTATGTGTGGAATTACATGGAGACCGTTGTAGTGTGGATGAGGACGAGCTGGAGTGTGAAAAGGAACACCTTGAGATGGTTCGGTCATGTGGAATGTATGGGGAGCATGAGAATGACTATGATAGTGTATGAGAGTGAGGTGGAAGGGCAGAGAGGAAGAGACAGACCAAGAGTGAGGTGGAAGGATGGAGTTGAGAGGTATAGGAGTGAAAGTGGTGTTGGGTGAGAGGAGGGATGCCGGCTGACAGATGACAGAGGTGTATGGAAGCAATACATTTTTGGCCACCCCTTTGGGGATCATGGCGTCAGGCAATCGATATAGATAGATAGATTGTAAATAAAATCTAAAACCATCAAATCATGAGAAAACAACAAATCTTTAAACCAACCAAAATTTTAAGCACGTCTGCAGGAGTTTTGCCGACCACATTGAAGTTGTTGACCTCCTGGACCTCATCCCCAACATGTATGAGTCCTGATCGGTCAGCGGCCCCTCCGTGCATGATGCGGGCGATGATGATGGCGCCAGTGCGGTCGTCTTGCTTGATCGTTGCACCCTGGAAATTAAATACAAATCAATTTTAACTAGATTTTGAATTGGTCATAGGTCCAGTAAATGAGTGAGAGCCTCTCTTTTGTTATTATTTCTATTAATCTGGATTATAGGACAAACCTGTCTCATGGGAAGGTTGGTAAAGCATAGATGAAAAGGTTTGGGGAGGGGGTACAGTGATGGCACCTTGGAAGAAAGTATCGCAAAATGATAGAACAGCCTTTGACAATGGGTGGTGGTAGTGGTGGAAAAGAGGAAGGAAGGACCCCAGGGGAGCCCAACTATGATTTGAGAGGACCCGTGAGAAGGGAAAAGCCTAAACGGAAAATGATGACACACCACAAGACAAGTTGTCCCAGTTTTGGTTTATTTAGTTTGCAAGTCTTACATTATAATATAAGAGGAAGTTGGAAGAGAGAGGGAAAAGGGGATGGAAATAATGCAATGCAAGGGATGGGGTATCATTGTATCACACTCTGGCTCTTCTTATACATGAAAATTTGCAGAGAATGAAGTCAATTTAGGCCAATAGGGGTTAAGCATGTAATATTTCAATGAATCTGGCACTAAGCCAACAATTGCAGGTATGCAACATCTCTACACTTTACAGTCTAAAAAATACTGAACATGTAGAATTAAATTATATAAGCTATTCCATCCATCCATATACTCAGGCCCAATCCCCACTTTTTCCTTTTTTTTTGGGGGGGGGGCGACTCAAGACAGAACTATTAAAAACTATTAAAATATCCTCTTGCATAGCAGGCATTTCAGAAATGAAAATGTATGAGAAATCATAAAAGTACCAGAAAAATACTAAAAAATACCATAAAAATACAGTGCCAGCATTTGTTCACAAAAAATAAGACCAAAATGTGTATTTTATTTTTTACATCATTAAAAGGGATACTGAACTATGAGATTATATTACTCACCACAATTGGTTCTGCTCCTTTTCCTTCCTATGGCCAGCATTAAATGAAATATATATAACTTAATTCTGAACATCCATTTATATAAGTGAATGCATATAGAAACTTATTCTTGAAAGGAATATATAAACAAAAAAGTAATATAGCTACAGTAATATATTTATAATACTGTATTGTACAGTATTTTGTTTCTTTATAATATGCTATGGAAAAGCTGGAACTCTGGACAAACATTGTAATCAGTATCAAAATTCTTAATAGCAATAAAAACATCATCGGTGCCAAATAACAAGAAAATAATATGTATTTTAAAACTGTCAAATATTTAGTTAAGACCCTGCAACAAGGGCACGCCGTAGCCCTGTTAATCAAGGGAGTGCACACTGCACAGCGTTGAAAACTGTATCAAATTATGGGTTTGACACCCGAAGGAAAAGAAAGGAAAACACAATATATATTTTAGTGGTTCCAGAATCTATGACGGAAAGCCTATACAGTACCGGTAACTGTATACAATCGTGGTCATATTCTGTACTTATTTAACTGCCTTGATGATGTAATGGTTAGAGCGTGTAAGTTCTGTATGTGACATCCTAGGTTCGACTCCTGGGAGAATCACATGCTTTCATTAATTTCATTTGGGGGTTATTGGTGTTAAGAACGATGTTAAAAAAAAACATATATGGCTCCTCTTGTCCTTGGGCAAGGGCCAAGGGGATTTACTGATCCAACTCGTTAACATTAATAACCACACCTCTTAGGTGATGCTATCAAAAAATTCCAAAGGAACATCATTAGAATTGGATATCATAAAGTAATAATTAACCCTCATAGCCCATCTGGGCATCTGGAAGGCCATATCGAGATTGAACCGTGGAGCCCGGGTGGCATGCTGGAAGGGAAATGGCTATTAGTTTAAGACCACTAAAAACTATGAGGAATAAAGTTTTGTTGTCATAGCAGGCAGTCCACGAAATGCACAATAACACACACACAGAGTCAGTCAATCAGCTGACTCATGCTTGCAACACAGCTTAAGTCAATCGATAAATAATTTTTGGCAGTCTGATTCGATGCATGGAAGCACTGTTCAGTGACATAATGGTTACAATGGTGAAATAAATCAATAATATCAATAATAATCCATAATCAATAGTTGAACAAGAGTAAACAAGCTGAAGTCGTAGGTGGCGGTATAGCAACCACGCATACGAACGATATCCACTTTTCTTTTTCACCTCAAATGAGTGTACAGTGGAATCTCCAATCTCGATCATAATTGATTCCCACAAATACCGATCGAGATTCGAAATATCGAGATGCGAAGTTAACTTCTTATGGGAAAAAATACAATCAGTTCCAGCCACTTGCCGACTAACCTACATCAAATCTGTCAATTTTCACATTTGCCCCCCACAATCACATGCAATATATATAATATGTTAAAATAGATAAAATGAATAATGAAAGAGTTCTATTTTTACCTTATATTTATTGATAAAGAGGTTTGTGTGGTTGATTGTTGGTTCCGAGGCGAACGCAGTTAGGTTACTGCGTCTCCGCACCCGGCGCACAGTCACCGTCATCAATTCTTGCAATTGCTTCCCTCACCCTGTCACCACTAGTACCGGCATTTTATGAATGCGATAAAAAAAGGTCCAGGTAGACGACTTCACAATACAAGTTTTAAAGCGAATGGCGGACGTGTGACTGGTACACCAAGTGGCCGCTAGATCTACCGACTTCAATAAATTTTCCATGGTATAAAGTTTAATCAAGTTTTCTTTTGTCTTTACTATTATATATTAGATTTTCCTCATACAAATAATAATGTATATTAAACCATGGTAAAGTAATTTATATTACTACGTAAATGAAAGCGGCAGAGACAGGTTAGACTACCGCTTGAGACGATCGATACTAGCGGTACATTAGTATACAGGTGAACAAAACACAATGACTGTGAGGTTCACACATCGATTTGGTCAAGATTAATCTGTTTATATTAGTATATAAGCATCTAGCATCGATATTTAGCTATCGAGATTAACGTTTTTTCATCGAGATTTGTGATTGGGGAGAGCTTGAAGGTGGCATCGAGATGCGAAATATCGAGATGAGATTGATCGAGATATGTGAGCCTACTGTACAATGTTTTAGTCTTCACCATTCGCAAGATAACATTGAGAGCTGCCAAGTGGTTAAGGTTTTGGAGTGCTGTACTACTGGCCTGGGTTCGAGCCCTGGCTGGGTCATATCACAAAAATATTAAATATATTAGGGTTCCACTAGTTTATTCAGAGAGGCCTTAAATGTGCCCCAGATTACAAGTATCCTTCTCTAGTACTTAGCTGCTAGTGTTTGCGTGTGAGGTGTATGTGTATGGCATCAAGCTACGTGACCACAAGTCTTCTACTTCTGCTACTTTACTACAGATAATTAAACTGGTGTAAGAAGTCAGTCCACCAACCATGGGCTCGTTACTCTTGACCAGTTGAACGATCTTGACAGTTTCCTCATCCTCGTCTACCTCCACGGGGATCTCTGGGAGGTGTGGCACAAAGTCCTTGGATGCAATGCTGTCATGAGCTTGTAGCACACCCTAGGAAGGCAAGGAGGGGGGGGGGGGGATTAACATGTGAAATAAATACTTCTCAAAAAACTTTGTTCAACTCCACAGAAGTGTTGTGGTTTCTTGCTTAGGGCAGACACCAAATTAATATCCACCTACCGAGTTGTTGGTGGCTTGGTGGGCCACTGAATCCGGTAGAACAACTTACCCACTTCTTCTAATCATCAGAATATTATATACCGGTAAAATGGCGTAACTTTGGACAGGGAGATAATTTCGAACATTCTGGAAAAAAATATAATTAACCGCAGTTATGAGATAAATACATGTTATGGAAAAACAAGTATGTCTGTGGTGTTTTTCCATAATGCAGAGCCATTTTTCCATAACTGTACCTTATATACTTTTATCCAGAAATGTCTGAAGTATAACCCCTTGACCAAAGTTAAGCCATTTTACGGTACTAGTTCACCTCTTAAAAGACGGATTGATAAAACAACCTTAATCAAAGTACTGTACTGTATATGTAAATATTTTCCAGTAGTTTTGAAGTAATAATAAAATGTATGATAGTGTTACCTGAAGGTGTGGAGACTGGAGGATGGCAAAGAGCTCGATGGCGTCTGCTGTTGGGATAGTGCGGTAGTGGATCTCCCGCATGATGGAGATACCAATGTCCTCCGCATTGGACATCAGAGGTTGACATTGTTTCTTTGTTCGGTTGATCTGATGGCAAGTGATTAATGATTACCAGTAGGCAAAACATTTAAACAAGAAGCCTAAGGGCTAGTACATGGCGTAAAAGCACGCTAGAGAAAGTGTTGCTGTCTTAGTGGGTGGTCCGCAAAATGCACAACAAGTGCACACAGTCAGTCCGTCAACTGACTCATGCTTGAGTGAGGCTCTCAAGCAACGGTCAGTCCACAATGACAGTGTTACTCAAAGGATTGACTATACACGGTACTGTACTGTATATAGCCTACACCATACTGTAACCACCATTTGTTATATGTTGGTACAGTATATGGCTATAAACCATAGTACAATGTCTTAATTAATATTTTCAATATGAAATCTGGCAGCTATTTCAACATTACATTCTCAATCTTTACTTGATTGCTTTGTATATCAGTACACTACAGTAGGGGCGAGCTGCATGTAGTTCTGGCTCATTAAATGGGATTCACAATAAAAATGTGTGTACTTACTGTTGCGTAAGTTACATGGCAAAACAAGTATAACATATTCCTTTCACAACATTTATAAAATATCTATATCATATCTAACAAGGTAGATTCAAAACGGCAAGGTACGCCAGCCTGTGAAGCCTGCTAATTTTTGCTCAGTACAGTACTAATTTTTACTGACTCAGCACTATTTTTTAAACTCTAATGTTTAAAATGTTTACCAAATCAGCCAAACTTCGTTTGGGTGCAGAAATCGGCTCCCAAAATGTTTTTGTGGAGCTATCCTAGGTCGGGCTGGATTCAAACCCGAGTCACCACGCTTACAAGGTGAACACGCTACACAAGACCTAGAAAGGTACCCCACTTGGGTTGGCGCCTCAAGTGCATTTCCATGTTTTTTCTGATTTAAGCTCTTGTCACAATTGCTGGCATTACATCACTTTATCATCCAGGTAGCAAAAACTCCAAGCAAATTACAAGCGAGGTGACAAATCTGAATGTCAACTATGAGGCTGTAAGATGACAATCACCAGCGATGATCTACATCACTTTTGCCAGTCACACACACACACACACACACACACACACACACACACACACACACACGCACACGCACACGCACACACACACACACATTCACACTTCACTATTAAAACGAGAAAGACACTAACTACTTGCTGGTGTAAGATAGTGCTTAGTGTCATGGAGTTGCATCTCAGTAACTCAGGGACATGACCTTTGTGGCTACCACAAAATTAGGCTCTTCCTTGTGTGCATAACTTAGTGATGAATTTACCTTTACCAAAGAAACCTCACCTTATGATGTACACTGACGAGAGCCTGAAGTTCCCGAGATTTGAGCAGGTCGGCCAGGAAGCCAAAGTCTTCCTCGTCACTGTCTAGCTGTATCCGTGCTTTCTCCAGCGACGACAACAACCCTCCTAGAGCTGTGAAAGGGTGGGGTGGTGGAGGAAGGAAGAGGAGGAAGGAGGGAGAAGGATAGGAGGTAAAAAGAATGGTAGGGGAAGGAACAAAGAGAGGTGGATGAACAGAATGACAAAAAGGGAGGAGAAAAAGGAAGGAGAAAGAGGAAGGAGTAGGAATGAAACAAACATAAGGATAGAATGAGGCAGGAAGAGGTAGAATAAGGAGATGGATCGGAGGAAGAGAAACAAAAAGGAGAAGAGAGGAAAAATAATGAGGGGGAGAAAGGGTAGAAGGCAGCACAAGAAAGAGTTAACTCAAATTAGGAGGAGAACAGAATAAGGGCAGATGATAGGGTGCAAGGAGGACAATAAGTGGGCAAAGTAGTAAGGCAGAAGTACAATCAAGTTGGGAAAAAATAAGTTTGTAAGGAGAAAATGGAAGAGGAGCAAAATATGGAGAGAAAAGTAAAGGTAGGAGGAATTGCGGATGGTGAAAGAAGGAAAAAGACACAAAGAAGGGAAGAGAGAATGGAAGGGAAGTAGTAATAAGACGAATTGCAGATAAAGGGAGAAAAGAGGTAGTGGTAGAAAGGATGACAAAGGTAGGAATGAGAAGGGACACAAAAATACTGTTAAGTAAATCGTAGGATTAATGTTATAATCACCTACATTATCTACTTATTCATCTCTTCATATTGTTTAATATAATAAACCCTTAACCTTTTGATATATTGAATGCACTCCATACAGCCATAAATTTAATCCTTGCATGGTCAATTCCCAAGTACTGTAGTAGGCCAACTCTGAAATTAACCAGGCAAAGAACACATATGGTAGCAAAGAAACCGTTTAAATTGCACCCAAAAATCAATACAAATTTAAAGACCACTTCATCCACAGAGAGCGTGGTTTCAGTCTCTTTACTGTAGTACAGTACAATAAAGACTTGCCACAACACAGCCCCATATGTTAAATACTTATTAAACCCTCAGTCACCAAGAGGGGACCCTCTTGGTAGTGGGATAATAGGAGAATCCCCAACTGCAACACCACAAGTATGTGGGAGCCCCTTGCTCTAGCACTATCTTACTACCTCTAGGTAACTTGGGATGGGATAGCGTGGTTAACATTGGTCCTCTGCGAGGCTAATGTTTAGGTACCATGTCATTACGTACACCTAATATAGTTACCACCAAGCAATGATAAATAGTTAACCCTCTCCGACATATGACGCGATTTTGAGCTGATTAGGGATACTTTAAAGCTTTTGTTACCATCAGGGGTATTTAGAAACCTTTAGTTTAGTTACTTCAACCTCTGCAGTTGTCTTTGAGTTAGCTGTGGGTAGAAAACTAATTTTGGAGAGGTAATTATAAGTGAGAGAACTCTATTTCTTATTGCTAATCTGGCAACCTCTGCGTCATATGAGTCTGAAGGGGTTAACAGGATAAGTACTGGCAACTGTTTAGATCTGTCACTTTATGCAGAGCTATACTTTATAGAAATAAGTGGATGATGGGTGCCACCCATTCTGAAATGCTATGGCTACATTTAATGAAGTGGGTTGCAGAATAATTGGCTAATAGCATTATTCTGTAACTGGCTGTCACAAATGATTTCCTAGTTAGTATAGTGAACTATTGTATGCTCCCAAACAAGAATTGAAACTAAATAAATTACAAATTATCAATACCTATTGAGCAAATAATATACAGTATTGCAAGATGAAAGGATAGATTTTTAATTCCATGCCACGGAGAAAAATACTTAATATCTAAACAATTTGGTATTGGTTTTGTTAATGATTAGGAGTCTAAAGTATAATACAATAAATATGAACTAGTGATAGGAAATTAACTTACAATCATTAGCAGAGTTTAGCATGCTAAATAATGTAGATAAGAGAATTTAACAGAAAGAACTACAAGTTAATGTGCAGAATTACCCACTTTATAACTCTACATAAGAGTAAAAAAGCTTAATGATAAAGCTAATTGAACCCATACAGCTGAGATGCAGGCATAGCAATATTAGTCAAGAAACATCACCAAGCAATAGAATATCGGCTTAACTTGGTGCACATGGAACAAAGGTGGCAAATACAATCACATCTTACCAGTACATTATAAGAACTTAATTAATCGCCACCGTATTGTTAACCCTTGTCTAGCGGGGTGTTTTGGGCTCATTTGGGCATATTCAGGCCCTCCTGCATGATAAATCAAGCATCTGCATGAAAACAAAAATATTTAGCAAAAAACTAGGCACTAAAAGCTTCAAAATGAGACCTGAACGAGCTACGGAGCACTCGTGGTTCTCTTGCAGTGGTGCCACGAACATGGAAGTTTAGCATATATCGGTATATTTTTCCCAGCTATGCTCACTACTGGCTACACTGCCGGCCTTTCGAGAACACAGGGAACATGAGTTAATGGGCGGCGGTAAGCCCTGGGAGTCGGCTATCTGGCCCGCTGCTCTCCCGGCCATTTGCACTCGATTTTAACCCTTTAAAAGCCTTAATAATGCTCCTAACTTGCTGCAAATTGGTGCACGACTTAAGTCGAGCGCTGCTCTTTAAGGGTTAATATAGAAGAGAAATCTAGAAATGCAAATATTGCCAGCATAATGTTAGTAAAATCTATCTACAGTAAACTCCCTTTTTCCATAAATCATCAGTCTTTTGAAATTTTGGATAAGCGAGTTTTACGGATAAACGAGTCCCTCTATATAGAGCTAAATATGTGTACAAATGGCCAAATATGTGTACAAATGGCCAAATATGTGTACAAATGGCCAAATATGTGTACAAATGGCCAAATATAACATTTTCAATGCACTTAAAACCATTTCTAAGCTGTCTTAACTTAATATTATCATCTAATTCAAGCTATGTCTACTTCAGAGGGGTTAAATTGATTCAATTAAGCACCCAGAGAGACTTAAATTAGTGAAAACTAGCGAAAAATATGGATAGCAAATACTTTGGTTAACTGAAATTTTTGGATATTCACATTTTGGATAAAAGGGAGTTTACTGTATCTACTGTATATTATACTCTGGCACATACCCCATATTTTAAGTTTTTTATTGGGGTGGCCGACTCGAGACAGAGCATAGTTTAAACAACTATAGCTCAGTGATTTATATATAATACTTTTACATGTACAGACTCAATAAATAATCGTGATATATTTTGCAGCCTCAGGTGGATTACATGAACCTCCAAAATGTAAATATCGTTATCAGGTAAAGAATTAATTAGAAGATCCAATTCAGCCCGAGAGAGCTTCAAAAATTATGAACAGCATTAATCACCATAACTGTACAGTTCCACACAATAGTTTCTCCACTATGTTGGCAGAAGGTGATACAAGAACAAATACAGGAAAGAGAAACCAGCCTAATAAAATTTGGCAGTCAGGCTGTATCGAAACTAAGGTCAATCAGGCCACCTGACTTAATGCCATGTCTACTTTCATTCCTGCATGTCATTTTAACATCTCCCAACCAAATCGAGAGGCTATTGTTCGGAACTGTACATTGAAAACTAGCTAAGCATTATAACTCGTCAGATTATAACCAAAATTATTATCTAATAAACATACTACTCCTACTGTACTGTAAGGTAAACAAAGATAATGAATTTAACAGAAAATATTAAAACATATCTTAACCCTACGAGCTCGGATGGCCTTCGTACAGGCCATATAGAGTTTTCCCCATGGGGCTCGGATGGCCTTCGTGAAGCCTAAGGGCTAGTACATGGCGTAAAAGCACGCTAGAGAAAGTGTTGCTGTCTTGGTGGGTGGTCCGCAAAATGCACAGCAACAAGTGCACACAGTCAGTCCGTCAACTGACTCATGCTTGAGTGAGGCTCTCAAGCAACGGTCAGTCCACAATGACAGTGTTACTCAAAGGATTGACTGTACACGGTACTGTACTGTATATAGCCTACACCATACTGTAACCAGCATTTGTTATATGTTGGTACAGTACAGTTTTTGTATAATAACAGTAGGCTACCTGGTAGAGCAGATGAATATATTTTCAAGTATAATACCCCTTGGTCATGTCACATCTATTCAACAACTTTCCATAATCCAGTGATCAATTCTTAAAGATCAAGCCTGGAGCACCTGCAATACTAATCTCAAAATGTTTACCCTTTTAAAGTTGGGGATATAATATATACAGAACTTCTGTCCATGCAAATAATATAGTTACAATAAGTTCCAATGTTAAATAATATTTCAAGGCAATAAGAAACTAGAAAGATGATCCCAGTATTTTTGTCTTGTATATGACAGGAGCAACAGTACCGTACCCTTATTCTGGTCAGATTGCAAGCAGTGGTGTAGGCCTAACAGAAAAAGTGGTGGAATGGTTCTATTAGTAGTTGATTAAAATTGTGGTATAATAGGGTCCAGAGAAGAGAATCATCCTCTCATATCCAAGTGAATATTGTAAACAGTGACAAAATTAGGTTGGCAGTAGGAAACTTGGGAAGGCATTTAGTTGTGAATAAATAACACTGGTTACTTCTGCCTGATGGGGTGACCGGACAACTCAACCAGTAGGCCATTTCAATCAGTAGCTCTCAACCAGTAACAAATCAACCATACAGTTAGGTTAGGTTAGGTTAGTACTATATTTTGGCATTGGTTTGGTTGGTCTTGGTTGATTTGGCACTGGTTGAGAGTTACTGGTTGAGATGTCCGGGAACCGCCTGATGGTAATTCCAGGCCACTAATGCATTGACTCTGTCCTTCAAAGCAAAGACCCAGCCCTTCAAAGAACTGTTATGGGTAGGATGAGGGCTGGTCCTATCCAAAGTGAGGTTTGGCATCATCTAGTGTGCAGCTACCAAGAATAGGGAGATTTGATCGAGAACGGGCGAGCTTGAAGGTGGGATTGAGAATCAAATTATTGAGAATGGCGAGCCTAATGTAGACCTTTGACCTAAACAGCAAAGATGAATCTAGCCACAAAGAGTAAGGGGGGCTCAGAAGGATGGTAGGGAAAAGCACCAAAGGCACAAGTTACCCATGGACTGCTACAAGCCTTTCAGAAGGTACGGTATATTTACGTGTAATAAAAAAAACTTCAAATACCGTGCCAGTGCCTGAAAATGTCTCAAATTTGGGTGACACATATAAAGTAGTGGCCTCTCTCCATACCAAATCCTCCCCCACGTAGATTGATTTACAGATTCACTATGTAAATAGCATAATCATGTAACTCGACATTAAGAGGCCTTCAAATTTTCAAGATTAGGATAAGGAAAATGCCTCATGACAATAGGAATGTCACTCTGTACCATACCATATTAGTTTCTACTGTAGTTTTTTATCAATAAATGAATAATTAATGTAAGAGTTGCAATCCCGTTCCACCCCATTTCCCCTTTACTACACCACTGTTTGCAGGGCTGCTGCTTCACATGTGATGGTGATAAGGTTGTCATCATACCTTATCCTAAGTCACAGTTATCAAGGATCACTTTTATAATTTTATATAGTATCAGGATTACAGTACTGTATTATGCAAATAAATATAAATAACCATTGATACTCTCTACACGACCCTACAGGCTAGTTAGTCGAGAAAAACGGTGTTAATGTGAGACATGACCCAAGAGCCAGTCTGTGGTGATGCGGCAGTAGAGGTGAGAGGAACAGAGAGCAACACATGCGCTGCCATGCACATTAACTCACACAGGCTACCTGAGTCTCCAGCGGCCATCACAGCTGTCATGCCGATGCCTCTTACCACCTCCACCAATACTGAAAACAAACAGTCATTATTAGATATTCTGGAATAAAATCGTGCAATTACTGTATGTGATTGTTTTAACAATAGGCTAAATGCAGTACAGTACCAAGATAATTAATAAACATTTTAACTAGTCCCACAATTTCATCCATAAATAAGAAAATTGTGTGCTGAGCAGCTGAGGGCAAAAATATAATACAGCAAAACCATTTGTTCTGTGATTGAAAGGGTTAAACTTGAGACACAAATTAGCACTATGATGGTACCGTAACTTGTTCACATTGAAGCTCATTTACAATGCTTTATACTGTATACAGCACATTTCTTTCATCTATCTATCTATCTATCTATCTATATCTATTGCCGGACGCCTTACTCCTCTTTACGAGGGTGGCCATACACAAAACGCCCCTAAGCAGACCTAACCCCTGTGTGAAGGACAATCCGTGCCAGTTTACTGAAGGACTTACAGGATTGACCACTCAAATTAGGGTCCGTCTGACTCCGAGGCCTTCTACCTTCTTTCATACCGTACCATAGATTATAATATAGGCCTATACAGTAGTTGTGAAAAACAAAACAAAAACAAGTTACCGTGCGTTGAGTGTATTGTTTACATACAGCGTTAGATATCCAAACTTGTATGTCAGCCATCCGGATTCGTCTGGATAGCTGAATATATATCCAAACTTTTTGGCAGATCCAGACAGGGTTCTCCCACAATTAGTCTGGATGGGTGAGGTTTTACTGTATTTAATTTACCGGTATCTTTTGATTTCAAATTAGCACTATCTCCTGAACATTATCTATACTCCTTAGGGGTAGGATGTAGTGAGCGGGCGTACCGCCATCTTTGTTTACATTACGCGTAGTGGCGTCGGAGCTTTCCCATCATGTTCCCGTCTATTTTAACCTAACCTAACCGAACCTAACCTAGTATTCATGTAGTAATGACAGGGGGCAAATAGCAGAAAATATAGCGTCGAAATAGACGGGAACGTAAGTGCGACCGCGGCGATCCCCCTATGTAAACAATGACGACCGTACGCCCAAACTCTACATCCATCCCCTCCTTAGTCCTTACCAATATTCAGTATATCTTGGCAAAGACATCAGTAGCACAGTTGTCCGGTAATTTTAATGATTTTACTGGGTTGGCCAAGATTGATGCTGCAGATCCTGACCAATCCAACAAAACCTTTGTTTCTCTGTAGACTCTGTTTTATCATGGAAACAAAGCCACACTTCAAATTAAACAAAACATTGAGGCTTAAATCACCCAAGACAGTTTAATACAGTTTATTTAGTGCCATATAATGATGACAAATATTTATGGTGCACTTAGAGCAATGAACTCTCCTCTTTAATATATGTACCCAAAGACCCACATACAAGATATACAGTACAAACACAAAACAACACTAGCCTAATACCCACCTTTAGTTACAAACCACAAAATATACTGTCTGACTGACACACACACACACTTCCTATTTTCCAAATGAATGCAATTGCTAAGAAAAAGAAGAGGATTGACAATAAGATAAGACAAACTGAAAATAGAAATAAATGATCAAGGTCCAAAACATGGCTGACCTACTTTCATTGACCCACTTACTCACTCACTTTAAAATTTGACTCATGAGGTTGACCCGTGTGAACCCCAGGCCCTAGCCACTGTTGAAAATAATATCGTAATTCCGCCGAAATGCTGTGTCTTATTAAACGTAGACGAGAGAAGCGAAGTGGTTCAAATAGAAAATCGTGTATAATGTATGGAAATAACTAAATGGGTAACCGTGAATAAAGCCAAGAGACTGATTAATGCATTATAATCATGTCCTGGGTGTTTCCAAAGAGGCAGGCATACGGAAATCCAGAGAAAATAAGGATAAACCTGCGCCCCTCCCATGATTGATCCCCAAAGCTTCATCAAATGTCAAGACAAACCCTAGCATTTACTAGCTCTAACTGCCTCGTAGCCCTTCCAAAACCAAGTACAAACACACCACACGTCCTGCTCACCTTCATACGCCTCCAGCCAGATCAGAATGAGCAGAGTGTCATAACTTGGAGCAGGAAAGGTCAGAATACATCCCAAAGTCAATATCAGAAGACCGCCATGTTGCTCCAGAGTCCCGTCGTCTGCAACATCTGTCAAAAACTTATTATATTTTTCCCTTATCTAAACCATCTAAATATCCTATACAAAAGGTTGTTAAATTATAATGAAATCATGGACGACATTTTCATAATGTCAAGTTTGATACATAAATAAATACAAAAATATTTTATCGAACATAAAGGCTTCATTAATTTAATACATAAATTAATCAACAATATTATATTGTACTTATTATTTATGAGACAAGCGATATGAGACAAATAAGCTGTGCCATATGAATGCACATTTTCCTCTGGCGCCAAATTTGAAGCCGACATAATGTACTCGCTTTATACAGTATATCGTGTCAATATCTATGAATGGTCGCTCTTTACAGTTACACATTTCCAACCATCCAAGTTAAGTGGGCATAAGCTTTTTCTACATAAATATATTCTTACGTTGGGGATCTATAGAATGCTTCCTAGGGGCGGCAAAATATGTAGGGGCAGTTGTTGCGAGTGACTTGGGGCCAATAGTACACTTATCGCATATACAGTATTGTCCAAAACATATGATTAGACAGGTAGACACAGATAACACGGGCAAACCGAGGCCATTGCAATCTTAGGTCAGCATTATCGAAAGTGTGTATGTCCTGATTAATTATTGGTTGGGGAAGGTATGGTCGCCATACCTTCTGCTTCTATAGACATCGTAGGCGATAATGTAGACTCCGTTGGACTATTAGTTCAGTGGTAGACTCCCACAGATACTTCCTAAGATGCGAAAGATACGCAAACTCGTAACATATTAACCAAAATAAAAAGAAAGGCGCCATGATGTACTAAGAGAGTTGACATGAGCTTGTCCCACGTTTTGAAGGGGTTAAGATGTTATACTGTATATATATATAATACCCCAAAAGTGTAGCCATTACCCTCACCAAAGCACTAGACTCTTTTAGTGATTGGCTGGTGGACAATAGACTATCTCTTCACCTGGGAAAAATAGAAGCCATCCTATGTGAACAAAACGCAACTTGAAAGACAATGAGGGCTTCTCAGTTAACTGTAATGGTGTCCCTATATCAACAGTGTCATAAGTGAAATATCTCTGACTAAAACTAGACTCATCTCAAGCTTCAGGTTACTCACAACAAAATAATAAGGTTCATGTTGTACCTAGGACCCACAACTCGTGTTGGTCAACAACTGTCCAATGTCTCAGATAGGGCCAAACAAATTAGACTCATTAATGCTTTTAAGATCTCTTATGGTTAGGCTCCTGAATATCTGAAGAGGAACTTTGTAAAAACAAATAAAAGGAATAAACAAAATACACAAAACAGGAAGTATAATTTTAATGTTCCAAGTGTCCATGATCAGGGTAAACTAACATTCTTTTTCACTACCAATAAGACTGGAACAACTTACCAAACACAGTACAGTATGAGAAAATAGAGCATTGTACTCTTTCAAACGTAACTTGAAGGAGTAACTAAATCAAAAAGCTTCTGGAAGGGAGCAACACAATTATGTCAACTGCTAAATACAACAAAAAGGCTATGTAAAACAAAATATATATATATATATATATACAGTATATATATGTATACAGTATATATATATATATATATATATATATATATATATATATATATATATATATATATATTAGTGGTTCCTTCATCTGGCAAATGGCTACACTTTAGTCACCCAGGTCAGCAGTTTCATAGTAGTAATAGTACCATCCGTCTTGGGTAATGACAAATTTAACACCCAAAGAACGTCATTAGACACAGGATACCATTCAGGAGAGAAAACAAATAATTAGAGTTCAGCTTTTATGCACCACACTGTTGCGGCTCCTACCTTCCGTCTTATATGGGGCGAGTTGAAGGCATGGATGGAGTGTGTTCTGAAGAAACACCCTCACCTGTGGTGAAAGGTGAAGAAGGACTAATAATGAAGTTTCTTGCAGCCAGGGCCAAAACAACCTTGCACTTATCGCCCACCCTGACTAAATTGTGTTTTTTCCCAGCTGATGGTAATTGAATCCCTTAGTAACTGATTTTTCGATAATTCATGGATAAATATAAATTGTCTCTCCTTCCAATAAATACCTACCTCTCATAATTAACATATTTTGCCTCACAGTCTTCGTAATAACTAATATGCAAACAATATGAATAGCTTACATCACCACCACACCCGCATCTTGTACAGGACATAAGCACCACCACAACAGAGCCATAGCACGCCTTTCTCGCCCGGAACGGCCCCCGCGCCACCAACCTCCAACCCGAGATGGCTACTACTAGCCCACAGTAAACCACAATTATATGGTGGGCTGGATCTGTCAGAGTGAGGGTTGGTGTCCTCTACTTCCCATAGCCAGTTCTGACAACCTTTTTCATCATTCTTATTTCTATCTTATTTCCTGAGAGTGGTGAAGGCAGTGGGGTTATAATGGTGTGCCCCATGATTCCCTAGTGTCTTACTCTCACAGCCCACTGACACAAGTCACCCCTATCTCTCTGGTGTAGGGATGCAGCGACGCCACCGCACGCCACTTCGGTGGTGCAGTCAGCCTCTGTAGCAGTTACAGTGATTTCTTGTTACTGCCTTATTGTAGCACGGTTAAGGCTGTTATGGTGAGATTTCGCCAGGTGCAAATGCTTCAGGGTGAATTCGTTGAGTCTTGCTGAGTCACTGTTAGCACCATAGGGCCTACCACCATCGGCCACTGTGATGACATGATAAGAACATAAGAAAATGGGAGTCTGCAGAAAGCCGATTGGCCTAAGCAAGGCAGATCCCTGTCCCACACAACCCCAATTCAATTACAAAGCCCAATTATAGGCTCAACACTCTAATACCCTGAGGATCATCTTACCAAAACGGTTAGAGATTAACGCAGGATTATGGGGGTCTGCAGAGCGCTGATTGGCCCAACCCGGCTGATCCCCCTTCACACCCAACCCTTCTCGTCCATATGCTTATCCAATTTTATCTTAAAGCTCCCTACAGTTTTAGATCCCACTATAGCACATGGTAGTCCATTCCACCCATCTACAACTCTGTTACCAAACCAATATTTGCCTATATCTTTTCTGAAACGAAATTTATCTAATTTGAAACCATTGGTACGAGTTCTGTCGCTATCACTGAGCTTTAGTACATTTGTCATGTCCCCTTTGTTAATCCCACTAACCCACTTGAACACCTCTATCATATCCCCTCTAACTCTGCGTCTCTCTAACGAATGTAAACCTAATTTCTTCAACCTTTCTTCATACGGAAGATTTCTAATATTATGGATCATTTTTGTCATTCTACGCTGTACTCTCTCCAATGAATCTATGTCCATTCTGTAATAAGGACACCAAAATTGGACAGCATAATCCATATGGGGTCTCACTAATGACAAGTAAAGTTTTAAGATAACATCAGCAGTTCTGTTACTCACACTCCTAGAGATGAACCCGAGAATCCTGTTTGCCTTATTACGAACGCCTATACACTGTTTTCTAGGCTTCAAATCATTGCTAACAAACACACCTAGATCTTTCTCGCAGTCTGAATTTTCTAATTCTAAATTAGCTAGTTTATATTTAACATTTGTTTGCATCTTCCCTATCTTTAATACCTTGCATTTGTCAATGTTAAACTTCATCTGCCAATTTACTGACCATTCATGTAAGGTATCTAGATCCCTTTGGAGGCACTCTATATCGCTATCTGAATCAATTGATCTCCCCATTTTAGTATCGTCTGCGAATTTACTTATCCTACTAGTTATACCTAAATCTAGGTCATTTATGGGGCTTTGTTGTGGCAAGTCTTTATTGTACTACAGCCTACTTCAGTAAAGAGACTAAAACCACGCTCTGTGGATGAAGCGGTCTTTAAACTTGTATATATATATATATATATATATATATATATATATATATATATATATATATATATATATATATATATATATATTATATATATATATATATATATATATATATATATATATATATATATATATATATATATATATATATATATATATATATATATATATATACACACACAATTTCATATTTACTTGTATATATTTAGCTTTATAAGGTATATAATAGTTATTTTTATTTTTATCTTTTTGTTTATTCTCCCCCTTGCCCCCAGATAACTTAATCCAACAAAAGGACCCTAATGGAAATACACCTTACTGGGCTATCCTTAGTTGGAATTATGCAAAGCTAGTACATAACATGTCATAAACATAAATTGTACTAACATTGTAATAACGAAAACTGAATAAACATTATTATTACCAACATTTATAAATTCGAATTAAATTCGCATATTGCAGTAAACCGTTCAGCCACAGAACAAGAAACAAAAAAGTGCCTGAATCTTGGTAGTAGACACACTGCTCTAGGAGGGTGACTGAGGTGGGTTTGGTTCAAGGCCGAGGTCCTTATATCTTGTCCAGACTGCTGCTGCTGCTGCTGCTGCTGCCGGGGTGACGCTGACGGGAACACTGACGATGGTGGTGGTGGTGGTCTTCTATTGTTTCGTGATTGTATAGCTCTTGGAAAGCCGGTGTGTCCTGTGGGGAGCGTCAATCAGTTTATCAGAGATTGATTTGGTATGTTCATTATGCACCAAATAAAACACTACAAAACCCCAGGTACTAGGCCTCGTGATTAAACAATTGACATATATTAATGCTTATCATTGAATTGTAAATGTATTTACAAATTGAATAGGCATTTCTCAATTATTAAGATTTGGCTGGTTTATGTAGAAGGCAAAGACCGTTCTAAACACAAATTGGAACTATTATAATACTGTAGCAGAATTCAAGAGATGAAAGGATACACAGAAGAGTTGAAATTATTTTTACGCTTATATTTATTTATAACAGTGGTACTTGATCTTAAGGGGAGAGGGGTCGTTTTTCTAGATCCCTTCTCCCTCATGTTTAGCCCCATTAGTGTTTGAGCTTTTTAGACTTTTGCCTCATTAGTTTGGTGATTTTAAGACCTTTTGCCCCACTTCTTTGTCAATGTTAAGACCTTTCGTGTTATTTAGGTGTCGATTTTTTCCTGGCGAACGATAGTGAGCCTGTAATTTTGGAAGAATCGGCCTTAGGCCGGGACATTTGTCTACCGAAAAATGTACAAATTAATCTAGAAGGGGGATCTAATGGATGTTTTTTACGTTTGATGGAGGTCTAGGGAGGAAACTATTTATTTATTTATTTTTTTTTTAATACCGGTATATATACGAAACAATCGACCAAAAAATAAACCCATCTCCCCTTAAGATGATCAAGGCTAATATCAAAGTGTTGTCAGCTGTAGCGTATACCCTATCTAGTGTTCTCCACACTCTGGTAGTTATAATGCAGTTATATTATATATATGAGATGTGTCTAGATTTATATCATCAGTTACTAGGGCAACTATTATTATTATTATTATTATTATTATTATTATTATTATTATTATAACTACTGAGAGGCCTGTGGAATGTTATTATAGCCCGTTCATTCTAGGTTGGGCAGAAATGGTAACCGCTAACCTCTCATAACTCAAAAAGGACTAGAGTGATCGAGATGATATTTCTACCAACTAGGAAGACATGGCTAGGGAATAGGTGTATAAATTGACAGCTCGTTTGCTCTAGCCCTTTTTGAGTTACAGAGGTTAGAGGTTACGATTTCTGCCCCACCTAGAATGGACGGACTGTAGTGTGGCCTAGTAATAAGTTATGAACATTGTTAACCCGAGGAATGCCGGGTCCGCTCATTATACTGACACCAAACATATAATACACTGTAGTATTGGAGTTAAGGAGGCCCACCTCTCTCTCTCTCTGAGTTGTATCCATTCGGCCCCATTCAGCCTACTGTTTAAATACATTTATCCCCATCCATGCAGGTGTCAATTTTTTCCTGGCGAGCGGTAGTGAGCCAGCATATTTTAAAAAATGTGTTTGACAACAGGCTAAATTTGTACATTTTTCGAAAGAAAAATGTCTCCGGCGAAGCCGGATTTCTCTATACAATGCTGGCTCGCTATCGCTCGCCAGGAAGAAATCGACACCTGGATGGGGATAAACGTCTTAAAACAATAGGCTGAATGGGGCCGAATGGATACAAGCCAGAGAAAGAGGGAAAAGGAGATATAAATAGCAGGTCACCCCCTTAATGCTAAAACAGATGGAAGCTGACAATGGGGATGATTGGAGTTAGTAGTAATAGCAATAACATGCTTGTGCCTGTCCCACCCTTACGTTCCCTCTTGAAGTGGTTTAGTCTGTGTGAAGGTTGAGCTTGACGAGGTGCTCCTTGAGTGGTGGGGTACCAGAGGAGGCCCTGGGGGGAGAGAGGGGAGCCATCCACCCACCGCCACTCACCCTCATCTCGCCTCACACCACCCACCCAGAAGGATGAAGACGACAAATCTGTATATTATGACATGAACATATTAAGTAAAGCTATACCGGGCCTTTGGTAGGAGTACAATTCTGTTGTGTTGTCCCTATTCTGACTCTGTCTTGAGTCACCCCCCCCCCGAAAAAAGGGAAAAGTGGGGATTGGGTCTGAGTATATAATAATAATAATAATAATAGTTCTTAAAGCTAGCGCATCCTAAGCTAGCTAAGGATAGCTCAATAAGGCCGATTAGGCGTATTTCCATTGGGGTCCTGTACTACTACCCCATCCCTTTGCTCATGAGGGATGGTAACGACTCAGTGCTTGTGAAAAATCTTTAATGCGCCGAGCGTGGGCGCGAACCCGGGCCTTCTGGGTGGAAGTCCGGACGCTAGTCACTACACCAAGCGAGCCGCTGATACCGGTACCTAGATAGATAGATAGATATATAGACAATTTATATGGTCACTGATTGCTGATATATAAATGATGCAAATCATTTAACTGAATAGTCAATATTCTAAAGTGAATATGTAACAGGATATCATGCATAATATGAGAACAACAATAACAACATATATACCTTTTTCATGGAAGTGCCTCATTAGGGCCAACAAGAAAGTTTCATCCTTGACCACCAGCAGGTCACCTCGCATCCTCTGGCAGTGTGACCTCGACCGGTACCATGACCTCATTCCACCTAGAGACACGTGACAGCAGTGACCCTCAATCATCTGGTAAGGCGAGGGGCAGTACTTTGCTTCCACCTCTTCACTAGTTTCAGGACTGACGGGAAGTGTTGTGGTGTTGACGTTGGTACATGGTGTAGCTGTAGGGACTGTCTGAGGTATGTTGGGGGAGGGGACGAGGTTGTAGTGTCTGATGAGGGTGGTGGGGCCAGCGGCGGAGAGAAGGGTGATGGACAGTGTGTGGGAGAGGTGGAGTCTCGGGGATCGGAGGTGACATTTGTATTTTCCTAGATCCTCTTTCCTGACATTCAGTATCGTCAGGTCTTCCTCGTTTATAACTATCCGGGTAGATGAGTTGAGCCTCTGACCCTCGTGTGACCATACACCTCTTACTAGTGGAGTCAGAGCATCACAGGTCAATTTAATCATATCATCCAAAACTGACACTCTTGTTATATCCGTGTTCATAGGTATACTGGAGTGGGGTCCTTTGATTTCTATAGATTTAATAAATACCTCACCATTGTAAGAAGCTGTACATGTGAAGTTTCCAGAAACAGCCTGAATTTTACGTATCAAAAGGATCGCTGAATGTCTTGAATGGATATTCCTGCCTCTGATGCGTCGAATAACATTATCAATGGCCTTTTCATCACTCGTGTACCAATTCAAGTAATCCACTTCATTGAGATTGGCGTTATAAAGTCGACAGAAAAGGTAGGAGAATAACATCTTTCCTACTTCTGGTTTTGAATGCCAATGCTTCACTTCAATTCTGACAGCATCATTAAGAGAGTTTTCGGGATTCTTAGCTCTCCTATTAGGAAGAACAACTGTTCGTCTGATGTTTTTTCGACGATGCATTCGACTGAGTTGTGTGGAATTATAGTAATAATGTTGAGGTGATGCCTCACTAATAGGTACTTCAGTGCCGTGAAGAACTAATGTCCAGTTATGTAAGACATTTGTAATATTTATGAGGGGCTTGATACCAAATGGTCCTAAAATACTTTCATTATGATAGATTAAATGTAACTTCCATGACCCCTGTGGGTTCTCACCCCACATGTGTACTGTGAGAAGTGGATGGTTATGGATGCCATAGGGGGATAGGTCCAGAGGTCGCCGAGGTAATAATGTTGACATTGTTCCTGAGGGGGACTCAAGTTTCACTTCCACTTGCCCACGATTTCTTGCACTAACCGAGAGGTTAACTTGAACATGTTCTAATTGTACCACCTGACAACCTGATACACTAAGTGGCAACACCAGGGGTACATCTGGGATGAGTGAAATATTTTGATGTTGTGCGTGCATATAGCAACGGAAGGCTTGGGGGACTGGCTGCCAATTCCGTGCCTTATCGACTAAATGCCCAGCATCCAAAGATCCAAAGCCAAAGTGATAAGAATAATTCAAACCAACGCCGTTGCTATTCCATTGTGATGGGATTGGGTTGTGTGGTGTGGCAGACTGTACCATCAAGTGCTGCATATCTCGCCATCTGAGTTTTGGATTGACCCCCAGAGCCAGTGCACACACCCCTGCAACCATCGCTGCTGATACTGAAGATCCACGGAAAGATTCAGTACATTCACCACCTGTGTCAGTGGTCACAATACCACGTACCTGCTCTTCAGTGTTAAATTCCTCTTCCTCTTCCTCATCAACGTCACCACTGTAGGTGGACACAAAAGAAGCCGCACAGGTTTCAGTGTAGTCAGGAGGACGACCCCCATGTGTACTTCCGCTCACTGTAAGTGTATACACAGAATTGGCGTAACCATCAGCATTACAGTCATCACCAACAAATCCACCATTACCAGAAGCCCACACATAAATTGATCCTCGGCCACCACGACCCAGGGCAATGCTCTCTCTTATAGCTTTAGCTGCAAGTACACCTGGTCCTTCCATAACCGTACCTGTATCTACTGGTCCCCATGCAGCTACATACACATCTACATGGTTACGTTCGTAGGACAAGGCTGCAGCTTCAGTCACATCCCATACCATGTAACTTAACATTCTTATTGCCCCTACACCTGTCCACGGCGCTACACCCATTCCGCACAAGCCGTTGGAGTGTGTGGCAGCGATGATTCCAGCCAGTTGGGTCCCATGTCTTGACAATGACACTGGGGTTGGGTCTGGGTCTGCATCGAGGAAATCCCAAGAAGCTGCTGGGTCATAATTGAGAGCCAAGTCAAGGTGGCTTAACTCTACACCATCATCCAAGATCGCCACACTGACCCCTGCCCCTCTCACCCCGGCCTCCCAAAGCCCCGTCACATTCAGGTAAACACCGTCGCCCCGCTCCAGGTACCACTGTCGCCACCTTAATGGATCGAGGATTTTCAATGTAGTCCACGGGGATTCGGGAGGCTCACGATCTAGAACTCCGATATTTCTTGTTTTTCTCCGAGAATGTGTTTGCTTATTGTCATTATATTTGTCTATCTTACTCTTTGTTTCTGTTATTATTCTATTGTTACCCGAACTTCTGCGATATCCCTTTTGTTGTTCAGACCATACAATGAGTGTGTGATTAATATTTTTATGACGTGGTTTTCCCACACTGCTGTTTGTCTCACGCATTAGAAACACATTGTCAAATACTCTTCCCACTATAATCATCCCAAGATCAGTAGCGACACTTTCCGCTATATTTCTGTCGGCACTAACTAACTGTATTGCCCAAAGGTCTCCCGGGGCCCCTCTCTCCCCTCTGCCCCCACCCCAGGCAGCACTACACTCTGCCAGGGTCACGGCCAACACCCACACACACGCTACCAACATCTTCACTACCAATTTATATAGATATGTAAATAAATCTGTCCAACTCTCTCACCCCAGCGGCAATACTGATCACAACACACATTTCTTATACCGTCTACAGTTCCAGTTTCGAACCGTGTATATTGTATATTATATGCTACCCATGTTGGCAACGATATATGGTAAAGTATTGTTGTGAGCAGTGCCACGGAGGGTTGTCACGGGCACTGGCACTGTCACTATACTGCCACAGTGCCAGTCAGTTCTGCTGCCGGCATCTGGTAAACCAATCAACATGTTGCCAAGACGTTTATTTGCTCACTGACCAACATACACTATAATGCACTGATAAATATTGATAGTTCGTCCGGTTTATCTATATATTAGATACGCATCTAGTGAGCCAGGAGATAAGGAAATATCCGGCATATAATAATATCCTTTAGTTTTCAGCTAACACCTTAACTCATAATAGTCGCCTCACGTATGCAAGTTATGCAACAATGGCAAGATTATATACGAACACGAAGGACGACATAAATAAACAATCGTCAGATTACCAATGACAAAACAAACAAACAACAACAACAAAGACAACACTATAAAAGCTATGTGCGCGTCACGTAAACCAGTCCCAGGAAAATAGTTGGGATCTTTGGGGAGAGGAGGGGATGTGGAAGAGGGGAGGGTGGTGGAGTGAAAGAGTGAGGGAGTTTGGAGGGTAGGGTGGTTAAGTGCATGAGTGTGGTGGAGAGGATAGTGGAAGTAGTACTGGTGGAGGGATATATGAGGGAGTTTGGTGGTATCAGTGGTGGAGGGATGGGTGGTGGAGCGAGGGAGTGTGGTTGAGGGATGAGTTGTGGAGGGATGGGTGGTGGAGGGAGGGATCGGGTAGTGTGGTGGAGGGAGGCCGGGTAGGAGAGGTATAGTAATGTAACAGACCAATGTACACCATTAGAGCATATCACGATTAGGTCCTTTATAAAATATAGATAACTTACTATTTTAAATATAGGCCTACAAGTGAAAGCGGTACAAATATTTCCTTAACTAACAATTTGAGTTTCGTTATTATTGTAGGCCTATTTGTTTTGATCGATACATCATACTTAGTACACATTTAATCTGCACATACAGTATATTCTTATCTATGCATATATTTAGTTTATTATACTTGCTTAAATATTAATATACCGTATTGATAATTAATCCATTCGCTCTGTTTTATACTGGAGACACACACACACACACACACACACACATATATATATATATATATATATATATATATATATATATATTAAAATAAAATAATATGAGGGCAAATAAACTTGTAAGTTCTGCCAGCTTGTTTCGGCTCCAGTCCTAGGAGGGGAGGAGGAGGAGGAGGAGGAGGAGGAGGAGGAGGAGGGGGAGGGGAGAGGGGAGAGAGGGAGGGGAGGGGGAGGGGGACTGGGGGGGGGGAGGGAAGGGAGGAGAAGGAGGGGAGTGGAGAAGAGGGAGGGGGCTGAAGGGAGGAAAAGGAGGGGAATGGGAAAGAGGGAGAGGAGGTGAGGGAGGGGGATGAGGGTAGGGAGGGATGGAGGAGAAAGAGGGGAGTGGGAGAGGAGGAGGAGAAAGAGGGGAGTGGGATAGGAGGAGGAGAAAGAGGGGAGTGGGAAAGTGGGAGAGGAGGGGAGGGAGTGGGAAAGTTGGAGAGGAGGGGAAGGGTGGAAGGGAGGGGAAGGAGGGGAGTGGGAAAGTGGGAGAGGAAGGGAGGGAGGGAAGTGGGATAGGAGGGGAAGGAGAGGAGTGGGAAAGTAAGAAGGGGGGGAGGGGGGAAGGCCAGAGAGGGGGAACAAACTGATCATATTTTCTCCCACCCGCGGTTAATTAAAATTTCGCCTAATTTATTGGTTTAATTGGTTTTGGGCAAAAGTGACGCATTTCTCTCTCTCTCTCTCTCTCTCTCTCTCTCTCTCTGTCTCTCTCTCCCTCTCTCTCTCTCTCTCTCTCTCTCTCTCTCTCTCTTATTGATTATATTCTAGCTATATTTGTACGGTTTTGTGCAGCTTAAGAAGGATCTGTGATGGTAAAAACGGTTAAGTGAGATAGTTCCAAGCCTGTTAATTGCTGAATATATCGTCTAATAAGTAGCCAGAATAAAGTTAAAAAGGACGTCGTCGGTACAGATAGGGTTAATATACTACCTTGTTTATTTCTGTCTGTTCTTGTCTTTCTTCTTTTACTTACTATAAAAAAAAAAAAAAAAAAAATAAAAAAAAATAAAAAAATAAAAATCAAGTCAAGATAAAAGGCAAGACCTCCATCAGGCAACACTCCCTAGACTTCAAGATAAATTTGTACATTTTTCGGTAGAAAAATGTCCCGGCCGTAGGCCACGTAGGCCGGTTCTTCTTAAAATTTCAGGCTCACCAGGAAAAAATCGACACCTAAATGACACGAAATGTCTTAAAATTTACAACGCAATTAAATTGGGCAAAATGTGTTAAAATCGCCAAACTAATAGGCCGAACTTCAGATAATCTCAAAACAAATGGGGCTTAACACTAGGAAGAAAGGGCACCAGAAAAACGAGGTGTGGCAGAGTAGTTTTGCCACTGGACTGGTAATCCAATGGACCCGGGTTCGAATCCCAATATGTCAATGGGAAGATACTATTGGGATGGAATTTGTGCTGTACCTAGTTTCAGTGCATTACCACAGCACACCGAAATGCACCCCCCCCCCAAAAAAAAACAAAATGCCCTGATTAAATAGCACTGTATGAATATTTCCATATTCAAAATATTCTACAGGGGGGCAATGCCTAGTGAGTTAATTGCTCAATAGGTGGCGTTCTGAGAGTGAGGGTCCGAGTCTGGGGAATGAGACTGTGAAATGCGGAGGCGGAGTAGCTTCAGAGATAGGATTGCTTTGGGCCGGGGTGCTTCGCATGTCTCACTCCCTAGACTGGAACAAGACCTCACGGGCCTCACCGTGTTCAGCGGTTGAGTGTGCAGGCTCTCAGCCTGTGCCCGAGAGGGAGTAGTTGGAATATAGAAAAAAAAAAAAAAATCCAGTCATGTAATACAGTATTCTATGTTGAGATAACTTAGAAAAGTTAACATAATTAATGTAAATACCATATGAGGAGGAGCACTTTATTAACCAGAGGAAGCTATCTGCGAATCGTTGTCAATAAAGTGTTCCTCCTCATATGGTTTATATATTGACAGTATTCTATCCCCCTCTCACAAACACTTTCTCGCTCACAACACCGCACATTTTGGGGCCTAAGAGCCTTATTTTTCGCTCCATCCCCTCCATCAATCACTCTTGTAGTGCTTCATAGATCACGACTACCTCCCATTTATTTCTTCAGACTATCCGACCTCTCCTACTCTTTAATAATAATAATAATAATAATAATAATAATAATAATAATAATAATAATAATAATAATAATAATACACCCACCTTTACCTTTTCATGGGATTCTTTCTTTTTAATAATAATCATAAACTCGCCAAGCGTTAGCCATAAAACAGGGTCTCATTGGACTGAATAATTTACTGTCTATCATCGATTTGTTATTATGTCCTACCTAATCCTACATCCATTGCTGCTTAACTTGCTCATGTAGTAATGTACACCCTAGGTGGTGGATTGTGTTCTTTTATTTCATAAATTTTATTTTAGTAAGCGTTGTTTCCACGTAGCGATTTTGATAAGTTAATGTGACTTTATATTGTCTTTGTCCCAGTTTTGGTTTGTTTAGTTTGCAAGTTTTACATTTTAATATAATAAGCTCTAACATTTACACATCATCTTGTGTGCATTATAAAAGGTATGGACACATATTTTCACTATATGTAATTTGGCTACTAACTACACATGAGTGGTTGGTTCTACAACTTATGACGTTATCAGGGAGTTAGAGTGGGGGCTGAGTGTTAGTCCAGATGAAATTTCACAAAATATGTAAATATATTTTATATATCTGGCTACAAACTTTTCAGAACTTAACAATAAATTTAGACTCTCAACCTAAAACAGGCACGTATTATGAACGGAAGTGAGTTTTCTATACATCGCAGTCCTTACTAATATAATCCACCCACACTTTTCTCTCCCCTATACTGTCTCCCCTCCCACTTCCTCCCCCCTTCTCTCTCCACTTCTCTCACCTACTGTCTCTCCTCCTACTTCCTCCCCCCTCCTCTCACCTACTGTCTCTCCTCCCACTTCCTCCCCCCTCCTCTCTCTCCTCCCCCCTTCTCTCCTCCCTCCTCTCACCTCCTGTCTCTCCTCCCACTTCCTCCCCCTCCTCTCACCTACTGTCTCTCCTCCCACTTCCTCCCCCCTCCTCTCTCTCCTCCCCCTTCTCTCCTCCCTCCTCTCACCTCCTGTCTCTCCTCCCACTTCCTCCCCCCTCCTCTCTCTCCTCCCACTTCCTCCCCCCTTCTCTCCCCACTCCTCTCACCTACTGTCTCTCCTCCCACTTCCTCCAACCTTCTCTCCCCAATCCTCTCTCACCTCCCACTTCCTCCCCCTCCTCTCAGCTACTGTCTCTCCTCCCACTTCCTCCACCCTTCTCTCCCCACTCCTCTCTCTCCTCCTCCCCCCCTTCTCTCCCCCTCCTCTCACCTCCCACTTCCTCCCCCCTCCTCTCCTCTCTCTCCTCCCACTTCCTCCCCCTTTCTCTCCCCACTCCTCCTCTCACCCACTGTCTCCGCTTCCACTTCCTCCCCACTACCCTCACCCCCCCTCCTCTCCCCTACTGCCTCTCCTCCCCCCTTCTCTCACCTACTGTCTCTCCTCCCCCCTCCCCTCCCACTTCCTGCCCCATTCTCTCCCCACTCCTCTCCCCTACTGTCTCTCCTCCCCACTTCTCTCCCCTACTGTCTCTCCTCCCACTTCTCTCCCCTACTGTCTCTCCTCCCCACTTCTCTCCACTCCTCTCCCCTACTGTCTCTCCTCCCACTTCCTCCACCCTTCTCTCTCCCTCCTTATCGCCTACCCACCCACATATCTCTCTCTCTCTCTCTCTCTCTCTCTCTCTCTCTCTCCAGCACCAAAGTAGCCCTCTCATATATTATCATCATGCTCTATCAATCAATGTTCAGCAGGAGGCCCGGAAAGAAGCCTATGTACTGTATACTATATGCATTAAGGGGACGTGGGCCGTTATTCTGGTCCCCCTTCTCCCTCATGTTTAGCCCCATTAGTTTTCAGATTATAAGACGTTTGGCCCATTACTTTGGCGATTTTAATACCTTTCGCCCTATTTCGTTGTCAATGTTAAGACCTTTCGGGCCATTTAGGCGTCGATTTTTTCCTTGCGAGCGATAGCGAGCATGTAATTTTAAGAGTAACCGGCCTTCGGCCGGAAAATGTTTCTACCGAAAAATTTCCAGATTTATCTTAAAGGGGGGTCTAGGGGGTATTTTTCTAAGCTTGATGTAGGTCTAGTGAGGAAACTGAAACATAAATAAATACATGAATTAATAGACCAAAAAACCGGCCACTAGCCCGTTAAGCCGGTATCACACGAGCGCTTTTCCCCTCAACATGTATCCTCAACACTGGTCTGGCAGCTTATGAGGTCAACATTTAAAATATGTCTGTCACCTAAATTCATCTACCATCAGTCTAGTTTCCGATACCAGTGCAAAATATTCCAGAAATGTTGCCAGACAAATTTTGATCATCGAATGTTGACTATAAAAGCTCTCGTGTGATACCGGCTTAAGTGATGACCTACTTCTTACCACCAAGCACACGCACACACACACACACGCACACACATCCACCCACACACACAGACACACTCGCGCGCACCCACACACACACAGAGAGACAGACACAGACACAAACACCCTCGCACCAACACGCACACGCACACACACACACACTTTTACGTCGTATCTGTGACATCTCTCTGAATACAAGTATAAAGCTTTATTATCAGAATAATTATCTTTATTAATATCAAGTTCTTCAGGGTAGATGTCCGTTTTAATCTTATGAAATACGTACCGGTATATAGTATAATACCCACACGGACACACGCACGCACACAGATACACACACATCGGTACAGAGATTCACACACACACACAGAAACACACGCACACAGATACACAAATCACATACACACTCATGCGCACAGAGAAACACACGCACGCACACACACATAAACACATGCACACATCACACACACACTCATTCGTAGAGAAACACACGCACGCACACACACACACACACAGAAACACACGCACACAGATACACAGAAACACACGCAACAGATACACACAGAAACACACGCACACAGATACACACACACATAGAGAAACCCACGCACACAGATACACACACATCACACAAGTAGTCCCGATTGAGAACAAAAACCCGTGAAAGTGGTGTTTGTTATGACTGTAAACTAGCCCACTATGGTTGACAAACTTGGCCTTGATGATCCTCGTGTAAAAGGCAAATATTGGGGTTCACTCGGCTCCCCTTAACAGCCTCTCTCTCTCTCTCTCTCTCTCTCCTTTTCATTTATATATAATTTCTAGTTATGGTTTAACCCTTTACATCCCCCCCCCTCCCCCCAAACCCACAATCACTAGTGTTTTTGCTTTAATATTTAAATCCTGTTATTTCCTTCGCTCCCTTCCTTTTTTTTTTAGTGTATCTGCATGTATTAACTCTTTTTATATCCCAAGTTCCATTGCAGAGATTATGTGATCGGCTCTGTATATTTGTTTCACTGTGTGTTGGTTGTCTGTCTGTAAGCAAGATTTCTTGGATATTAACGACAGGATTCGCATAAAACTTTGTCTGTTCTTTAAACATTTGGCCAACATCCTATGACCCCCTCTCTCCCCCCACCACCCCCCTGCTGAAGCGCATACCTCCAATAGATTTTACAGATATTTACATAGATAAAATGACCACACAGACCTTACGATCCCAGCGAGGTGGTCAGGACTTAATTCTAGTAGAGATAGCTAACCCGAGAGTAAGGGATAGTGGAAGGAAAGGATATCAAAGAAGAAGACTCTAGATTGTTTATAAGACCAGACACATTGGTTAACAAAATATATTACCTAAAGCTATTGGCGATTACCCCAACTATGAGCTGAGGAACCTAATTCCAAATATTCAACATGCAGTTATCTCTCCACTCTATACACAACATTGACTGCATTTAGTAAATACCTTCATATTATTGACCAATATGCATATTCACCTCAATTCGAGTACTTGGCCCAATTTGATCTTGGCAGGCTGTGACCGTAGACTGGCACACTTAGACACTAAGTTTAGTGATACAATTTTTATGAGAGCGAGAGAGAGAGATGGATTATAACGGCAACTACACAGAACGGCCACGGACAAAAATGGTTGTGGACTAAAACGGCCACGGATCAAATTGACCCATTTAATTGTCACTCGGCAAAGATCGATTGGGAAAATATGACAGGTCGGCTCTGCCCGCATTGGCTACGGGCTACATTGGTATTGAACTAAAACGGAATGTGGACAACATTGTCCGCGGATCAACACAGCTGGAGACAAATATGGCCAAGTATATACAACATCATATGCTAGCACCTGATCGGCATGGCTGAGCAGATCACGCTAGTTACAGACTACATTCATATCCACAACCATTCCAACACCACGATACCATTCAACATGCACCTCACACATTATACATAACATTGTGTAGTTGGGCTAGCAACCCTCTCCTGAAAACAAGCTAGATAATCAAATGGATTGCCTCGATGGAGATAATTAATTTGTAGCCTCCCCCTCGGGATCAGGGCGTCTAGCAATAGATACAAATATAGCATACCTGACTAACACCTGTAGCAGGCCTATAAATAAATACATTGAGTTGAAATTTTACTTTCACTCCCTAGACTGTATGTTCTGTCTACCAATAACTTTAAAATGTGTAATAACTCCAAATTTACGAAATTTCACTCCAAGGATCTTTTAAAAATATGGTCTTATTCTTGTCTGCAGGATGCATCTTAAAAAGTATGATAACACTTTATTTATCACTCATATACAGTATATATACAGTACATACCAAATGAAAAACGAAAAATGTCCATTGATTATACTGTATTTACATAATCTAATATCAATGGTTATATACATTCCCTATCCTTACCCTATTGTGTCCTCTCCTTCCTAATATGCCTTCCCTAGTATTACCACCTCTCCCTCCCTCCCTCCTCATGGCCTCCCTCTTCCCTCCCCCAGGCCTCTCTCGGGGGTCTCTCTCTCTCTCTCTCCAGCATGTTACCCAGGGTCCTCCTTTATCACCGCTCTCAATATCTCTCTTACATTCACCAATATAACCTTTTCTCCCACCACCACCACCACCACCACCTCACCCTCTCACACTTTATCTCGTGCCATTTTTTCTCCCTACTCTCTCTCTCTCTCTCTCTCTCTCTCACTCTCTAAGAACAGATGAATTCGCTCGAAATTATAGCTGTGAAGAAGACACAAAAGATAATGTAATTAACTCGACCAAAACAGGTGTATGAGTGCTTAATGAGACCCCCAATTACCAGAGCGTGTGGACTAATTCACCCAAACATAATACAGTAATAATGTTACGAGTCTTGTCTTGCCCTTTACCCCCATCCCTACCTCTTAACCAACTATAATCTCTCTCTCTCTCTCTCTCTCTCTCTCTCTCTCTCTAGGTAGCGCCAGCGAACTTGACACTAACCTTGACCCCTTAACTTCTTATAACTCGATATGAATGAAAGCAATCGGGCTGACGTTTCTATCATTTGGGAAGAGCCGACCATGAGAAAATAGATGTGGATATTTACAGCCAGTTTGCTCTAGGCCCTTTTGAGATATGAGAAGTTAATGGGTCAAGAACATTGGAAGAACCCACCAGGAAATAGATGTTGACATTTACAGCCAGTTTGCTCTAGGCCCTTTTGAGATATGAGAAGTTAAAGGGTCAAGCAAATTGTCAAGTTCGTTGGCGCTACCTATACCTCCTTCATTATCATCACCTTCATCATCATTATTCCAAGTTATCGCCGATTCCCATTAAATTTCCGGCTCGCTATCGCTCGCCAGGAAAATATCGACACCTAAATGACACGAAGTCTTAATATTGACATAGAAATGGAGCGAAAGGTCTTAAATTCGCCAAGCTAATTGTCCGAACGTCTTAACATCTGGAAACTAATGGGGCTAAGCATGAGGAAGAAGTGGGACCCGAAAAACGACCCCTCCCCCCTTAAAGCCTCTGTCACACACAGTACTTTGTCAACACGTCCTTGCGCCGTCCTTGGCAGATTTTACAGAATTCTGGGTGGAAACCAAATACGGGGGACCTCGACAATCCCCTCTCTTATATGCAGATTCCCCAAGTCACATCCCTCTACTCTCCTCTCTCTCTCTCTCACTTCCAACTGACTTCATGTACGGCAATTGCCGGAGGAGAACGGAGGGTGGGGAGAGAGCCTTCGTATTTGCTATCCTTTCCTTTTACTGTCCCTTACTCTCGGGTTACCTATCGCTACTAAAATTAAGTCCTGACCACCTCGCTGGGATCGTAAGGTCTGTGGGGTCAGTGTATCTATGTCAATATATGTAAATATATATCTCTCTCTCTCTCTCTCTCTGGGTGGGGAGAGAGCCTCCTTCTTTGCTAGCCTTACTTTCCCTTTAGTAGCAAATATAGTTAGAATTATAACCGGACTGCATAGTGGGGGGCCGCAAGGCCTGTGTAGTCTGCGTATCTATGTAACTCTATATCTCTCTCACACACTCTCACTCTCGCTCAATCTCTCTCTCCTTGAATATCTATCTCCCGTCACCCCATTTCTCATTTCCTCTCCCCCATCTCTCTCCCTTTCAACACCCCAACTTTCTGCCCCCCCTCTCCCCGTCCCCCCCCCACCTACTCAATCAATCAGAAGGTAATCGACGGCATCAAATCAACACGCCATTAGAGAATAAATTTGCACCTCCATCACGGCAAATTTGATAATGGCCTTTTTTCTTGATAACAGTCCACATGCGATTTTTTTTTTTTTTAAGGGGAGTCAGTCGAGGGTCGTTTTTCCTAGACACCCTTCTCCCTCATGTTTAGCCCCATTAGTTTTCAGATTACAAGATGTTAGACCCATTGGTTTGGCGATTTTAACACCTTTAGCTCCATTTCGTTGTCAATTTTAAGACTTATCGTGCCATTTAGGTGTCGATTTTTTCCTGGTGAGCGATAGCGACCTTGTAATTATACGAGAAATCGGCCTTCGACTGGGACAATTTTTTTCTACCGAAAAAAAAAAAAAAAAAAAAAAAAAAAAAAATCTTGAGGGGGTTCTAGGGGATGTTTTTTCCAAGTTTGAGGGAGGTCTAGCGAGGAAACTAAAACACAAAATAACGAATACACGAATTAAGAATAACAAAAAAGAAAACATAAAACAGCCACTACCCCCTTAAAACAGATAAGGAATTGAAAATGTGCAAATTCCTGTGATGCTTGTAAACGATACAGTGCTAATTATATGGCGTGCTGGAAATGTGCTGATGGAACAGATGGACCAACGGAAAAATAAATATAATTGTTCCATTTGTATGCGTTTAAATCCTTTTTGGTATTTTAAGGGGGGTGACCTGTTTTTATTTTCTCTATCTTGGTTGTATCCATTCGGCCCCGTTCAGCCTACTGTTTTAAGACATTTATCTCCATCCATGTGTCGACTTTATGGAGAATTCTGGCTTCGCCGGAGAAATTTTTGCTATAGAAAAATGTACAAATTTAGCCAGCTGTCTAACACATTATCCAAAATATGGTGGCTTGCCATCGCTCGCCGGGTATATATCAACACCTGAATGGGGATAAACGTCTTAAAACAGTAGGTTGAATGGGGCCGAATGGATACAACCCAGAGAGAAAAAAAGCAGGTGAACCCCCGTAAAGCATTCGGTAATCTACCTCTTTATCGTCGCTTCGTAACTGAAAATAAGTTTGTATTTCTGCAATATCTCCCCATAAGATGTGTTTCTAAGAGAGGGCATACTTTCGGTATGTATTCGCTACACTAATTCCAATTCGCTAACGACTTTAATTAGAAGAGGGCCCAAAACTGCAGTTGATATTCAAGAAGTGGCATCACCGAGCTCTTATTATCTTCATTGTCAGTAAAATATCTAATAATTCATCCCAACATATTATTCGCATGCTTAGCTACTTCATTGCATTACTGTCAACATTACCTGAAAGTTGTACTCCTATGGTTAGAGTGTTTAGCTTCTGTATGTGGTATCCCAGGTTCGAATCCCGGGAGGATCACATGCTTGCATTAATTTAATTTGGGGGTGATTGATGCTGGGAGAGAAATTAAGGAATTCAGATTAATTCTATAGGTTCAGGAACAGTTCGTTGCGAGGTCGGTCCTTTGAGATTCCTTCATCCTTATTTAACTTCTCTTCCTTTCCCTTAACTCTTCTTCCACCCTTCCTTTCTTCCGTATTTATCTGTTCTTCCTTCTTGCCTTCCCCTCAACTCTTCCTTCACCCTTCTCTTAACCTTCTCTTCCTTCCTTCCTTCCCTCAACTCTTCTCCCACCCTTCCTTTCTTCCGTATTTATCTTCCTTTCCTTCCTTCCTCTCCTCAACTTTACTTCCACCTTCCCTCCTTCCTTGTATTTCTTATCTTCCTTCCTTTCCTTCAACTATTCTTCCACCCTTCCCTTCCTCCTTATTTAACTTCTCTTCCTTCCTTCCCTCAACTCTTCTTCCACCCTTCCTTTCTTCCGTATTTATCTTCCTTTCCTTCCTTCCTCCCCTCATCTTTACTTCCACCTTCCCTCCTTCCTTGCATTTCTTCTCTTCCTTCCTTCAACTCATCTTTCACCCTTGTATATTTTTCTCCTTCTTCTTCTTCCTTGCTCATAGGGGTTCTGGGCTGTGTGTGTCAAGTCAACAGGAGCGCCCCCTATACCGGCAGCAATTAGCATCTACAAAACTTCACTCTATTCAATATTCACGGGGGAAAATGGGGGCAGGGGACTCGCTTCTTATTATAGGGCAGAGGGATCACGTGAAGGGGGAGTGAGGGAGTGGGGAGTGAGGGAGTGGGGAGTGAGTGAGTGGGAAGTGAGGGAGTGGGGAGTGAGTGAGTGGGAAGTGAGGGAGTGGGGAGTGAGTGAGTGGGAAGTGAGGGAGTGGGGAGTGAGTGAGTGGGAAGTGAGGGAGTGGATAATCTAAGAGTGGGGACCTAGGGAGTGGGGAATGAGGTAGTTAGGGAGTGGGGGTGGGGAGTCAGGGATTGGGGAGTCAGGGAGTGGGGAGTCAGGGAGTGGGGAGTTAGGGAGTGGGATGTGAGGGAGTAGAGAGTGGGGATTTAAAAAGTGGGGAGCTAGGGAGTGGGGAATTAGGGAGTGGGGAGTTAGGGAGTGGGGGAGTAGAGAGTGATGGGTGAGGGGATGCAGTATTGGGAGTGGACGGAGAAGGATTGTAGAGTTAGGGAGTGGAGAGTGAGGGGGTGAGGGAGTGGGGGGTGAGGGAGGAGGGGATGGGGAGTAGGGAGTAGAGTGTGAGGATTTTAAAAGTGGGGAGCTAGGGAGTGGGAGAATTAAGGAGAAGAGAGTGAGTGAGTGGGGATTTATGGAGTGGATAGTGGGTGAGGGGATTGGGTTGTATCCATTCGCTCCCATTTAGCCTACTGTTTTAAGACGCTTATCGCCATCCAGGTGTCGATTTTTTTCCCGCGAGCCGGCATATTAAAACAAAAATTGACAGCAAGCTAAATTTTAACATTTTTCGATAGAAAAATGTCTCCGGCGAAGCCGGATTTATACATACAATGCTGGCTCGCTATCGCTCGCCAGGAAGAAATCGACACCTGGATGGGGATAAACATCTTATAACAGTAGGCTGAGTGGAGCAGAATGGATACAACCCAGATAAAGAGAGAAAAAAACAGGTGACCCCCCTTAAGGGGAGATATCCACTTGAGGGATTTTTTTCTTGACTCCTTTCTCCCTTATGTTTAGCCCCATTGCTTTTCTAATTTTAAGACGTTCGCCCCATTATTTTGACGATTTTAAGAACTTTCGACCCATTTCTGTCAATTTTAAGACCTTTCGTGCCATTTAGGTGTCGATTTTATCCTGGCGAGCGACAGCGAGCCTGTTATTTAAGAGGAACCGGCTTTCAGCCGGGACATTTTTCTACCGAAAAATGTACAAATTTATCTTGAAAGGGACTCAAAGGGGGTGTAATTTCAAGCTTGATGGAAGTCTAGGAAACACACTAAAAACCTCCCCTTAACGAACATGGAAATAGAATCAATGTTTGATCTTGGAAGACATACACTAATTATCCCAGCCTAGTTTTGCAGAGGTTATGTGGCCATCGTTGTCTGTCTGTCTATTAGTTTTGTCTGTTTGCAAGATTTTTTTTATTTAGCTTTGGAAGGATGTGTGGAAGTTAAAGGGTTAAGGGGAGACGAGTCGCTTTTCTAGGCCACCTTCTCCCTCATCTTAAGACCCATTAGTTTGGCGATTTTATGAACTTTCGCCCCATTTCTGTCAATTTTAAGACCTTTCCTGTCAATTAGGTCTCGATGTTTTCCTGGCGAGCGATAGCGAGCCTGTAATTTAAGAGGAATCGGCCTTCGGCCAGGACATTTTTCTACCGAAAAATGTACAAATTTATCTTGAAAGGGGGTCTAGGGGGCTTCATTTTAAGCTTGATGGAGGTCTAGCGAGGAAACTAGACAAATAATAAATAAATACAAAGAATTGACAAAAAGTGAAGGATCGCCCCTTAATTGAGATGGCCTGGCAATATTTCTGGAGTACATCGCTCTGGTATCCGAAACTAGACTGATGGTAGATGAATTTAAGTAACCCAAATGATCTAAATGTTTACCTCATAAGCTGCCAGACCAGTGTTCAGGATAAATGTTGAGGGAAAAAGCGCTCGTGTGATACCGGCTTAAGGGGAGATCCTTCACTTTTTGTAATTCTTTTGTATTTATTTATTATTTTTCTAGTTTCCTCGCTAGACCTCCATCAAGCTTAAAATGAAGCCCCCTAGACCCCCTTTCAAGATAAATTTGTACATTTTTCGGTAGAAAAATGTCCTGGCCGAAGGCCGATTCCTCTTGAATTACAGGCTCGCTATCGCTCGCCAGGCAAAAATCGAGACCTAATTGATAGGAGAGGTCTTAAAATTGACAGAAATGGGGCGAAAGTTCATAAAATCGCCAAACTAGTGGGTCTAAAGATGAGGGAGAAGGTGGTCTAGAAAAGCGACTCGTCTCCCCTTAATTAAATGACCCTGTAGATCAAAAGTTAGAACAAGCCAATTAGTACCATTTGTGAGCGAGGAGGAGGTGGTGGTGATGGTGGTGGTGATGGTGATGGTGGTGGTGATGGTGGTGGTGATGGTGGTGGTGATGGTGATGGTGATGGTGGTGGTGATGGTGATGGTGATGGTGGTGGTGATGGTGGTGGTGATGGTGGTGGTGATGGTGGTGGTGATGGTGGTGATGGTGGTGGTGATGGTGGTGGTGATGGTGGTGGTGATGGTGGTGGTGATGGTGGTGGTGATGGTGGTGGTGATGGTGGTGGTGGTGGTGATGGTGGTGGTGATGGTGATGGTGGTGGTGATGGTGGTGATGGTGATGGTGGTGGTGATGGTGATGGTGATGGTGGTGGTGATGGTGATGGTGATGGTGGTGGTGATGGTGGTGGTGATGGTGGTGGTGATGGTGATGGTGGTGGTGATGGTGGTGGTGATGGTGGTGGTGATGGTGATGGTGATGGTGGTGGTGATGGTGATGGTGATGGTGATGGTGATGGTGATGGTGGTGGTGATGGTGGTGGTGATGGTGATGGTGGTGGTGATGGTGGTGGTGATGGTGGTGGTGATGATGATGGTGATGGTGGTGGTGATGGTGGTGGTGATGGTGATGGTGGTGGTGATGGTGGTGGTGATGATGATGGTGATGGTGGTGGTGATGGTGGTGGTGATGGTGATGGTGGTGGTGATGGTGGTGGTGATGGTGGTGGTGATGGTGGTGGTGATGGTGATGGTGGTGGTGATGGTGATGGTGGTGGTGATGGTGATGGTGATGGTGGTGGTGATGGTGATGGTGGTGGACGTATATTACAACGAATACTTCATGCCTGCTTCACACCACTTTATTTAAGGGGGGGTGACCTGTTTTTGTTCTGTCCTTTTCTATCTTTCTCTGGCTTGTATCCATTTGGCCCCATTCAGCCTACTGTTTTAAGACGTTTATCCCCATCCATGTGTCAATTTTTTACTGGTGAGCGGTAGCGAGCCAGCATATTTTTTATTTTTGTTTGACAGCAGGCTAAATGTGTACATTTTTCGATAGAAAAATGTCTCCGGCGAAGCCGGATTTCTTCATATAATGCTGGCTCGCTATCGCTCGTCAGGAAGAAATCGACACCTAGATGGGGATAAACGTCTTAAAATAGTTGGCTGAACGGGGCCGAATGGATACAAGCCAGAGAAAGAGAGAAAAGGACAGAAATAACAAAAAGCAGGTCACCCCCTTTAATGCAATACAGTTCTGGCCATTCCTACATGTTGGCATCACCGCTTATCGTCTGATCGACTTTACATGTACAAAGGAGTAGTACAAAGGAAATCAAGCAACAACAGGTCTGGTGACCCTTCTAGGCTGCTTGTCTTCCAAAACACTGAGGATCAATTGTCCAAACAGTGGTTTAGAGTGGGTAAGGGAACATTGGAAAGGGAACTACTGCCCTGGAACTAATGTCCGCGGCAGGATTAGGAAGTTAGTAGGGGACAGATGGGTTTGTATTGACTTGCTACATTTATATAGATATGGAAATGGAGTAAATATGACTAGATTAGGTTAAGGGGAGATTTCCACTTGAGGGATTTTTTTCTTTACCCCTTTCTCCCTTATGTTTAGCCCCATTGTTTTTGAAGTTTTAAGACGTTCGCCCCATTAGTTTGGCGATTTTAAGAAGTTTCACCCCATTTATGTCACTTTTAAGACCTTTCGTCCCATTTAGGTGTCGATTTTTCCTGGCGAGCGATAGCGAGCCTGTAATTTAAGAGGAACCGGCCTCCGGCCGGGAATTTTTTCTACCGAAAAATGTACATATTTATCTTGAAAGGGGGTCAAGGGGGTGTAATTTCAAGCTTGATGGAGGTCTAGGAAACACACTAAAAACCTCCCCTTAAGCTAGTTTGAACGTATGTTGAGTTTCGCTTCACTTCGGTTTTTGTAAGCTCTCAGCATTAGTACACTGTAGAGGAGTAATGAGACTCTTACAGGTGAGGTGAGTGATGAGGTGAGGAAGGGGACGACAAAGAGATAATGAATGCAAGAGGAGAGAGAGAGAGAGAGAGACAGAGAGAGAGAGAGAGAGAGAGAGAGAGAGGTAATGAAGAGGAGTACAAAGGAGTACAAAGGAAATCAAGCAACAACAGATCTAGTGACCCTTCTAGGTTGCTTGTCCTCCAAAACACTGAGGATCAAGTGTCCAAACAGTGGTTTAGAGTGGGTAAGGGAACATTGGAAAGGGAATTACTGCCCTGGAACTAATGTCCGTGGCAGGATTAGGGAGTTAGTAGAGGACAGATGGGTTAGTAACTGAGGGGGGGATAAAATAAAGTTATTCATTTACAAACGCAGTCAGTCGCGGGTTTAATGAGAGATATTTTTCTAGGCGGAGTTTAAATGAATCAACGGTGATGCAGTCTATAACGTTTCGGGGAAGCCCATTCCACAAGTTGACAACTCGATTGAAGAAGAAATTCTTAGATTCGTGCGAGTTAAAAGATTTACAATAATTTGCAACCGTTTCCCCGCGTGTAATTAGATTGGTCGATAGTGAAGTACTTACTACAGTTCATATTGTCGATGCCTTTGATGATTTTGAACACTTGAATTAAGTCACCTCTAATCTGCGCTGGGTTAAAGGAAATAGATTTAATTCTCTAAGACGCTCTTCGTATGGTTTGTTCTTTAGGCTAGGTATAATTTTGGTAACTCTACGTTGAACTCGTTCTAGCTTGTTTATATCTTTTTGGTAATAAGGGCACCAGGATTGAACGCAGTATTCCAGAAGAGGGCGGACTAAGGAATTGTAAAGGGTTAGGATAACTTCTTTGGATTTATGCTCAAATGACCTGCCTATAAAGTCAATTATTTTGTTTGCATTCTTAACAACTTCTGAACATTGTTGACTCGGTTTTAGGTTACTCGATATTGTTACTCCCAGATCGGTTTCTCTGTTTACATTCTTAAGCTGAGTGCCATTCATCGAATAGTTTGCTTCTCATTTAGGTATCCGACATGTAGTACTTTACATTTATCCGCATTGAAACTCATTTGCCAAATTTGGGCCCAACATGACAATTTATCTAAATTGTGTTGCATATCGTCAACTTGTTCTTTTGAGAGTACGCTATTTGCAATTTTTGTATTGTCAGCAAATTTTGAGATTGTACAGGTGAGACCCTCATCTATGTCGTTGATGGTATTACATTAGAATTGGGGTACGGGGTACCCGCTACTAAGAGCAGAATTGGAGAGGAGAGAGAGAGAGAGAGAAGAGAGAAGAGAGGAGAGAAGAGAGAGAAGAGAGAGAGAGAGAGAGAGAGAGAGAGAGAGAGAGAGAGAGAGAGAGAGAGAGAGAGAGAGAGAGAGAGAGAGAGAGAGAGAGAGAGAGAGGTAATGAAGAGGGGAGGAAAATGAGAACCGTCGTGAAGAGTAAGAGGGAATTTGTGTTGACCTTTGCACTGCCAACACATCTTTATCACCTTTGCACTGCCAACACATCTTTATCACCTTTGCACTGCCAACACATCTTTATCACCTTTGCACTGCCAACACATCTTTATCACCTTTGCACTGCCAACACATCTTTATCACCTTTGCACTGCCAACATCTTTATCACCTTTGCACTGCCAACACATCTTTATCACCATTGCACTGCCAACACATCTTTATCACCTTTGAACTGCCAACACATCGTTATCACCTTTGCACTGCCAACACATCTTTATCACCTTTGCACTGCCAACACATCTTTATCACCTTTGCACTGCCAACACATCTTTATCACCTTTGCACTGCCAACACATCTTTATCACCTTTGCACTGCCAACACATCGCTATCACCTTTGCACTGCCAACACATCTTTATCACCTTTGCACTGCCAACACATCTTTATCACCTTTGCACTGCCAACACATCTTTATCACCTTTGCACTGCCAACACATCTTTATCACCTTTGCACTGCCAACACATCTGTATCACCTTTACACTGCCAACACATCTTTATCACCTTTGCACTGCCAACACATCTTTATCACCTTTGCACTGCCAACATATCTTTATCACCTTTGCACTGCCAACACATCTTTAACACCTTTGCACTGCCAACACATCTTTATCACCTTTGCACTGCCAACACATCTTTATCACCTTTGCACTGCCAACACATCTTTATCACCTTTGCACTGCCAACACATCTTTATCACCTTTGCACTGCTAACACATCTTTATCACCTTTGCAATGCCAACACATCTTTATCACCTTTGCACTGCCAACACATCTTTATCACCTTTGCACTGCCAACACATCTGTATCACCTTTGCACTGCCAACACATCTTTATCACCTTTGCACTGCCAACACATCTTTATCACCTTTGCACTGCCAACACATCTTTATCACCTTGGAGTACCAGCGACGTGAGCTATGTTTTATTCTAGCTATATTTAGACGATATAATGCAGCTTAGGAAGGATCTGTGGCAGCTAAACGGGTTGGTTGAGATAGTATGAAGCTATATTATTGCTAGAGGTCCTTCCTAAGCTGTATAAAATCGTCTAATAGCTGCCAGAATATGATGAAAAGGACGTCCCTGGTGCTCAATGGGTTAAGGGGACGTTTTTAGTGTGTTCCCTAGACTTCCATCAAGCTTAAAATTACACCCCCTAGAACCCCTTTCAAGATAAATGTGTACATTTTTCGGTAGAAAAATGTCTCGGCCGAAGGCCGGTACCTCTTAAAATACAGGCTCGCTATCGCTCGCCAGGGAAAAGTCGACACGTAAATGGCACGAAAAGTCTTAAAATGGACAGAAATGGGGCGACAATTCTTAAAATCGCCAAACTAATGGGGGCGAACGTCTTAAAATCTCAAAAGCAATGGGGCTAAACGTGAGGGAGAAAGGTGTCCAGAAAAAAATAACTCCAGGTGGAAATCTCCCCTTAAACATTTAGTTAATCAAATTTGTTTATTTCACTCCCAACTCCACACACCTCCCTATGACATTTATGCAAGCATGTGATCCTACCGGGATTTGAACCTGGGTAACTGTCTTGATGGTGAAATGGTTAGTGTTTAAACATCTGTGGGTGGTAATCTAGGTTCGAATCCCGGTGGATCACATGCTTTCAATAATTTCATTGGGAAGGTGTTTGGTGTTAGAATGAAATGAATACAAATAGATTACCACACACATAATCTTAAGGGGGCCCACCTCGTTTATTACCACACACATATCTTAAGGGGGCCCACCTCGTTTATTACCACACACATATCTTAAGGGGGCCCACCTCGTTTATTACCACACACACATCTTAAGGGGGCCCACCTCATTTATTACCACACACATATCTTAAGGGGCCCCACCTCGTTTATTACCACACACACATCTTAAGGGGGCCCACCTCGTTTATTACCACACACATATCTTAAGGGGGCCCACCTCGTTTATTACCACACACATATCTTAAGGGGGCCCACCTCGTTTATTACCACACACATATCTTAAGGGGGCCCACCTCGTTTATTACCACACACATATCTTAAGGGGGCCCACCTCGTTTAATAGATTACCACACACATATCTTAAGGGGGCCCACCTCGTTTATTACCACACACATATCTTAAGGGGGCCCACCTCGTTTATTAGATTACCACACACATATCTTAAGGGGGCCCACCTCGTTTATTACCACACACATATCTTAAGGGGGCCCACCTCGTTTAATAGATTACCACACACATATCTTAAGGGGGCCCACCTCGTTTATTACCACACACATATCTTAAGGGGGCCCACCTCGTTTATTTCCACTCTCTCCCTCTCTTTTTGGGCTGTATCCATTCGGCCCCATTCAGCCTACTGTTTTAAGAAGTTTACCCCCATCCAGGTGTCAATATTTTCCTGGCGAGCGATAGCGAGCCAGCATATATGTATCTTTGTTTTGACAGCAGGCTAAATTTGTACATTTTTCGATAGAAAAATGTCTCCGGCGAAGCCGGATTTCTCCATACAATGCTGGCTCTCTATCGACACCTGGTTGGGGATAAACGTCTTAAAACAGTTGGCTGAATGGGGCCGAATGGATACAAGCCAGAGAAAGAGAGAAAAGGAGAGAAAGAGAAAAAAAAAAGCAAGTGACCCCCCTTAAACACTCTAACCATTACACCCTCAAGTCAGTTAACAGTACATACAGCACATGATGGCCACAATAATTGATATCCATGGATCGAATACCGAATATTAACCCTCTCCGACATATGACGCGATTTTGAGCCTATTAGGGATACTTTAAAGCCTTTGTTACCATCAGGGGTATTTATAAACCTTTAGTTTAGTTATTTCAACCTCTGCAGTTGTCTTTGAGTTAGCTGTGGGCAGAAAACTAATTTTGGAGAGGTAATTATATGAGTGAGAGAACTTTATTTCTTATTGCTAATCTGGCAACCTATGTGTCATATGTGCGTGAAAGGGTTAATCTAATAATGTATACTGTATCCAACTACACTACCAATAGCCTAATTAATGCTTCGGCGAAAGGAAACATAATATATATATTGTATGGGGCACAGATAACTTAATAGGGGAGATCTCCACTTGAGGGACTTTTTTCTTGACCCCTTTCTCCCTCATGTTTAGCCTCATTGCTTTTGAGATTTTAAGACGTTCGCCCCATTAGTTTGGCGATTTTAAGAAGTTTCACCCCATTTCTGAAAATTTTAAGACCTTTCGTGCCATTAGGTGTCGAATTTTCCCTGGCGAGCGATAGCGAGCCTGTAATTTAAGATAAACCGGCCTTCGGCCTGAACATTTTTCTACCGAAAAATGTACACATTTATCTTGAAAGGGGGTCAAGGGTGTTTAATTTTAAGTTTGATGGAGGTTAAGGTAATAAACTAAAAACCTCTCCTTAGGGGGCAATGGGCCGTATTTTGGGTATATTAATGCCTGTATTTCTTAGTTTCCTCCCTAGACCTCCATCAAGCTTAGAAAAACACCCCCTAGACCCCCCCCCCCCCACCCTTTCAAGATACATTTGTAAATTTTTCGGGAGAAAAATGTCCCGGCCGAAGGCCATTTCCTCTTAAAATATCAGGATCGCTATCGCTCGCCAGGAAGAAATCGACACTTAAATGGCACAAAAGGTCTTAAAATTGGCAACGAAATGGGGCAAAAGGTGTAAATTCGCCAAACTAATGGGCCGAACGTCTTATAATCTCAAAACAAATGGGGCTTAACACGAGGGAGAAAGGGGACCAGAAAAACAACTCATCTCCCCTTAAGACCGACCTATAAATACCACAATAATAATAATAGATGAGCTATCCTGTAATATATATATATATATACCGGCTATAAGAAAATAATAAATCTAATTCTGTAATATATATTGGCTACAACACACAGTAATACACATATATAAGCTATCCTGTATATTCATATTTGTTTTTCACCAACTCACCAATTAAGGGGAGGTTTCTAGTTTGTTCCCTAGACCTCTATCAAGCTTAAAATTACACCCCCTAGACCCCCTTTCATGAAAAATGTGTACATTTTTCGGTAGACAAATGTCCCGGCCGAAAACCGCTTCCTCTTAAATTACAGGCTCGCTATCGCTCGCCAGGAAAAAATCGACACCTAAATGGCACGAAAGTTCTTAAAATTGACAGAAATGGGGCGAAATGTCTTGAAATCACCAAACTAATGGGCCGAACGTCTTAAAACGTCAAAACCAACGGGGCTAAACATGAAGGAGAAAGGGGTCCAGCAAAAAAATCCTCAAGTGGGAAATCTTCCCTTAATTTACAAATAAACCTAACTAATGAAAGTAATGCAAGTAATGAATACATGTGGACTCAAACCTAAGATACTCACACCGAAATTCCGCACACTAAGCACTAGGCTATCAAGATATCATGAGAGTATAATACGGTATACCATGTCCTATCTCCTATTCTCTTTCTAATTTTCATAAATGATCTTCTCAACTGTACATCCCGTCCCATCCATTCATATGCAGACCTTACACCACTCGAGTAGTTTTCCAGAACGCCCCAGCCAGCAGTCCCTCAAACACAAACGTAATGAAGCCATACAACACTTATCTTCTCATCTAGCTACTATTTCCAATTGGGGTAGAGAAAATCTTGTTGCATTTAATGCTTCCAAGACTCAATTTATCCATCTTACTACCCGTCAGGAACCTCCAGAGGACTATCCCTTATTCTTCAACAATACAAAAATCAACCCTTCATCTTCTCTCAATGTTCTCGGTGTCTCTTTTTCTTCTGCTCTCACTTGGAAGGATCATATTACCAGTCTCGCTAAGGCAGCCTCCCAGAAGCTGGGTGTGCTCAACCGCCTCAAAGGGTGCTTTACCCCTGCACAGCTTCTTGCTCTGTACAGGGGCACAGTGCGTCCTTGTATTGAGTATTGTTCACATGTGTGGGGAGGATCCTCTCACACCGCACTCCTAGACAAAGTAGAAAGGAAAGCCTTTCGTATCATTAACTCCCGTCCACTCACCAACTCTGCAATCTCCCTCTCTTCGCCGCAATGTTGCATCTCTCTCGCTATTCTATCGCTACTACAATAATCAGTGTTACTCGGAGCTCTCCCAGTGTATACCACCTCCTCTACGTAGGGTACGTAGTACCCGCCTTGCAACACAATCCCACCCCTACTCTGTGCAATTCTCCAACCCAAGAGTGAAATGCTATTCTCAGACTTTCTTCTATTCAACTGCTGAGCTCTGGAACTCTCTCCCAGAATCAGTCTTTCCCTCTTCCTATGACTTAAATTGCTTGAAACTCCGTGTGCCCAGGCATTTTACCTCGAACGTCCCTTGATTTTGGCCCTGTCACTCTTTCAACTCTGCGGGAGGCACTCGCTGCAGGCAGTTATGCCTTTTGTCTCCCTCATTCACATAGAAAAAAAAAATATATATATACATATACAGTATATATATCTCGGCTATAAGATAATAATAATAAAAGTAATCCTCTAATATAGTTTGGCTATAAGATAATACAAATAAATAAGCTATCCTGTAATAATAATAATAATAATAATAATAATAATAATACTACTACTACTACTACTAATAATAATATAAGGTACCCTGTATTCTATATCCGGGCCTATAAGATAATAATAATAAAGTAGCCCCTGTAATATATGTTGGCTATAAGCTATGGCATAAAGAGGCCGGAGCCTGGATGAGGAGAAAGAGGAGGAGACGCAGTGTTGCCAATTTAGCTCCTTTCCCCGCTAGATCTAGATGTATTTACTTCGATCTAGAGACGAATTTGTAGATGTAGCGGCATTAATTCTAGCGTTATTCCGGAGATTTGAGCCATTTCAGAGCGATGTTCTAGAGATTGTGGCATAATTCTAGCGATTTTCGGAGATTTGAGCCATTTCAGAGCGATATTCTAGAGATTGTGGCTTTATTCTAGCGATATTCCGGAGATGTGAGCCATTTCAGAGCGATATTCTAGAGATTGTGGCATTATTCTAGCGATATTCCGGAGAAATTAGCCATTTTAGAGCGACAGTTTAGAGATAGTGGCATAATTCTAGCGATTTTCGTCCTTTATTTAGTATCCAGCGGACTTGATTTGGTAACCCTGGGAGGAGGAGGTGGCCGGTAGCTGCCCCCCCACAATACCAGCGGCCCCGAGATTGGATGGGAAACTCATTGGTCCTTTAGAATACTTTATGGGGGGCTCAGGGGGGGGGGGGGGGTCGACCATAGCCTCCCATAGATATAATAGTTCATTTATTGATATATTATGGTTGAGTTCCCTCCCAGGACCTCCATCAAGCTTTAAAATAATATAACTGTCTTCGTGGTGCAATGCATAAGTGTGTTGATTTTCGGTGTGAGCGTCCTGGGTTCGAATCCCCGGACTGCCACATGTGTTTGTTAATTTCATTAATCGAGTTTAGGAGTAAAGTTGGTTTAGTGGAGAGAACATAATAAATAATTAAATTAAACAAAACATAATCATTTTAATTTGTCGACATTTCCTCTTAAATTACAGGCCCGCTATCGCTCGACACCTAAATGGCAGGAAAGGTCTTGATATTGCCAAATAACAAAATGTCTTAAAATCGCCAAACTAATGGGCTGAACGTCTTAAAGTCTGACAACTAATGTGGCTAAGCATGAGGGAGAAGGGGGCCATTAACCCTTTGAAACTCTGACGCGTTGTAGCAGTTTATTTTTTGGCTATCATTAGACGATTTTATGCAGCTTATGAAGGATCTGTGGGCATTAAATTGGTAAAGTCTAGGGGCCATTAACCCTTTGAAACTCTTACGCGTTGTAGCAGTTTATTTTTGGCTATCATTAGACGATTTTATGCAGCTTATGGGCATTAAATTGGTAAAGTCTATCTCAATCAACCCTCTGACTTCCATAATTATACCCTTCCTAATCTGAATAAAATCGTCTAATAATAGCCAGAAAAAAACAAAAACAAAAGAAGTGCGTCATCGATCCTCAGAGGGTTAAAAATCCACTATCTCCCTTAAACTTGTAAGCATAATCTAAGTTGCTAATAATAAGTTTCGAATCCCGGTAGGATCCCATGCTTTCATTAAGGGGAGGTTTTTCGTGTGTTTCCTAGACTTCCATCAAGCTTGAAATTACACCCCCTTGACCCCCTTTGAAGATAAATGTGTACATTTTTCGGTAGAAAAATGTCCTGGCCGAAGGCCGGTTCCTCTTAAATTACAGGCTCGCTATCGCTCGCCAGGATAAAATCGACACCTAAATGGCACGAAAGGTCTTAAAAGTGACATAAATGGGGTGAAAGTTCTTAAAATCGCCAAACTAATGGGTCGAACGTCTTGAAATCTCAAAAGCAATGGGGCTAAACATGAGGGGAAAAAGGGGTAAAGAAAAAAAAAATCCCTCGAGTGGAAATCTCCCCTTAATATAATTGGAAGGTGTTTGGTGTTGGGAGGGAAATGAATAAATCAAATGAGATTACGATACTAGACAATATTAAGTTTAATTACACTAAAAGACTACATGTAACCGTAATTTAGGTGGCGACCATAGTTAGGACGTTAGGTGCCGCTTAGGTGTCGATTTGTTTCCTGGCGAGCGATAGCGAGCCTGTAATTTAGGATGAAATATCGAACCATTTATAAATGTTTTCAAGTATTAGTTTGTTTAATTAATTATTATATATACAGTATATATATATTTTTTTTGGGTAAAGCTTGATGGAGGTCCTTTTGGAGGGAACTCCTTAAGAACATAATAAATATACAAACGATCGTGTAATATACTGGTTTAAGGGGAGATTTCCACTTGAGGGATTGTTTTCTTTACCCCTTTCTCCCCCATGTTTAGCCCCAATGCTTTCGAGATTTTAAGACGTTCGCCCCATTAGTTTGGCGATTTTAAGAACTTTCGCCCCATTTATTTAACTTTTAAGACCTTTCGTGTCATTTAGGTGTCGATTTTTTCCTGGCGAGCGATAGCGAGCCTGTAATTTAAGAGGAACCGGCCTTCGGCCGGGACATTTTTCTACCGAAAAATGTACAAATTTATCTTCAAAGGGGGTCAACGGGGTGTAATTTCAAGCTTGATGGAAGTCTAGGAAACTCACTAAAAACCTCCCCTTAATCGTTCAAGCAATGTTAGTAATTCACTTGGTGTACTATTTATTACAGCTGGTCAATGGTTCCAGCTTCATTATTTCACCATTAACCCCTTCAGCACCATGACGTCCTTTTTAACTTTGATACTGGCTGAACGTAGACGATTTGAGACAGTTTAAGGACCGTATGATTTTATGAAGTGTCAGAGGGACCTTTGTCACACTAAGAGGGTTGGGTGAGATCGTATTTACCCATCTGAGTCGCATAGGAAGATTACAAACTAAAGAAAATCGTCTAATGGTAACCAGGATATGATGCAAAATGACGTCGTGGTACTCAAAGGGGTTAAGCATATCAAGATAGTCGGAGGTTTTTAGACTTTGGTAATGTTTGACTGTTGTTAAGGGGAGGTTTTTAGTGTGTTTCCTAGACTTCCATCAAGGTTGAAATTACACCCCCTTGAGCCCCTTTCAAGATAAATTTGTAAATTTTTCGGTAGAAAAATGTCCCGGCTGAAGGCCGGTTCCTCTTAAATAACAGGCTCGCTATCGCTCGCCAGGATAAAATCGACACCTAAATGGCACGAAAGGTTTTAAAATTGACAGAAATGGGTCGAAGTTCTTAAAATCGTCAAAATAATGGGGCGAACGTCTTAAAATTAGAAAAGCAATGGGGCTAAACATGAGGGAGAAAGGAGTCACGAAAAAAATCCCTCAAGTGGAAATCTCCCTAACTCAGATATGTAATGTCGCTTTCTCCTACTCTCTCTCTCTCTCTCTCTCTCTGACTATACACCTTAGCTCTCAAATTCACCCTATTATATTCGCCTGATCTACTTCCTCTCTCTCTCTCTCTCTCTCTCTCTCTCTCTCTCTCTCTGACTATACACCTTAGCTCTCAAATTCTCTCTCTCTCTCTCTCTCACTCTCTCTCTCTCTCTCTCCCTAAACAGACTCAGGTAGGGACAGAGGCGGGCCAGAAAAGACCATAATGGCGCCCATGCATAAATTATCCCGGCCTCCTTTAACTTCATACGGTAACCAGAGTTTGCCTCACCTTAAGGGGAGGTTTTTAGTTTGGTCTCTAGATATCCTTCAAGCTTAAGATTACACCCCCTTGAGCCCCTTTCAAGATAAATTTGTACATTTTTCGGTAGAAAAATGTCCCGGCTGAAAGCCGGTTCCTCTTAAATTACAGGCTCGCTATCGCTCGCCAGGATAAAATCGACACCTAAATGGCACGAAAGGTCTTAAAATTGACAGAAATGGATTGAAAGTTCTTAAAATATTCAAAATAATGGGGCAAACGTCTTAAAATTAGAAAAACAATGGGGCTAAACATGAGGGAGAAAGGAGTCAAGGAAAATATCCCTCAAGTGAAAATCTCCCCTTAATGAGTCCCACCCCAGGACAATATTCCACTCCTTCCAATGTTTTCTTAAGTACATTTTTCCCACACTTTCGTATTTCTTTTCGTTCCGGTAATCAGATAAAAAAAATAAAATAAAAAACTCTCCCACTCACATTTAAACAACACACACTCTCACACACAGATAAACAACACACATAGAGATAAACAACACACTCACATACACACTCAAAACACTCAAAAAGGGGAGGTGTGGTGGAGTGGTCATGCCACTGGATTGGTAATCCAATGGACCCGGGTTCAAATCCCGATATGTCAATGGGAAGATATTATTGGGATTGAATTTGTGCTGTACCTAGTATCAGTGCATTACCACAAAGCCCACCGAAATGCCAAAAAAATACCCTCATTGTTCCCTGATTAAATAACACTGTATGAATATTCCCATATTCAAAATATGTTACAGGGGGACAATGCCTAGTGAGTTCACTGCTCAATAGGTGGCGTTCTGAGTGTGAGGGTCTGAGTGTGGAGGGTGAGATGGTGAAGCACTTGAGCGAAGCAACCGGCCGCTTCAGAGATGGAGCTGCTTCGAGCCATGATGGATGCTTCACATGTCTCACTCCCCAGACTGGAACAAGACCTCACGGGCTTCACCGTGTTGAGCGGTGGAATGTACAGGCTCTCAGCCTATGCCCGAGAGGGAGTAGTTGGAATATAGAAAAAAAAAAAAAAAAAAAAAAAAAAAACACACACAGATAAACAACACACACAGATAAACAACACACATAGAGATAAACAACACACACACACACACACAGATAAACAACACATACACTCTCACACACATATAAACAACACACACAGAAAAATAACAACACACACACACAGATAAACAAGACAAAACACACAGATAAACAAAATACACAGTCTCACACAGAAATAAACAACACACACTCTCTCACACACAGATAAACAACAACACACACACAGATAAACAAAATACACAGTCTCACACAGAAATAAACAACACACACTCTCTCACACACAGACAAACAACAACACACACACAGATAAACAAAATACACAGTCTCACACATAAATAAACAACACACACTCTCTCACACACAGATAAACAACACACATACACAGATAAACAAGACACACTCTCTCACACACAGATAAACAACACACACACACAGATAAACAAGACAAAACACACATAAACAACATACACAGTCTCACACACATAACTAAACAACACACACTCTCTCACACACAGATACGCAAGACACACTCTCTCACACACAGATAAACAAGACACACACACAGATAACCAAGACACACTATGACAACACTACCTTGCTAAACACCCCCAGGGATTAACTGTATGGCAAAGCTCACATTCTCAGCCACGACCATCACTCCATGAATAATATCCCTGCACTTGTCAGTACATGGCTACACCCATAGTATAGTGTGTGTGTGTGTGTGTGTGTGTGTGTGTGTGTGTGTGTGTGTGACGGAGTGGGGGGGAGGCTTTATTCTCCAGGTGCCAGATATACAGTACTAGCTGATGTACCCGGCGTTGCCCGGGGGAAACTAGAAGTATGGGCTGTCTATCTTGGGGAGGGGCTACGTCCCCCTCCCCCCGGGGGCCGAGAAGAAATTTTAGCTTGAAGCCTATTCTAGCACCCTTTTAGTATGCATGCCAAGTATGGGATCTCCATCTTGAAAACTGAGGGAGTTGGGAGGAAAACCTATTCTGGCCTTAGAAACCCCTGCCTAGTATGGGGAGACCCCCCCCCCCCTCTCCCACTTAAAACCTATTCTGGCACCCCCTTAGTATGCATGCCAAGTATGGGGAGACCCCCCCCCCCCTCTCCCACTTAAAACCTATTCTGGCACCCCCTTAGTATGCATGCCTAGTATGGGGAGACCCCCCCCCCCTCTCCCTCTTAAAACCTATTCTGGCACCCCCTTAGTATGCATGCCAAGTATGGGAGACCCCCCCCCCCCTCTCCCACTTAAAACCTATTCTGGCACCCCCTTAGTATGCATGCCAAGTATGGGCTTTCCATCTTGAACACTGAGGGTGTTGGGGCCCCCCAGCTTAAAATCTATTCTGGCACCCCCTTATTATGCATGTCATGTATGGGCTCTCCATCTTGAAAATTGAGGGAGAGACCCCCCCACTTAAAAGCTATTCTGGCACCCCCTTAGTATGCATGCCAAGTATGGGCTTTCCATCTTGAACACTGAGGGTGTTGGGGCCCCCCAGCATAAAACCTATTCTGGCACCCCCTTAGTATGCATGCCAAGTATGGGCTCTCCATTTTGAAATCTGAGGGAGTTGGGGGTGTCCCCCCCAACTCCCTTATAACCTCCAAACTAATGGAGTAAAACAGGGAGGATCCAAATAGAAATAGGGTTAACGATTGAAACAATTATTTTTTACTTAAAATGCTGTACCCCACCTGAACTTATATTTGGCGCCCGACCGCTCCTCTTGCCACACCAGATCCACCTGCACCTCCAGCCACACTTTGGAGTAGCCCAACTTAGAGAAACCGAGAATCATCATCAACAGGGACACAGAATTACAACCCAGCACACAAAAGTGAGCCACTCAAACCCCTGTGAGAAACTTCCTGTGCGTCCCACCAGTAACTCATCAAAATTCAGCGGCAACAATGACGACCTAATCAACTACAGCACTGGCGAATTGATTGCTATACTCTTGAGTTCTGCACTATCAATACCATGCTGCAACACAGTCCTGTAAGGCTTCCTACACTGTCATCAATGAAAGTGTCGCTCCATGAATCACTGCCTCCAACACCAGGGCGTCGTTATTAATTTGTAGGTGCCGAACTGTACTGCCTTTTCATATTTGCATTATCTAGTCTTGAATATATATATATATATATATATATATATATATATATATATATATATATATATATATATATATATTATATATATATATATATATATATATATATATATATATATATATATATATATATATATATATACATACAGTATAATTTACTGTTCATGGTATATATGATATTTGATATAATTACAATATACACATTTCCATCTATAAATACGATCCCAGAGATACTGCATGTTTGTATAATTAAAATTGTGCTAGATCCTCTAAAGTTTGTGAATTAGCGTCTAGCCTTATCATGAGACAATAGACGAGTTAGCTGTAATGAGCACAATACATCAAAGTACACCATCGAGGTTGTATTGTATATTTTTCTGAGAAGCGCCTGAAACGAGCAGCATCAGAACCTATACAATTTAATACGATTTTACGGTTGAGAACGTTTAGTAATTGTAATTTATGTAAAAGCGGTTTCCCAGTCCCTTTGAGCTCCCCAGAGTAAACAAGTAGGAAACACATATTTTTAGCTACCTCAATGATGAAGGTAATTTTTTTTTCTCGTTATTTAGTCGAAAAGCAAGAGATACAAGGAAGTACAAGGAATATTTAGTCTCAAAGAGCTTGGGGTCCATTCCAGGGAGATATTTGAAGTAGAAAAAGAGAGATTGCGTATTGCGCTACACTCAATGCAGAGTGTGTAAAATATCATCTACTCTTATCTTGAACTGTTTGACTGAAAAACTAGTTACAACTTCTGAGGGAAGTTTGTTCCAGGTAGACCAAATTTTATGTAAAAGAGTTTCCACGCTTACTAGTGGTGAATTAAAACTTACAGCCATGGCTGCGTCCTATTATTATTATTATATTTTCTTACTATGTGTATGAAGGAGAAAAAGGCAGGTTGCCAGTAACAAGTGTCTTCCCCAAAGCCAATAGAGTGACAGAGACAAATTCAAGGGACGTTGGCGTTATAATTCCTGGACACACGAAGTTTAAAGCAATATTAATCATAGGATTAAGGAAAGATTGATTGAGGGATAGAGTTCCAGAGTTCACTTGTTGAGTACAAGAACGAATGAGAAAATTTGCTAATTCTTGGGTTGGAGAGCAGGGCAGAATAAGTGTGGGATTGTGTTAAAAGGCGGGTGTCTTGCACTTGCCGCAAGGGAGGGGGTATACACTGAGAGAGCTTTGAAGAACATTGATTATTGTAATATCGATAGAAGAGTGAAAGAGATGCAAGATTGCGACGTGTAGAAAGAGATTGTAGGGAACTAGTAAGATGAAGTGAGTTGATGAGGCGAAATGCTTTTAACTCTATTTTTTTCAGAAGTGCGGTATGGGTGAAACCTACCCATACATGAAAACAATACTCGATACATGGGCGCACTGTGCCCCTATACAGAGCAAAAAGCTGTGCAGGGGTGAAGCATCTACGGAGACAGTTGAGCACACCTTCTGGGAAGCTGTTTTAGCAAGAGTGGTAATATGATTTTTCCAAGAAAGTTCGGATGAAAAAGGTACACCAAGAATATTGAGAGAAGATGAAGGGTTGATTTATGTATTGTTGAAGAGTACTAGATAGTCTTCTGGTAGAATGTGACGGGTAGATAGGAGAAATTGGTAGATAGGAGAAATTGGTAGATAGGAGAAATTGGTAGATAGGAGAAATTGGGTCTTGGAGGCAGTGAAAGTAACAAGATTTTCTCTGCCCCAATCAGAAATGATTGATAGATAAGAAGATAGGTGTGCTATGGCTTCGTTATGCCAGTTTTGGAGAGATTGCCTGTTGGGTTGTTGTGAAAAACTAGTTGAATAGTATAACCCTTTGAGTACCAGCGACGTGTGTTATTTTTGAGTACCAGCGACGTGTGTTATTATTGAGTACCAGCGACGTGTGTTATTATTGAGTACCAGCGACGTGTGTTATTATTGAGTACCAGCGACGTGTGTTATTATTGAGTACCAGCGACGTGTGTTATTATCTTTGAGTACCAGCGACGTGTGTTATTATCTTTGAGTACCAGCGACGTGTGTTATTATCTTTGAGTACCAGCGACGTGTGTTATTTTTGAGTACCAGCGACGTGTGTTATTATTGTATTCTAGTTATATTTAGACGATATTATGCAGCTTAGGAAGGATCTGCGGTAGTTAAAAGGGTTGGTTGAGATAGTTTGAAGCGTTATTATTGCTAGAGGTCCATCCTAATCTGAATGAAATCGTCTGAGCATTACTACAATATAATGAACAGGACGTCACCGGTAGCCTACTGTACGGGATAACATAGGGGCATCAGCATATGAGTGGATAGGACTATAGGTACAGTTGAGGATGGGAGAGAGGTATCCTGACCAGGATTCGAACCCACTCACTCCAGGTAGATTTGGGAGAGTTGGGCACCGTAACCACTCGGCCATGAGCGGATATAAGGGAAGTAATCTTAATTCTTATTCAACGAACCAGGATATGGCCAGAATCTATCGGGAAATATATATATCCCGATAAATTCTGTCCATTTCCTCTTATCGTTTCTTTACTATATAAAACACAACACTGGCCCGTCCCGCGAAAACTTATGCCTTGGACACCATTAATTGGAAAACCCCAGCCCGGCCAAATCAACAGTATCATTTAATAGAATCGCCAAACGGGGTTCATATTTTACCTGAACGAACTATAAAGGAGACCCTAAATTTGGCCCGATATGCATAAATTCCGTGTAAAAGGATCATTCTCCGTAGATTTATTGACCCCCCCCCCCCTCCCCCCTCCCCACACATGTGTGTTATCTCAGATGGCTCGTCTTGCCCACAACTCTGCGGTATACAACCCACATCTGACCACTGTTGACTATACCCGGTTTCAAATAGGTAGGCCAGAAATCGTGAACCTTAATTTTGGGGAGATTTCCACTGGAGGGATTTTTTTTCTTGACCCCTTTCTCCCTCATGGTTAGCCCCATTGCTTTTGAGATTTTAAGACGTTCGCCCCATTAGTTTGGCGATTTAAAGAACTTTCGCAACATTTCTGTCAATTTTAAGACTGTTCGTGCCATTTAGGTGTCGATTTTTTCCTGGCGAGCGATAGCGAGCCTGTAATTTAAGAGGAACCGGCCTTCGGCCGAGACATTTTTCTACCGAAAAATGTACAAATTTATCTTGAAACGGGGTCTAGGGGCTGTAATGTTAAGCTTGATGGAAGTCTAGCGAACTAACTAAAACCTCTCCTTAACCTCTGTAACTCAAAAAGGGCTACAACATATGGGCTGTAAGTTTCCACACTTATTACCTTGCTAACCCTTCCCAAATGGTAGAAATATTAGCTCGATTACTGTAATAGTAGTTTGAGGAGGTGTGGGGGAGTGGTCTTGCCACTGGACTGGTAATCCAATGGACTCGGGTTCGAATCCCGATATGTTAATGGGAAGATATTATTGGGATGGAATTTGTGCTGCACCTAATATCAGTGCATTACCACAAAGCCCACCGAAACGCCAAATAAATACCTTCATTGTTCCCTGATTAAATAGAACTGTATGAATATTCCCATATTCAAAATATACTCAAATATTGCTTAATGGGTGGCGTTCTGAGAGTGAGGGTCCGAGTCTAGGAGATGAGACAGTGAAGCACTGGAGTGACGCAGCTTCAGGGATGGGGCTGCTTCAAGCCGTGAGTGAGCAACTAAGGCAGGGGCTGGTTGCAGCTAATAAGTGCTTCACATGTCTCACTGGAACGAGACCTCACGGGCTTCATCGTTCAATGTCTAACGGTTGAACATACAGGCTCTCAGCCTATGCCCGAGAGGGAGTAGTTGGAATATAGAAAAAAAAAAAACAGTTATAGAGAGCAGGGATAAATAATATCCTATGCTTATCCGAAATAAATAATGAATGAATATAAAACCAAACAAAAATATACCTTTGCCCCTTAACCTAACTTACTGAGATATGCTTCCATCTATTATTCCCTATTAGTACAAGAAGTGTTACAATACCAATACCAATAAGGAACTTCGGGGCGGAATAGTCTATTATTTTCCCAGCTCATGGTAAATTGAAGCCTCTGATTTCTGTATTCTTACTGGCCAAAATATGTGACCTTGCTCTGTCTGTGCGTCGTATTATGTGACCTTGCTCTGTCTGTGCGTCGTATTATGTGACCTTGCTCTGTCTGTGCGTCGTAATATGTGACCTTGCTCCGTCTGTGCGTCGTATTATGTGACCTTGCTCTGTCTGTGCGTCGTATTATGTGACCTTGCTCTGTCTGTGCGTCGTATTATGTGGCCTTGCTCTGTCTGTGCGTCGTATTATGTGACCTTGCTCTGTCTGTGCGTCGTATTATGTGACCTTGCTCTGTCTGTGCGTCGTATTATGTGACCTTGCTCTGTCTGTGCGTCGTATTATGTGACCTTGCTCTGTCTGTGCGTCGTATTATGTGACCTTGCTCTGTCTGCTGTGCGTCGTATTATGTGACCTTGCTCTGTCTGTGCGTCGTATTATGTGACCTTGCTCTGTCTGTGCGTCGTATTATGTGACCTTGCTCTGTCTGTGCGTCGTATTATGTGACCTTGCTCTGTCTGTGCGTCGTATTATGTGACCTTGCTCTGTCTGTGCGTCGTATTATGTGACCTTGCTCTGTCTGTGCGTCGTATTATTGCCAAGCTTTCATAATTCAGGGGAGACAGACCGTTTTTTTTTTTTTTTAGTCTATTAATTCATGGATTCCTTAGTTTTCTCGCTAGACCTCCATCAAGCTTAGAAAAACACCCCCTAGACCCCCCTTCAAGATAAATTTGTAAATTTTTCGGTAGAAAAATGTCCCGGCCGAAGGCCGTTTCCTCCTAATATTTCAGGCTCGCTAACGCTCGCCAGGAAATAATCGACACCTAAATGGTACGAACATTCTTAAAATTGACAACGAAATGGGCCGAAAGGTATTCAAATCGCCAAACTAATGGGCCGAACGTCTTATAATCTAAACAAAAATGGGGCTAAACATGAGGGAGAAGGAGGTCCAGAAAAAACCGGTCGGCCTCCCCTTAATAACACATTTCGCTACAAAGTCACGGGGTAACAGCGTAGAGTAGTGATCAGGAAGGACAGATATAATTTGACCAGGAGCTGGGAAAAAAAAAAAAAAAAAAAAAAAAACCCAGTATTTATAGTGTGTGTATCAAATGAATCCCAAGCCAAATTATTGTTTTCTTTCCACCTCTGTTGTAGGGTAAATCAAATACAGTACATGGCTTTTGAAAGAGATGAACATTTCTGTGGCCGACTGTACATACGGTAACACCTACATTAGTTAAGGAGAGGTTACTAGTTTGTTTCCTACTCCTCCAGCAATCTTAAAATTTCACCCCCTTGACCCCCTTTCAAGATAAATTTGTAAATTTTTCGGTAGAAAAATGTCCCGGCCGAAGACCGATTACTCTTAAATTACAGGCTCGCTATCGCTCGCCAGGATAAAATCGACACCTAAATGGCACGAAAGTTCTTAAAATTGACAGAAATGGGTCGAAAGTTCTTAAAATCGTCAAAATAATGGGGCGAACGTCTTAAAATTAGAAAAGCAATGGGGCTAAACATGAGGGAGAAAGGAGTCAAGAACAAAAATCCCTCAAGTGGAAATCTCCCCTTAACACCCTACCTAATTCCTACTCTCTTATACTCCAACCTAAGCTATTTATCTAACAAATCAATCCATATCCACACCCTCGGAGCGGTACTAAACGGGGCTAAACATGAGGGAGAAAGTGGTCCAGAAAAGGAAAAAAAACCCACACACACACACACACACTAAGTGTCATTTCCCCCTTAAAACTGTGACCATACTGTACACGGGGAAAAGCGGGCTGAGAGTGAGAGTGAGAGTGAGAGAGAGAGAGAGAGAGAGAGAGAGAGAGAGAGAGAGAGAGAGGTCTCCAAATATATATCAGGCGCTTATTGAAGCTGTGGAATCATATTTTCATTAAAGGGGATATATCGTTTTTCTTGATCCCTTTCTCCCTCATGTTTAGCCCCATTATTTTTGAGGTTTTAATATGTTCGGCCCATTAGTTTGGCTATTTTAACAATTATCGCCCCATTTTGTTGTAAATTTTAAGACCTTTCGTGCCATTTAGTTGTCGATTTAAATTCCTGGCGAGCGATAGCGAGCCTGTTATTTAAAGAGGAACCGGCTTTCGGCCGGGACATTTTTCTACCGAAAAATGTAAAAAATTACTTTGAAAGGGGGGGGGGGGGGGTCCAGGGAGTGTTTTTCTAAGCTTGATAGAGGTCTAGCGAGGAAACTAAGAAAACAAACACAAATTTAGAGACCAAAATAAGAGGCACTAGTTCCTTAATTCTGCTCTCAACACCAAACACCTCCCAATGAAACAAATGAAAGCATGTGATCGTCCCGGGATTTGAACCACGGTTATCACATACAGATCTTAAACACTCTAACCATTATACCATCAAGACAGTTTTTTTCTTTTTCTATGAGAGTGAGGGAGACGTAACAAGAATAACAAAAAAATAAAAATAAAATAAAACCAGTCCCACCTTTTACCGCGGGCGACTGTACCGGGTTGGGGGGGGGGGGGGGGGGGGGGGAGAAGTGGGTTGCAGACGACACACCCGCTTCCGGCCGCGCCATCGGAAAACCAGCGCCGGGGAACCTCAATTTGCATGTAATTTAATCGCAGCGTATAAAATTTAAGTCATCATAAATCTTGGGACATAATGACGACGGCAAGAGAGTGAAGGGAGGGTATGATAAGGAGACACTGGGAAGGAGGGACATAGTTTGATAGAATGTATATAGTTTTATAGAAAGGATGTATGGCTCTGTCTCGAGTCGGCCACCCCCAGCTGAAAAAAAAGTAAAAACAATGGGGAATGTGCCTGAGTAGATAGATAGATAGATAGATAGATAGATAGATAGATAGATAGATAGATAGAAAGAATGGATATAGTTTGATATAAAAGATGTATATTGATATAAAGGATGTATATAGTTTGATAGAGAGTGAGGGATGTCTATAATGTAATAGGTGTGTATATATATATATATATATATATATATATATATAGTATGATAGAGAGTAATGGATGAATATATTATGATGGATATAGTTCGATAGAGAATGAGGGATGTCTATAATGTAATGGATGTTATATGGATATAGTATGATATAGAGTGATGGATGTCTATAATGTAATGGATATAATATATATAGTATATATAGTAGAGAGCGATGGATGCCTATATTGTGAGGGATATAGTACTGAATAAATATTTGTTCAACACTCACCATCTTCTGAGACTTCTTGATCATCGAGAGGGTTTTTCTAAGCTGAAAAGAAACGACTCCAGTTAGAATAACACCAAGGTTATCGTACACGGTCAAAAATACATATTCAACAAAAGATAATTAACACTCTCAGTACCGGCAACGTATTATTATATATATTCTACCTATATTTAGACGATTTTATGAAGTTTAGGGCGGATATATGGTAGCTAAAGGAATGAATTAAGATAGTATGTAGCCTTTTAATTGGTAGACAAAGAATTGAGGCGAAAGGTCTCAAAATAGGAAAACTAGTGGAACGAACGTCTAAAAATGTCAAAACTAATATGCTAAACATGAGGGAGTAGGGGTCCAGAAAAACCGACTCCCTCCCCCTTAAAACTTCCATGATTGTAATATTTATAAGAAATTACATTAGACCTATACTTCAGTTTAAAGCTTATTCTTGGGCAAATGTTTTTTTAAGAGCAACTCCTCCTAATGAGATTATAATGTAAAAGACCTACTTAGTATACCAGAAACTCTCTCTCTCTCTCTCTCTCCCTCTCCCTCCCTCCTTCTCTCTCTCTCTCTCTCTTTCTCTCTCCCTCCTTCCCCCCTCTCTCTCTCTCTCTCTCTCTATATATATATATATATATATATATCTATCTATCTATCGGTCTATATATTTATTGGTAAAGGCTATAATTAATTGTAGCTTGAGATAAAAATTGTTCTGGCGTATTTGGGGTCAATATTATACCAGGCATTGTACGGCACAGTGGTTATTATTACACATTATGGGGGCCCACCTCGTGTGTCTGTCTGTCTGTCTCTCTCTCTCTCTCTCTCTCTGTCTCTCTCTCTCTCTCTGTCTGTCTGTCTCTCACTCTCTCTCTGTCTGTCTGTCTCTCTCTCATTCTCTGTCTGTCTGTCTGTCTCTCACTCTCTCTCTGTCTGTCTGTCTGTCTGTCTCACTCTCTCTCTCTCTGTGTGGGTTGTATCCATTCGACCCCATTCAGCCTACTGTTTTAAGACGTTTATCCCCATCCAGGTGTCGATTTTTTTCCTGGCAAGCGGTAGCGAGCCAGAATATTTTTAACAATGTTTTTGACAGCAGGCTAAATTTGTACATATTTCGATAGATTTTTTTTTTAAACCAGATTTCTTCATACAACGCTGGCTCGCTATCGCTCGCCAGGAAGAAATCGACACCTGGATGGTGATAAACGTCTTAAAACAGTAGGGTGAATGGGGCTGAATGGATGCAAGTCAGAGAAAGAGAAAAGGATCATTAGACGATTTTATGCAATTTTGGAAAGATCTGTGAGAATGACTGTATAAGGGTAAAGACTAAAGACTATCTCAACTTACCCTCTGACTTCCATACACCCTTCCTAATCTGAATAAAACCGTCCAATAATAGCCAGAATATAGAACATAAATCCGCAAAACAATCTTGAAAGGGTTAAGCTTTAGTTATCATTGCAGCATGGGAGGACATGGACACGGTTGAGCTTTCACATATATTTTATGGTTGAGCTTTCACATATATTTTATGGTTGAGCTTTCACATATATTTTATGGTTGAGCTTTCACATATATTTTATGGTTGAGCTTTCACATATATTTTATGGTTGAGCTTTCACATATATTTTATGGTTGAGCTTTCACATATATTTTATGGTTGAGCTTTCACATATATTTTATGGTTGAGCTTTCACATATATTTTATGATTGAGCTTTCACATATATTTTATGGTTGAGCTTTCACATATTTTATGGTTGAGCTTTCACATATATTTTATGGTTGAGCTTTCACATATATGTTATGGTTGAGCTTTCACATATATTTTATGGTTGAGCTTTCACATATATTTTATGATTGAGCTTTCACATATATTTTATGGTTGAGCTTTCACATATATTTTATGGTTGAGCTTTCACATATATTTTATGGTTGAGCTTTCACATATATTTTATGGTTGAGCTTTCACATATATTTTATGGTTGAGCTTTCACATATATTTTATGGTTGAGCTTTCACATATATTTTATGGTTGAGCTTTCACATATATTTTATAACACAAAATTGAGAGCACAAATATAAATATAGGATTTTCAATTAGGCTATAAAAACGTTATTAATTGTCAAAATAGTTTAATAATAACAACTAATCTGCCCAACGACTGCGATATTGTTTTAGCCAGTCTTCTCTGTGGACATTTGCACCGTAATAATATACAGAAGAAACTCATTAACTGAAACGTAGTTGCCTAATTTGCTTTAAGGGGGTAGTGCTTGTTTATTTGGTCTATTTGTTCAGTTATTCATAGAATTTTTAGTTTCCTCCCTAGAACTCCATCAAGCTTGAAACAAAAAAAAACCCAAGACCCCCTTTCAAGATAAATTTGTACATTTTTCGGTAGAAAAATGTCCCAGCCAAAGGCCGGTTCCTTCTAAAATTACAGGCTCGCTATCGCTCGCCAGGAAAACAATCGACACCTAAATGGCACGCAAGGTCTTAATATTGACAAAGAAATGGGGCGAAAGGTCTCAAAATCGCCAAACTAATGGAACGAACGTCTTAAAATCTAAAAACTAATATGCTAAACATGAGGGAGAAGGGGGTCCACACAAAGAGACTAACACGAGGGAGAAAGGGGACCAGAAACACGACCCATCTCCCCTTAACCTCGGCCATAATACATTAGGCTTTTGTCATCAAGATACATGATATACAATGATAACATTGGTTTTTAAGGGGAGGTTTTGTTTTTCCGGACCTCCTTCTCCCTCATGTTTCCCCCCATTAGTTTTGAAATTTAATTATGGTCCACGGCCGGTTTGGTCCGCAGCTGATATGGACTGAGCTGAGCAGTCGAGCTAGTCGCATCAGAATTGGTTGAGTGGCCGTTATGATTCACGGCCAGTTTAAGGCGTGGTCGTTTTGGTTAGTAACCGATATAGGCCGAGCCGATCAGTTGAGTTGTTCAATCAGTATGAGCTTAGTGGTGGTTAAATCAGTATGAGCTTAGTGGTGTTCAATCAGTATGAGCTTAGTGGTGGTTCAATCAGTATGAGCTTAGTGGTGTTCAATCAGTATGAGCTTAGTGGTGTTCAATCAGTATGAGCTTAGTGGTGGTTCAATCATATGAGCTTAGTGGTGTTCAATCAGTATGAGCTTAGTGGTGGTTCAATCAGTATGAGCTTAGTGGTGTTCAATCAGTATGAGCTTAGTGGTGTTCAATCAGTATGAGCTTAGAGGTGGTTCAATCAGTATGAGCTTAGTGGTGGTTCAATCAGTATGAGCTTAGTGGTGGTTCAATCAGTATGAGCTTAGTGGTGTTCAATCAGTATGAGCTTAGTGGTGGTGTTGGCACGTGGAAGTTGGCTCGCTTGCGTGACTAAAGTAAACATATTTCAAACTCTCCACATTTAACCCCTTCCTGACGGGCCCCGTCATCAGACGGGCACCGAAATCTGCTTATTATTTATCCTGGGAGCGAGGCAAGCTGTTGCAGGCAGCCCAGGACCCCTTCATCCGTCACCCACCAAGTCTGGGCCGGCACTGATGTAACAGCGAGACTTTTACCACGTCACTGCAGCGTTACACATAGCGAAAACAGCGAAAAAACGCAATTTTTTAGCAATTTAGGCCGACCTTTGCAAGCTCATTGCATGACAACCAGACGTCCTACAGAGACGATTTAGGTGTCATTGTAAAGCTCAATTACTGTACTTTCATGGATATATCATTGCATTACTTTCTGCCTAATGTTTATGCATGTAACTGTGCAGGGAATGAAGCCCGCAATGAGTTAAGGAAGCATTCACATCATACTGTTTATAAAAGACAATCTCGATAAAGCAAACTCATTAGAAATATATTCCTCTCCTCTGACTGAGAGAGAGGGTGACTGAAGACACAAAGATCACCCACCAAACATACAAGCACTCTCCCAATTTCCTGAAGCACAAACAACGCTCCTCGAAAAGCGTCAACAAGCTCCAAATCTCTCTCTCTCTCTCCCTCCCAATCCCGGCCAGCTGTATTTATGCAACTCTGTTATGACCACTCGTACATGTCGAATCGAATCGAATCTCCTTATAATTTCTGTTAGTAATATTTACATTGCAGAGATTCATCAAAGCAGTTCTTGGCCTAAAAAGACCTAAGAATGTTATTTAGACTGCACGAATTGTTAAGAAATGGGTTGCACAAAATAAAGGCCCGGATCCTACTCAAGCAATATATGCAAGCCCTCATACGACAAGATTGATCAACTCGGGCGTTATTACGGGACCGTGTTTTGATTCCCAGACTGCGGGGCGAATACCGATAAATCACGTCATGAATGGTAGAGCATGATGATGAAGAGTGATGGAGTGAGAGAGAGAGAGAGAGAGAGAGAGAGAGAGAGAGAGAGAGAGAGAGAGAGAGAGAGAGAGAGAGAGAGAGAGAGAGAGAGAGAGAGAGAGAGAGAGGGGGAGAGAGAGAGAGAGAATTACAAGGGACAGTATCTCATAAACCTTGCGGCCCATGCTGGGGAGATACAGTACTCTTGGTGAAAGAAGTGAGACTGTATAGTGAAGAACTATCTACTCTGTTCTTAAATCTTCTACTGAACATCTTAAGGGGAGATCTCCACTTGAGGGATTGTTTTCTTAACCCCTTTCTCCCTCATGTTTAGCCCCATTGCTTTTGATATTATAAAACGTTTGCCCCATTAGTTTAGCGATTTTAAGAACTTTCACCCCATATTAAGACGTTTCGTGTAATTCAGGTGTCTATTTTATCCTGGCGAGCGATAGCGGGCCTGTAATTTAAGAGGAATCGGCCTTCGGCCGGGACATTTTCTACCGAAAAATGTATAAATTTATCTTCAAAGGGACTCGAGGGGGTGTAATTTTAAGGTTGATGGAGGTCTAGGGAACAAACTAAATACCTCCCCTTAAGGATGTTAATTCCATTTAGAACATATCTTATTATGTAAACAAGGTTCCCCATAATACTATGCTAAATTGTGTTAAGTTCCAGCCTCCAGCCATGGTTGCGTGTTGTATTCATAATGACGGTAAACATCTTGCTATAATCCCCATTGTCAAACCCATTTCACCCGTACAATACAGGTGACGTCCTGTATATTATATTCTGGCAAATATGAGACGATTGTATTCAGCTTAGGAAAGACGTCTACCCATTAAAAGACTACCGACTATCTCAATTAATCCTTTTAGCTAACATATATCCTTTTAATCCTTTTAGCTAACATATATCCTTTTAATCTTTTAGCTAACATATATCCTTGCTAAGCTTTTAGCTAACATATATCCTTTTAATCCTTTTAGTTAACATATATCCTTTTAATCCTTTTAGCCACCATATATCCTTTTAATCCTTTTAGCTAACATATATCCTTTTAATCCTTTTAGTTAACATATATCCTTTTAATCCTTTTAGCCAACATATATCCTTTTAATCCTTTTAGTTAACATATATCCTTTTAATCCTTTTAGTTAACATATATCCTTTTAATCCTTTTAGCTAACATATATCCAATTAATCCTTTTAGCTAACATATCCTTTTAATCCTTTTAGCTAACATATCCTTTTAATCCTTTTAGCTAACATATATCCTTTTAATCCTTTTAGCTAACATATATCCTTTTAATCCTTTTAGCTAACATATCCTTTTAATCCTTTTAGCTAACATATCCTTTTAATCCTTTTAGCTAACATATATCCTTTTAATCCTTTTAGCTAACATATCCTTTTAATCCTTTTAGCTAACATATATCCTTTTAATCCTTTTAGCTAACATATATCCTTTTAATCCTTTTAGCTAACATATATCCTTTTAATCCTTTTAGCTAACATATATCCTTTTAATCCTTTTAGCTAACATATCCTTTTAATCCTTTTAGCTAACATATATCCTTTTAATCCTTTTAGCCACCATATATCCTTTTAATCCTTTTAGCTAACATATATCCTTTTAATCCTTTTAGCCACCATATATCCTTTTAATCCTTTTAGCCAACATATATCCTTTTAATCCTTTTAGCCACCATATATCCTTTTAATCCTTTTAGCCACCATATATCCTTTTAATCCTTTTAGCCACCATATATCCTTTTAATCCTTTTAGCCACCATATATCCTTTTAATCCTTTTAGCCACCATATATCCTTTTAATCCTTTTAGCCACCATATATCCTTTTAATCCTTTTAGCTAACATATATCCTTTTAATCCTTTTAGCCACCATATATCCTTTTAATCCTTTTAGCCAACATATATCCTTTTAATCCTTTTAGCCACCATATATCCTTTTAATCCTTTTAGCCACCATATATCCTTTTAATCCTTTTAGCTAACATATATCCTTTTAATCCTTTTAGCCACCATATATCCTTTTAATCCTTTTAGCTAACATATATCCTTTTAATCCTTTTAGCTAACATATATCCTTTTAATCCTTTTAGCCAACATATATCCTTTTAATCCTTTTAGCCACCATATATCCTTTTAATCCCTTTTAGCTAACATATATCCTTTTAATCCTTTTAGCTAACATATATCCTTTTAATCCTTTTAGCTAACATATATCCTTTTAATCTTTTAGCTAACATATATCCTTGCTAAGCTTTTAGCTAACATATATCCTTTTAATCCTTTTAGCCACCATATATCCTTTTAATCCTTTTAGCTAACATATATCCTTTTAATCCTTTTAGCCACCATATATCCTTTTAATCCTTTTAGCCACCATATATCCTTTTAATCCTTTTAGCTAACATATATCCTTTAATCCTTTTAGCTAACATATATCCTTTTAATCTTTTAGCTAACATATATCCTTGCTAAGCTTTTAGCTAACATATATCCTTGCTAAGCTTTTAGCTAACATATATCCTTTTAATCCTTTTAGCCACCATATATCCTTTTAATCCTTTTAGCTAACATATATCCTTTTAATCCTTTTAGCCACCATATATCCTTTTAATCCTTTTAGCTAACATATATCCTTTTAATCCTTTTAGCTAACATATATCCTTTTAATCCTTTTAGCTAACATATATCCTTTTAATCCTTTTAGCCACCATATATCCTTTTAATCCTTTTAGCTAACATATATCCTTTTAATCCTTTTAGCCACCATATATCCTTTTAATCCTTTTAGCTAACATATATCCTTTTAATCCTTTTAGCTAACATATATCCTTTAATCCTTTTAGCTAACATATATCCTTTTAATCCTTTTAGCTAACATATATCCTTTTAATCCTTTAGCCACCATATATCCTTTTAATCCTTTTAGCTAACATATATCCTTTTAATCCTTTTAGCTAACATATATCCTTTTAATCTTTTAGCTAACATATATCCTTTTTAATCTTTTAGCCACCATATATCCTTTTAATCCTTTTAGCTAACATATATCCTTTTAATCCTTTTAGCTAACATATATCCTTTTAATCCTTTTAGCTAAATATATCCTTTTAATCCTTTTAGCTAACATATATCCTTTTAATCCTTTTAGCTAACATATATCCTTTTAATCCTTTTAGCCACCATATATCCTTTTAATCCTTTTAGCTAACATATATCCTTTTAATCCTTTTAGCTAACATATATCCTTTTAATCCTTTTAGCTAACATATATCCTTTTAATCCTTTTAGCTAACATATATCCTTTTAATCCTTTTAGCTAACATATATCCTTTTAATCCTTTTAGCTAACATATATCCTTTTAATCCTTTTAGCTAACATATATCCTTTTAATCCTTTTAGCTAACATATATCCTTTTAATCCTTTTAGCCACCATATATCCTTTTAATCCTTTTAGCTAACATATATCCTTTTAATCCTTTTAGCTAACATATATCCTTTTAATCCTTTTAGCTAACATATATCCTTTTAATCCTTTTAGCTAACATATATCCTTTTAATCCTTTTAGCTAACATATATAGTAGGAAACAAACTAAAAACCTCCCCTTAAGGGGACAGTGGTTATGACAGTCTTCTTTGGTCTATTAATTCATTTATTCATTTATATTTTAGTTTCGTTGCTAGACCTCCCTCAAACTTAGAAAACAAAAAACCCTAGACCCCTCCTCAAGATAAATTTGTACATTGTTCGGTAGAAAAAGGTGCCCCGGTTACTCTTATAATTACAGGCTCGCTATCGCTCGCCAGGAAACAAGTCGACTTCTAAATGGCACAATAGGTCTTAAAATTGACAACGAAATGGAGCTAAAGGTGTTAAAATCGCCAAACTAATGGGACGAACGTCTTACAATCTGAAAACCAATGGTGTGAAACAAGAGGGCGAAAGGGGACCAGAAAAACGACCCATCTCCCCTTGAAGGATCCGTAGTAAGACAACAAACCCGGGGAAGGAACGAAGTCATAAAACAAAAAATTACCCAAAACCTCGGATAAGAAAATAATTAACCCCCATCCGTACCGGCGACGTATTTCTAACGTTATTCGGGGCTACTATTACACGATTATATTCAGCTTAGGAAGGGTCTCTCAGCAATGAACAGCCTGGCGTCGGACTATCTCACTTAAGGGGATGGTCTCCACTCGAGGGATTTTTTTCTTGATCCCTTTCTCCCTCATGGTTAGCCCCATTGTTTTTTGAGATTTTAAGACGTTTGCCCCCATTAGTTTGGTGATTTTAAGAATTTCCGACCCATTCTGTCAATTTTAAGACCTTTCGTGCAATTTAGGTGTCGATTTTATCCTGGCGAGCGATAGCGAGCCTGTAATTTAAGAGGAACCGGCCTTCGGCCGGGAAATTTCTCTACCGAAAAATGTACAAATTTATCTTGAAAAGGGGTCAAGGGGGTGACATTTTAAGATTGCTGGAGGAGTAGGAAATAAACTAGAAACCTCCCCTTAACCCTCGATACTACCACAGATCCTTCCTAGGCTGCACAAAATCGTCTAAATATAGCCAGGATATAATAAACAAAGACGTCGCCGGAACAGAAGGGGTTAAACAAGAAATAAATTAGTTGACCCCTTCACCACCATCACGTAATTGTCATCATATTCTGGTTGCCATTAGACGATTTTCTTTAGTTTGTAATCTACCTCTACGACTCAAATGGTATATAAGATCTCGATAAACCCTCGTAGTAACATACAGTAGGTCCTTCTCAAACTGCATCACATCATATAATTCCAGCCATAAGCAAAGGTAAAAAGGCGTCATGGCGCTGAGTGGGTTAAAGAATCTGCAAAAAAGACATCAATCTCGAAATACGGGGAAGGAAGTCACGAAAACACTCAACGGAGAAACCCTCAGATAAGAAAATAATCAAATCAGAGAAAAACAAAGTGGAAAACAAAAAATGAAAAGAGGATAAGAGCGATCGAGAAACGGAACGCACCGAGAATCCTACCCGAAAAGATGTTTTTTTTTTTTTTTTTTGGGGGGGGGGGGGGGCAATTTGAAGTGGAAGGAATCACAGCCCGAAAAAGGAAGAGGAGGAAGTTGGAAAAGGAAGGTAGGAAGGAAGGAAGGTAGGAAGGGCGGAAGGAGGTGAAAGAAGACACATTAATCATTTTTGCGGGGAACTTTTCAGAGTCGTAATCCCGTGAAGAAAATGTGGGGAGGATCGTCGGAGGGAGGGGAGGGTAGGGTAGGAGGAGACGTCTTTTTGTAATTTGGTTGGCGCTTTGAAAAACTTATGAGTGATGAGAAGAGGGTTTGTGAGGCCGTATGCACTTGGATTGGAGAGCGAGAGAGAGAGAGAGAGAGAGAGAGAGAGAGAGAGAGAGAGAGAGAGAGAGAGAGAGAGGGAGAGAGAGAGAGAGAGAGAGAGAGAGAGAGACTGTTTTTCGTAAGTATACAGTACATGCTCAGTCTTTGTAATAATAATAATAATAATAATGATAATAATAATAATAATAATAATAATAAGGGTTATATTCAGCGCCGTTCTTCCTACTTCAAGTAATGAACTATCTCTGGGAACGATCTGCTTAACCCTTTCACGCATTTATGACGCAGAGGTTGCCAGATTAGCAATAAGAAATATAGTTCTCTCACTCTTATAATTACCTCTCCAAAATTAGTTTTCTGCCCACAGCTAACTCAAAGACAACTGCAGAGGTTGAAGTAACTAAACTAAATGTTTCTAAATACCCCTGATGGTAACAAAGGCTTTAAAGTATCCCCAATAGACTCAAAATCGCGTCATATGCGTGAAAGGGTTAAGGGGGCCCACCTTGTCTCTCTCTCTCTCTCTGGGTTGTATTCATTCGGCCCCATTAAGCCTACTGACGTTTATCCACATCAAAGTGTCGATTATGTTGTGGCGAGCGATACCGAGCCAGCATATTTTTTAATAATGTTTTTGTCAGCAGGCTAAATTTATACATTTTTCGATAGAAAAATTTCTCCGGCGAAGCCGGATTTCTCCATACAATGGTGGCTCGCTATCGCTCGCCAGGAATAAATCGACACCTTAATGGGGAATCAGTCTTTCCCTCTTCCTATGATTTAAATTGCGTCAAACTCCGTATGTCCAGGCATTTTGGCTCGAACGTCCCTTGATTTTGGCCCTGTCACTCCTTCAACTTTGGGGGAGGCACTCACTATAGTCAGTTCTGCCTTTTGCCTCCCTCACTCACATAGAAAAAAAAAAAAAAAAAAAAAGTCTTAAAACAGTAGGCTGAATGGGGCCGAATGGATACAAGCCAGAGAAAGAGAGAAACGTAGAGAAAACAAAAGCAGGTGACCCCCCTTATCTATTATTTTAGATAGGACATGAACAATAGTTGCTAACTCCAGGTTAACCCTTTCAGTACCGGTGCCGGCCTTTGAACTTACTCTGGCTGCTATTAGAAGATTGTATTTAATTCATAACGGGCCTCCAGCAATTAACAGACCTCGAACTATCTCGCTTAACCTTTTTTACTACCACAGCTCCTTCTTAAGGGGAGGATTTTAGTTTGTTCCCTAGACCTCCATCAACCTTAAAATTACACCCCCTCGAGTCCCTTTCAAGATAAATTTGTACATTTTTCGGTAGAAAAATGTCCCGGCCGAAGGCCGGTTCCTCTTAAATTACAGGCTCGCTATCGCTCGCCAGGATAAAATAGACACCTGAATTGCACGAAAGGTCTTAATATGGGGTGAAAGTTCTTAAAATCGCTAAACTAATGGGGAAAACGTTTTATAATATCAAAAGCAATGGGGCTAAACATGAGGGAGAAAGGGGTCAATAAAACAATCCCTCACGTGGAGACCTCCCCTTAAGCTGCACAAAATCGTCTAAATATAACTAAAATTAAAATTAAAAATACGTCGAAGGTACAAAAGGGGTTAATAGTAACTGCTAGGTGAACGAGAGGCATGGAGTGTGAAGAGACTGCCATAATTATAATATATCCATCTTCCTGGGCTCGAACCCGGGTGTGTATGGTTGTAGCCCCCCCCCAAAAAAAAAAAAAAAAAAAAAAAAAAAAAAAAAATATGGTTGTAGCCAAGCGTGCTACCAATGGCCGACTTGCGAGTTTCAGGCTATGAGGAAGTTGGTGCCGTAAACATCGGTATTAAACAGACATACAATAATACAGTAGATGCCTAAAGGATGAAACGTGTGTTGAATTTAGTTGTATGGAGTTATAAATGGACTACAACCGCATTTTAGCTGGTAATTCGGCTAAATATAAATGTCTACGGCTCCAACTTCCTTATAGCCTGAAACTCGCAAGTGGGCCACCCCCATGGAGCAACCCTGTGGAGCAAATTACGTAACTATTTTTAGGTTATATTAAGGGGAGGTTTTTAGTTTGGTCCCTAGATATCCTTCAAGCTTAAGATTACACCCCCTTCAGCCTCTTTCAAGATAGTTGTTTACATTTTTCGGTAGAAAAATTTCCCGGCTGAAAGCCGGTTCCTCTTAAATTACAGGCTCGCTATCGCTCGCCAGGGTAAAATCGACACCTAAATGACACGAAAGGTCTTAAAATTGACAGAAATGGGTTGAAAGTTCTTAAAATCGTTAAAATAATGGGGCAAACGTCTTAAAATTAGAACAAAAATGGGGCTAAACATGAGGGAGAAAGGAGTCAAGAAGACAAAAAAATCCCTCAAGTGGACATCTCCCCTTAATCTTAGTTTCATAAGAAAGTAGTAGCGTTCAAGTCAATGATGTGTGAGTGTTCTGGTCAACTAGCATCTATGGTTAATACTATAGTTTATGCTAAGTTAGGCAGTCTCTATGATGCATATTTAAGGGGGGTGACCTGTTTTTGTTCTGTCCCTCTGGCTTGTATCCATTTGGCCCCATTCAGCCTACTGTTTTAAGACGTTTATCCCCATCCAGGTGTCAATTATTTACTGGTGAGCGGTAGCGAGCCAGCATATTTTTTATTTTTGTTTGACAGCAGGCTAAATTTGTACATTTTTCGATAGGAACATTTCTCCGGCGAAGCCGGATTTCTTCATATAATGCTGGCTCGCTATCGCTCGCCAGGAAGAAATCGACACCTACATGGGGTTAAAGGTCTTAAATTAGTTGGCTGAATGGGGCCGAATGGATACAAGCCAGAGAAAGAGAGAAAAGGACAGAAATAACAAAAAGCAGGTCACCCCCCTTAATGCAATGTATTTACTTCACCCCCAACACCAAACACCACCCAATGAAATTAATGAAAGCATGTGATCCTACCGGGATTCGAACTTGGGTTACCACATTCAGATCTTAAACACTCTAACCATCACACCATCAAGACAGTTAAGGGGAGGTATTCAGTTGGTTCCCTAGACCTCCATGAAGCTTAAGATTACATCCCCTAGACCCCCTTTCAAGATAAATTTGTACATTTTTCGGTAGAAAAATTTCCCGGCCGAAGGCCGGTTCCTCTTAAATTACAGGCTCGCTATCGCTCGCCAGGAAAAAATCGACACCTAAATAGCACGAAGGTTGTTAAAATTGACAGAAATGGGGCGAAATTCTTAACATCGCTAAAATAATGGGGTGAACGTTTTAAAATCTCCAAAAGCAATGGGGCTAAACATGAAGGAGAAAGGGTATAGAAAAAAATTCCCTCAAGTGGAAATCTCCCCTTAAATAATCACACACTCGTATAAACGAAGTGGTAATTAATATTCATCCTAGCTTCCGGTAATCACATGTACTGGATGGTGTAGTTGTAAATATTCGCCGTAATCTAAATAAAGCTGCGTAGTAATCAGCATACGCATCACAGATTTGCGTAACCATTAACCCCTTCTTTACCGAGACGTCTTTTTAGTTATATTCTAGCTATATTTAGACGATTTTGCGCAGCTTAAGAAGGATCTGTGGCAGTACAAAGGGTTAAGTGAGATAGTTCGAAGCTTCTTAATGGCTGGTTACCCTTTTTAAACTGAATAAAATCGTCTAATACTTGCCAGAATAGAATGCAAAGGACGTCGCCGGTACAGAAGGGGTTAAACACGTAAAGAGCTAAAGTTATCACCGGGAATGATACAACTCTTGTGGGGGGAGGGGGGGGGGGGGGGGGGGGAGGGGGGGGGGGGAGGGGGAGGGGGGGGGGGAGGGGGGGAAGGGGGGGGGGCAGGCAACACTCCCATCACATTATTTATACAATAGTCTGTACCGTATTAAAATGCAGCACAATTAATTTCCCGACATTAATTAAAATCTGTGAAACAAATTAAAAGTGTCTCGAAACTTAAAATACAGAATAATTATTTGTTCCGACATTAATTAAAAGTCTCGGAAAAAAAAGTCAAAGGGGCTCCAAACTTAAGGGGAGAGAGGGGCTGGTTCTTCTGTCCCCCTTCTTCCTCATGTTTAGCCCCCATTTGTTTTCAGATTTTTAGATATTTGCCCCATTAGTTTGTCGATTTTAAGAATTTTCGCCCCATTTTCTTTGTCAATATTAAGATCTTTCGTACATTTTAGGTGTCGATTATTTCCTGGCGAACGATAGTGAGCCTGTACTTTTGGAAGACCCGGCCTTTGGCCGTCACATTTTTCTACCGAAAAATTTACAAATTTAATTAGAAGTGGTATCTAATGGATGTTTTTTTTTTAAAGTTTGATGGAGGTCAATGGAGGAAATTTGAAAAAAAAAAAAAAAAAAAAAAAAAAAAAAAAAAAAAAAAAAAAAAATATATATATATATATATATATATATATATATATATATATATATGAACAAATAAATACGACCCATCCCCCCTTAAGAGAAAGCCTTTTTATCGACTATCCGAGTTACTAAAACGAATACAAAAACAAAACAAAACAAACATTTAAGTGAAGGTAAATCTATTGTTACCGACACGCCAGCGGAACGGCAGGACAAAAACAACAAATATTTTTCTTCCCAGGAAATTGGATGTGAAGGAAAAATGTGTAGTCAATTTAGCTATGTCACTCCGGCTTATCCCCCCCCCCCCCCTCCAACCCCCGTATACCAGTGGTTTTCCCGCAACCTGGTTCCGCCCGGGCCGGCCCATCAATTAGAGGCATGGCTAGTTTATCTCACGTTATATATATATATATATATATATATATATATATATAATATTTATTTTTTGAGGGGGTTATTGTGGCGATGTTTAGTAATAATTAATGCAGTTATTTATTATTTTATATTTAAATTGTATAAACAATTTTTTAATTTACTAAAAATATAATACAATATAAATCACGGTCTCCTTCAAGCTCTCCCCCCCCCCCCCCCCAACACCCACCCATCCATCCACATTGATTCTTCTTTCCAAAGGTCAGGAAGGCCTAAAGTAATTTCCTCTTTCTTATAATGTACAGTCGGCCTAATAAGTGATGTCTCGGCACCAATTATGTTTTGATCAATAATTGGTATCAGCAATATTTACACCTGATATCTTCTTTTTGAGTGAGATATAAAAGCATGTCCCTACACTTACCCACCCTCTTCAACATCTGACAGACATTAATACAGCACAGAGCGAACCAAACGTAATGACAGCTGGGACATGACTTATTAGCGCCACTGCACAGCTACTGACAAATGTTCGAGAGCTCTTACGATTTTCTTTTTGAAGTTATATCCATTTAGATTGATGTTCAGATCAAATCAGCTGTATGTTAAGGGGGCCCACCTCGCTTTTGTTTTCTCTCACTCCCTCTCTCTTTGGCTTGTATCCATTCGGCCCCATTCAGCCTACTGTTTTAAGACGTTTACCCCCATCCAGGTGTCAATATTTTCCTGGCGAGCGGTAGCGAGCCAGCATATATATATATATATATATATATATATTTTGTTTTACAGCAAGCTAAATGTGTACATTTTTCGATAGAAAAATTTCTCCGGCGAAGCCGGATTTCTCCATACAATGATGGCTCGCTATCGCTCGCCAGGAAGAAATCGACACCTGGATGGGGATAAAAATCTTAAAACAGTTGGCTGAATGAGGCCGAATGGATAGAAGCCAGAGAAAGAGAGAAATAGAGAGAAAGATAAAAAACAAAGCAGGTGACCCCCTCTTAATGAATATATGTTATGTATTTACAAATATACAGCTGATTTGATCTGAACAGCAATCAAAATGGATATGTTTGCATAAAGAAAATCGCACGAGCTCACGAACATTTGTCAGTCGCTGTACAGTCGCGCTAATAAGTGATATCTCGGCACCAAGTATATTTCGATCAATATTTAGTATCAGCACTATCTAAGCATTAATTCATCCTTTCCAGTGAGATATACAAACATGTTCCTATCTGTACACACCCTATTTAACATCTGACAGATATTAATACAGCACACAGCGAGCAAAATGTAACGACAGCTGGGACATGACTTATTAGCGCGACCGTACATTAGCAGAAAGGGAAATTACTTGAGGCCTTCCTGACCTTTGGAAAGAACAATTAAGGGAGCCCACCTCGCTGTTTTTCTCTTTCTCTCCCTCTCTCTTTGGCTTGTACCTTTCGGTCCTATTCAGCCTACTGTTTTAAGACGTTTACCCCCATACAGGTGTCAATATTTTCCTGGTGAGCGGTAGCAAGCCAGCATATATATATTTCTGTTTTACAGCAAGCTAAATTTGTACATTTTTCGATAGACTAATGTCTCCGGCGAAGCCGGATTTCTCCATACAATGCTGGCTCGCTATCGCTCGCCAGGAAAAAATCGACACCTAGTTGGGGAAAAACGTCTTAAAACAGTTGGCTGAATGGGGCCAAATGGATACAAGTCAGAGAAAGAGAGAAAAGGAGAGAAAGATAAAAAAACAAAAAGCCGCTGACAATGTGTATCAAAGACAAACAAATATTAGAGCGAAATAGAAGTATCGGTAAAGCAGACTAAAATGAGCCACAGTTATGGGAAAATGGCTCGATATTATGAATACACAAACATGTATGCTGGTTTTCCGATAATTAGCCCATAACTGTATCTCACTGCACATATCTCTCTCTGTCTCCGAGGGTCGATTTTACAGGAATAACGCTTAAGGGGCTAGAGGCTGGATTTATGGCGTATTAAGGGGAGGTTTCCACTGGAGGGATTTTGTTTTCTTGACGACTCCTTTCTCCCTCATGTTTAACCCCACTGTTTTTCTAATTTTAAGACGTTCGCCCCCCCCCCCCCATTATTTTGACGATTTTAAGAACTTTCGACACATTTCTGTCAATTTTAAGAACTTTCGTGCCATTTAGGTGTCGATTTTATCCTGGCGAGCGATAGCGAGCCTGTAATTTAAGAGGAACCGGCTTTCAGCCGGGACATTTTTCTACCGAAAAATGTACACATTTATCTTGAAAGGGGCTCAAGGGGGTGTAATCTTAAGCTTGATGGATATCTAGGGACCAAACTAAAAACCTCCTCTTAATCAATGTATTCATTTAGTTTTCAGATTATATATATATATATATATTATATGCAATAGGTTGAAATATTTTAGTCTGGGTTTAGTCTGGGTATGTCATTTGTCTTCATAATTTTTATAATTTGATATGTATTTTGTTTTGACTTAGCTCCCTAGACCTCTATGAAGGCCCCCTTCGAGATAAATCTATACACATTTCTATAGACAAATGTCCTAAATTACCTAGTAAACTACAAGCTCGCTATCGCTCGTCAGGAAAAAATCGACACCTCAAATGGAACAAAAGTGTAACCATTGCCAAACTAATGGATGCAACGTCATAATATCTATAACAGACATAATGGGGCTGAACATGAGGGAGAATGGGGTCGAGTAAAACCAAATATCCCCCTCTCTTAAAGGGGGTGACCTGCTTTTTGTTATTTCTGTCCTTTTCTCTCTTTCTCTGGCTTGTATCCATTCGGCCCCATTCAGCCAACTATTTTAAGACGTTTATCCCCATCTAGGTGTCGATTTCTTCCTGGCGAGCGATAGCGAGCCAGCATTATATGAAGATATCCGGCTTCGCCGCAGACATTTTTCTATCGAAAAATGTACAAATTTAGCCTGCTGTCAAACAAAAATAAAAAATATGCTGGCTCGCTACCGCTCACCAGTAAAAAATTGACACCTGGATGGGGATAAACGTCTTAAAACAGTAGGCTGAATGGGGCCAAATGGATAAAAGCCAGAAAAAGATAGAAAAGGACAGAAAAAAACAGGTCAGCCACCTTAAATTAGGTTTGGTTGACTTATTAAGAGCTATTACCATATTATGTACTATACTATGCAATCACGAAGCATGATAACATTGCACTCACTTGAACCTGTATCAGAACCAAATGAGACAATAAAGAATATATAATATATAAAAATAATATACTGTATGTATATATATATATATATATATATATAACACGACATGTCATTGGGGTGATGCGCCCTACACTTGCCAAACTAATGAGTTGAAAGTTCTGAAAATCTCCAAACCCCCCCCCCCGGGCATCAGATTGGTCTACGCAGTTGTAGTAGTAAGGAAGGATAAGCCTGTGTGTGTCTAACAGGTCAGTAGTGGGGTGCATACAGTAACCCGGCAGCCTTATTAGCCCGCCTCTCCAGGGGGGAAATAACACACTAACAATATATAGAGCACTTCCGGGAGGGACGACACTATTTTATCCAACCCAGATCTCACAAACCGTACACTCTTAATATTTGACCACTTGCGAGTTTCGGGCTATAAGGAAGTTGGAGCTGTAGACACGGATATTTAAGGGGGGATGGGTCGGTTTTTCTGTACACCCTTCTTCCTCATGTTCAGCCCATTAGTTTGGCGATTTAAATACCTTTCGCCCCATTTCGTTGTCAATTTTAAGACCTTTCATGCTATTCAAGTGTCAATTTGTTTTCCTGGCGAACGATAGTGAGCCTGTAATTTCTACTGAAAAATGTACAAATTTATCTAGAAGAGGAATTTAATGGATGTTTTTTTAAAGTTTGATGGAAGTCTAGGGAGGAAACTAAATAAATAATAAATATATATATATATATATACAGTATACTATATATATATATATATATATATATATATATATCTATCTATCTATTGCCTGACGCCGTGATCCCCGAAGGGGTGGCCACGAACGAACCGCCCCCATGCACCTCTGTCCCCAGTCAGTCGACGCCCCTCCCCCCAACCAGCACCGCCTTCGTTCATGTTCCTCACTCCATCCTTCCACCTCATATTCGGTCTACCTCTCCCCCTCTGTCCCTCCACCTCGCTCTCGTACACCCTCTTAGTCATTCTCTCGCTTTCCATACGTTCCATATGGCCGAACCATCTCAAGTTGTTCCTTTTCACACTTTCCAGCACATCTACCTCCACACCACACCTCCTTCTTACTTCCTCATTAGTCTGTCTATCCCTCCATGTAACTCCGCACGCACTCCTTAAGTAATTCATTTCCACTGCTCTCACTCTTGGTCTGAGTCTCTCAACCAACGTCCATGCTTCGCTTCCGTAAGTCAGTGTCGGGATTACCACACTGTCATGCAAGGACTTCTTCACTTCCATACTGACCACCCTATTTCTTGTTACTGCTTTAGCGTTCCTACAACCCTCTTCCCCTGTTGTACCCTCTCCCGCACCTCTTCATCCATAGTCCCATCTTTACTCAACACACTGCCCAGATACTTAAAAGAGTTGACGATCTCCATAGCCTGACCGTTCAGCTTCACCTCACACTCTGTGACTTCACCCCTTTCGAAGACCATAACCTTGCTCTTCCCCGTATTTACCTTCAAATTCCGTTTTTCGCACACTGTTCCAAACTCATTTACCAGACCCTGCAACTCCCATTCATTATCACTCATCAGAACTGTATCATCCGCAAACAGCAGTATAGGTAGCTTCCACTCAATTCCCTCCCTTTTCAGCGATACACCAACATCCACTGCTCTTGATAGTATTTCTTTCATAACTCCATCCATATATACAGTAAACAACCACGGGGACATCACACACCCCTGTTTCAAACCAACATTCAGGTCAAAGAACTCGCTCTGCTCACTCTCCACACGTACTGCCGCCTTTGCACCCTCATACATGCTCTTCACTGCTTTCAGCAACTTGCCCTCTACTCCGTATATTCTAAGTACTTTCCACAAACCTTCTCTATCCACTCTATCATAGGCCTTCTCTAAGTCCATAAAGGCAACATACACCTTTTGTTTCTTCTCCAGATACTTCTCCACAACACAATTCAGGGTAAAAATCTGATCTACACATCCTCTTCCCTTCCTAAAACCTCCCTGCTCGTCGCCTATCCATTTCTCCGTTCTCACTCTCACTCTCTCAATCACTACCCTACTGTATACCTTCCCTACTACGCTTAGAAGACATATTCCTCGGTGGTTACCACACACTCCTCTTTCCCCTTTGCCCTTATATAGGGGGACTATTATGCCAGTCTTCCAGTCATCGGGTGCACTCCCCTTCTCCCATGCTAGTTTGCACATTTTCCATACCCATTCTATCACTATCTCACCACCATACCTCAACATTTCCCCACACACTCCATCTGTTCCTGGTGCTTTCCCCAACTTCACTCTTTTCATGGTTTCCCACACTTCTGACCTCCTGATCCCCACCTCCTCCTCCACTACTTCTCTTCTTCTCCCTCCCATACCATATCCAGCTATGTTTGCTGGCTCTTCATTCCTTTCATTTAGCAACTCACTGAAGTACTCCCTCCATCTTTCGACTCTCTCTTGCTTCTCGGCTAGCATTCTCCCATTCTTATCTTTCACACCCTTACTGTTTCCCTTGCTACCTTCCCTAACTTTCTTGACTTCTTTCCAGAACAGTTTCTTACTCTCCCTCCATTTTACACTCAGATTCCTTCCAAATTCTCATCTACTCTTCTCTTACTTTCCTTCACTACTCTCTTCACCACCCTCTTACTCTCCACGTACCTCGCTCGTTTCTGCCTCTCGGAATCTTCATTCCCTCTACTACCCAACCACTCTCTATATGCTTTCTTTTTCTTCCACAGCTATTCTTACCTCTTCTGTCCACCATGCTGTACCTTTCACTCCCCTCCCTCTTCTCCTCACTCCACACACCTCCTCACATGCTGCACAGATCTCATCCTTAAACACCTTGCTCATCTCCTCCACTTCCTCCATAACTTCCAGGTCGAACCCACCTAGTCGTCTTTCCACTGCTCTCCTGTACTCCTCCTGACTTCCTCCTCCTGCAACCTCTCCACCCTCCTCACCATTCCACCCTCCTCTCGCCTCCCTCCCGCTCTCCTCACCCACTTCTTTTGTATCCTAACCTTAGCTACCACTACATAATGATCAGACAGACCCCCTCCAATACCCCTATACACCCTAGCATCCATCACAGATTTCTTCATTCGTTCATCCACACATACATAATCAATCAATGACTTTCGTTCCACCACTGTCTTATCCTTCATCGTCAACATCCGTTTCCACGTGTACCTGTGGATCATTCTGTGTCGGAAGAAGGTGTTGGCTATCCACAGCCTCCTCCCCACACATACGTCCACAAGTGCACTACCATTCCCATTCACCTCTGATGGTACCCCCCACCCTCCCACCACTCCCTCAACTTTCCTATCACCCACCTTACCATTCATATCCCCAATCAGAAATATTCTTTCGTTCTTGTCAAACTTCTCCAGGCACGCCTCCACATTCATCCAGAACTCCTCTTTCTTTCTTTCAAGTATATCCTCTGTCGGGGCATACACGCATACAATCACCCACGTTTGTATTCCTACTTTCATTCTCACCCACACAATCCTTGAACCCACAGACCCATACTCTCTTACACATTCCTTCCATTTGCTACTTACAAACAAACATGCACCTTCTCTCGCTGTTCCTTCACTCACTCCAGCACACACCCCCATTCCACACTCCCACTCTCTCACATCTGAACCTTTCCATTTGGTCTCTGTCATTCCACATACATCCAGCCTGGCATTCACTAACACTTCCAGAACCTCTCTCTCTTTTGTGCCATCATTCATGCCACTAACATTCCACGTAGCCATTCTCAGAATGTCCGAAGGCATGTCCTTAGTCGGTCGTGGTTCGTCAACGTTGGTTCCGTCCGCATCCGAGGCTGTTCGTTCGTTTTTCCTTGCTTAGATATTTTTTCCGGGTGGGGGTCGCAAGCCCACCGACCCAACCTCTTTAGTCGCCTCTTACGACACGCAGAAGGCACGTGGGGCATATTCTATTCCCTAACCCCCAGGGGGGGTTATATATATATATATATATATATATATATATGAAAAATCGACGAAAAAGTGAACCATCTCTCCTTAACAGAATTACCAGATAAATTACAAACACACAAGATCAAATTCACCATACTTTCTATCCATCAGAAGCCTACAGTATTTCTGGGTTGCTTTTCTAGATCTCATTCTCCCTCATGCTTAGCCCCATTAGTTTTGAGATTTTAAGCCGTTTGCCCCATTAGTTTGTTGATTTTAAGACCTTTCGCTCCATTTCTATGTCAACAATAAGACCTTTCGTGCTATTTAGGGGTTAACGTCAGTCGGGGTTAAGAGTTCGTATCCTTCCAAAACAGAATATCAATATGAAAAGGACTAAAGAAACCTCAGATAATGGCCCTCCTTTACCTGGTGGTGGGCCGGTTTAAAAGTCAAAACAGTGAGACTCCTACAACAGGGTGGCGTAAGAGAGTGGAAGAGGCAGGAGGAGGTAAGTGGTTGCGGAGTGGAGGCAGAGTGGAAGATGCAGGTGATAGGGGGGAAAGGCTGGGGAAATTGGGTGAAAGATTCGGAGGCTTGAGTGGAAGATGTAAGAGACGGGTTGGAAGATACTGAAATGATGTGGGTGGTGGGGAGGGGGGGGGGGGGGAGTGGGAGGGTAGGTGTGGGGAGGGGTGATGATGGAGAGGTAGGGGGAGGTGATGGTGAAGAGGCGGTGGGAGAGGGGTAGGTGGAGGGGGTGGGGGTGGTGGAGAGAAAGTATTAAAATGCAAGATTTGAAATGCAAGTATTGAAGCATAAATTAATAAATACATAGATAAAAAAAAAAAAAAAAAATATATATATATATATATATATACCGGTATATATATATATATATATATATATATATATATATATATATATATATATATATATATATATATATATATATATATATACTGTATACCTGTATATATATATTGTTGTTCCTTCTTGTCAATTCTCTTTCACCCACGTTAACATTTTACCTTCACTTGTCCTTTACAATATTCCCTTTCTCCACTTGTTTACTAAGGATTTTTCACAATATTCTTTTGGTAGTTTTCTGTTTCTATTCCAACCAAATTCTCTGGCCCCTTCCATGTTTAATCTCTCTCTCTCTCTCTCTCTCTCTCTCTCTCTCTCTCTCTCTTGTTTATCTATCGTTGTGTTTTCCTCACATTAATGTATAACTCTTCATTCTGTTATCTTTATAAGTTTCTTTGTATTTATAATCAGTATATGGTTCGCTTTTATTGACGATACTGATGCTTCGTTTTTTTATTTTATTAACTTTCGCCCCATTTCTGTCAATTTTAAGACCTTTCGTGCCATTTAGGTGTCGATTTTTTCCTGGCGAGCGATAGCGAGCCTGTAACTTAAGAGGAATCGGCCTTCGACCGGGACATTTTTCTACCGAAAAATGTACATATTTATCTTGTAAGGGGGTCTAGGGGATGTAATTTTAAGCTTGATGGAGGTCTAAGCAACACACTAGAAACCTCCCTTTAAAAGCAACACACTAGAAACCTCCCCTTAAAGGTTCCTCTTATTTCAAGTGTTTTGTTTTTCTTCTATTATGTTTATTCCCTATTTTCTGTCCTAGCCATCACCTATATTTTATGTATTGTTTTTGTCTGTTCTTCTTTTGTTTTCCTTTGTTAACGTCTATTTACTGTTCTGTTCTAACTTACTCATGTAATGTCTTTGTTTTTATCTCTCTCTCTCTCTCTCTCTAGTTGACGTTTATTATTTTACCTATTCTTCACCTGTTCTAATTTAGTTTGTTTTGATTTTCTTCTCTTTCTTATATTCTGTCCTGTACCTTTTTTTTGCTATGTGAATGAGGGAGACAAAAGGCAAAACTGCCTGCAGCGACTGCCTCCCCCAGTTTTGAAAGAGTGACAGGGCCAAAATCAAGGGACGTTCGAGCTATATTTAGCTTGCCTCGTTTTCAGTGCTGTCTTTCCCGTCCGTTTTTCGTATTTTCTGTTCGTGTTGTCCCGTCCGTGATTCGTAGTCCTATCCGTCCGTGATTTGTCGTCCTTTCCGTCCGTGTTGTCCCGTCCGTTAGTCGTCGTCCTTTCCGTCTGTGTTGTACCGTCCGATATTCAACGTCCTTTCCGTCCGTTAGTCGTCGTCCTTTCCGTCTGTGTTGTCCCGCCCGTTAGTCGTCATCCTTTCCGTCCGTGTTGTCCCGTCCGTTATTCGTCGTCCTTTCCGTCCGTGTTGTCTCGTCAGTGCTGTCTATTCCGTCCGTTAGTCGTCGTCCTTTCCGTCCGTGTTGTCTTGTCAGTGCTGTCCATTTCGTCCGTGTTGCCCTGTCTCTGCTGTCCAATCCGTCCGTGTTGCCCTGTCTCTACCGTCCAATCCGTCAGTGTTGCCCTGTCTCTACCATCCAATCCGTCCGTGTTGCCCTGTGTCTACCGTCCAATCCGTCCGTGTTGCCCTGTCTCTACCGTCCATTCCGTCCATGTTGCCCTGTGCCTACCGTCCAATCCGTCCGTGTTGTCCCATCCGTCCGTTAGTCTTCGTCCGTGTTGCCCCATCAGTCTTCGTCCCCCCAGAGCAGAAGTCCCGGGGCAGGTAAATAATGTGTCCCCTCCAATTACCGATAGTTAAAACTTCGCTCACCTTGTTACGCCGGCACGAGTTCACACAAAAATAATATTGACTTTAGCTGCCAAAACAAGTAGCCCAAGTCCTAGTCTGGTAACATAATAGCATAAGGATTTGTATGTGTTATTAAATCGTGTAAGGTTATTCAATTTATATTTTATACTCGCGCCACAAGTGTCGTGAGTATATAATTAGATATTCCCTTGTTATACTAGATACATTATAAGAGTGTCGACTGGCAACCATGCAATAGCAATAGCGATATTTACGCTCTCATATATATATATATATATATATATATATATATATATATATATATATATATATATATATATATATATATCTGTAATACATATAGTCATATACGTTATCAAATGGAATATTGCTCGCCTCTGATTGATACACATACACTGGCTGATACACACACACTGACTGATACACATACACTGACTGATACACATACACTGACCGATACACATACACTGACCGATACACATACACTGACTGATACACATACACTGACTGATACACATACACTGACTGATACACATACACTGACTGATACACATACACTGACTGATACACATACACTGACTGATACACATTCACAGACTAATCCACATACACTGACTGATACACATTCACTAACTGATACACATTCACAGACTGATACACATACACTGACTGATACACATACACTGACTGATACACATACACTGACTGATACACATACACTGACTGATACATACACTGACTGATACACACACACTGACTGATTCACATACACTGACTGATACACATACACTGACTGATACACATACACTGACTGATACACATTCACTGACTGATACACATACACTGAATGATACACATACACTGACTGATACACATACACTGACTGATACACTTTCACTGACTGATACACATACACTGATTGATACACATACACTGACTGATACACATACACTGACTGATACACACACACTGACTGATACACATTCACTGACTGGTACACATTCACTGACTGGTACACATTCACTGACTGGTACACATACACTGACTGATACACATTCAATGACTGGTACACATACACTGACTGGTACACATTCACTGACTGATACACACTCACTGACTGATACACATACACTGAATTATACACATACACTGACTGATACACATACACTGACTGATACACACACACTGACTGATACACATTCACTGACTGGTACACATTCACTGACTGGTACACATTCACTGACTGGTACACATACACTGACTGATACACATTCAATGACTGGTACACATACACTGACTGGTACACATTCACTGACTGATACACACTCACTGACTGATACACATACACTGACTGATACACATACACTGACTGATACACATACACTGACTGGTACACATTCACTGACTGATACACATACACTGAATGATACACATACACTGACTGATACACATACACTGACTGATACACATACACTGACTGGTACACATTCACTGACTGCTACACATTCACTGACTGCTACACATTCACTGACTGCTACACATACACTGACTGCTACACATACACTGACTGATACACATACACTGACTGATACACATTCACTGACTGGTACACATTCACTGACTGATACACATTCACTGACTGGTACACATACACTGACTGATACACATTCAATGACTGGTACACATACACTGACTGGTACACATTCACTGACTGATACACATTCACTGACTGATACACATACACTGACTGATACACATTCACTGACTGATACACATTCACAGACTGACACACATTCACTGACTGATACACATTCACAGACTGATACACATACACTGACTGATACACATACACTGACTGATACACATACACTGACTGATACACATTCACTGAATGATACATATTCACAGACTGATACACATTCACTGACTGATACACATACACTGACTGATACACATTCACTGACTGATACACATTCTCTGATACACATTCACTGACTGACTGATACACATTCACTGACTGATACACATACACTGACTGATACACATTCACTGACTGATACACATACACTGACTGATACACATTCACTGACTGATACACATTCACAGACTGATACACATACACTGACTGATACACATACACAGACTGGTACACATTCACTGACTGATACACATTCACTGACTGATACACATACACAGACTGATACACATTCACTGACTGATACACATACACTGACTGATACACATTCACAGACTGATACACATTCACAGACTGATACACATACACTGACTGATACACATTCACTGACTGATACACATACACTGAATGATACACATACACTGACTGATACACATTCATTGACTGGTACACATTCACAGACTGATACACATACACTGACTGATACACATACACTGACTGATACACATTCACTGACTGATACACATACACTGACTGATACACATGCACTGACTGATACACATACACAGACTGATACACATTCACTGACTGATACACATACACTGACTGATACACATTCACTGACTGATACACATACACAGACTGATACACATTCACTGACTGATACACATACACTGACTGATACACATTCACTGACTGATACACATTCACAGACTGATACACATTCACTGACTGGTACACATTCACAGACTGATACACATACACTGACTGACACACATACACTGACTGATACACATTCACAGACTGATACACATTCACTGACTGATACACATACACTGACTGGTACACATTCACAGACTGATACACATTCACAGACTGATACACATACACTGACTGATACACATACACTGACTGGTACACATTCACAGACTGATACACATACACTGACTGATACACATTCACAGACTGATACACATACACTGACTGATACACATTCACTGACTGGTACACACTCACAGACTGATACACATACACTGACTGATACACATTCACAGACTGATACACATACACTGACTGACACACATACACTGACTGATACACATACACTGACTGATACACATACACTGACTGGTACACATTCACAGACTGATTACACATACACTGACTGATCAATATTTACCTGTCGATTCTCTAAGGTATATCATGACGAATTATTATGGGTTCACGAGTAAACTAATGGTTTGGTGGAGGGATAAACTCTTTAGTAAACACACACACACACACACACACACACACACACACACATTTATCCCATAAGAAGACAATCCTCTTGGCTTCGATCTGACTGCCTCACTTGCTCAAATCCGACTTCTCTCTCTCTCTCTCTCTCTCAATTATCTTTTATAACTTTGCGTACCTTGATTCTTAAGCAAGTTAAGGGGAGATGGGCCGTTTTTCTGGTCCCCCTTTCTTCCTCATGTTTAGCCTCATTAGTTTTGGGATTTTAAGACGCTTGCCCCATTAGTTTGTCAATTTTAAGACCTATCGCCCCATTTCGTTGTCAATATTAAGACCTTTTGTGCCCTTTAGGTGTCGATATTTTTTCCTGGCTGTAATTGTGGAGGAACCGGCCTTCGGCCATGACATTTTTCTACCGAAACATGTACAAATTAATCTCGAAGGGGGATCTAATGGATATTTTTTAAGTTTGATGGAGGTCTAGGGAGGAAACTTAAAAATAATTAAATAAATGAATATATAGACCCCCAAAATAATTAAATAAATAAATATATAGACCCCCAAAATAATTAAATAAATAAATATATAGACCCCAAAATAATTATATAAATATATAGACCCCAAAATAATTATATAAATATATAGACCCCAAAATAATTATATAAATATATAGACCCCCAAAATAATTAAATAAATAAATATATAGACCCCCAAAATAATTAAATAAATAAATATATAGACCCCCAAAATAATTAAATAAATAAATATATAGACCCCCCAAAATAATTAAATAAATAAATATATAGACCCCCCCCCCCCTAAATAACCGCTGACCCCTTACGGGGTTTTCACACATTCACGGCTTTCGCTATGTATTGGCCATCCCGAAAAATCGTAGTGACTCTCGGTAATAGGAAAAAAAAAAAAAAAAAAAAAAAAAAAAAAAAAACACACACCCACACACGCCTGCCCAGACCCCTTTCGAGCAAAAAAAAAAAAAAAAAAAAAAATCGGTACCCCCCCCCCCATGAAAGTAGTTGTGATAGGGGTGGTAATAGTATTAGTGATGATGGTGGTAGTAGAAGGTATGATGGTGATGGTGGGGGTGATGGTGGTAGTAGAATTACTGATGGTGATGGTGGGGGTGATTGCGGTAGTGATGATGGTGGTAGTAGAATGAATGATGGTGATGGTGGGGGTGATTGTGGTAGTAATGATGGTGATGGTTACAGTAGAAGGGATGGTAGGGGTGATTGTGGTAGTAATGATGGTGACAGTAGTAGTGATGATGGTGACAGTAGTAGTGATGATGTTGGTAGTACTAATGATGATGAAAACCCATTACATAGTTGGGTATGCCATTATTATTTCGGGCAAATCGTCACTTTTACTGTATTTACTGTGTGATGATATAAGCTATTCGCTGTAAGTAAGCGAGAAATCATGCCCTCTATCCTCCGTAACTCAAAATGGGCTAGAACAAATTGGCTGTAAATGTCCACATCTATTCCTTGACTGACTCTTCCCAAATGGTAGAAATATTAGCTCGATTACTCAAGTTGTTTTTTAGTTACAGAGGTTAGAGGTCATGATTTCTCGCCTACTTACAGCGAAGACTATAGTGTTAGTCATTATAATATTAAAGTACCAAAATACAAAATATAATATAGTATCACAGGAAAATTATAATATCATAGGATTACATTATAGTATCATAGGATCAAAATATAGTATCATAGGTTCAAAATATAGTATCATAGGATCAAAATATAGTATCATAGGTTCAAAATATAGTATCATAGGTTCAAAATATAGTATCATAGGATCAAAATATAGTATCATAGGTTCAAAATATAATATCATAGGTTCAAAATATAATATAGGATCAAAATATAATATCATAGGTTCAAAATATAATATCATAGGTTCAAAATATAGTATCATAGGTTCAAAATATAGTATCATAGGATCAAAATATAGTATCATAGGATCAAAATATAGTATCATAGGATCAAAATATAGTATCATAGGTTCAAAATATAATATCATAGGATCAAAATATAGTATCATAGGATCAAAATATAGTATCATAGGATCAAAATATAGTATCATAGGTTCAAAATATAATATCATAGGTTCAAAATATAATATCATAGGTTCAAAATATATCATAGGTTCAAAATATAATATCATAGGTTCAAAATATAATATCATAGGATCAAAATATAATATCATAGGATCAAAATATAGTATCATAGGTTCAAAATATAATATCATAGGTTCAAAATATAATATAGGATCAAAATATAATATCATAGGTTCAAAATATAATATCATAGGTTCAAAATATAGTATCATAGGTTCAAAATATAATATCATAGGATCAAAATATAGTATCATAGGATCAAAATATAGTATCATAGGATCAAAATATAGTATCATAGGTTCAAAATATAATATCATAGGTTCAAAATATAATATCATAGGTTCAAAATATATCATAGGTTCAAAATATAATATCATAGGTTCAAAATATAATATCATAGGATCAAAATATAATATCATAGGTTCAAAATATAGTATCATAGGTTCAAAATATAGTATCATAGGTTCAAAATATAATATCATAGGATCAAAATATAGTATCATAGGATCAAAATATAGTATCATAGGTTCAAAATATAATATCATAGGTTCAAAATATAGTATCATAGGTTCAAAATATAATATCATAGGTTCAAAATATAGTATCATAGGTTCAAAATATAATATCATAGGATCAAAATATAGTATCATAGGATCAAAATATAGTATCATAGGATCAAAATATAGTATCATAGGATCAAAATATAGTATCATAGGTTCAAAATATAGTATCATAGGTTCAAAATATAGTATCATGGGTTCAAAATATAGTATCATAGGATCAAAATATAATATCATAGGTTCAAAATATAGTATCATAGGTTCAAAATATAGTAAAATAAGATCAAAACATAGTATCTACAATAACTATGATATCAAGAGATCAACATGATATATAGGGGTCAGACTGTTCAAGAGATGATATTCTGGAGTAACATTCCTCAGATGATGCATCGGGGGCGGGGGTTGTCAATGTGGGCGGGGCCATACAGTGACCAGTAGGAGGGAGGTGGAGGGGGTGGGGGCGAGGGGGGTGAAGCAATAGTACTTGTGTATGGCGAGGTAGTTGGAAAATTGGAGGGGGAAGGGGAGGACGTTGGGCTAGGTGATGCAACAGATGGAGTTCGAGGACAGAGAACCAGAGCCGTGAATACCCCTGTCCCAATCACCCACAGGACAGTCGAGATGAGGAAAGGAAGGTGGGACATGTCGTGGAAGGCGTGCACGAAGTTAGGATCATGGGCGTGGCATCGGTAGGGCACGTTGGGGTAGGTGGTGTGGTTGACGTACAGACAGTAGGGGCCCTCAGGTCGCATCTTGAGGTTGGGAACCAGACTGATGTTACGGAGATACCCCACGCATTCTCCGATACATTTCAATGCCTCCATCTCGTCCGTCCCCATGTCCAATAGCGACAGGAAGGTCAGTATCAGGACCGACACCTACACCAGCAACCAACCCGTGGGGTTCCGGCTTATCCCCATCACCACGAACACCATCATGGCCAACACCGCGAAGATTGAAAAGGGCACGAAGGCGCCATGGAGGGTCTCTAGGAGGGACTCTGTGAGGAGGTGCGGGGCCTCTGTGCTGGCCGAGTACTAACAGTATACCCACCCCCACGTTGGTAGCAGGACGAGCCCCACAACAATCGATAGCGTCCGATGAAACATGTTTATTATGATATAGAAAATTACACTACGAGGAAACAGAAGACTACTTAGCCCCTTGAGGATCATGACGCGTTTTAGCTGTTTATTCTGGTTAGCATTAGGTGATTGTATACAGCTTAGGAAGGATATGTGGCAATGAAAAGGGTAAAGACTATCCCAATCATCCCTCTGACTTCCATATAGCCTTCCTAATCTGAATAAAATCGTCTAATAATAGCCAGGAAACAACATAAATGCGTCGTCGTATCTTGAAAGGGTTAGATGAGTTAATTACTAATTAAACGGAATTGACTTTTGCTATAGATGACCAGAAAAAAAAAACAATAGGGTAAAATACAACACGTAGATAAAACAACAATGAACGGCTGAAACTGTATATATAGGCCTTTAAGGGGAGATGGGCCGGTTTTCTGGACCACTTTCTCCCTCATGTTTAGCTCCTTTAGTTTTCAGATGTTAAGATGTTTGCCCCATTAGTTGATCGACTTTGAAGACCTTTCGCCCAATTTCTTCGTCAATATTTAGACCTTTCGTGCTATTTAGGTGTCGATTTTTTTCCTGGCGAACGATAGTGAGCCTGTAATGATGGAAGAACCGGCCTTCGGCCGATAAATTTTTCTACCGAAAAATTTACAAATTAATCTAGAAGGGGGATCTAATGGATGTTTTGTTTTTAATTTGATGGAGGTCTAGGGAGGAAACTAGAAAAATAATAAATACATGCAAAAATCGCCCCAAAAGTGAACCATCTCCCCTTAAAATAACCAAAATGGGTGTTCACAGAAATGTCCAACCTTTGTTTCGTGTGATTCGTTCGCTTGATGGCTAGCGACAATCCAAAACTCTTGACAGGGCTCATTAACCCTTTCAGGATCCGATTACACGTTTCTTTTCTGCTTTCTGGCTATTATCAGACGATTTTTTTTTTCAGAATCGGAAGGGCAAATGGAAATCAGAGGGTTAATCGAGATGGTCTTTACCCTTATAATTCCCACAGGTCCTTCCTAAGCTGCATACAATCGTCTAATGATAGCCAGAATAAATTGGCAAAACGCGTCACAATCTTTAAAAGGTTAAGGGGAGATGGGCTTACTTATTTGTGCATTGTTTTATCTGTTTTATTGTGTTTTAGTTTCCTCTTTAAACCCTCCTCAAACTGTAAACAAACAAAATACATAGATCCCCCTTCAAGATAAATGTGTACATTTTTCGGCAGAAAAATGTCCCGGCCGAAGACCAATTACTTAACAATTACAGGCTCGCTACCGCTCGCCAGGAAAAAATCGACAGCTAAAGGACACGAAAGGTCTTAATATTGACAAATAGATGGGGCGTAAAGTCTTAAAATCGCCAAACTAATGGGCCGAACGTCATACAATCTGAAAACTAATGGGGCTAAGAGACGAGGGAAAAGGGGGGCCAAACAAAAGCAGACCATCGCCCCTTAATGTTGTTACGCAATAATAAGTTTTTGAATGAGCTCAACCACCATCAGCATCTGAGCTTCACTGTAAGTTATTCACATGACTTATGGGGGGTCACCGTTTTTTTTTTTTTTTTTTTTTTTTTTTTTTTTATCTCCTTTTCTCTCTTTCCCTGGCTTGTATCCATTGGGCCCCATTCAGCCAAATGTTTTAAGACGTTTATCCCCATCCAGGTGTCAATTTCTTTGTATGGAGCATTGTATGGAGAAATCCGGCTTCGCCGGAGAAATTTTTCTATCGAAAAATTTACAAATTTAGCTTGCTATCAAAACACAAATATATTTATGCTGGCTTGCTACCGCTCGCCAGGAAAATATTGACACCTTGGAGGAGGTAAACGTCTTAAAACAGTAGGCTGAATGGGGCCGAATGGATACAAGCCAAAGAGAGAGGGAGAGAAATAGAAAACAAAGCGAGGTGGGCCCCCTTAACACAGATTGCGAGTATGTAACCTATTGTTTTTGTATCATAATTATTTTCTTTTCTTTTTCACATGTTAATCCTTTGATAATATGGTTTAATGTTGTCCAACAGCTAGTAATATATATTGTTTTATCAACTAAATGTACTGACTAGGTTTCATCTATTTTTGTAAAACAATTTTTTTTTTTTTTTTTTTTTTTTTTTTTTTAGAAATCTTGCTTACAAACAGACAGCAGACAGATTGACAGACATTGATGATGACATTGTCTATGCAAACTTTGTTTGCAGGAGATAAAATGATTATTATAAGCAAGCATTGTCCCCAATGAATGCCTCCATCTTCTTGATGTATCTAATACCAAAGTATACCCCTTTCAAGGGAGACAGTAACGGAGAGTGAAATAACTGTTGTGCGTTACTGCACCTTTCCCCCCCAAGCCGCAAGGACAAGAGTCTGGAGGATAGGGTGGGGAGGGGGGAGGGAGGAGAGGGCAGGGGGCGGTGGGAGGGGGAGGGGGAGGGTAGGAGAGAGTGGGCGGGGGCGGTATGAGAGGGTGGAGGGGGCAGTATGTTAACGAGGGGGAAGACTGATGCTCCACCCGCGCCCTCATCAACGTAATGGAGAACCCTACTTACTGGGAGGGAGAGGTAAGGGGGAAGGGGGGGGGGGGGGGGGGGGGGGGGGGGAGGGGTACAATAGAGGTAAGGCGGGGAGGGGGGTACAGTAGAGGTAAGGGGGGGAAGAGGGGTACAGTTGGATCAAGAACTATATATGCCTCATGATATACTATAAGGTTCTACTGAGACAATTTCTGATACCTTACATTGACTGATAAAACTAATTATTTTAAGTAGTTGCTCTGGAATGCTCAAGATTAATCCTCAACACTTACAGTTTGTGAAACAATGTCATCTTGAGGTAGGGAAAGTAATATTTCTTGAGCCAGCTGTACTTTGTGGAAATAGATGGACAGGTAGGTAGGTCGGTAGGTTGGTAGGTAGGTCGGTCGGTAGGTCGTTAGGTTAGTAGGTAGGTAAGCAGGTAGGTCGGTTGGTTGGTTGGTCGGTCGGTCATTAGGTTGGTAAGTAGGTAGGTCGGTTGGTCAGTTGGTCGGTCGGTAGGTAGGTAGGTAGGTAGGTAGGTAGGTAGGTAGTTAGTTAGGTAGGTCGGTCGGTTGGTAAGTAGGTAGGTAGTTCGGTGGGTAAGTTAAGTAGGTAAGTAGGTCGGCAGGTAAGTAGGTAGGTAGTTCGGTGGGTAAGTTAAGTAGGTAAGTAGGTCGGCAGGTAAGTAGGTGGGTAGTTCGGTGGGTAAGTTAAGTAGGTAGGTAGGTAAGTAGGTTGGCAGGTAAGTAGGTAGGTAGTTCGGTGGGTAAGTTAAGTAGGTAGGTCGGTAGGTCACAGTTCAGGATAAAGAGGTGGTGGTAAGTATGGAGAGGAAGGTACTTACTTAGGGCAATGTAATTATTAAAGCAGAGGTACTTTGTAAGGTGGGTCGCAGTACTTATACTTTGTAAGGTGGGTCGCAGTACTTATACTTTGTAAGCTGGGTCGCAGTACTTATACTTTGTAAGGTGGGTCGCGGTACTTAGACTCGGTTTAAGTGGGTAGTACTCGCTTGTTTTGGACCCCCTTCTCCCTCATGTTTAGCATATTATTTTTGAGGTTTTAAGACGTTCGTTCCGTTAGTTTGGCGATTTTGAGACCTTTCACCTCATTTTCTTGTCAATATTATTTCTTGTCAAGACCTTTCGTGTCCTTTAGGTGTCTATTTTTTCCTGGCGAGCGAAAGCGAGAATGTAACTTTAGGAGTAACCGGCCTTCGGCCTGGACATTTTCTACCGAAAAATGTACAAATTTATCTTGAATTTATCTTATCTAGGGGGTATTTTTTTACAGCTTGATGGAGGTTTAGGGAGGAAACCAAAGAATATTAAAAAAAATCAAACAATATTATGTAGCGAAATATGCTGTTATTTATTTATGTGAATGAAGGAGACAAAAATCAAAGTTGCATGTAACAAGTGTCTCCTCCCAAAGTTGAAAGAGTGACAGAGAGCCAAAACCAAGGTACGTTAGAGTCATAATGTCTGGACACACGGAGCTTGAAGCAGCTTAAGTCATCTATCTATCTACAGGTAATATATCTATCTATCTATATGCTCAGGCCCAATCCCCACTTTTCCTAGTTTTTATGTTTATTTTCTATCTTATTCTATTTTTATTTTTATTTTTTTTCTTGGGGGTGGCCGACTCAAGACAGAGCCAGAACAGGGAAAACACAAACCACAACATAAAACATCACAAGTCATAGGATGAGGGAAAGACAGATTGAAGGAGAGAGCTCCAATTATAACAATGACACATACGGTATATTATGTTGTTAATTACGTACAGTGATTATATATATGATGCAAAAAGAAAGAAGAGGGAGGGAAGAAGAGAGGAATGAAGACGAGAGGAAGGAAGAAGAGAGGAAGGCAGACGAGAGGAAGGAAGAAGAGAGCAAGGAAGAAGAAAGGAAGGAAGAAGAGGGAAGAGGGAAGAGAGGAAGGAAGAAGAGGGAAGAGAGGAAGGAAGAAGAGAGGAAGGAAGAAGAGAGCAAGGAAGAAGAGAGGAAGGAAGAAGAGAGGAAGGAGAGGAAGGAAGAGAAGAAGAAGAAGAAGGAAGGGAAGAAGAGAGCAAGGAAGAAGAGAGGAAGTAAGAAGAAAGGAAGGAGAGGAAGGAAGAAGAGGGAAGAGAGCAAGGAAGAAGAGAGGAAGGAAGAAGAGAGGAAGGAAGAAGAGAGGAAGTAAGAAGAGAGGAAGGAAGAAGAGAGGAAGGAAGGAGAGGAGGAAGGAAGAAGAGGAGGAAGGGAGAAGAGGAGGAAGGGAGAAGAGGAGGAAGGAGAGGGAGGAAGAGGAGGAAGAAGAGAGGGAAGAAGAGAGGAAGGAAGAAGAGAGGAAGGAAGAAGAGAGGAAGGAAGAAGAGAGGAAGGAAGAAGAGAGGAAGGAAGAAGAGAGCAAGGAAGAAGAGAGGAAGGAAGAAGAGAGCAAGGAAGAAGAGAGCAAGGAAGAAGAGGAAGGATGAAGAGAGGAAGGAAGAAGAGAGGAAGGAAGAGAGCAAGGAAGAAGAGAGGAAGGAAGAAGAAAGGAAGGAAGAGGGAAGAGGGAAGAGAGGAAGGAAGAAGAGGGAAGAGAGGAAGGAAGAAGAGAGGAAGGAAGAAGAGAGCAAGGAAGAAGAGAGCAAGAAGAGGGAAGAGAGGAAGGAAGAAGAGAGCAAGGAAGAAGAGAGGAAGGAAGAAGAGAGCAAGGAAGAAGAGAGGAAGGAAGAAGAGAGGAAGGAAGAAGAGAGGAAGGAAGAAGAGAGCAAGGAAGAAGAGAGGAAGGAAGAAGAAAGGAAGGAAGAGGGAAGAGGGAAGAGGGAAGAGAGGAAGGAAGAAGAGGGAAGAGAGGAAGGAAGAAGAGAGGAAGGAAGAAGAGAGGAAGGAAGAAGAGGGAAGAGAGGAAGGAAGAAGAGGGAAGAGAGGAAGTAGGACGAAGAAGGAGGTGAGAAGGAGGAGAGATAAGCAAAGTTTCTCTAAGACAGATAACAAGATGAAAGTTGGAGCTGTGAAGGAACTCTAGCTACCAAGGTTGAGAGAGAGAGAGAGAGAGAGAGAGAGAGAGAGAGAGAGAGAGAGAGAGAGAGAGAGAGAGAGAGAGAGAGAGAGAGAGAGAGAGAGAGAGAGATGGGCTATCAGCTTCTTTTCGTTAGAAACACGTAAATTACGAGGTCACCTTATTCAAGAAATTCTAATTGAATTTGACAAACTGGATTATAACACAATGTTTAGCCTAAATATGAATATATTTTTCAACCATGGGTGGAAATTAGAGAAGAGGTTCAACACTAGTATATGTGGAACCTTTTTCACAAGTACGATCTGTGGTAACCCGGGTTCGAATCTCGGTAGGATCACATGCTTTCATTTTCATTGGGAGGGGTTTGGTATTGGGAGTTAAATAAATACATTAGATTATTACCTTGCACAATCTTCCCTTAGAAAATGTAAACAGCTCCTCAGTACAACAATTCAAGACAAGAGTAGATAGCATTTTGCACACTGCATCGTGGATAATTATATAATCACGACTGCTCTAGCCGTACTTCTTATCCACACCAAATAACTGTTACAGGCAAAGTAAGTTGGTATTCAATACTCACAATCATCATATGATTTACTTCTTTCTCAGGAAGGAAAGACTAGGCCACTCACTGCAAAAAAGAAATTACAAATTTAATGCATGACTAACGTAAGCGTATGAATTTGTTTATTGTTTTATCTTTATATATATTTTTAGTTTCCTCCTTAGACCTCCATCAACCTGTAAAAAACACCCCCTAGACCCCCCTCAAGATAATTTTTTACGTTTTTCGGTAGAAATATGTACCGGCTAAAGGACGATTACTCTTAAAATTACAGGTTCGCTATAGCTCGCCAGGAGAAAATCGACACCTAAATGGCACATTATATTTTCATTATTCTACACAAGTCTTCTCTATCTACTCTGCCATAAGCTTTCTCCAAGTTTATGAAAGTTACGTAGGTTGTTACTATAGGTTTAAGGGGAGATATCGACTTCAGGGATTTTTATCTGGACCCCTTTCTCCCTCATGTTTAGCCCCATTGCTTTTGAGATTTTCGGACGGTCGCCCCATTAGGTTGGCGATTTTAAGAACATTCGCCCCATTTCTGTCAATTTTAAGACCTTTCCTGCCATTCAGGTGTCGACTTTTTCCTGACGAGCGATAGCGAGCCTGTAATTTAAGAGGAACCGGCCTTCGGCCTATACATTTTTCTACCGAAAAATGTACAAATTTATCTTGAAAGGGGGTCTAGGGAGTGAAATTTTAAGCTTGATGGAAGTCTAGGGAGGAAACTAAACACCTCCCCTTAAAGACGAGTGAAGTAAAGGTACTTGCAATGAGCCGGTGATAAATAATGACTAAAGGTACTTGCAATGAGCCGGTGATAAATAATGACTAAAGGTACTTGCAATGAGCCGGTGATAAATAATGACTAAAGGTACTTGCAATGAGCCGGTGATAAATAATGACTAAAGGTACTTGCAATGAGCCGGTGATAAATAATGACTAAAGGTACTTGCAATGAGCCGGTGATAAATAATGACTAAATACCAGACGGAACATGTGTGCCTTGAGATACAGAAAATACCGAGATAGGTTGGGTGTGAAAGGGACCTGCCGTGTGTGGGCCAATCAGCTCTCTGCAGACTCCCGTTTTCTAATGTTCTTTCTGTTGTGAGACTGTACAACCTCCCTCCCCCCCCCCCTTTTCCTGAGATACAACCAGCTATAACCTCTTTAATCGCGCCCTCCATCGGCCCGAGGTAGGAGATCGATTCTAACGAGATGAGAAAAGTTTAGATTGGGGTCGCATTTCATGGTCCGCCAAGTTATACACCATGTACACAAAACACGACCACTACCCACCACTATGATGTACACAAAACACAACCCTTACCCTTCACTACACACACCATGATGTACACAAAACACAACCCTTACCCTTCACTACACACACCATAATATACACGAAACACAACCCTTACCTTTCACTACACTCACCATAATGTACACAAAACACAACCCTTACCCTTCACTACACACACCATAATATACACAAAACACAACCCTTACCTTTCACTACACACACCATGATGTACACAAAACACAACCCTTACCTTTCACTACACACACCATGATGTACACAAAACACAACCCTTACCCTTCACTACACACACCATAATGTACACAAAACACAACCCTTGGTAACCCTTCACTACACACACCATAATGTACACAAAACACAACCCTTAGTAACCCTACACTTCTCTCCACTCACACACACTAATGCACAGTTTGTTTAGTCAGATAATTTCGGGTAAAACTTGAAGGTTCAATTGTAACATAAATGATACACGCACAAAATGTTTCAATGGTTTATGCGTGCTAGTCTTAGCACATATACAATTAAAACAATTATAATGTGAACTATATTTCCTCTTTTCATTGTACAATTTATCACTCTACATTTACGTTTACGTGTACAAATAATACAAATAATCCATATTGTCTAGAAATTCCTCCAAAAGAAAATACACTACATTTCATTTATTATATAATTACAAAATTAAAACTAATTACATACAAATGGCCCTAATTAATCTATATCACATATTGCAATCGCCAAATAAGTAAGTTTGTAATTAATAAAAGGTAAACTTATGATAGGCTTCGGTAAGACTTGTTAGTACACCTGATCACTATTTGGTGCAAAACCAATCTTTAGTAGATAACTCACAAATATAAACACATATATCTTTATTCAGACACTCCTAAACACATACATACGCAAACTCCCATACACACAGACAGACAAACACACACACACAAATACACACGCCCAAACACACACACACAGAATTGTTACCCATCCAAGTCATCAATCACCCAGAGACTCTCAGACCACACCACTAAATTACCAATTGATATTACTAGAAGTGACAGTCTCATTCACCCCCCCCCCTCTCTCTCTCTCTCTCGCTCTCACACACACTCTCTCTCTCTCTCTTTCTCTCTTGTAAATGGGAAACATCCAATAGGTCACGTGTGTCTCAACAAAACAGGCAGAAGTAATATGATCTCTCACCTCTACAGGGTTGGGTATTAAGGGGATGGGCGTATTTATTTGGTCATATATTTATCTGTTACTTTATACATGTTTTTAGTTTCCTCCATAGACCTCCATAACAAAAAAAAAAAAAAAAAAAACGCCCAAGACCCTCAATTAAGATAAATTTGTACACTTTTCGATAAAAAAATGTCCCGGCCGAAGGCAGATTCCTCTTAAATTACAGGTTCGCTATTGCTCGCCAGGATAAAATTGACACCTAAATGGCACGAAATGTCTTAAATTTGACAAAGACATGGGGCGAAAGGTGTTAAAATCGCCAAACTAATGGGCCGACCGTCTTAAAATATCAAAACTATTGAGGCCAAACATGAGGAAGAAAAGGGACCAGAAAAACGACCTTCTCCCCTTAAACGTTCGTATTCAGAAAATATGAGGGACCTTCCTACGAGTCATATCCATTGGCCTTAAGGGGGATGACCTGCTTTTTTCTCTCTTTATCTGGCTTGTATCCATTCGGCCCCATTCAGCCTACTGTTTTAGGACGTTTATCCCCATCCAGGTGTCAATGTATTTCTGGCGAGCGATAGCGAGCCAGCATTGTATGGAACAATCCGGCTTCGCCGGAGACATTTTTCTATCGAAAAATGAACAAATTTAGCCTGCTTTCAAGATTTTGTTTAATAAATATGCTGGCTCGCTACCGCGCGCCAGGGAAAAAATCGACACCTGGAGGGGGATAAACGTCTTAAAAACAGTAGGCTGAATGGGGCCAAATGAATACAACCCAGAGAGAGAGGGAGAACAAAACGAGATGGGTCCCCTTAACAAAAGTAAGTCTAGTATCTTAACCCATTCAATACCAGGGACGTCCTTTTGATCATATTCTGGCAACTATCAGAAGATTGTATTCAGCTTAGGAAGGACCTCTAGCCATACTAACGTTTCAAACTACCTCACCCAACCCTTTTAACTATCACCGACCCTTCCTAAGCCGCATAATATCGTCTAAATATAGCGAGTATACAATATAACACACGTCGCTGGGACTCAAAGGGTTAACTAAAAAGGCGACCAATTAAAACTACTAATAATGTCAATCCTGTTATCCAGGGAGAAGTTTATCGAAAAAAAAAAAAAAAAAAACACTGATGACAGACGTTGTTTCAAGAAAAAACAAAACTAGATGAAAAGACTGAATTGTGAAGTTGTAAATTTGATGATGCATGTGGAAGTTGAAGGGGAGATGGGCTATATTTCTGGCCCACCTTCTCCATCGTGTTTAGCCCCATTAGTTTCCGGATTTTAAGACGTTCGCCTCATTAGTTTGTCGATATTTAAACCTTTCATCTCATTTCTTTGTCAATATTAGGACCTTTCGTGTCATTTAGGTGTCGATTTTTGTCCTGGCGAACGATAGTGAGCCTATATTTTTATGAGGAACCGGCCTTCGGACGAATTTTTTTTCTACCGAAAAATGTACAAATATATCTTGAAGGGGGTCATTGCCATTGGGGTGTTTTCTTAAGCTTGATGGAGGTCTAGGGAGGAAACTAAGAAAATAATTAAAAAGATCGATAAAAAGGCCAATATATACGCCCCTCCCCCCTTAATGGATATAACTTGCCTCATTAGTGCTGTTGGAAATTTAATGTTGTTTAGCGGGGCTGTCAAGAACTTTTAATTAGATACATATCTTTCGGGATTAATGAGATTATTCTATTGAAGATGCGTTAACAAGGAACAAGTAGGCGATATATTCTAGCAGTATGATCCTATCTATCTATCTACCGTATCTTCTCTGTCTGTCTGTCTGTCTGTCTGTCTGCCTATTTATCTATCTGTCTGTCTGTCTGTCTGTCTGTCTGTCTGTCTGTCTGTCTGTCTGTCTGTCTATCTATCTATCTATCTATCTATCTATCTATCTATTGTCAGACCTCTACAGTAGATCCCCGAGACGTTGCACCAGATAGTGCTAAGAGGTTGCTTATTTAAAAAAAAAAAAAACAAAAAAAAAAAAATTATGATGAAGTATTGTGTGTGAGAGAGTGGGTGTGTGTGTGTGACTGTATGTGTGAGAGCGGTGGTGCGTGACTGTCTGTAACAGGGGCAACAGTTCCCCCTCAGCTGTTGTCCCACTACCAACTTCCAACGACACCATAAACAGCTACAAAGGGGCGCAGCAGCTGCTTAGTATGGGGGTGGGGGGGGCACTCCTCACTCACCGGTACCTGTATGCTACCCTCCATGTATTTGACCTACTGTAGTGTACATTAAACTTACCGAGGGAAAACATGTATGTATGTTTTTTTGTATGCATATACACAGGCACATATATACCCCATTAACGAGACATAGCCCGAACAGAAACAACATATAAAGTTCCTATTCTCAGGTTCCGGGACCACATTCGCGTTCCCCCGCCCGTTTCTCTGTCTCGTCTAGTAGGAGAATTATACAAGGGGAGGAAGATGCCTAGCCCCCTGCCCCAAGAAAGAAAAGTAGGACAGTAGCAGACAGAAACAGTTAAGGTCGGGTAGAGGATGCCAAACCTCACTCAGGATAGGACCAGCCCTCACCAGTGGGAAACATTCGACTATAATATCTTCTTAACACTATCTGGTGCAACGGCGTTGGGGTTACTATATTATTATTTTTCATTACTAGTGAGGGTTTGGTAGCTTTTGCCTTTATAGAGCAATGTAATTTATTTGTATAATCCCATAGACTAAGAACCCCCCCCCCCCCCCAGTAGCCTACCTGTTCAAATTAAGGGGAGGTATTTAGTTTGTTCACTAGACCTCCATCAACCTAAAATTACACCCCCTTGAGTCCCTTTCAAGATAAATTTGTACATTTTTCGGTAGAAAAATTTCCCAGCCGAAGGCCGGTTCCTCTTAAATTACAGGCTCGCTATCGCTCGCCAGGATAAAATCGACACCTAAATGGCACGAAAGGTCTTAATATGGGGTGAAAGTTCCTAAAATCGCTAAACTAATGAGGCAAACATTTTATAATATCAAAAGCAATGGGGTAAACATGAGGGAGAAAGGGGTTAAGAAAAAAATCCCTCAAGTGGAAATCTCCCCGGAGCGTCACCCAGACCACGTTCAAACTAAATATTGTATATATCAATTATTGAGGTGAAACATTTCATGGCCGAAGGCCTATTTCTCCTAATTTGCAGGCTGGCTATCGCTTGGCCAGGAACAAATCGTCACCTGAGTGGCCTGAAGGGTCTTATAATCACCAAATTATTATTATTATTTTTTTTACTTCTGGGCGTTATTAGAATGCTGTCGGTCGGTCGGTCGGTCGGGGGTTATTGAAATGCTGTCGGTCGGTCGGTCGGGGGCTATTGGAATGCTGTCGGTCGGTTGGTCGGTCGGGAGTTATTGGAACGCTGTCGGTCGGTCGGGAGTTATTGGAACGCTGTCGGTCGGTCGGTCGGTCGGTCTGGGGTTATTGGAATGCTGTCGGTCGGTTGGTCGGTCGGGGGTTATTGGAATGCAGTCGGTTGGTCGGTCGGGGGTTATTGGAATGCTGTCGGTCGGTCAGTTGGTCGGGGGTTATTGGAATGCTGTCGGTCGGTAGGATGGTCGGGGGTTATTGGAATGCTATCAGTCGGTCGGGGGTTATTGGAATGCTGTCGGTCGGTAGGACGGTCGGGGGTTATTGGAATGCTGTCGGTCGGTCAGTCGGTCGGGGGTTATTGGAATGCAGTCGGTCGGTCGGTCGGGGGTTATTGGAATGCTGTCGGTCGGTCAGTCGGTCGGGGGTTATTGGAATGCTGTCGGTCGGTCGGTCGGTTGGGGGTTATTGGAATGCTGTCGGTCGGTCGGACGGTCGGTCGGGGGTTATTGGAATGCTGTCGGTCGGTCGGTCGGGGGTTATTGGAATGCTGTCGGTCGGTCGGTCGGTTGGGGGTTATTGTAATGCTGTCGGTCGGTCGGTCGGTTGGGGGTTATTGGAATGCTGTCGGTCGGTTGGTCGGTTGGGGGTTATTGGAATGCTGTCGGTCGATCGGTCGGTCGGTCGGGGTTTCTGCTGCCGTGGCCTTGCTGTTGTTTATGCCAGAGTTTCGCTTGGTCTTCAGCCTCTAGTCGCCCACAGGTCATTTCAGCTGCAGGCTATTTCGTCCACAAGTTATTTCGCCTCTGTCACTTCATTCACAAGTCACTTCACTTACAAGTCACTTCACTTACAAGTCACTTCACTCCCAAGCCACTTCACTCACAAGTCACTTCACTTACAAGTTACTTCAATCCTAAGTTACTTTACTCCTAAGTCACTTCCCCCACAAGTCACTTCACTACTAGTGGACAATAAGATATAGTCGGTTTCATTTCAACTGGCGGTAAATTGAATCCCTCTGCAGCTGATTTATCGATACCTAATGGCAAAATACGAAACCACTATGTCTCTGCATCATATTAAAGACCAACATTAGATAATTAGCACCATATTTCACTACAAAATCTTCAAAATAACTGAGAAATCTTGATGGGAACTTTGCAATTTACCGCCAGTTGAAAAGAAACAGAGTATAGTGGTGGAAATTACTCCTGGGCGAAAGGATCTGTGCAGGAAAGAACCGTGTGACCTCTTCCCTTGCCTTCCTCCGCTCTTGATTTGGTCTTATTTCAAAACAAGGCAGGGAGTATTCTGGGGACAGCGTTGTTGTTTTGTCCAATATAGTAAACTTCGGGGGTATTCCTTTTTCAGTATTTTAGATTTTTGTCTTTGATTTATCGACAGTTAGTACTTCGCTAGCCCACGACCTAAATGTGTGTGATTTGGTGTTTTGTTTTGTTTGTTTTTCTGATGTGTTGTGATGTCCATGGTAGAGCTCTGTCTCAAGTCGACCAACCCCATAACAAAAAAAAAAAAAAAAAAAATGAAAACTGGGGTAAGTGCCAGTGTATATAAATACATACATACTTCGCTAGCCTAAATACATAATTACATTTTCAGCATATATATATATATATATATATATATATATATATATATATACTGTATTTGACAGAGATTGGACATTTTAATACAGCGCAAGCATGACATCTTGTATTCAATAGGCTTAAAGCTATCTCAAGGATATACATCAGTAGCCTATTACGTTATATTCCGTACGCAAAGGCAAACACACACACATCCATAC